>CM051843.1:5216153-5816153 GCA_028451465.1 Erethizon dorsatum | reverse complement strand
AGTGTCTGCACAAATGAAAAGAAAGTTAAACACTTTCAACATTCAATGGCACAAGATAGACATTTCCATTCCAAAAGTGACAAACAAGGGGATACAAAGGAATGGGACCAAAACAAGTCCAAAACCCAACAGGGAAAACATTAAGTCCTGTAGTTCCATGTGCAGCATCTGAGGCAATCTGTGGCAAGTTGTGAGCTCCAAAGGGCTTGGGTGGCTCTGCCTCTAAGGCACTGCTTGTGGTTGTAGCTCCCATGGCTTCTCTCTTGGGCTCACTTTGCTCCCTCTTTGCAGATTTCCTCAGGTGATCCACGTTCCTGGCTTCTCCAAACTTCTGGGGTCTCCACTGTACCTTTGGCTTCATACTCACAGCTTCACAGACTGCCCTCTCAGGGGCACCCTGCCTGGCCTCCCAGGCCTTCTTCTGAAATCTGGGCAGAGGCTTTTTTAACCTCAGAACTCTTGCATTCTACATGCGCCTAAAAGCAGTGCCACATGGATGATGCCAAGGTCTGCTGCCACCTGCAGCAGTAGCCAGGCTTTCTTCTCTCTTGGCTGTAGAGGTCGAGTGCCTGGATCACTGACCACCCTGACCTGATTCTGAGGAACAAATTCTCTATGCTGCCACCATTCTGGAACCTGGTGTGGCCGTTGCCACCATTCTGGAACACAGTGCTCTGGGGCTTTCTCCTCAAAGTAAGGTCTTTCACTTTTGCAGTTTTGAGGCTGCACGGGGCAGGGACTTGCTGCTTTTTGTGATGCTCTCAGGCCGTCTTTTATATTCTCCTGTTCCTTCTCCGCAATCGAGATCTCCTCTGCTCTATCTGTGCAGGCCACAGCTTTATTGGAGCTTCCTTTCTGGTCAAACTCACAACATTTTAAATCATCCTGCTGAGCTCGTTGCTCTTGGTTCACAGCATAACTCTGGCTAAAATCCCCCAACAATAGCCTTGCCACAGCCTTAACATTTGTCTGCCTTAAAATTTTTCTGCCAGGTTAATTAGTCCACCACCCTTAATCTCAGTCTCAGGCCAAGTCTCTGGACATGAGCAAAATGCAGACAAACTTTCTGCCAAGCCACAACACACATCATCTGGACTCCAACAATCAATGTAGTCCTCCTTCCCAGCAGAAACCGCCCAAGCCTGGTCTGTACCAGCAGGATTTCTATCAGCCTTCTGGTCTTCTGAGCTCTGACCAGAACCTCCCATACAGAACAGCCTAAGGCGTTCCAGCCCTACTCTTTCAGGTGACATCTCCAAACCTTTCCAAACTCTTCCCAAAGGCTCTTGAACCACATGGTCAGGTATAGTCACAGTAATGACCCCACTCCTCTGGTACCAAATTCTGTGTTGGTTACTTTTCCCTCATTGCTGAGACAAAATACCTGACACCCAAAATTAAGGAAGGAAAGGTTTGTTTAGCTCACAGTTTGTGGAGGTTTCAGTCCATACTTGGCTGGCTCCAAGGCAGGGTGGCACATGGCAGAGGGCAACAGTTCATGGCGGTGGAAAACAGCAAAAGCAACAAGAGCAAAAAGGAAGGAGAGCGAGCGAGCAAACCTCTTTCCCTCCCTTATATTGTGTGCAGGCTACCCGCACCAGGGTGGTTATAGCACTCACACCTATAATCCCAGCACTGGACCATGAATCAATCGCAAACTCTAGAAGCCTGACCCCATGACTGCATGAGGCTTTGAGGGGACATCTAGACACAAACCATAACACCCCCTCCCCCTTCCTTTTTCTCTTTCTTCTATCTGTTTCTACAAGACCGTACCTCTCTGAGTGTTTAGCTATCTCTGTATATACACTAGATATATGTACTGTAGGATGTTAAATTGGTAAAATACTACTAAACACCAGGAACCAAGTAAAACAAATAGCCTAGCAACTAACAATGAAAATACAAAATAATCACGTGATGGAGTAATTTTTAAATCTTAGTATCTGGGTCCCAGGTCTTGCACTTTTTGAGTAGTTGTATTACTTGGAAGACTTGTGGGTGGGTTTCTACTAATTCTCTTACACTGTCTTAAATCTTAAATCTGCTTTCATGGGGTTTTGCTAAACATGAACTCTTAATTACTAGAAGGCAGTTAGAAACAAACCGATTTAATTGCATGCCTTTAACTGTCCTGCATTACTCCTTTTTACCCTTTCAAGCCATTCTTTAAATCAATTTTATGGTCCTCAGAAGCCCAAAATACACAATTTTCAGTACATAAACACCAACAATTGCCTCTTTTCTTTGGAGTTCTCTAGAAACCCACCCTAGAGTACTGATGGCCCTCAGGGACATGTACTTTGTCTACTCTAGCAAACATGTAGTTAAATCTCAATATGTTGTTTTCATAAGTGCTGTGCCGTGCGTGGGTTCTCATTCATTGCTGCATCCATTTATTCACTGAACACATTTTCATTTTGCCTGAGATTTTTCACCTTACCCCTTCCATTTATCACTGTGTGTGGATACTCTATGTGTATATTTCCTTCAGTCCTTTCTTGATGCAACCCTAGGACAAAAATAATCTTACTCTCTTTGACTTTAGATTTTTTTTCTTTTTCATTAGTCTATGTTTGTAGTACATAATGCTGACATTCATTGTGTGGACTTGGTGCATGTATGTAACACATCTTCATTCCTTTTTTCATCCCCTCCTCCCTCCTCCCTCCATCATGTGACCCTCTTCTCTTTGAGAAAGCTCTATCTCCTCTCTTCCTATTATCTATCTTTTATATTGTTTTTTATTTATAATTTGGGTTTCTCATATATGAGAAACCATGTAATTAAGTTTGTATGTCTGATTTATTTCACTTAACATTATGTTCTCAAGGTGCATCCATTTTTCTACAAATGACTCAAATTTATCCTTATTTATGGCAGAGTAGTATTCCATTGTGTGTAAATACCATGCTTTCTTTATCCATTCATCTGTTCATGGACATATAGGCCACTTCCAAGATTTAGCTATAATAAACTGTGCTGCTATAAACATAGGTATGCATGGATCACTGTTATTTGATGTCTTTAACTCTTTCAGGAAGATGACTAAGACTCCATATTATTACAGAAAGAATGGTCATTACCAAAAAATCAAATAATAATGAGTGCTGGCAAGACTGCGTGGAAAAAGAACACTTCTATATTGCTGGTGGGAATGTAAACTGCTTCAAACACTATGGAAATCAGTATGGAGATTCCTCAAAAAAATGAAAGTAGAAATTCCATGTGTGTCAGCTATTCCCCTTCTACGTATCTTCCTGAAAGAGTCTCTTTGACTTTAAATTAAATTTTTGTTTTTCTGGTGCTGGGGATTGAATCCAGGGCCTTGTGCATTGCTAGGCAAGTGCTCAAGCATTTTGTAATCCACTACACATCTTCGACCATTGGGATGGGTGGTCCTTTCTTTAAAAAAAAATTGTACAATCATTGATGGATGAGTCTGCAACCCTTTCTCTGGTGACAGATAGTGATGCCATGGTTTTTCCTGGGGAGCTGTAGGGAGTTTTGAGGGGAGGCAAGCCAAGGAGCACATTCTGTTACCCTTCGCTGTAGCATGTGCCTCCGCCTCTGTGGTAACAGAAAGCAGGCACTTATCTCAGAGCTGGCCTACTAACACTATCAAAATGTCACAGCACGCTAGAACCCATACATAGAAACTCAGAAGAGGCTTTCTGACCCAGATACTAAGATGTTTGCAAGGTAATTACTGGCAGAAGCTTCTTGGTAAGTTCCCTGTTCCCTGTTGGGGCAATTTCCTAATATCTTTAGATCCATCCTTTAGAATGTCATTCGTCTTCCTTTGCTTTTCAGTAGTACCCTTTGTGCTCATGGGAACCCACTGTTTCCACTGACAATTAGGAAAAATAGATTTGGTTTTGAAGCCCACTGATGCTTTGAAGGAACAAGCAGTATTTTAAACAAAGGAGGAAAAGACTCCTGTGTGTTCTCATTCATAAGAAAAGCTGCTGCAGTGTGTGCATCCAGGAAGCCCACAAGGAAATATCCACATGGTTCTGAGCAATGAATTATCACTCCAAACAAGTGTGAGCTCTAAATGTGCACCAAGCCAGTCGCCTGCCTGTAAAAAGTTTCTGATAAGTGAATCAAATAAATGCAATTACTGAAAAGCTCTGTCTTTATAAACACTAATCATAGGAAGTTCTTGGATCCCATCTAGTACTTTTACAGTTGAGGAACCAGTAATACAGAAGTTCAATGCTTCAGGATTGTTCCTGCCTCAGCTGTGTCTTCCAAATGGTAAAACACAATTACAAGTGGAAATAATTAGCTGCATAACCCAAAGTTGAAGGAAAAGCTATTATTGTATTTCAGGAAAAGTGAACTGATATTTGAACAATTGTTATTATTTGCAGATTGACAGTTTTCTTGCTCTGTGTATTTCCTGACTCACAGTAATTTCCCCAGCTTTGGACTGACATAAGGAAAGGAGAAATATGATTTAGTTTTTTCTATGCTATAAAAATCATGTTGAATAGGTACTCATGCACAACTTATAAAATTATCATATCCACCTTAGTCTTGAAATTAGTGTCAATTTGTCAGACACATGAATATAAACAAACCTACTTAGGTGTGTATGATGTATGTGTAGGCACATACAAATGTACCTAAAATATAACAGGTCATGCTGTGTTCATTTTAGTTACGCAGAAATGAGGAAGCATGTGCTTGTTACGCAATTCTGCTGTGTCTACCAATGCTATCTAATGTTTATGTCATCCAGTTCAGTTTTGTGGCTAGAATAAGTCCCTCATTCGCACCCAAGTCACATACTATAAACTCTCACTTGCTGGGTTCACTGGATTTGTTACCGTGAGACTTTCCAGCTGTGGCCACCCTCATGGCCTTCCAGATGACTATAACCACCTCCTCATGAGCTTGACTCAGATGATTTCGCTTAAGCCATGTACAAGAGGTGTTTGGGGTGGTCTCCGCCTCTTCTGTGCTGAAGGGAATAGCTTGTATTTATTTATTTAATATTTATGTATGTATGTGACATTGGAGACCAAACCCAGGGCTTCACATACTAGGCAAGCGCTCTACCACTGAGCTGCATCCCTGCCACCCCGTCAGCAGCATCCCAACCTTGACCTCACCCAGAGAGCTGCTCAGGCTATCGCTCAGGGAGCTGTCAAAGATAGCAGCGAGCAGTGCGGCCTTATGAAGGAGCCCTACTTCAAGGGAATCCCGACCCTGGTCCCAGCACCCATAGATAGGGCCACGGGCGAAGCACATAGGTCTCCGGGGTCTTTGTGTTCCATGCACACACAAAGCACATGAGGCTCCAGGTACAGGTGAACCACGGATGGCTGCGCACCCCAGGGACACAAGGTCCCGTTCAGGCCCACACTGTGCCCCAGGACACGAGGACAACCCCACACACCTCAAGGGATCTGCTCCCTGGGCGACTCCAGATGCTCCAGCCCGGCTTCCGGCCTTCCCATGGCTGCCCAGGGATGCAGCTCTGGTTAAGGGCCCAGCCAGTGCCTCCACCTTTGTATCCAACCTTCAGAGGGGCACAGAAGGGCTCAACATTTCCTTCTTGCTAAAGCCCATAGAATACGTACGGGTCCTTGTTCTTTTCACTTTCTTTCTTTTCTCCCTTCCTTCTTTTCATCCTTCTCTCTTTCCTTCTTCCTTTCCTTCCCTCCTTTCTTCCTTCTTTCTCTCTTTCTTGCTTTCTCTTTCTCTCTCCTTCTTTATTTCTTCCCTCCCTCTCTTATTCCTCTCTCCTCCTTCTCTCTGTCCCTCCCTCTATCCTTCCCCCTCCCTCTCTCTGTCTCTCTCTCTGTCTCTCCATCTCTCCTTCTGTCTCTCCCTCTGTCTCTCCATCTGCCTCTCCCTCTCTGTCTTCCCTCTGTCTCTCCCTGCCCCTCTGTCTCTCTGTCTCTGCCTCTGTCTGTCTCTGTCTCTCCCTCTGTCTCTCCCTCTCCCTCTCTCCTGATTCCAGATTTGAGATTCATCCCAGGGCCTTCTCCCGGAAATATACCTCTGCCCTGCCCATTTTGGTGTTTTTAGTTTCATCAACAGAGGGACAGACCAAAGTCACTCTGATACCTGGGTGGCTTTCTCCTTGCCTTCCTCCTGCCTCCATCTGTCCAGTACCTGGGCCTTGAGGCAAGCTCCCCTCATGTGGCTGATGCGGTGCTTCCTAAGACACAAAGACACTGGTAGACATCCTCACCCGGAGTTTAGAATTCGAAGAAGTCACAGAAGGAATGTTTTGGAGCCTCATAGTCTAGGCGATGGGGGAACCTGCTGTGTGGTGATGTGTGTCAACAGCATGCATTTCAGTCGGGCTCTTTACCTTTTCCAGCTCAGCATCTCTCAGCACTTTTTCCAGGAAGCTACCAAGCACTGACGTTGGAAGCGTTGTCCAGGGCTTTCCTCGCTTGAGACAAGTTTCTTGTGCCCAGGTAGCTTTAAAAATAAAGCCTCTGTGTGTGTGTGTGTGTGTGTGTGTGTGTGTGTGTGTTGGTGGTCTCTGTGTGTATTTAATCTGGAAGAACATTTGGATTTAAAAAGGATCACAGCAATAATACAGAGGGGCCATGTATTCCCAGCTGGGGAGATCTGTCCACTCACCACTCCCAAAGAGAGTTGGAAAGCTCTGCAGGCATTTTTTTCTTGCTTCTCCCCATTGCATGAGCTCCATATATCCAGTATACTGAGGCTAGGAATGCTCCATCCATCATACAAAACCACAGAGACCCGCCATGGACCCACCTTCACCCAGGCCAAAATGAGAATAGTGCTAGGACTGAGAACTCACTCCAGGGAGAGGATGTAAAAGGACCAGGTGACTTGCATGTTCCTCTCCCAGGTGCAACATAATGAATAAATAAACACATAAAGAAGACCTGAGAGTGGAAGAAGACTTCTTGGGAAAGGGCAAAGGAAGGAGAGAAGGGGAAAGAGGCCTTAGATGGAAAACACAGCACATTCAGTGTGTCAATGGCACAATGCCTAGTGCCTGGCACCCATAGTATGCCTGCTCCAAGACTAGTTGGTATTTGTTCCTTTGATGTCCATGGCATGTGGTACACATAGCCTTCTACCTGGTGTGTGTTCCCTCATCCACGTATTTTGAAATTTATCTTTTTATTCCAAAAAGAAGTGTCTTTCCTGTTCTGTGGTCCCCTCCAGGATATGATTTTCTCCCCTTCCAGGCCTCCGTGGCTGAGCCTAGAGACATCTGTGTGGGTCAGAAGTGGAGATGGAACTCATGATATCTGCTGAGCAGAGGTATCCTCTTCCGGTGCACAGGGAAATATCTTCCGGTGCACAAGGTGTCCCCACACCATGCTATCATGTGCCCTCATGGTGCTGATCTTAAGAAAAAATGAGCAATGTCCTTCGTCCACTCTGGGGAAGAGTCCTCCCTTGATGGCACACATTGAATTTCCTCCACCCATTCCCTTGCTCATGGCAATTCAGGCGTTCCTGTTCTCTGCTAGGACGAGGCACACTGCCAAGAACCTCCTCAGCACTGTGTGTGTTAGTGAGTGTATGTGTGGGTTAGTGTACAAGAGAGCGTCTGGTAGTCCTGATCTTTGCTCTCACAGTACTTCCAGATACCACTCCAGAGTAGCGGGACCTATTGCCTACCAAGACTCAGCCTGGGATTCCAATTCCATGCATCTTTACCAGCAGTTGGTAGGATCTCATTCTCCAATTTCTGCCTATAGAGAGCCCTTCCCAGTCCTCATCACAGTCTGGGAAGTTTATATTTGTAATCCCATGGAAAAGTTATTGGGATTCTAGTGAGTTAATTCCAATCAACCACTTCCAGTGCAACCCACAGCAAGAGTAAAGACACTAAGGCATATTTATAGTTGTGGGGAGCCAAGGGGTCCTAAGTCCAGCCAAGATGGTAGTTACTGGAACAAAGGCCTTGACCCAGGGGTGAACCCGGCTTTTATTAATTCTCAAGGAGGGGAGTGGCTCGGAGATGAATGACTGTGAGAATGGCGAGAAGTCCATGAGTACCATGAGCTGGGCTAGGTAGGTGGCCTGAAATCACCTTTGCAGTATGTGCAGGGAAGGATATACAGAAGGAGTAATCTGCATAACACAATTCAAGATAGTATCTAATGTTTTGGGGTCGGTGCTTCAGCTCTGATGTGTAATCTTCTATGCCCTGGGAAGTCATAGCCTCTTTCTCGAGGCTCGATCCCAGCCGACAGCGTGGAGCATGGCTCTCCATCCCGCCAGCCTCACCCATGTGTTTTGGGAGATACAGGGCTGGGGAAACACTGACCTGTAGCCTTGCTTCAAAGACTACACCTCAGCACCTCAGCAGGACTAATTTGCATTGCTTAAAGACAATTGAAGGGATAAGGGAAAGTCCTAGCCAGCTCTGTACATATCTGTATGTGGAAATAGGGCCAGGTTTAGTCAAAATGGAGATAATTGCTCTTCTTTCAAGGAGAGTCATCCAGGTAGTCCTCCACCAAATCCACAATTTGGTCCTATTTTCAAATTGACAACAGTTTGCTTTTAAAGCTTTTGCATTTTTTTTTAATAATGCCTGATAACTGGCTGGAATCCTTAACAACCCAAAGTACAATGGTGCCTCAGCTGACGACTTAATTCTTTCCATGATTCTGGATGCAGAATTTGGTCCACAATTGTGATTGCAACCAAATTGCAAACTTACGGAACAAATTCTCTAATCAGAGTCTTGCAAATAATTAAGTTCACAAGCTAAGGTACCACTGTACTGGTCAAAACATTGGGGGGAATCTATTTTTCCACTGTTCACCTTTCAGAGTGAGAAATATTGCTGGTGAGCATGCACCAGTTCTTGTCTCCTAAAACTTTTTTTGTACATGCACATTTGGTGAGGCCAAGTATCTTCCTCTCACAAGTGGCCCAGTGAGGCACAGTGGTCGCTGCTAGTGTCATCCTTGACCTTCTGAACTGGGGCATGATTCGGCAATGCCTGAAGAGGCTGCATATAGGTGGCCATAATGCGGGTTGCACTCCTGGCCCCTAGGCGTGAGAGGCCAGGGAAGCTCTTTTGAACCTCCCCTGCGCAGGTAAAGGTCACCACACAGGATGATGTGGTTCCAAATGGTACCAATGCCAAGATGGAGAGGACACAGTGAAGAGTGTTTGAAAGAAGGAAGCACACACACACACATGCACACACGCACACACACACATGAGGAAACCAAAGTTCCTTCTAGTGATCAGGATAATAAATACTCTCATTCTTTAAATGAAGAACCAAGTAGGAAATAGCTAGCGCCCCTGGGGACACAGGGGACAAGCCAGCCGGGGAGAAGGCGAGGCAGTGATGGGCTGGCAGGGCACATGCAGGATACTGAAATGAGCCTCGTCTCTTCAGAGGGCGCTCCTCATGGTAGGGAGAGGTATTGTTGGGTGGCAGAACTATGAAAGGAATCAGAGGGAGGGAGGTGACCCAGGGCCTGGTTGACACCTGCGGGGGTGGGGTGGAAGGGCTGGTAAGGCCCCTGAGTCTTCAGGGAATCCAAGAGGGCCGTCAGGCTGGGTGTGCTCAGGGTGGGTGGGCCCACCTGGTGCAGCTCCTGGGAAGGGTAGGAAGGCCTGAGACTCCCAGGAGTACTTGGGGGGTGGTGCTGCTTCCAGGTGTGCAGCAGATGATGTGAGGAGGAGACCCTATCCTGGGCTGGCATAGGTGGGTAGCGGATAAGGAAGTCTCCTACAGGGCTGGGCTGCAGTCGAGTGTCCAGGGTCCCTGGCCTGGGCACAAGGAAACCACTTCACTTCTGGTCTCCACCAGCTCAAAGGCAAAAGGCCTCGACATGGGGCTCTACTTCCTTCTCTTGGGCTCCGAGACCTCCAAGGTGCCTGACTTCCTTTGGCCTGGAAACGCCTGTGGGCCTCCTGTGGATCTCCTCAGATCCTTTCACTCCCTCCTCCCTCACTCTTCTCCTTCTCCTCTCCTTCCCCTTCCCCTCCCCCTCCTCTCCCTCCTCCCCTCCTCCTTCTCCTCCTCCTTCTCCTCCTTTTCCTTCTCCTTCCCCTACCCCTCCTCCTCCCCTTCCTCTCTCTCTCTCTCTGTCTGTCTCTGTCTCTGTCTCTCTGCCTCTCTTTCTCTCTCTGCCTCTCTCTCTCTCTGCCTCTCTCTCTCTCTCTTTCTCTATATTGCAATGGTAAGGCCCATAGTTCAACCCAAAGTAAATAAAATCATACGTGAAAGAAACATCCAAATGGATTCTATTGGCTTTAGCAATAAGGAAAGGGTGCCCACCAGCCTGTTTTTCTTCCTTCTTTTTTACTCTGGATGTCGCCAATGTAACTACCTTGCCCCTGCTTTGCTCTACTTGACATTTTTCTGCCTCAGCCTCCGAGACTACTGACCCCAAGTCTTTCAATAACCCAGGAAGGCAAAGGAACATGGTTGATGAAGAACAGGTTTGGACATAGGAGAAGGCATAGGAAAAAGAAAAAGAAAAAATAAAAGAGAAGAAAAAAGACACAGAAGAGAATGAATGAAAGGAGAAAGACTTTTGGTGATGATGTTTTATACCTGGAGCAGAGGGAGGGTAGAGAAAGTTGGAGGGTAGGAAAGAAGGATACAAAGAGAAGGAAACATAATTGCAAATGGAGAGAAACTTTAAGGAGGTTGAATGCAATGAATAAACTGGTAGAAAACTAATGTCCAACGAGGACTCCAGGCACAACTCTTGGTGCGGGTGAACCTGACAGATCAATGTATGACACTATATAAGCAAAAGAATAATGAACTCTTCCGCACCATGCCTACACACATACCCCGTGTATGTACTCTAAAAGACCAAGAGCATAACATGGAGTAACACAAGAATTAAACAATAAGTTGTGCTGATAGTATTTGAATGCCAGAAAAGAAGTGGGGAGGAGATTAGAGAGGGTGTGAGAGGGGAGTAAAGGAGGAGGAGGAAAATGATGGGGGACACAGAGGTCGAATCCAACTGATGACCTAACTGAGGATGGAGTCTAGGAAGCCGTATGGAAGAATCCTCGGTGTGTGGGAACCTGACATGGCCTGCTTGCGCCAGGGCTGAGCGCTCCTCCTCTGCTGCTGTGGCTGGGAATTTGCGTGGCCCAACAGTGATTGAGTTAGTCCCTCATGAATGACTTAAACTCTCGTGTCTGTGAGCAAAGGGCTGAAACTGCCTCTCTGTCTCCAGGCGGGACTGCAGAATTCCACCTTATGCTGCTGTGGGCAGGGCTGGCCCGGGATTGTCCCTATCTTAGCTCTGAGCTCCTTCAAGTGGACCAGAGGGGCCAGGGGTGTCCAGGAACTGTGCTACTACCCAGCTGATACTGGTCTCTGCAGGGGCTCCCCAAACTCCTCCCCGCCACAACGCCCTGTGGCTGCATTCCTTCGCTTCTGCACCTGAACTACAGCTGTTTCGTGCTCTGTCAGTGCCCTGAGAGTTTCTCCCAAACCAGAGTTCTGTCTTCCAGGATCCGTGGGGCTGGGTCACTCTCCCACTGTCCTGATTTCAGTTACCTGTGTCGCAGCCCTCTTTTTCCGTGGCCTGCACTAATTATCAGGGCTGGTAGCCAGCTGTTCCCTGTCGCATGGTGGTAGTTGCATCTCGAAGTTATAAAAAGTGTGTAACTTTTCCACACTGCTGCTCTTTAAAGAGAGTTACTGGACATGGCTTCCTGCCCCACTTCTGCTGGAGTCCACTTCCTGCTTGTTCTACTGAGGCAAAAGAGGGGCATTTTTTTTTTTTATTTTAAAAAGAAGGAAAAAAAATTTTCAAAACAAGATAATAGGAGAGTAATAATAATTAATACATTGCAGGGCTGGGGATGTAGCTCAGCGGCACTAGCACCTGCCTGGCAAGTGCAAGGTCCTGAGTTTGATTCCTGGTACAAAAAAAAAAAAATTGAGTATTGCATATTGTTATCTTCAGAGTAGTTACTTAGGGTACAAGATATAAGCATGAGATATTGTCCAAACAATATTAGCACAAACTTTTCTTTTCAGTGATCTTAGAGAAACTAGCAGTATAACTATATTAACTATCTTGTTTATATATATATATTTTTTTTTCCTTTTCCCTTCCTTCCTTTCCCCTTTCCCCCATCCCAGTTTCTCTTTTCTTTTGAACAGTTTTTTCCCAATTCACCATATCTATTGTACATTTTGGGTCTTATTTACTCATTCAGCTTCTCATACTAGTGAGATTGTATGATGTTTACACATGTGGTTCTGATTTATTTCACCTATGAGTATGGTCTCAAGTTGCATCCATTTACCTATAAAAGTCTCCGGTTTATCATTCTTTATGGCTGAGTAGTACTCCACTGTATAAAAATACCACAATTTTTTTTATCCATTCCTCAGTTGATGGGCATTTAGATTGTTTCCAGGATTTAGCCATTACAAATTGGGCTGCTATAAACATGGGTGCACATAGAGCACTGTGGTGTGATGTTTTTAATTCTTTTGGGAAGATACCCAGAAGGAGAATAGCTGGGTCAAATGGGACCTCCAATCCCAGTTTTTTGAGGAATCTCCACACTGATTTCCACAATAGTTGCACCAGTCTACACTCCCACCAACAGTGGAGAAGGGATTCTTTTTCCCAATAACCCTGCCAGCATTTGTTATTGGTTGATCATAGCCATTCTTTCTGGAGTGAGATGGAATCTCAGTGTTGTTTTAATTTGCATCTCTTGGGTGGCCAATGATGTTGAACATTTTTTCATATATTTATTTGCCATTTGTATTTCTTCATCTGAGAATTGTGTGTTCATCTCAGATGCCCATTTTTGGATTGGGTCTTTGAATTTGGGGGGCCTGATTTATTTCAATTCTTTATATGTTCTAGATAGAAGTCCTTTGTCTGAGGGACAGTTGGCTAAAAATTTTTCCCACTCTGTTGGTTTTCTTTTTACTCTCTTGGTGATTTCTTTTGATGTGCAAAAACCTTTTAATAAGATGAGATCCCAGCTGTTGATTCTTTGAAGTACTTTCCGTGCAGTTTGGGTTTTGTTCATGAACTCTCGGCCTACCCCTATGTCTTCAAGATTTCTACCTACCTTCTCTTCCTGTAGATTTATTGTTTCTATTTTAATATTTAGATCTTTGATCCATTTAGACTTCAGTTTAGTGCATGGTGATAGACATGGGTCTAGTTTCAGTCTTTGGCATGTGTAGAGCCAGTTTTTCCAGCACCATTTATTAAGGAGGCTGTCTTTCTTCCAGTGAACATGTTTGGCCATTCTGGAACTTGGTGCTCTGTGGCTTTCTCCTCAAAACAAAGTCTTTCACTTTTGCAGTTTTGAGGCTGCAAAGGGTAGAGACTTGCTGCTTCTTCTGATGCCTTCAGGCCATCTTTTATATTGTGCTGTTCCTTCTCAGCAATCGAGCTCTCCTTAGCTCTATCTTTGGAGTCCACAGCTTTACTGGAGCTTCCTTTCTGGCCAAACTCGCAACATTTTAAATCATCCTGCTGGGCTCTTTGCTCTTGATTCTTAACATAAATCTGGCTAAAAGCCCCCAACAATAGCCATGCCACAGCCCCAACATTCGACTGCCTTGAAATTTCTTCTGCCAGATTAATTAGTCCATCACCCTTAATCTCAGTCTCAGGCAAAGTCTCTGGACATGAGCAAAATGCAGACAAACTTTCTGCCAAGCCATAGCACACATTGTCTGGAGTCCAACAGCCAATGCAGCCCTTCTTCCCAGCAGAAACCTCCTGAGCCTGGTGTTTACCGGCAGGATTTCTATCAGCCTTCTGGTTTTCTGAGCTCTGACCAGAATGTCCTATACAGAACAGCCTAAAGTGTTCCAGCTCTTCTCTTTCAGGCGACATCTCCAAACCTTTCCAAACTCTTCCCACAAGCCATTCCCAAAGGCTCTTGAACCACATGGTCAGATATAGTCACAGCAATGACCCCACTCCTCTGGTACCAAATTGTGTCTTGGTGACTTTTCTCGCTGAGAGAAAATACTGGATGCCCAAAATTAAGGAAGGAAGGGTTTATTTAGCTTACAGTTAGTGGCGGTTTCAGTACATAATCAGCTGGCTCCAAGGCAGGGTGGCGTGGTGAGGGGCAACGCTTCAAGGTGGCAGAAGACAGCAAAAGCTACAAGATTCAAAAAGCAGGGAGGGAGAGAGCAAGCCTCTTTTCCTCCCTTATATTGTAAGCAAGCTCTCCACCCTAGAGTGGGTCCCTCACATCCACACCATCTCCATCCCCTCCTCTTGCACAGGCTCAGGATGTTGACAAAGTGAGGACCCTGGCCTCCTGCTGAGTCACTTAGTTAAACTTCTGAACTTCTCAAGTTGACACAATGTATCAAATAACAACAGCTTTTATCAGATTGAGGTAAAGACCATCTATTCCAATTTTCTGAAGGGTTTTTTTTATGAATGGTTGTTGGACTTTGTCAAATGCTTTTTCTGCATCTATTGAGATGATCATGTGACTTTTGTCTTTGCTTCTGTTAATATGGTGTATTACATTTATTGATTTGTGTGTGTTGAACCATCCCTGCATCCCTGCAATGAATCTAACTTGGTCGTGGTGTATAATCTTCTTGATGATTTTTTGCATTCTGTTTGCCAGTATCTTATTGAGGATTTTTGCATCTATGTTCATTAGGAAGATTGACCAGTAGTTTTCTTTTTTGATTGGGTTCTTCTCTGGTTTTGGAATCAGGGTAATACTTACTTCCAGGAATGATTTTGGAAGTACTGCTTCCCTTTCAATTTCCTTAGAGAGTTTCAGAATTAGTGGCATTAGTTCTTCTCTGAATTTCTCATAGAATTCAACAGTGAATCCATCTGGACTTGGGCTTTTCTTTGTTAGTAAGTTTTTTTTTGTTTTGTTTTGTGGTTTTTTGAGACAGGGTCTTGACATATAGTTCAGGCTGGCCTTAAACTCACTATGTAGCCCAGGCTGGCCTCGAACTTTTGGCTATCTTCCTGCCTCAGCCTCCAAGTGCTGGGATTACACATGTGTGCCACCACTGTTGGTAAGTTTTTAATTACATTTTCAATTTCATTGGCTGATATCAGGTTATTTCAAATTTTTGTAGCTTCTTGATTTAGTTTTGGCTATTTGATTGTGTCTAAGAAACTGCTCACTTCTGTGTTTTCCATCTTATTAGAGTACAGATTCTCAAAGTAGGTATTGATGATCTGGATTTCTGTGAATTACCCTGAAAGAGGGGGATTTTATGATGGCTTCAGGGTCTGATTCTGCCCAAATCTGGGGGACTTAGGGGGCTGCATGGGAATTCTTGCTTCTGTTCCCATTCAGCTGGCTGTTCTCAGATGTGTCTGTACCAGGTGTTTTGCTACCCTGAGTCTGAACCAGCACTCAGGAAAATGTCCTCTTCCTTTTTACTGCTGCGTACGAGAGGGAAAATCTCTGTTCCACTCTGAGCCGTCACTCTTTCAGTGCCAGGATGCGCTGTTTCGGTTAGGCTACTTCTCCTTCCGGTCACCAGTATTTCTGCATTCTGGTTTCGCCTGGTTGCTGTCTCTCTCGGGATGCGACCCCACGGTTCTCAGTGCACCCACACAGTCACGTATCTGTTGCTTTCGGATGCGTATGCTGGAGCAGCAGCTCATGAGTCTGCTACCTCTAGTTCACCGTCTTCTCCCGGGCCTCAGTGAGCAGTTTCTGAAAGAAGTTTATGACCACATCTGTCTTAATCAACTTTTATATCTTCCCTTGACTTTTCAATTGATTGGGCTGTCATATTTTAAATTTGTAAGCCTTCCTTAATATTCTCTCCATTTTGCTTGTGCACCACATCTTTAACAGATTTATTCTTTGTGCTTTATTGCTTGGGCTTCTTTTGGATTAAATTCCTTTTCCAAAATACATTCTGCATTGTTGCAGGTACATATGTATACTTATTACACTTGCTCCTTATTTTCAGTTATAATTAATAGATTCTCTCGGATGGTCCTTTAGACTGTCATATTAACTATGAGTTACAAGAGCTTTATTTGTTTTCAGTGATTATACTGCTTCAATCTCTTCTTTCCTACATTCTACATTTCATATTATACAGAGGCAATAAATTGTCCTCGTCCGGTTCTTATGTTAAAGGAAATGTTCCAGAGCTTCACACTTAAAATGAATGCTTACCTTAAATTAAATATCCTTTTCCAAGTTAATGAAGTTGACTTTTTTAGCTTTATTTAGATTTATTTGATTGTTTTAACATGAATGAATGATATGCTTTGCATTTTATGCGTATAGCAGTGGTTTTCTTCTTATTCTATGGGTGCAATACATTACAAAGAAATGTACACATATCTATGGGGTGATAGAAATATATGACGAATGTTTATTTTTAAAAATTGTCACTTAAAGACACATTGCCAAGGAGGATGGGATAACTGTGTTTGAAGTGAGGGGGAGTGTTTCAAGGGAGAATAATGTCAATGTGTCTTATTTTGTAGTATTATTTATTTGAAAATATATATATTATATATATGTGTGTGTATATATATATATATATATATATATAAGATTACCTTCTTTTTTTTTTTTTTTTTGTGGGTACCGGGGGGACGACCTCAGGACCTCGCGCACCAACAGGCACCCGTGCCGCTGAGCGATATCACCGGCCCCTTTTTCGTATGTGGGTTCCGGGAGTCGAACTCGGGCCTTCGCGCTTGCAAGGCAGGCGCTTAAGCCACTGAGCCGTCTCACCGGCCCTAAGATTACCTTCTTGGTTATGATGTCTGTCTGCTCATTTTTGAATAATCAGATAATGATAATTCAAATATAAATTTTTATATTTGGATATCTATATGAATTGACTAATGGAAGGTAAATATCAAATTTATCAAATTTGATAAATTTCAATATGCATGCCTAATAAAATGGCTCCACTCAATTAAGAATAGAAAGTCATTTCAACAAAATATAATTCAAAAGATCATTTCCAGGTAAAGAGCAGGGCATATTCCTAGTAAAAAGGCATGAACAACATTTTCACCACAGCAAGAGGAAGGCAAGTGTGTTTGACATCTCGGCTTCCATGCAGATTGTTCTGCAAGCTTGCTTACGGTTCAGGTCTAAACTGTTACCGCAAAGTCTCATGTGTTTGGAGGGTGACTGGATCGTGGCATTCACAGCTGGATGTGTGCTGGGGGAGGCTGGTTGGAGGTGGTCACTGAGCGTGTGATTCGGAAGGGTGGATTCACGCCTCTGACGCCTTCCTTCCCTCTCTCCTTCCTGGATGAGCAGCTGCCCTCTACCAGGCCCTTCCAGCCTGCTGTTTCTACCTTGGTGCCATGTGACTTTGGACTGAACCCACTGGAAACCGTGAGCCAAATAGACCTCTCCTCTTCTCAGTTGTGGGTACTGGAAATTTTGGCCCAGTGATAGGAAAGTGACAAATATAAACCTCTAGAAAATACACCAATGAAAATAAAGGCTAAACAATTGGGATAATAGCTAAACAGTTATCATTTACAAGTTGTGCATATTGACTTACCATAACACATCTCAAGAATTGAGGAATAAATGAATTGAGGAAACAAGCAAAAGAACTGATTAAAATATCTATAGGAATATTTGAAGGTTAACAATATGCCTATATCAAAAAGTGGCAAAATTCATCCAGAATAGTGTAACATCAAGAAACTGCAAAACAAAAAAAATACATATACCTACTCATGTGATATCAGACATAGAACATTCCCAAATGAGCAGATTAAATTGTATGTAGTGTTTCATCTCCTCTTGTTAAACTACAAATTTTATGAATATCCCATAACAGGTTAAAGTTCATATGGCAAAATCAATGGTCAATAAAAGAGAAGAAAAGCTAAATAATTTCTTTACTTTGTTAATTTCATCAGGGAATTTTTCTCTTAGGGACTTTTGTCTATTTTTCTGTGCAGGCGTTGTTGGCTTTTCTTATTTAAGGAAAGAAGAGTAAAGAAATCTTTCTTTTTACTTTTAAAAGTCGACCTATTTATGGATAGAGTGTTGATCATTTGATATTTATTTGATGTGTAATAATCAGATCAGGTTAATTAGCATTTTCATCTCCATATATATATTATATACATAATTTCTTTGTGTTGGGTTACTTTATTTCAGCCACTTGAAATTTGTCCATAAAATGTAGTACAGTTCTCAGTTTGTCCAATGCATTGATTCTTATAGACATGTAGATGGTTAGGTAACATTTTGCATGTTGAAAACATGGCTACTTCATTATTTTCCCAATTATCAAATTGCAAATTTATGAAACTTAAAGAAAGGTCATTCACACATGGCTAGTAAGACAGCTACTCTCTGTAAAGAACTATATTATTCTGTATAGCACTTACAGGGCATAGTGGGCATTTGGGGTCTTGTTTCTTCATTTGTTTCTAAAGCATGCCTAATGCAAATATCTAAGAGAGAACTCTGGACGTCATAGAGTCCTCTGCGTGGGGGTTGATGTTCTCACAGCTCTACTTTGGATCCCATGTTCACTTCTTTGGCCTGAAATTTCCCATGTCTTCCAACAACATGGACAAAAAAAGCAAATATTTAAATCTTTTCATAACTTTACTTTTTCTAAGACAGAGCGCCAAGTTATCCAATAATGCTCTCGGAAGAATATCTCTTCCCAGAAACCGTAATTGTCCAGCTTTATTATATGAGTAGTGCGCTGTGTAGAATTTAGCAGCGGTAGCCAGTAAGGCAGTGATGGAAAAATTTACTGAACCTGACGCTGCAGCGACTTAGTGAGAGCCGTTTGCGTGGAGCGATGTGCTCAGAAGCCAAAGAGCAATGGCTTGAAAAGTGCAAAGAGATGGAAATGTATAGAAAACACTTTAGTCTGGAGTTTCAAATGGCGGCACATGGAAAAAATTAATAAGTTTTTGAATAATGACCCACTAGAAACTTTCATTTCAAATCGTAGTCCATGAACCAATCACGGTGCATCCCATGGGTGCTTACTAAAAATGCAGAATATTAGGCTCTATCCCAAATTTATGGAACACAATCTGCATTTTAGCTATAACCTCAGGTGGTTCATATGCACATCAAGTTTTGAGAAGCACTGCGTAGGCAGGGTTTGCTACAGTGCTAGGAATACAAACTTATTTCCAGGAGGTTACGAAGTGACAGATGACACAGATAGAATTGCCATGTTCTATTGAGAATCTTTCCCCAAGAAGTTTAATATTAAAGGGATGAAGAGAGGACAGGACACTTGAAAGTTAGAGGTGTGGATAGATACTATTGTTGGTTGAGAACAACAGGAAGACGAGGAAAGAAGAGTGAGGTGTGTTTGACAGCAAATAAGAAAGAGCGAGTGAGTGGAAGGGAAAAAGAGAACAGGAAGGGAGACCATTCATTGCCCAAGTTTTTGGAATATGCCAGGTCCACAGCACAGGTGGAAGACTGGAGAACTCTTGAAAACCAGGAGCTTAGGAACAGAGTGCATTTGGCAATCACGAAAGTAGGTGTGGGGTCAGAAGAAGGGGGGAACCCGGGAACCCGTGTTGGTTTTCATCTTGGACTAAAAGGTAAGTCATCTAAGCTGGAACAGCTTTGTAAAAACTGTTGGTCTCCCAGAAAAAGTGTGAGAAGCTAGCCAAGACCATTCATTTTGAGTATTAGTGAAACCTCAAGTTGTCTCTATGGCTCTCAAACAAAATTACATAGCCTGCAAGTGGAAGCAGAAAACATAAGATCTGTGATAGGGAGACTTGGGACCATGGGGAATTGGATGGTTGTAGACTGAAAGCAACAAAGCACGCTGGTTATAGCAGCTGTGGGTTTGGAGATCTGACATGGGAAATGAAAGAAATGAGGAGTGGGTTGGCCGGGGTGGGAAGGGGATGGAAAACTACAATTGCAAGATTATTTCCTTTCTGACATGGAGTGACATGAAAAATTCAGTACATAAAACAGTGGTATCACTGACCAGAGTTGTAAACTCATCAGAGAAAATTGCTTTATTTAGTAGAAAGTGTGTGTCTCGACCCTACTACCATTTGAGGAAAACTGCTATTAAAAACTGACAGTGTTCAGCAGTAACTTATTTTAATGACTGTTAATTATAATATCTGCCATTAAACTATACATGGTAGAATCACTTTAAGAGTTTCTTTAATAATTGAAGGCATTATAAAGTAGTTTATATGCTATATTTTATAATACTCAAATTTTACCAAAATCTTAAATTTTTGAATTCTTGCCAATAGATTTTATTACTTTAAAAGGAACCAGAAGCAAATTCTTGCTGGTAAATTCACTCTCCTACTTTCCCTACTGAAATAAATTTTATTTCTTCTCTCTCCTGCTTAAATATCACATTGCCCCTGTTCTTTTCAAAATCAGCCTATAACCTTGTTTTCCAAAATACATAAAACAAATCCCATGGGAATCCCATCACCATCTCATAATCACTTTATCAATCTTTCCATATCCACTTCCCTTTTCCTATTCTTACCTCTTTTTAAAACACAGAGAATGTCTCCATATCTCATAGCCCAAGTTTGCATGTTCACACTTCACCCCAACTCCTCTTGCCTAGGGTCCTCATCTCATCGTTTATTCATCCTCTCTCTCCTGCATCATCAGTCACTCCCTCTAACATCCTTTCCATCACTAGCATGCATCAATGTCTTCCTTCTTTCCTTCCTTCCTTCCCTCCCTCGCTCCTTCCTTCTCTCCCTTACTTCTTCCTTCCCTCCCTCCCTTCTTTCCTTCCTTTCTTGCCAATACTGGGGATTGAACCCAGGACGTTTGCACCAAGCTACATTCCCAGGCCTTTTAATTTTTTCCCTTTGAGACAGGGCCTTGCCCTGGCTGGGCTCAAACTTGTGATCCTCCTGCTACCTCAGTCATAGAGAGCGCTGGGATTTCAGGCGTGCACCACTGTATCTTGTTTTATCTTATTCTCTTACCTGCTTAATGATATTGCATATTTTCCTTTCAGGCACAATCTCTATTGAATTAATTCTACCAGTTAGCTGATAGACACTTTTATACAATGATCTGCTTTGCTTCCTATTACGGTACTTGTTTTAAAGTGATTATATTCTGTTTTTTTTTACAGGATCTTACCATGTTTCAGAGGGCATTGTAACTTTAGTTTCATTTCTCTTTCATCAACAGGCATTTCTAGAGTTTAATTTCTACCAGCTATTAGCAATGTCAACCATATTTTCACATCTTCTTTTTAATGTTCATATATTCTTTAATATCCGCAAAGTAGTGTTTATGTGCATGCACACCACTCCTTTTATTTAGATGTCCAATTCGTTTATATTTACATAGCATTCTCCGAAATATCCATATTTTATTTATGTAACTAATAAAAGCTTATTAATTTAACAAATTAGATTTCCATAGACATTTAAATGTTGATTACACACCTAATCAAATTCTTCTAATCGTTTCATTAAACTCGCAGTTTAATACACCTGATTTTCTAAATGCCTTAAGCATTATCCAAAGTCATCAGAACAACCACATGTACTATTGTAATTGTTGAACGCTAGATTGGTTCCCTTCGGTGAACCAGGTCAAAAATGCTAAGCCACTAAATTTCACGGTGTTTCATTATTATTTATTTTCTTGTTTTCTCATTCATTTTTAAAGTTGCTTTTCATGTATTTCATCAGTTTTGCCAGGTTCACATATGTCCATTATTTCAATCATCTCACACAGCCCCAAGACAAAGAAAGAGCCTTGCAGACCGCTCAAGGTGGTTCAACCTCTGGTTTATCCATCAGCTTACACCTGGCTTGTGTTACAATTTTCTGCACCTGCCATGGTGATTTTATTGGAGTTGGTTGTGCAAGGAGAGGCCCACTTTTAACTTTTGTCCTTTACATATGAAATTGTGTTACTTTCCTTGACAGTTTGTCAGTGTCACTTTTGGGGAGAACCCTAGCTTTTATCCCAAAATGGTGCTTATTCTGGGGCATCTCATCTTAGTGTTATTCTTTCTTTAACTCTTTAGAGTCATGTCGACCTTCCTTCTGCTGACTGGAGGAGAGGAAGGGAAATTTATCTGCTATTGCTTGTTCTCCAGGATACCTGGTCAAATCTGGTTACATCTAAAGTTTTAGGTCAAAGTCATGTTCTTGGACACTTTCATCACCATCTACCAGTTAGTCCTCAATATGAATCTGACCACCCTTGTTTTTATGAGATTGTGATGTGTAATATTTGATCCCCTCGACGAGCGCATGCTTAGAATCCTGGCTCACGTACACAGCACTGACCACACACTCTGGATAGTTCATGCTGAATGACTGTCAGTCCTGTCCCTGTGAGTTTGTCCAGATTTTCCGATGATGATAAAAAATAAAACTATGAAGCTGCCTTCGATAGCCATCTGCCTCGCTCGAGAAATAGTATCTGAACGCCCTCGAAGACTCTCACCAGCTGTGAGTTTAGAACCAGATTGCTCCCTTGGAAATACAAACAGGTGTTTTACATGCCATAAATACAGTTAGACAGATGGAATGTTTAGAATAAAGAAAAAAATACTCCAAAGTAAGTTCCCATTATCTCGTTCTTCCTGAATAATCTACCACTGTCTGTAGAAGGTTATTTATGGGAGAAGAGGCATGAGGAAGGGACAGAAAGAAACTTTTATTTACAACGTATACCAAAATGTTAAACATCGAAAAACTGAGAATAATATGAAGCACAGCTAAGTGCAAAGGACTGATTTATTTTACCTAAATATTAACATTTTTATATCACAACTAGTTTTCGTGCTGGGTAATATTTTTTGATTGTGACATCATTGTATAAAGGACATATCTGCATTTTCTTTAAGAATACTCTTATTTTAAGCTTGGTTTGGATTTCATGAATTTTTTTTAATGAATAGTGGTGTTCCTGTTCCATTCATGACACTAGATAAGATGCAGCAGTATTCATAGAAATATTATATTCCTGAAATTTTATAGAGGGGAAAATTTATTTTTACCTAGCTTTCTACATGTAAAGCATTTCCAAAGGATAATTTGAGGTGAAGTATTTTCCCCACAGGATTATTTTAGGATGCAGATGCTTCTAAGCCTGATCCCATCTGACATGTGAGTTTCAGGAAGGATTACTCCCTCCAAGCAAGTCAGTATACATATATATCCATCAAACCACAAAATGAGATATTTCAATGCGCAGCAGTCGAATGCCCACTTACCTTCTACTGCATGGATCCTGAGAATTTTTTAGAACATTTGCATATGGCAGCAAATTTTATTTTAGAAATTATATGTATCTTTTAATGCAAAATTGTAATGCACATGGAAAAATAGTGAATATATATTAAAAACAAGGAGACAGCATCTTCAAACCAGTCCTGCATAACCATACGCATGCTAGTAGTATTTCATGTTGTCATTTCGGGCATGCAGTCATGCCTCAGAGCCTGGGAGAGATGCATTCCAGGGCCACCACAGATACCAAAGTCGACAGAGGCTCAAGTCCCTTCTGTAAAGTGGAATAGTATCTGCAATACCCTGTACAGACCCTCCCGTACACTTTAATCTCTAGATAGCGTATAATATCTCACATGGTGTACATGCTATATAAATAGTTGTTGTGCTGTATTGTTTAAGGAACAGCAGCAAGAATTAAAGTCTGTACATAGTCAGGAAGGATACAGCTTTTCAAAAACACTTCCGGTCTGTGGTGGGTTGAATTTGTGGAGGCAGCACATGAAGATGTGGAGGCAGCACATGAAGATATGGAGGCCATTTTTTTTTGCATGTAATGTACGAACACAAAAGTAGTTCTTTTTTTTTTTTTAGCACCAAAATAGATTTGGATCAATCTTTCTATATGGTGTACATTCTTCTGCAACTTCCCCCCCTCCCCACTCAGGGGCGTATCACAGGAATCACTTTTGAACTGACTTGTTATTTTTATTAGTCGTCACACTCTGAGTACACAAAGACTCACATAGCCATTTTCAACTTGTGGAGTCCTTGAGTCTTTGGTCTCTATCTTTGTATATTGCAAATATTTCCTTTGCCTATACCCTGGCAGGTGTCACTTCTGGCTCACAGGGAATATGTGGTCACAACTCTGAAGGCTTCTCTGAAAACTGCCTTTCCAAAACAAGTTCCACCCACAATCATTTTTTTCAGCAGTTTTTGAAAATATTTTTTTCATACTTTCACAGAGCACAAAGTGATATTTGAATTAATATTTCCATTTTAAGCTATGTTTCTAAAATGAAAATAAGAAAGAATGAATGTTATATGGCAAAGAAAAGGGAATTTACCAAAGCTTCCTAAGTTTTTATGAAATCCGGAGGATAAATATTTGACAAGAATGTTGCAAAATACATTTTATGGGGAATTGGCTATTCTCACAATAGCTTTGCTACACATTGTGTGTAATATAAAACCATGTGATTCAGATGAACGCAGTGTCCACAATAGCTTTGCTACACATTATGCGTAATATAAAACCATGTGATTCAGATGAACGCAGTGTCTCTCTGTGGAATCTACACCGCAGATACACTTTATACTTGTTGAGATGTTAATCAGCATCATAAACAATCAGCCTGGTAATGTGACACTTCACAGAGAAAATTATGGACAGAACTGGAAAGCAGTGCTGTGTCACAAAAGATGATACATCCGGTTCCTCTGCTGACTTAAACCTTAGGATAAATATTACTCTAAAGCACAGGTACAAACTGAACAGGAAGAAACACAGACAGGAAATGTTCACCTAATGTTCCACTAGTCAAACCTTCATTCCCGCTAGTCACTATGCATCTGTTAAATGAGGCAGCACAGTGCCGCATGCATACCCAACTGCAGTGACCACGGGGAACATTTGGGGGGAGGCTGTAGACTTTCAGATCAGATGGAAAAACAGAGTTAGAGAGACCAAAGTGGCAAATACATTGTACAAAACCTCAGATAATTACACACAAATTGTTCGTTATAATGAATCAGCTTGATCCCTTCAGAGCATGTTAATGATGTTAAATTAGAAATTAAGGAGAACTCTCGATCAATTATAATTACCACCTCTTGCTCTGCAGATCTATCTGAGGATTTTCCTTCCCCATGGCTTTACACTGGAAGTTGGTATTCTGTGTGGTCGACAGTGCTCTTTCTGAAGGGCACCAGGTCATTTCTATTTTTTCTTGATCTAGTTGTTTCTTGTCTTTCTGAGCTTGTCTGCAGTTGTTGAACATTGAGGGTTATACTACTGTCCCAGAGGTGCAGAGGACTGTGCATGCCTAAAATGAACAAGAAACCAAACACGAACTTTATTGAACCTACACAGCCTGCAATCCCAAATTGTATTAAAGTCTCAGCTCTGTTAATTTCACATCAGACACTTTCATTCCCTCTGATTTGGACCTGAGCTCTCTCCCTCCTAACAGACCTTAGAAGACAGCTCTAATACATGGGATTTCTTTACCCTAGCACCCGATACTTCCTCCAAGGCTTACTCTAGACATTCACTGCTGTTCAGAATGTCTTTTTCTTTCATCCCTTGTCCAGCTACTTATCCTACTTAAGCACCCGTTGGTTTGTATCTTTTCCCATCTAATTCTGGTAAAAGCAGCATGCAACCGCATCTAAATTTTCCTCGTTGCTAAAAAGGCATACATATATTTAAAGAGTGTGGGGGTTGGAGCTATACCTCAATGGTAGAATGGTTGGTTAGCATATATGAAACCCAGAGTTCAATCCGCAGTGTTAAAAAACAAGGAAAATGAGGAGAAGATACAGGAAGAGGAGGGAGAGGAGAAGAAAGGAGGAGGAGGGAGGAGGAAGGGGAGGGGGAAGAGGAGGAAGAGGGGAAAATTTAAATTTAGAGATGGATTAGTCTAAGGTACAGCTAGATAAAAGGTGGACTACTGGAACAGTGATGACAGCGGTACTGAATATGATAAGCTACTTTGAAAGCAATCTGGGAACACAAGGCAGGGTGACACACAGAAGCATTATGCGTCACACAAGAGGCCTGGGGCAATAGAAGAGGTGATCTTTCACTCATGGGAGGCTTTGTGGAGTGGCGTGGCTTGTTCAGGAGTAGCGGCAATCGCCTTGGCTGAAGATGGGAGGAGGATGCAGATAATCAAAGCAGGGGCCCTGCTGGCCTAGAATTCATTCACTGACATCATCCACAACACGGACAGCAGTGAGGAGTGGCAGATCGGGCAAGGGCTTGTCTGGGAAGCAGACTTCTGCTTGGCCTCTAAGGGATGTGTCTCCCGGCTGGTGGAAGATGCTTTCTGAGAGTGGAAGGGGTCATAACTGTGTTTCAGGAAGGTAAGTATGAAATTACTGAGCAGGAACAAGAAAAGATTTAAGGAACCAGCTTTAGAGATGATTATCATCGTGTGGAGGGATTAGAGAGCTCTGAACTAACGTATGGCAGAGCAAAGAGAAACCATCAATGTTTCTTCTCCACTAACTCCGGTTGAGTCATTCAAACCAATTTCCCCTTCTAAAAAAATTTTTTTAATGTGGCTAAAATATCTTTTAAAAGAGATCTTTGAAAGATTCAAGTGTTTCAGAGAATCTGTAGAATATCTAGACCAATAATTTTAGAAAAAAGCCTAAATTGAAAAAGTTAGGAAAATAGTGAAAGAACCCAGCTGCTTTGATGCAGAGAGAATCGGCTAGAACTGCAACTGTGTTTTGGATTTGGGGGAGCTCTTGCCCTACAGAGGAGGCAGACATCTGGGTGCAAGGTCATTCTTACAGGTTTAGAGAAGACACTCCCAACTTCAAGTAGGGGTGTCACTTGATGCAAAACAGAACTAAGCCAACTCTATTCCTCCCCCCATCTGCAACCTCCCCACAGCCAAAAGAGAATGCTTTGGCTTGGGGTGGAAGAGAAGAAAAAGAAAATGATTAGCAACGCCAACCAAAAGTCTTTGAGAAAGTACAGTCCACATAAGATCGATTTGGTTTTGTACACATTAAACGTGGAAAATGAAAATAGATGAATGGAAAGATTTTGAGAAATGTTAGCATTGGCGATTACCATTTGAGATGTTGTCAGGCAGGTGACAGAGGTGAGTGATCGATGAGATCTCTAAAGCAGTGGTATTAGGGGTGGTCGGGAGCAAAGCAACAAACCTAGTGATGTGCTAATGGGGACAAGAACGGAGTATGATGACACAGGGTGTCTCAGATTGTCACAGAGCTAACTCAGCCTAAGGGATTGAAGTGTGCAGATACATTCCAGGAGGTATTAAGAAAGCACTCTCAGGAGAAACTATTAGGGGCCAGAGGGAAGTGGATAAGATGAAAAAGAGGACCAACTCCTGGACAGGTGGACGTATCAAGGGGAGTCTACAGCATCTGAGGCCCAGGAACATGGCGAGGGTCATGAGATCCAAGGAAATCAATGAGGTCCACAGCATGTACCCCACAATTAGGGAAGTAGCCCGAAAACTGCATAGGCTTATGTGATCCCCAAGTGGGAGGAGAAGAGAACTCAAATCCTCAGAGATTCCAATGAAACAAGATCAGTGTGGCAAGGAGAAATTCATCCGTGACTGTCTTAGTTACTTCTCTTGTTTCTGAGGCAGAATACCTGACACTCAAAGGAGGAAAGGTTTATTGTAGCTCACAGTTTGTAGAGGGTTCAGTCCATAGCCAGCTGGTTTTGAGGCAGGGTGGCAGGCCAGAGGGGTATCACAGAGGAGAAACAGTCCATGGGGGGCAAAAGGCAGCAAAGCCACAAAGTAGTGAAACAGCAGCAGTCTGCCTCTCCCTTTTGTCCCTTCCAGGCTACCCAGCCTTTGGGTGGTGCCACCCACACTGAGGGACAGCCTTCCCATTATCCACACCCAGAACTACTCGAAGCCAATCAGAGGGCTAATTTAGTAAACACACACTCTTAATGCCAGCATCACACAATTAATCCCAACATCACACACCCTAGATCCAACCACCTCTGAAAAACCCCACCTATGACTGCATGAAGCTTTGCGGGGACATCTAGACACAAGCCATGACAGTCACCTCAGAGAGAGAAGGTTCAGAAAAGCAGTAGAAGACAGAAGGGAGTTTTAAAGGGGAGAAAAATGAAAAAGTAAGAAGATGCTGGGAGAAAAAACTCTGAATTGACCTGTGCTATGGTTTGGATGTGGTTTATCTGCTCTGGAACTCATTTGGGGTTTAATCCCCACAGTGAGAAATGAAATAAGTGAAAAATTATCTGTTATGTTTGGAGATGGGATTTGGGAGAAGTAATTAGGGTTAGATAAGATTATCAGCATGGAGTCCACATGGTTGAGTGATGGTGAAGAGATAGAAAGAGAGAGAGAGAGAAAGAGAAAGGAGGAATGGGAAGGAGAGGAGAGAGGAGGGGAGGGTGGGAAGAGAAGGGAAGGGAAAGGAAGAGAAGAGGAAGAGAAGAGAAAAGAGAAGAAAAGAGAAAAGAGAAGAGAAGAGAAGAGAAGAGAAGAGAAGAGAAGAAAAGAGAGTGGGAATCATCAAGCTGGGCCTGGTGGCACATGCCTGTAATCCTAGTACTCTGGGAGGCTGAGGCATGAGGATCAAAAATTCAAGCCTAGCCTGGACAACTTAGCAACATAGCAAGACCCTGTCTCAAAATAAATAAGGAAAAGGGTAGGGGATGTAACTGTGAATGCCCTGGGATCATTCCCCAGTACTTAATTAAACAAAACAAAACAAAATGAAACAAAATGAAACCCATCACCAGACGCAGGCCCTTGGCTTTGGACCACATACATGAGCCTAAATAAGCCTTTCTTTATAGCACACACGGTCTGTGCTATTGTGTTGTTAGCAGTAGAAATGGACTATGCGGGGCTCTTTTGCATGAAGTAATGTGGCACACGGTCCTATCTTCAGGGTGATATTTTGGGAAGAATTGTTCTCCACAAAGCACACATGAATACAGCCGTCATCAGAGAAGATAGCAACTTGCATGGGTACAAATCTTCCCTAGCAGTTAGCACCTTCAGACTAGAAATCATTCTTACTAAGCGTTCTGTAAGAGCTGCCACTCCATGAGTTTTGTGTGTGCTGGAAACTCAGGACTCAAGACGTCAGGTGGATGAGGCAGCTCTGTGCAAGGTGAGGTGGCCTGCATGTTCTAGGGAAGACTCTTACACTCAGCATCATGGCATCCACCGAAGAATTACGGGAAGCGACTGTACACACACTTCGGCTTTGTGTACTTTGAGTGTAAGCGTGTTGTGTACAAGGCCTTCCTGATGCCAGGACGGGATGGGAGGGAGGTGGCCCAGCCCCAGGGGTTGGTCTATACCTTCCAGATACTGAATTGCAAGGCATTGCTCGTATAGATGATCTACTAAAAGGCCAGACTATGGAGTTTTCAGAGGGGGGAAGCATGTACCTTAAGGAGACACCTGAGAGGCCTCAAATACATTGTCATCGGCTCCCTATAGCCTTCAAGTTCAAGGAGACATGTAGCGTTCACTCTGGATGGAACCCGTATCTGAGCAGGCTGGCTTCCCACCCCAATCTCTACTCCCCACCTTTCTAGCACAGCCTGGCCTCAGCTGCCCTCATTATTTATATTTTTAAAATATCTATGAGATTGTCCACCATTAATTTCTTCCCACAGTTCTTGGACCATCTCCCTATAAAGTCCTCAATGCCAAATTCCCAGTTTAACTAAGTGAATTGCTTTTTCCATTTCAATTAATGAGCTATCTTGTCATTCTGCAAAGATTCTTTTCTCAGCTTATAAACTACAAGGCAATCACAATATCAAATATGCTTCTTACTTATTTATTCACAACCTTGCCTACAATGGCCATTGGTTGAGTTTTTAACCCAATAAGGAGAGAAGAGACAGGGCAAGAGCGAACAATGGACATCATCTGTAAAATTCACTTATCCAAAGTCAATAAAATTCCACTTAATACACAGCTGAAGAAGAACTCAGAGAAATTTAAATGCAGTATTAATCTAATCACATCTTTTCCAATCCACTCAAATACAGTATGAGCAAATTTATTTTGATTACATTTCTATCCACTTATTTAAGACATATTTATTAAAGTCGTTAGGGTTTGAGAACGGTAAATAAGATAAACAGGCTCCTTATGGAATTTACATGTCTTGGAAGATGGCGGTAGGGTAAGTAGAGATGACAAAAAATATAAGAAAATGTAAAATATTTCCCTATGGCAGAATTACAGTGTCCCCCACCCCTATTTGAGATTTCATTTTTTTTGCCCTATTTGAGGTTTCATTCTTTTGATGTTTAGGTCTCAGTTATCTGAGGTAAATAAGAAAAATGAGTACAGTACAAGATATTTGGGGAAGGAAGAATAGAGATAGAAGGGTGGGGAGAGAGAGAGAGAAATGGAGAACATATAGTTTTTGTTAAATTGTGTTGTTATAATTGTCTTGTTGTTTATTGTTGTCAAACTCTTACTGTGCCTAATTTGCAAGTTAAATTTTGTCATAGCTGTATACGTACCGGAAAAAGCATAGGAATTATAGGGTGGAGTAGCAACCACTGGAAGTCTAGGAACATACCTTAAGGATAAGGAGTGAATACTACATAAGAAAAAATGCTTTGTCTCCAAAACTTCTCTGCTATCAGCCTGGGCGGTGTCATTCCATGGGAGGCATTTGACAGCGTCTGGGGTTTTCCTCGTTCCTATACTTGGAAGGGGGCTACTCTGGTTTCCTTCTGGGGGCAGAGAACAAGGAAATGAGTTAATATCCCACAGTACACAGAGCAGCCCCATGACAACAGGCTATCCAGAGACAAACGTCAGTAGTTTTGAGGTAGAATTACTATTGTAATTCTTAAACTAGAATTATAATATGTACATAACCTTTTTTATATGTATTTTCCCACTAAGGCACATACTCTGTATATACTACCACTGCTTTGGAATTTACACCATTTAGTTTGGATTCGCCAAAATTTATTGAAAGGGTCTATTGAAAAGAATTGCTCTTATTTTATATGATTTTCCAGAAGATGATACTTGTAACTTTAATGAAAGGATTAAAGGAAAACACATTTTGAAATTTGTAGTTCAATAAGTGCAATATTACATTCAAAGCTGAGTGTTTTTAAGGTTTAAAACTACTTTTTTCTCGAAAAGAGTAAACATTTACATTTCTTTCTTGCCACATACGATGATTCTGGTTCACTTTCACAACACGCCTTCTCTGAAAAGAACGTGACTTTTTAAACTTCATAGGAATGAGCACGACCAATGTGGAATTGAAAATGGACCAATCCCAAGTGGTTATCTTACAGAAAGGCTCTTGTGCATCTGTCTGTGTGACTCTTAGATGCGGGGACATGTCCTGGGCATTTCCGGGGCAGCTGCTGTGTGAAACCCTTTTATCCACTATATACTGATGTTCAGTATAGAATTAAATATGCCAAGGGCTGAGGACATAGATGGAGATGGAATCACGTTAAATTGCCAGTAAAGGTGTGATGTACCTGGGACTGTAGGTGACGTTTTATCATTGGGGAACCATCTTTAAGGCTCACCTAACCCCTTATTAACCTCTCCATTCTCCTCCCCCCCCCCAATGCTACCATCTGTACAGCACTGCATTTAGGTAATTTTTGTATTCTCTCTCCTCTCCTCTACTCTCCTTTCTTTCTTCTCTCTCTCTCACTCTCTCTCTCTCTCTCTCTCTCTCTCTCTGTCAAGAATAGTCTGCAACTAATGCTATTTCTCAAAAAAGCACCTAATTATAGTGCTTTATATTCACAACCTTTTTTAAACACTCCGTTCCATCCTTTTTATATCTTAATTACATTTAAGCATTTCAGGATCTTGCTATGTATCATAATCAAACATCATCTCACCCCGCTCCCGCGTGTTGATTTCTCGTCTACATCTAGATTTCTAAAACAACCATGCTATTTTTATCTCCGTAACTCCTGTCTCTCCAGCTGTCCTGGATGAAGAGATGTTTCAATGATCTGTCTGTGAATTCCTACTCCCAGGCCAGGAGTACGAGTGACCTGGATCCTTTGGGTCTGTAGAATGTGGACAGGTTTCCTGCACTCTTCTGCATTTGACTCTTTGGGTGAATATTATAAAATAATCCTATAAATTATGTGTCCTGTGTTAGATATTCTCCCTTGTGAACCCTGACTACAACATATACATATCTTCCTCTTTTTTTTTTTTTTTTTTTGTACTCAGGAACTTGCGCTTGCCAGGCAGGCGCTTGTGCATATCTTCCTCTTGAAGTCACCTTGATGTAAGAACATCAAAGATGCAAGTAAGTTTAATAGTCTTTTAAGTGAAAGATGATGTATAACAGAAGAGGTTTCTGTGAACTTTCTTGCGAAAGTCCAAATACTGTTTAAATTTGTATGTGCATGAGTATGTGTATGTACATATACATGTGTGTTTACAAGAGGGTGCATGCCTGTGCTTGTGTCTGTCATTTACCAGAGCCATGAAGGATTATCACAGAGGGAAAGCACACTTATATTCTTATAAAAGCAGAAACCATCTTGAAATGTTACTTCTGCAAGGAAATGGAGCTGCTTGCCTGTAATGTAGTCAAACTCACTTGCTATAAATATAAGGAACATTTTGAGAAGCGAGAGTGTGGGTCAGCTTTACTTAAGTGGAAAGTTTCTTACAAAAGTCAGAGAAATGAAAGCACCAATTTCCCCTCCTAAGAAATTTCTTAAATTTCTACAAGTGTAGATTTCCTGTTACCTGTTAATTTCCTTTCACGACTTGTGGGTTGGTATTAGCAATAAGTGTAGCGGAAATGTCCCTGCAGCATCTTAAATTTTGCTTTCATTCTCCAGCCCTGTAAAGTTGTACTAATTTGCATTATATCCTAATGTTAAAAGTGGCAGAGAAAATGTCAGGAATTGTATTTTCTGCTGAGATCATTGTTTCTATGCTCAACAACTCTGCAGCTAACTGTGGCAAGGAAGGACTCAATAAACTGGTTGTAGTTATTTGTCAAAATTTCAGATCTAAATAATGATATTCTATATCATAACAGATGCTGATAAGAAATAAATCTCTAGATTTATATTATTTAAAAATGATAGATACAGGTAGGAAATAAATGTCTAGATTTATATTGTTTAAAAATGATAGATGCTCATAGGAAATAGATGTATAGATATACAATATTTTAAAATGGTATAAGTAGTTTGACAGGTAAGAAGTTTTAAAGAACAAGCTTTGATATCTATCTATCTATCTATGGAAAGAGAGAGAATGACACAGAGAGAGAGACAAGAGTTAGAGAGAGAGACAGAAAGAGGGAGAGAGGGAGAGACTCAGAAAGAACTGCATAAAATGATGAAATTTGTTTAAATGAGAAAATTTAGTAATGCCTAAAGGAAGTCATTACCAAAGAGACTTTCTGCAAACTTCAGATGTGTGCTTCATTTCATTACCACTAACTGAAAGAAAATGATAAAATAAACAGCAAAATAATTAAGCTCTTATCCTTTCATTTCAATCTTACCGTGGCATGGACTGGCGCCAGCAATGACAGAGAACAGTGAGTAGAACTCAAACCATTTCCAATTACTTTAAAACCTCGAGCTTGCAAAAACTGCTTATAAAAGTGGGCCCGAGGCTGGTAAGATAGCTCAGCCGCATAAGCGCCTGCCTGGCAAGCGGGAGGTCCTGAGTTCAACTCCCGATACCCACATAAAAAAAGAAAAAGAAAAGAAAAGAAAAATGTGGGCCCTGAGGTCTGCATAGTGAGTTTTAAAGAAGGTCCAATGAAGCCACTTTGTACAAAAGAAACTTCTCTTCCGAGGGAACCACGTGGTGATTTGACCACACCCACCACCGGGGTTGCCATGGAGACAGGCTTTTCTCAATTCCTGAAAACCAAGAAGTGAATGGAAGGGTGTGACTCCATTAAGCACAGTTGATGAGCAAAATAAGCAATGTAAACTTATGGACAGGCTTACCGTTGTGGCGTTCAGATCTGTAGTGGCTTTTACCAGGCTAAAATTCAAGGTCCTGGGAGGAGAATATCTTTCCGGCAAGAACCTTTTCCCGCATGAAGAATTTATGGCATTCCTTGGTTGGCGGCTCCTTCCATCTTGGAAGCCAACAATAACTGGACAAGTGAATTCTCCTCATGTGGCCCTATTCTGATTCCCTGCTTCATTCTTGCGTATTTAAAGATCCTTGCAATTGCGCCCTAGTTCCTGGATAGTCTAGTGTTATTTCCCTATGTTGCAATCTTTTTGATTATTAGCCTCAATTCCAACGGCAACTTTAATTCTCTTTGTCACCTAAGGTAACATCACAGGTTCCTAAAATCAGTGCATGGACATCTCTGAGGGAGGAAGCCTTATTTCGCCTATAACAGTAATCATCTAATTCCTGTTTTGTTTTATAAACTTGTAACTGAAATGCTTGTTTATGTGATTGATGCTTAAGGGATAAAATATAGAATTTATTTCTAAAGCAATGTAATACTGATTGTTTCTCAACTCTGTTCACATACACATATGGGGGTGGGTGGAGAGAGAGAGGGAACATTCCCAGACTTAAAATGATACGACTTACAATTTTTCAACTTTACAACAGTAGGAAAGCAACAACATACATACATTCAGTAGAAACTGCAGTTCAAGGCTTGGATTTTAATCTTTTCCTGGGCTAGTGATCTGCAGCGTGATCTTATCTCTTGCTGCGGACCAGAAGCAGTGAATCATGTGATCAGGAGGGGCTACAAAAAATACTCTCCAGGGAGCTCTGCTGTTCAGCTGGGATGTTGGGTGGGCCAGATGTATTTAATGCCTTTCTGTCCTAGGGTGTTTTCAACTTGTGATGTGTCTATTGGTATGTAAGATCATCGTAATTGAGAAGCATCTGTGTAGAATTTTGATATCTATTCCCAGCATAATAATTTGTATTCAAAAGCAAATGGTTATTAAATGAAATCTATGTGCCTTTGCACAAACATTCTAAACATTAAGGCATGAAAATCTTACGCATTTATTTTAAGAATATAAATATCAACACTTACCAATCTGCCAAGGAAAATAAACAACTGAGTACAACAAAGCCCAGCAAGATATGGTAGAGAGTCCTTACTATTGATGGGAGTCAGATAGCAAATAGGAATTTGACCAGATACTAAAAGCACTCAGGTGGAAAACTGAGCACCAGTTTTAACTAAGGGTTTTACATGCCTGGGACTTTTTTGGGTGGCTTAGTTCTTTCTCTCTGTCTCTTTTTTAAATTTGGGTTGGCCTATCTCATTGACTTCAAAATTAATATGCATTGAATGATAACTTTATTTACTGTTTTGGTTGAGGTTGATTTTAAGTAATTAGACTTAGCTTTTCTCTATAAAAACTGTATTGTAAAAAGAATGCCTTCAACCTTTACCCAGTTTATCTATAATACAAAAGGTTAAAAATAAGACCAAGAACTGGCAAAAAAACAGACCTGAAGATCAATGGAACAGATTAGAAGATGCTGAAACAACCCCAGACATACTAAGCCACCTTATCTTTGACAAAGGTGCCAAACACATTCGCTGGAAGAAAGATAGCCTCTTTAATAAATGGTGCTGGAAAAACTGGCTCTACACATGCCGAAGATTAAAACTAGATCCATATCTTTCACCATGCACTAAACTAAATTCAAAATGGATCAGAGATCTAAATATTAAAACAGAAACATTAAATCTGCTGGAAGGTAGGATAGGTAAAACCCTTGGAGACATTGGTGTAGGCAAAGACTTTATGAATAAAAACTCAACCGCACGGGAACTATCCCAAAGAATCAATAACTGGGATCTCATCTTATTAAAAAGCTTTTGCACAGCAAGAGAAACCACCAACAGAGTGAAGAGACAACCCACAATGTGGGAAAAAATGTTTGCCAGCTGTTCCTCAGACAAAGGATTACTATCGAGAACATATAAAGAACTCAAAAAAATCAGACCTCCCAAATTTAAAGACCCACTCCAAAAATGGGCATCTGAGATGAATACACATTTCTCAGATGAAGAAATACTAATGGCAAATAAATATACAAAAAAATGTGCAACATCACTAGTCATTCGAGAGATGCAAATTAAAACAACACTGAGATACCATCTCACCCCAGAAAGAATGGCTACTATTAAGAAATCAACTAATAACAAATGCTGGAGGGGCTGTGGGGAAAAAGGAACCCTTCTTCACTGTTGGTGGGAGTGTCGACTGGTACAGCCACTGTGGAAGTCAGTGTGGAGATTCCTCAGAAAACTAGGGTTGGAGGTCCCATTTGACCCAGCTATTCCCCTTCTGGGCATCTTCCCAGAAGAATTAAAAACATCGTACCACAGCGATATATGTGCACCCATGTTTATAGCAGCACAATTTGTAATAGCCAGATCTTGGAAACAACCCAAATGCCCATCAACTGAGGAATGGATAAGAAAGATGTGGTATTTTTATACAATGGAGTACTATTCAGCCATAAAGAAGGATAAACTGGAGACTTTTATAGGTAAATGGATGCAACTCGAGAAAATACTCATAAGTGAAATAAACCAGAAGCACATGTGTAAGCATCGTATTATCTCTCTAGTATGAGAAACTGAAAGAGTAAATAAGATCCAAAATGTACAATAGACATGGTGAATCAAAAAGAAACTGGTCAAAAGGAAAGAGAGACTGGAATAGGGAAAAGAAAGAAGGGAAAGGGAAAAAAATTGTATATATATATATATATAAGATGGTTAAGATAGATACACTACCATTTTTACTTAGTTCATTGAAGAGTAAGGTTTGTGCCAATAATGTTTGGACAATTGAATGCTAATGTCTGGTGTCCTGAATAACTAACTTAAAGATAGTAATACGTAATGTATTAACCATTGTTACCCTCCTATTATGTTTGTTTGAAAATTTGTTCTTCTTTTGATTTGTTTTGTTTTTTCTTCTCTTTAAAATAAAAAAAAAAAAAAAAAAATAAGACCAAGAAATCAGCAACAACAACAAAAAACTTCTGAGATGGAACAAGATTGGATCTGAGCAAACATATGAACTAAAATATGTCAAGGACGAAATTTGAAAGCGCTTGTCAATTATGGTAAAATGTCAATGGAGGTATTATAGTCATGCAGATTTATAAGGTTAATGACAAAGCATCCAAATGTATCTAAAATGTACTTACAAAATGCATTTGGAAATGCAAAGGTACTAAATTGTTGGGGGAAGCTCTGCCATGCTCTCCCAGTCCTTGAGAGAACAAGTTAGCAGAAATAAGTGAATGAAAACCTAAAGAATGTGAGCAATATGACCCATAATATCGGTTAATGGATGCAAATTCAGCTGTGAGTACACAGCAGAGTCAGAATATATTCTGTCTGTTTTGGCAAGTACTTTGTCCAAAGTATTCGAAATACTTGAGGCCAGAAATGTTTCAGACATTGGATTTTTTCACATTTTTTTTAATATTTGCATATGCATAACAAGTTGTCTTGGGTATAGGACATAAGTCTAAAGACTCAATTAATTTAGTTTCCACTTGTACCCTATACATACAGCCTGAAGACAATTTCATACAGTATTTTAAAATAATTTTGTGCAAGAAGCAAGGTTTTGCAATGTGGCATTTTCCATTTTTGTCATTTGCTGCTCAAAAAGATTTGAATTTTGGAGCATTATGGATTTGAGATTTTTGGAGTAGGGGTGCTCAACCCCTACATGCTGGTTTACCCAATAGATAACTTTAGGCAACAAATAATTTATACTAAATTATAAGAATCCCTTAAAATATTGTTTGGCATGAACACACACACACAATTAGGCAACAGTGTGGTAACAATGAATGATATCACCTTCAAAACACCAGCATGAGCAAGCTACTCACTACCGGGGCAGCCACGATTTCTCTGAATAAGGCCAGGTCTACAGGTACCCTTGGTAGAGCACCTGCATCAAAATCTACCCCCCGCATGCTCTAGAGAATATATCACACAGGCCTTTCCTTTGGCACATTTATCTGAGGCACCTTTCTTGCTTTAGTAGACTTTAGTTTCTAGAGCACTTTTAGGATGGTAGCAATGCTGCACAAAAGAAACACATCCTTTGCACGTGTCTCCTGCCCTGACATGAGCACTGCTGTGCCTTTGGCAGATCATAATCACCCAGTGTCCACACTTTACATTAGGGTTGCTCTTGCTGTCATACAAGCTCTGGTTTTGACAAATGTATAGTGACACAAATCACTGTTATAACATTGTACGTAATAGTGTCACTGCTCTAAAAATATCCTGTGCTCTGCCTCCCTGGGTCACTTCAAGGAACCACTGGTCCTTTCACTGTCTAAATGGTTTAGTGCCTTGAGAATGTGACAGTGTAGACATTACACTCTGTGGAGTTTGTTCAGTATTGGTTTCTTTCGCTTAATATGCACTTAAGATTTTTGTATGTGTTTTTGTGTTAATCAGCTTCTGTCACTATGACAAAATACCTGAGAAAATCAACTCAAGGAAGAAAAGTTTGTTTTGGCTAATGGTTTCAGATGTTTTAGTCAATGGTCACTTAACCCAGTTGCTATTGGGTTTATGGCGAGGCAGAACAACATGGTGGAATTATGTGGCAGAGAAAAGTTGCTCACCTCTTTGTGCCCAGGTAGCAATGAGAAAAGGGGGTAGGGACAGAGAGGAGAAAATATATCCTTTAAGGGCATGTCCAAAATAACCCAACTTCTTCCAACTAGATGCCACCTCCTAAAGTTTCCACCGCTCGTAATAGCCCATTAAACTATGGATCCAGCGATGGATTAACCCACTGATAAGGTTAGAGTCCTTGTACTCCAGTCACTTCTTAAGGCCCTACTCGTGAACACCACCACATTGGAAACCCAACGTGCCACACATGAGCTTTTGGGGGACATTCCAGGTCCAAACCATAACCCTTTTCACAGCTTGGTGACTCATTTAATTTTAGCACTGCATCATAATTCACATTCTTAATGTACCACAGTCCACGTATATCCATTCACGAATTAGAGGACACCTTGATGGCTTCCAAGTTTTAGATATGATGTGCACAGATTCTGTAAACATCTGTGTGTAGGGTTTTATTTTGATGGACATAAATGTGCAGATTCTTTGGGTAAGCAGTGTTATTGATCGATCTATGGGGAAAAAGTCTATTTAATCTTCCAAAGTGGCTGTATAATTTTAATACCGTTCTCTGGGTTGTTTCCCCAGCACTATACAAAACATTATGATAATAAATAAAATGAGATCAATCCTCTCTCTCTCTCTCTCTCACACACACACACATACACACACACACACACACACTGTTTGAATTTGTGACGTTCCCCAAAGCTGGCAAAAGCTTTGTTTCAATATGTTACTACTGGAAGGTGGTGACAATTTGAAGAGATAGGGCCTCTGGTCATTCTCCAGGTCACTGGGGCATGACCTTGAAGGGGACAGTGGGACCACAGCCACCTCTTTTTTATTCTCTTTCATCCCAGGCCATCAGGGGAATAGGCGTGTTTGCACGCCACATGTTCCCAACTTGTTATTGGCTCTAAAACCCACAGGGCTGGAACCACCAAAACTGTGGGCCAAATTGAACCTTTCTTCTTTATAAATTGATAATCTCAGGTATTTTGTTAACATGTCAGAAACACACTGCTTCATTCTCAGATGCTTGCATGACTCTGGGGGAGAATTGGATGAAAAAGCACCTACATCTCATGCATGCGCTCTTACAAGTTTCCTTGTTACTCTACTGCGGAAAGAAATCATGTACAACAGATACAAAGGAAGCTGTTCTGGTTGGAAAGGGTTGTTGTGTGTGGGAGAGAGAAGCCAGAACAGCAAGCAAAACATCCTCTCCTGTTCTCAGAGGCCTGTGAAAATCTCAGCCTTCGTTAAATTCATCTCATTGCCCATTCCACACCCGTAACTGTAGAGCCCTATATAGCCGGAGAAAAACTCACAGCCCAGCATAATGGTCTCTTTAAGGACAAGATCATTACCTCAGGGGAGATTTCCTGAGTTTATTCACTTGCCCCCATGCCCAGAGCACTGTCCTCAAAATTGGCTTCACACTAGCATCATCTGGGTAGGTTTAAAGACCACTGATGCTAGACCTCAGTTCCCCAAAATTCTGATGAAATCATCTCATGTGTAGCCCAGGCACCTAGGTTTTACAAATCATCCAGATTGATTTCAGTGTCTAAATTTGAGAAGAATAGAAAGCACCTGGGGATCTCGGTACAGTGTGGATTTTAGTTTCTTCAGTGAGGAAACTAGTATCCTAGTTTCTAACGAGCTCCTAAGTCCAGCCAATGCTACCAATGCAGGCCACATTCTCTTTTTGTGTGTGTGGCTACTGGGAATTGAACTCAGGACCTCACTCTTGCCAGGCAGGCGCTTATGCCGCTGAGCTATCTCACCGGCCCAGGCTACAATCTTAATAGCACAGATCTAGAAGGCTTCTATCCAGCTTGTCCTCTCTCTTCAAATGCCCAATAACTCAACACTCTTTTCTCTCTCTAGGCTCATTCTCGGTTCACTACCCTGCTTATTATTTCACTGGGAAAATACAACCGTCAGTACAGAGAAATTTCATAAGCTCTGCCCTACTATAATGCACCCACCTCCCAGCTATAGTGACCTCAGTGTACCTCTTATGACCGTATCCGTGCTCTTGTCTAACAAAAGTGCCTCCACTTGTACACTAGAGTGGGCTTCTCTGTCTCTCCCTCTATGCTCCCTCCTCCTCATGGCCGGATAGACACTCAGAACTTAGTCAAACTGTTGAACAGTAGGCTACGGTACTACCATCCTAACAGGAATGAGAGGAGGAAGGAATGATGGAAAGTAGGAAAGAAGGAAGCAAGCAAGCAAGCAAGGAAGGTAAAGGAAATATAAATCTTTTCTTAGCCCCATTTGCATCTTTAAGAAGGCTTTGTCACGTCTCCAGTGAACATGGCCTTTTGCACACTGCTGCATGCATTGTCTGCCTCAGTCTCAGCCGCCTAGACCTGCAGCACCGTTTGACACGCCATCAGCACCTGTCCTTAGAAACTGTGCTGGTGTGGACATCTCTCTCCTGTTATTTCTGTTCCTACCTCACTCACTGTTCCTTGACAGCCTTCTGTGTCATTTATCCTCACCTACGCCACTTTTACAGATGGCCATGGTCCACTCTCAGTCTTTGGAGGCTTCCGGTTTCTTATCTACTCACACTCCCTGCATGGGCTCAGCCAGCCTAATGCCTTGAAATCCTGTCTCCTTGCTGATGGTAACTTTCCATCTCCAGTTCGTACCTCTTGTTTAAATTTGAGATCTATGCATTTGACTCTCCCTACATAGTTCTAAGTAGGTACCTAATGCTGATCTCAATTTAACATCTCAACATCTGATGTTCTCCTCACTCCTCCTCATCCAATGCAGCAGTGACAACAATAACAAATAAAACACACAAAAAAAATAGGAAAAGAGAAATAAAATATTTCTGCTTCCTTTGCAGGCTTCTCCATCCTTATTACTGCTAACTCAGCTGAAGACTGAGGGATTATTACTTTGAGGTCTTTCTTCTCCTCTTAATCCATACCCTGTGTTATGCCATGAAGTCTTATAGAGTCTATGGGCCGAGTGTATGAAGAGCGTTTCTCTCCCACTTCCTGGATGACCCCTCTGAGCCACCATCATAACTCTTTCAGGTTCTAGCAGTTACACTCTGAGGATTCCTAACTCCAGCTTTCCTTCCTGTACACTGTTATTAACTCGGTAGGCAGACACCTGATATTTAGTCACAGGATAGACAATGCCAACCTCTACTGTGTACTTTCAGTATTTCTCCATTTTTCTGACAATGTCCTTAAAGATATCTTCAAGGCCTTTTATGCTTTCCTTCCCATGGCTTCTTCTTTCACTCTTCTCCTCTGCTCATTCTTCTATGACCACAAGGAGCTTCTTGCAGCTCCTTGAATAAACCGATCCTCTTCCCAAGGCAAGATCAGTACTCACCTCTTCTTCCTAGAATGTTCCTCTGCGACAGCCATGTGGCTTGCTTTTTACCATCTTCAAAGTTGTCAGAAATGTGACCTCCTCGATTGCCCAATAAAGTAGGCAAGAATGTGGTTCACCAAGAGCTTCTCAATGCTTTACATTTACATTAAGAATACTGAACATGTTACTGGAAATATAAGCCACGTCTTTAATAAATGGGGAGACATACATTTTTCATCATTTCTCAGTGTAGTACTTCTGGAACTTAATTGTGCACCTAAAAACACCAGGGAATCTCACCAAGATGCAGATTTGGGGTCAGTAAGTCTGGAGAAGAGATGGAGGTGGAGGATTGGAATTTCTCGTAGGCTTTTGAGCTAGTGCCAAGGAAACAGCTATCTGTGGGTCACAATTTGAGTAGAGCATCCTTAGGGGACTTTTTTTTTTTTTGTGATCTTTAATAATGTGAAGAAACTGAAAAACAACAAAAGAAAAAAAATCATCCTGTGTTTTGTCTATCCATAATTTATTATTGACTAATGTGCCTTAGTCAGTTTGGGCCACTGTAACAAATCACCATAGACTGGGTGACTTACAAAGCAAGTGTTGATTTTTTTTTCATAGCTCTAGAGGCAGGAAGTCAAGATGCAAACAAAGCTGGTGTCTGGGGAAAGCTCACTTCCTGATTTCCAGCTGCCAGTCTCCTCATACGTAGGCGAAAAAAAAATGAGAGGAAGGAACCTATCTAAAATCTCTGCTTAGAAGCATACAATCCTTTCTAGAGGCTGCCACCCTGGTGATTGAACTTCACCCAACGTTCCATGCCGAACACCAGCATGCTGGGTTTAATGTTTCAACTTTGAATTTTCAAGATATGCAAAGACGCAGTCCATAACAACTGCAGTCCAATACACTGTTGGTGTATTTGCGATTTTTTCCTCTGTAGGGATTGCATTACCCTCTGGTACTTTGCTTCATTCCAAAAAGTACCAAGTCTATATAGTACTGTGCCACATGTGGGTAGTACATTGCATGCTGAGTATATAAAAATAAGTGGAGACTCAGCCCACTGGTCAGATAGTTCATGGGAATATGAATGAGAGAGAGAGGGAACAATTCCTCCTTGCCTACAAAGAACACAGAATTTCACATAAACATCCCAGCACTGTCTGAAATCCACCCCAACGTCACACCCCCTTTCTGCACATTAGCAATCAGAAGTGTAACAATAGTTCATGAATGAGTGAAGGAACTGCACATATAATTTCTCTGTAACATTCAGAACCAATTTCTATTGCCAATATTTCGTCTGCATAATATGCAATTATACAGTGAAGACATAAATGGTACCCGGAGAGAAGCATTTCAGGAGGTTCAGTATGAGTGAACAAACACACATCTTGTGCTATTTTGTTTGATTTCCATTATAGAAACAATGATATTCTGCTGATAGACACAATTACTTCAACTATGACAACAGTCTCATTGGCAAGGTATTATACTCCTACATAAAATTGCATGTTTTCAAAATTGATAAATTTCTTTGGTTCACAGCACACTTTGAACAGTTGTTTGAATCATTGTGTGTTTGAATTTTTATAGGTTTCTGTCTCTCCTGGGTTTCTGCAGATGGTAGTGTGTGACACCTTTTTTTTAAATAAGTAGAAGACCAGTGACCGCCTTATAGCCTATGGTGGTTATTAATCAATTAACATATTTAAACTATATTCATTGGTTCTACTTCTGCTGAGGCCCTCCTGCAATACTGAGTCTTGGGAAGATCAAAGTGACTAAGATGCAGAATTAAGATACAGTCTCCACCTCTGTTCAGAAGGGAAAACATGGAAATAGTTAAGTATCATGATTCTGCTTCATATTAGCACTCTCTTTGACCTCAGTTGTTCCTTTTTTGGTAAAGCACATCTGTTAGTACTTCCGGCTTAGTATATTTCTTTTGTTGAGTATTTGAATACTTGCAAATATCTGTATTTTATGCTGATCCTTGATGGGGAATTTGTTTGGCACTGGGTACTAGGTGAATAACTTTCAGATGGGTTTTGGAAAGCATCATGCCATTGACTTTTATGTTCAAGCATTTCTATTGCAAAATTCCATATCAATATGATTATCGATTATTTTTGTTTGTCAAGGTAGAGTTGCTCATCCTTGAAAGCTGTCCATTGAATTAAATTTTTTTATATACAAGCATTAATTCCCCAGTCCTTTCCTTTCTTGCCAACCAACTGCCTGCTGACAGCTAGAATTCCTCTCCAATGCAGAGGAGAATTTTAGAACTAGAGAGGTGAACGTCAAGTGACATATCAAGGTCACTAGCATGTTATTCTACTGGGAAGGCCATGACCAAGAAATAAGAGCTACTATATGACATTTTAGTGTGTCAAATAGATGGCATGGGTTTTAGTATGCTGTACAAACCAAAACAAAGAAAATGGAGGGGAGAGAGAGAGAGAGGGAGAGAGACTCAGAAGAAGGGAGGAAATATCCACCAAGAAACATCTCTCTGCTACTCTTTTGTCCCCTAAAGTTGAATGCTTTGTGTACTAATATGGGGCCTTTCTTCTTTACAGTTAAATAAACATCATGGTAAACATTATCAACATGTGAAATACATGGTTATAGACAAAGGAGAAGAATATCTACCAAAGTAAAATTAGCATTCACACAAGACACATTGGACCATTAAATGACACTCCCTCTAAAATTCTGGCCAGTGCCAAGCTTTACTAGTAATTCTCTACAGATGAAGCAAAGTTCAGGACCATCCATGTTTCCCCTTGAATCCTTTCTGCCACCATGAGGCCACTCTGCGGCCCCGGGAATAACACCGAATGTCCCTAAATGATATCCTGTGAGCATCCTTTATACAAAAGAAAATTACTATTCTCTGGAAATATCTCCTTTTAGACTCAGATAGCTACCCAGCTTATGTAACATTTTGCAGGGCCCCATGTTCCTAAATCCATAAACAATACTAGCCAGACTAGTTACAGCTTGCTAGAAGCAAGTCATAAATACAGCCTCTCCTACTAGGAAATTCCATTACAGCACTGCCAGCAGCTCTGGCATTTGCATGCTTACAGAGGGAATTGCTTAGGTCACCTTTCTTTTATTTCTTTGGTGTCCCCAGTAAAATAGGAAAAAAAGTTTACTGGGTGGCAGATAACCATTTTTTTTCTAAAAGTGTTGAGATTTGGGTATTAAGCTTTTTCTTCTAAATTTTTTGACTTAACTTATTTTTTCAAAGATCAAAAATAGAGAGTATGAGCAGAAATTTCAAGTGTTCAGATAATTTTAAGTAGTGAGGTGAGTTACAGTTAGCAGGAATAAGTTCTGATGACTACAGTTAACAATAAAGTAGCATATGTTGAAAGAGTGGAGGAATTTAACTGTTATTGCCATGAAAGGTGATTTTTTTTCTCAAAGCAAATTAGTTCATTTACTTATTGCTTTGTAAATCCAGTCCCCCTCCTCTTTCTTTCTTTCTCTTTCTTTCTTTCTCTCTCTCTCTTTCTTTCTTTCTTTCTTTCTTTCTTTCTTTCTTTCTTTCTTTCTTTCTTTCTTTCTTTCTTTTTCTTAATTTCTCCTTTTTCTCTTCCTCTCTTCTATCCTTTCTCTATCTTTCTTTCTTCTTTCTGTTTAAACCATAATTGTGCATAAATATGGGATCTAATGTGATAGAAGTACACAATATGTAATCATCAAATCAGGACTTAATGTTCTATCTCCCTAAACATTTGTCACTTCTTTATGTTAGAAACCTTCAAACTCCCATCTTCTGGTTCTTTATAAAACATATCATCATCCTACTGTGATGTAAGAACACTAGAAATTGTCCCTTCTACCTAGCTGTACTTTTTTTTTTATGTGGGTGATGGGAGTTGAACTCAGGACCTCGTGCTTGCCAGCAGGTGCTTGTGCCACTGAGCTATCTTACTGGCCCTACCTGGCTGTATTTTAAGGCAATAGATATACTAATTACTATGACTTGATCATTACATAATATATATGTGTATCAGAACATCACAGTGTACTCTATAACTGTGTATAATTATCATGTCAATCAAATGTTTTTTAAATATTTAAAAAGAAGTGAGGTAAGCTAATGTCAGTATTTTAAGACATGCACTCAGAAAAGTAATAACTGGTTATTGTTAAGCTGTGGGCTGGTTAGTAAGAAATAGGAATATATCCAGTACAGAAATAATAAAAAAAGGAGGAAGGGATGGGGATGTAGCTCAGTGGTAGAGCACTTGCCTGGCATGCACAAAGCTCTGGGTTTGATCCCCAGTACTGCCAAAAAAGAAAAAGAGATAGTTATGGATATATCTATTTTTTTTCACTTATTACAGTTTTCCAAAGTTCTGGAAATATGATTCATATTGACTTCAGCTTTCTCATCTACACAAAGATGATGAGATAATTTCTTACACCTAGTAAGTCTTTTGATTGTGGTAGTTGTTGCAATTTCTTTTAAGCCACGACCCTCTACTTGGAAAGTGTATTCCCCCCAAACAGGCTACGTGTGTTTCGGGTTGTTATCCTTGCAAGAAAGTTCTTCTTTGGATAAACCAGATGAAACCCACCCACCACAAGTGCTGCAAGCATTGTCAAGTTCTGCTCTCCCAAACAGTAAGTCTTCCTGCAGTCAGACAGAATCTGCGGCCAATGAATCACTCGCCTCTGACCTAGGAAAAGTTGAATAAATCAATGGTCCTCTCTAAATAATATAGGAGACTGGAGACTCAATCTGTTTCACATTGAGGCAGTGGCGAGGGGCTTTGGGGTAGGCAGAGTGGAGATTAATGAGACTATGTATGTATCTTGCTCTGTGGGTAAATAGCTCAATATTTGCCAGGGAATTCATTGATGGAAAGCACTGGGGCCTTGCATTTAAACATTAGATATTTGGAGACCATACTCAATAGAAATTAATTAAGTGCTACAATATCTACGATCAAACAAGCCTTTGAAGGAAAACTACAAAATTCACTGAAAAGGAAATGGAAGCAAAAAGAAGTGAATTCTAAGCAGCAGAGGCAGAAATGACAATAGACCATTGTAAGCAGTCTGTCCCAGGTTTGGCAAGAACACCTCTGCATCCTTTATGTACTCTTCCCTTTCTTGTGTCATTCAGCCAGTGTTTGTTTATCCTTAAAGGATGGTATTTGAGTCCTCAAATGAGAGAGCGTTTTAGTCAAGGGAAAATGATAGGGTGGTGGGAGAGGAGTCTTGGAAGTGGGAAGAGGGAGGAGAATTCATCAAAGGAAATAATGGCATAGTGGGAAAATAATAGTGTGCCAGGGTAAGGCTGTCCCTGATGGCATTGGGATGCCAGGCATATGGGAAAAGACAGACACATGTCTAGAAAGCCTTACAGTATGGTGCAATGAATGTCCAGAGACCTAGGTACATGTGAATTCACCTAGAAGGCCTCTAAATTTGAAGTACAAATCATAGCTTCCTGAAGAAAACGGCATCATCTATCACAAACCAGGAATTTGCAAAGGATCAGAAACAGAATGGCACATTAAAATAATGATGATAATGTTGAAGAAGACAATGATGACAATGCTGCTGCTGCTGATGATGATGAAGAGACTCTGTCTTGAAGAAGATGATGTTTGCTTGGGATTTGAAACAGGAACTGGCGTTATACCAGAGAGAATAGCAAGGAGGTAGGTAAAGATGGGATAGAAGTCATTCAGGTGAGGCAAAGACGATGTTGAGAGACCCTTGTCTTTTAGAGTACAGAGCAGCTCTAACTGAATACAACACTTGTGATCCCCATGAGCTACACTCTGCAAGAGTTTCAGCATCATTTCTCTTCAGCTACTGCAACAGACTAAACACTCATGTCCCGTCAAAGACGTGTCTTGAAATTCTAACTCCCAAGGGCTGGTATTACAAAGTAGGACCACTGGGATGGGAGTAGATCATGGAGGAAGAGCTCTCACAAATGGGATTGGTAACCTAATAAAAGAGAATCCAGAGAGCTCCCTGCCCTTTTCACTGAGACAACAGAGCAAGAAGAGCCCATCTATGCACCGGGAAGCAGCTTTCAGAAGATACTCCACCTCCCCACCTTGACTTTGGACTTCCAGCCAGCAGAACCGTGAAGTTATACACATCAGTAGTTTATAAGACCTCACCTATGCTACTGTTATAGCACCCCACACTGACTAATACACCAAGACATCAAATTCTTTTCTACCTGGATATTCCAAGCTCTTTCCACAAGCCAATCTTGAATCATTCTAAATTAAATAATGAAAGTTTCCCCATTTGTTGGATAAGACCGATGAAGTAAAGAATGCACTCAAATTTCCACGTAGTGCTGGTAGGTGGTAAGTCTTTTAGAACCATTTAGAAGGGCAACTTACCTCACACTGTGGTAAGTCTTTTCAGACCATTTTCAAGGTATTGTTCCTATCTCCCATAAGATGGAAGAGCAGCTCAGAGAGAAGTGATCAATTTAAAGTCATTTACCACGCTTGGGTTGAAGTTCATATTTGCAGGGCTCCAAATCTCTTGCACTTTCCATCGTACTATTCCATTCCCAACAAATCCAAGACACAAACGTGAATGATACAGTACAATGGTGCTGCAGGTTCCCTTATATAAAAATGAGACCATTTTGTAGCAAGGACCAGGCATCAGAACTAACACCCATGACAGAAATAGCTATTTATATCGATAGTATCTGTACTCACTCAAGAAATGACATTGTTCTGAGAAAACAAATTTGTCCATAGTATTTTAATTCTTTTCATCATAATACTTTATGTTATTATAATATGTTTCTGTTGGATTAGGGTACAAGTAAACTGTGAAGAATCTGAGACCAACACTAGGCTTAGTATAGTTTCCAAATGGGTGTACCTCCTTTTTTTATTTCCACATTGAAAAAGAAAAGCACACATTACAGAAAATGAAGCTAGGTTGACTCATTCCCCTGAAAGGGAAAAACTGTACGAGAGAAATGTTCTTTTTAAAACTTGGTTCTTTTGAAACTGCCTAGCTCTGTAACTGCTTCATGGCTTTGTAATTACTTTCTTGACCCCTGTAACCATGAGAGTGTAACTGAACATACAGGATGGCTAATTGTACCATTGTACCAAGCTTCATGAACTGATGACCATTAATCTACCCTGGTAACTAATGATCTCACCCTGCTAGCTAATCAGAAGAACTGCCAGGCTCTTATGTATCGCCTTTGTACCTCCTTTGTGTGTGTCATATAAAAGCTCTAGACCACCAGAGACCGGGGCCTGATATTTTGGGCATGATCCCGATCAGTGCCCGTTGACGTAAATAAATCTGCCTCCAAATCCTGGGTGTCATTTCAGTGTTTCTGTTTGCTGTTGCACCCCCAATACAAAGCCTGAACTTAGTAAACTATTATTTTTGAAGGATTTATTTCAGAATATACATAAATTAGTGTGATCAACTCAAAAGATACATAAGAAATGATTCAAAGAAGGAATCTGATAAAGTATCATTTGAAAACAAAAAATAAATGTAGCTAAAAGGTGGTAATGTATATAGTTAGAATCTGGTAAAAGATAAAAGGCAAATGACAATTAAATATAATTAACATACCTTCTCATGAACAGGAGCTATAAAGTAACCATAATGCCTATATCACATACAATTTATATCAAATATGTTGTACTGTTAGGCTGGGTAAAGGCCAGAAAAACACAATCAAGTAGCAAAATTTATAGTAATGTTAGCTCCCAGCCATACAGGGGCAACCATAAAGATTTTTGTTTTGATAGGTGGAGAAAATTCCAGGAGAAAGACTGGTTATTAGATTACATTTTTATATCATCACATTTGAAATCCTGTCCTAAAACATACAAACATTAGAATTACAGTAAAACCTTGGTTTGTTACCGTAATTCATTCTAGAAACATGCTTGTAGTCCAAAGCACTTGTATATCAAAGTGAATTTCCCCATCAAAAATAATATAAATATTCATATAAAATTATTACAATATTGCAATATAATACAGAAAATATAAAGAAAATGAACAATTAAGCTGTACTTATCTTTTAAAACCTTCCTGGCTGGTATAAGGGAGACAAGAGAGACGAGGGTTATTGTGTAGGATGACTTTCACTATCACTAATGGAATCACTGCTCTCTATTGGTTCAATGGAATCTTTTTTCTTCTCATCCAACTTTAACAAGGAACCTGTCCAATGACCCTTGCTTTTGCCTCCTTTTAAGGATTTTGCTGAAATGTGATATTGTGTTGCCATTAAACAGATTCATAGCTGGCATTGCTACAGTTTTATTGAGATGGTGCTTTTCTACAAAATTTTTCATTGCTTCCCATATTTTACTCATCTTGCTAATCTCATTTGAAGTGAGGGATTCTTCCACCTTTTCCTCCTCCTCTTCTGAAGATGAGATCTTCTCCATGACGCATAACCTCTCCTTGCAGGGAGATGATCACCCACAATCATAGAGAGAAAGAGGAAAGGGGAGAGAGGAGAGAGAGAGGAGAGAGAAAGAGAGACAGAGTCAGAGAGACACAGAGAGACACAGAGAAAGAGAGCGAGGTCAAAGAACCATTGGCTCTGTTGTGATCATGTGACATTTGGCATCCCATACTATTCATATTGCAAGATCTCGCTCATTTATCAAGTTAAAATTTATTAGAAATATTTGCTTATCTTGCAGAACACTTGCCGAACAAGTTACACGAAATTCAAGGTTTTACTGTATTTTCAAAATATTCATTTTGCTTATTGACTGTACATATTTTGTCTACCTTAAGAAACTGAGAAATAATATATTTACCAAAGGAATCCACAGTGAGAGAAAAAAAAAGCACCACTGGATTCACACATGAGTAAAAAAACAAACAGTTGGAGAAAATCATCTTCATGCCTGTTATTTTTAAACTTTACAAATGGTACAATAGATATGGATATTGCAATAGCATCATAAGTACCTTTGATATGTTAAAAGTAGAGCTGCCATATATTAGGTATCATTTTAACTTTCAGACCTTCCAGTAAATCTACCTAAAAGATGTTCCCATTCAGCATAATGATATATTTATGTGGATTCAAAATTCCTATGAGCATTAATGTAATCTTTGATCCTTCAACGAATGCAAAAGTAAGAAGTTAAGGTGAGCTATTGGATGATGTATTTAATTTATTCCTAACATATGTAATACTGCTTGCTGTGCCTATTCCAACTGAAGTAATTGGTTGCAATTAAAATAATGAGATATTCTAAATAGTGATATATGCATTACAAATGTGGAGTGATATATAATTTGTAATTCCTATATCATTTTTATGGTGATACATTTCTTTCTAATTATAATAATCTTATGAGCTAATAGGACTATGTTTTGTCATATGGATTATATTTTGGGAGAGCCATTTTTCATGGTAGCTAATTTGAAAACTGTTTGACTGGGCTTTAAAATAATGTAAGTGCATATTTTAGCAAAGAAACCTGGGGAGACTTTGGCAATATGTACAAGCTGAATGTAGGTGTCCTCTATGGCCCAGCATTTTCTACGCCTGGGTAAATATCCAAAGTAAATGTGTGCATATGGCTACCAAAGAGATGAGCAAGAATGTTAGAGTGTCATTATGTACTATTTGTGAGCTACAGACTACTGATAATGGAATTAAGTCCTTGGGCATCAGGGTCTGCTTAGGTGTGAAGGTAGCAACGATGATTTCAACATTGAATATGAACACTACTTGTCAGAATTATTACTTGTGATTTAAAACAAGTTAGATCATATCCTAAATAATGGTAGTTAATACTAGGCAGACAACACTTATCGACTGCTGTATGCAAAAATAAATATATTGATTGCTTGCATGAATGTTGCTGTTAGCACTTTGTGTGTATTAACTCTCATCTTGAAAACAATTTTATGAAATATTATTATGCTCTTTTAAAAGACTGGGAATATGAGGCATAAAAAGATAGCTTATTGGGCTGGTGAGATGGCTCAGCGGCTTAAGCGCCTGCCCGGCAAGCGCGAGGGCCTGAGTTTGACTCCCGGAACCCACATACGAGAAAGGGGCCGGTGATATCGCTCAGCGGCACGGGCGCCTGCTGGTGCGCGAGGTCCTGAGGTTGACCCCCCGGTACCCACAAAAAAAAAAAGATAGCTTATTGAAAATCGGGGAAATAGTAAGTGATAAGTACTATGAAACAAATGAGTCAGGGCAATGTTACAGCAATGGGCTAATAGATGACTTCATTTTGTAGAGACGGGGCTGGCTTTTGTGGCATGGACATATAAACTGAATTCTAAAAGCAGTGGACTCAAACCTGTGAAGATACCAGGGAAGATTTTTCCCAGCAAAGGAAGTAGCTAATGAAAGAGACTGTATGCACAAATTAGCTTAGGGTGTTTGAGGAAGTGATAAATCAGCCAATGTAGCTGAAACACCATTATTGAAGGGATGGGCTGGGGAACAGGCTTGGTGAGGCACCCCAGGGCCAGTCATTGAGGCCACTTGGACAGTGACTGGCAGTGGGAATGCTGAATACAAGGCAGTAATGTGTGGTATACGTACTCAATGGAATACTCTTCAGCTACAAAAAAAGAATGAAATCTTATTGCTACACCACAGATGGAACTGGAGATCATTATTTTAAATGAAATAAGACAAGCAGAGAAAGACAGATACTGTGTGATCTCACTCATATGTGGAATCCAGAAAAGTTAATCTCATAGAAGTTGAGAGGAGAGTAGAGTGGTGATTAGCAGAGTCTGGGGATGTTAGCGGAGAGAGAAGGAGGGGAAGAAATTTGTCGATGAGTAGTGTTAAAGTTAGGTAGGAGTAAGATGCAATAGCACATCAGGATGACTATGGAGATCAATAATTTAGGGTATATTTCAAAAAACTAGAAGAAAGAGTTCAAATAATTTCATCACAGACACATGGTAATTGATAAAGATGGTGGATAGGCTAATTACCCTGATTTGACCATAAACACATGAACCAAAATATCACAATTGTGTAATGTACAATTATTATGTGTTAACAAAAAGTAGTGAATGAAAATCCAAGGTAGGGTTATTCAAGGAAGTGGTATTTTATCACCAAAAGTATTGGGATTTGAGGTTCATGTGGTCTGGGAGACCATACCCCACACCTGCATACAAACAAAGGTGAAAGATTATGGTAGCATGGAGTAAGGTGTCACTCGTGGTAATAAGGCAAGTTGGACAGACTTGGAATATAATTAAAAATTAGAGGGCCGGTGAGATGGCTCAGCGGCTTAAGCGCCTGCCCGGCAAGCGCGAAGGCCCGAGTTCGACTCCCGCATCCCACATACGAAAAAGGGGCCGGTGATATCTCTCAGCGGCACGGGCGCCTCCTGGCGCGCGAGGTCCTGAGGTCGACCCCCGGTACCCACAAAAAAAAAAAAAAAAAAAAAAATATTAGAGCTGACAAGAGCTTACCTACTACTGGATGTGGGAGAGGGAAAGATAAGAATCAAATGTGTATGCCTAGGTGCATCTGTTGTTTACTGAGATGGAACAACTTTGAAGGAGACAAAGTTGGGCTTTGTGTAAAATGCAAACTAATGCCTTTATTTGGGTTGTGTTACGTTTTTGCTACCTTGTGGGCATCAAAGTGCAGATATATACTAGGCCTTTGGATTTCAGAGTTTAGGAGAGAGATGATAGCTGCAAATAAGAATTTGGGGGTCAACATGATACAAATGCTGTAAGGGACCATGGGATTACATAAGAGTATCAGTGGAGACAAAACAGCTGAAGGTAAATTAGGGGCTGGAGATACAGCCCTGGGTGGGGTCCAGTGTCTGGAACCTGGACAGATAGAGAGAGGGACAAGACTGTGAGAAACACTGTCTAAGTGTGTGCTACCATCAAAGAGAATGAACTGTGTTTAAAGTAGAGTTGTTTAATGGAAAAAACAGAGTATCAAAATTTAAGAATGACAGCTAAGGATTTTAACATGCTTTTTTAAAATTCTCAAAATTTCACTTAACAGCAATCAAAAGCACAAAATTAAAATGCATGCAAGTGTGTGCATGTGTGTTGTCAAAGAGAGCAATCCCAGCTATTCAAGTCGTTCTGAAAATGATCTTTAACATGCTGAACAGAGTTTAATTTGCCTCCTGATAGTGGGTCCAAAGAGAGATCTAAGTTAGGAAATGTGTCTCTTAATTTTGTTGAGCTGACAGAATTAGATCAAGGGCAAGATCTTTTTTTACGTGTTGCTCCTGTAATCTCTACCCCTTTCAGACTCATCTTTATTTGATGCAAAGCTGAATTGGCCACCTGATAAATGATGCCACCTGATTACCTGGGCCAGCGATGTTCTGTTCATTTAAGTCTCCCAGGTGACCATCCCAAATGAATGCCAGATGGCAACTCAACCAGCTGTCAGGCAGCGCAGAGGTCATAAATGTGTCTGGTTGGGTATAATGCACTGGAAGTACAATCAAAATCATCAAAATCTCCTTCTTACAACACCATCTTGGAATGAGAACACTCTAATTCCAGAAGTGGGATTTATTACAATAGGTTTGTTTGTGTCAAAGCAGAGTTCTTTCGGTGGGCGTGTAAGCTGTGGATTTAACAATGTGTGGTTTCCTCATTCCTGTCCAAAGTAAATATTGTTATCGTCCTTGACCAATGTATAGGGCAAGGTTACTTTCCAAGGGAAAGATGGTAAAAGCCCATGCCTCTGTCTGCAAGACAACCATCTGTGGAGCAATGCTCACTTGCTTGGAATACAACAAATTCCCTCATCTAAATTGATTCAGGAGGGTATTGCACCGTGACTACCTTGTGTTTGGAGCTTCAGTGCTTCAAGACTAACTACAGGGACCTTGCTAAGGAGGCAGTGGGCATTCTGGACCTGTGCACTTTCTTGAAAGGAAGACCCTTCCGGTATTCTTGATTCTTAGATGCACACAGTATCTTGACCTCTAATGCTGAAAGCAAGGGCAGAACCCCAAGTCCGATAGCTCATCCAGTGCTGGATCAATGAGAAAACAACCAATACCATCACTGTAGCACTTGAAGATTTTCTCTAATTCTTTTCATTTCAGTAGGTTTTGACTCCAATACAGGCCTTTAAATATGGTCTTTTCTTTTTCCTAGTATCTTCTATTCCATCTTGATCAGCTCCCTCCATATCCTCCTATGTGTAGTTACTTGTTAACATCTCTTAAGATGCTGAATCATAGTCCCCTTCCCCTCCCCTTCCTCTTCTTCTTCTCTTCTTCCTCCTTCTCCTCCTCCTCTTCTTCTGCTTCTGCTTCCTATACCTTTCCTTCTTTCCTCTCTGTTTCTTTCTCCCGTTTGTGTGTGGTGGAGAATGTACATGAGATCTCTAATTAGGATGGACACATTTTATATACAAAAGTATATGTATAATTTGGGTTTCTCATAAAGAGAAACCATGCAGTATTGAAGTTTGTGCATCTGCTTTATTTCACAACATCATGGTCTGAAGGTGCATCCATTTTCCTACAAATGACTCATTTATCCTTCTTTATGGCAGAGTAGTACTCCACTGTGTGAAAATACTACATTTTCTTTATCCATTCATCTGTTGATGGACATATAGGCTGCTTCCAGATTTTGCTGGTACGAATTATGCTGCTATAAACCTGGATAAGCATGTACAACTGTAATATGATGTCTTTAACTCTTTTGGGAAGATACCTAGAAGAAGAGCAGCGTTTAATGGAATTCCTACTTCTAGTTTTCTGAGGAATCTCAAAATTAACTTCTATAGTGGTAGTCAACATTTCTACCAACATGTAGAAGGGTTTGTTTTCCCCACAGCCTCACCAGCATTTGTTATTATTTGATTTCTTGATGACGGCCATTCTAGCTAGATGACGGCATCCTAGAATTTCAGGGTTGTTTTAAATTTGTACTTCTCTAATAGTCCTCAATATTTAACATTTCTTCGTGTACTTATTGGCCATTTGTACTACTTCCATGAAATGTCTATTCATTTTACTTGCCCAAATTATAAATAAAGAGCAAAATGAAAGATAGATAATAGGAAGTAGGGAGATAGATCTTTCTCAAATGGGAAGGGAATAAAGAGATGGAGGGAGGGAAGATGAGGGAGGGAAGGGAAAGGGGATGAAAAAAGGAATTAAGATATGTTCTGTCCATGCACCAACTCCATACAAGGAATGTAAACATTATGTACTGCAAACATGGACTCATAAAAATATAATAAAGTATACATGCATATGTGTGTATAAATATGCCTACCTACCTTTCAAAAATTAATTGATACTGTCTAGGTAGTATTGTATTCTGTATTTGTTAACTAATATTCTCTTTTTTGAGCCTGTACCCATGACCTCTATTGTATTGAGAATATGATTTGTAATATCTGCATAATACTCCATTTATGCAGGTTTCATGATTTATGGGCCTCTTTCTGTACTGTGGTACTTTGACATGTGGACTTTTTCCGAATTTAAAACAACACTGTCAAACTTGCTCATGCCAGTGGGGTGCCTGTGACCCTGTGTCCTGGTTTACCTGCTTGGTTTGTGATCTTGAAAAAAGGATTTCTGGTCTATATAGCAAAAACAATAGTTGATTTAGTACCAGCTACTCAGAGAAATTAAGAAATGTGATAACCTCCAACTGTCTACAAGGAAGCAGGTACCCAGAAGACCATAAAATACTAATATTAACTTTGTCGTTGAAATCAAGGTTGAATGAATTAAGACTAGAGCCCAAAGTACATAGATTATATCATCTAACTTCAGTCCAAGTTTGTGTTTTCAACAGGTCTTCATGATCATTTTTAAGCGGCATTTACTCTGGAAGAAAAATGCAGAACTCTCATTTCAACCCATGGTGGCAATTAGGATGAGAGTCATCTAAGGTCAGAAAGAAGATTTGGTGGGTGAGGGACTAGTGAGGTGTATTTAGAGGTTGGGAGATGAGAAACTCCAATTTGGTGACCTCTTCCCTGTGTTGTTTGAATCCATTTCTAAGTCAGCTGATGACCTGGGTGACCCACTAGAAGCTCCTCTGAATTCGTTAAGTGAGTTCAGCTTTTATTTATCCTTGCCAACCCAAATGGGTCAGGATACAGTTTGTGTGTTTATTTCCATTTTCACTTTTGTAACTTCTTTCTCCTCCAATGCAATGCAGCATAGATCCATAGGATGCTGTATTTGGTTTGTCATCTAAAGAAGATACACAGTCTATTCGGAGATGCCCAGGAATAGGTTTGAGAGTTACACCACTGTAGGTGTGAGAATGATGTCTTCAACATGACTGGGACAAGGAGTTCTGGATACAAAGAAACACGAGACTCCAAGGAGACGAGACCTAAAGAGCTCCGACAAATGACAGTTTCATTCAAACACACGATGTTTGCCTCTGCTTGTTGACAACCAAAAGGTTGTAAGGCAACTCTCAAATGAAGACAAAGCACGGCATAAAAACACAAAGACTAAAAATTGACAGAGTCCGTGGGATAGTCCTAAAACATTGGGTTTCCTCAAGGACTCACACTGAGTAGTTTAAGAGCTTGGATTTGGGTGGAGATTTGTTCGTAGCCAGCTGAAGAGAGATTCATTGATCCAATACTTTCTTCTGCTGATAAGAGAACACAAACACTTATTCCTGGGGATGAATCTCTTCCTTTCTACCACTGCTGCTCCTCAGGCTAAAACATAAAGAATGTTTTGTTGGTATGGGCTTGTGTGAGTGACAGGACATTCCATACTCAATAATTATCCACAAAATTACAAAAACACTGCTCGAAGAGGCATCTCTGTAATACACTGTCTGCAGAAAACAGGACGTCATATCAAACTGCTTCTCAACCTACACATTCTTCAAGACCCACACAGGACCTACCTGTAACTTTCTGATGAATGTGGTTGATCAAAAAATACTGCACATTTCTTTTTCTCAAGCATCAACAGTCTGGTGAAGCATTTTGTCTTTTTTCAGGCTGTTTGGACATTTCTATCTATCCAGCAATAACAGCTCTTTTGAGACAATATGCCTTGATCTTGCTGCCACCGTTAGAGCTTTCTCCAGCTGGCTGGGGAAGCCGTTCTTTCCAGGGAGAAAGGAGAATGACAGAGCACATTGTAAATGCTCTTTCTGTTTTTATATCCCCTGCTGAGCAGCACCCAAGGAAGTTAGGTGGGTGACTCATTCCTGACAGTGTTATAAGACCACAGGACCTCTATCTCTGAATGCAAAACATAATTAGGACATTCTTGTCACCATCACCTTCATCATCATCATCACCAAAAAGAGTTCTGGTGCCATCACATCACAGCGATACATTTTAGTCCTTGTTAATGAACTGTAAGTGACTCTTCCTTTACACTCCACTTCAGTGTGACCACGATAGCCTACGCAGCATTAGGTTCAAGAACCATGATAGCAATGCCCTTATGCAAAGCACATCTGACTCTTCATAACATAACAAACTCCATAAATGTCAGTAAACTGCTTTCTGGGAACAACGGATTAAAAAAAAAAAAAAAAAAGAAGCTCAAATGACTATGAATCTATGCCCCAGACTAGGCAATGGGAAAGCATTTTATGATAGCTGGGTGCACAACATATAATACTGTAGAGTTTGGATGTGGGAATCACAAATTGGAAATAAAAATAAAAACTTGAGCCCCTCGAGGAAGTGAGATGATGAAGTGCTGCGTAATGAGCCTGAGATAAAAAGGGGGTAGGGAAAATCTACAAGTTACACTAATATTCAGCCATTCTTCTGGAGTGGAGTAGAAAATATAATCATTGCGACATGGAAAGAGAGGGCATAGGCAAAGCCAATGCTAGCAAACATCCCACGCCCCTGTGAGAAGGCGCAGTAAACTGTGTTCTGACAGGCACGCTAGCTTGCCTTGACCACAGTATTATTGCATATGAAATTTCAACTCCATTTATTCCTTTTATAAATGTCAGTTTAAAATTTGAAGCAGGGATGCAATTTTAATAAAGCAAGATATGCGACATGGGCAGGATATGTTCTTCATTTAAATAAAACCCTCGGCTTTATCCCATTCAGTAGTGATGTTTTAGATTTATGGTCTTTCATGAGTAACTCTTGTTATTCTGGGGGAAGAGGACCATGCAAGTTGGGATTGTTAGCTCTGCACTGGAAATAATCTAGGACAGAGTATTATAGTGTTCACTTATTCTTATTGTTTTTACTTTATACATTTTTAGGATGAACATTTCTCTCACAATTTGCTATAATCCTGCCTCCTATTCAACATTGAACTTTCATCTGCGTCTTCCAGGCACATTATGAACCTGGTAACTTTTGGCCATCTCCACATATAGATCAGACGGCTTCTGGCCGTACCCACTCTGAGCTCTCCGGGGTGATTATGGCTTGCCTCCTGTCTTCCTGCTTTCCTCACAATGCTGTATTCAGGGCCACTCCAACCCACCTTTCACTCAGCAGCCAGAGGGCTCCTAGAAAGCTGTAAATCAGGTCATTTCATTGGACCGCTGCCATCCTTATTGAACAAATTCCATCTTTTCCCCTTGGCTTTTCCTTCCATGAAGTAGTCCCTCTCAACCTGTTGTAGTCAGGGTTTGCAAGGGAAACAATACAGGACACACAATTTATAGGATTATTTTATAGTAGTCACCCAAAGAGTCAAATACAAAAAGAGTGCAGGAAATCTGTCCACACACTGATGGCCCAAAGAATCCAGCTGAGGGCCTGGATTCCACAGCAGTGTCCTGCACGAGTCCAGCTGAAGACCTAGAGCCCATGGCAATGCCCGCATGAGTCCAGCTGGAGGCCCAGAGCCCACAGCAATGTCTCATACGTGTCTATTTCACAGATCTGCACCGGGAGGCCCAAAGGTCCGTGCTGGAAGCTAGAAAGTCTGCTCCAGCAGGATAAAGGATCTGTGCCAGCAGGCTGAGGGATCTGCACTGGAGCCAGGAAGTGATGCTCAAAGTAAGGAACAGAGCTCCCCTGAAAGGTACCACAGCCATCCTCAGCGACAGTGAGGTCCCGAGCTCCTCCAACAATGGTAACAGCCAAGTTCCTATCAGGAAAGCCAGCACCACAACTCCTTAAGGAGAACCAACAGCACTAACTCTTCCTCTCCAGCTCTCCTTTTATGCTGTTGGCAACAGTCCTCAGGTGGGCCCTTCACACCCAGCACCACGCTGATTCAGTTCAGCTGGTGTTACAAGTTGACCACCAGTAGTTGTCGATCCACCACACAACCCATCTCAGTTTATTTTCTATAACTTTCTTATCCTATTCATTAGGCACCAAACAACTAGATCTTTTGAGACCTTAACAATTCTCTGAGCATCTAGACCTGTGGGAAGTAGTCTTGAATATTTCTCTTTTATGCTTGCTTTTTTTTAAACCATTCTATTCCCAGTTCAGTTATCATATCCACAAGCTGAAGAAGCTACACTTACCCCAAGGTACCTACGACCAGCCCGTTCCTCTTCTGTTTTCTCTATGGCAGCTGAGCGTATCCAATATCCTCCTCCCCTCCATTGCCATCTTTCATTTTCTTCATCATTGCCAATTTTGAGCAATATTATGAAATTTTAATGTTATGCATTATCTGTCTGACACCCATTCCAATGTCAGCTCCGGAAGACAAGAACTCTTGTGACTTTTTGGTCACCACCCTCTGTTTAGCACCCCAAGCTGCTTAGCAACCAGTATCTCTAAAGATTTTGGGGGTTAATACAGGGATCCATTCACTAGTACCTTCAGGAAGCTGGACAGCAGAAAGGCAGCAAGCTCTGGCCTCCAAGGCAGCATCCCAGACTTGCTGCTGCACCAGCTGCCCCTTCCTGGCGTGGCCTCCTCTATGATGTCACAGGCTCTAGTGTGGTCGTCATAGTGACCAGCAGCCCACTCCAGGCCCTATACCCTGGCACCAGCTCATTTTCTAGTTGTTCTGTGAGCTCTCCAGAGCAAATACCAACATTTCCTCACTAACTTTGAACTTGGGAGTGATACGCAGTTGGCCATATTCTTTACCCCATTTTCTGCGAAGCAGTGGCTACCACCACACTAATGAGGTAACTGCGGGAAAAGCGATGCTGAGGAGTGTGATTCCCTCCCTCCTCGTGGATGTGTTCACAACTGCCTGGCTGAGGTGTGGATCTGAGGAAATCATTGTAGCCGGGAGCGCCTGTCTGCTTCCTCCCATTGTTCCCGGGAGACGCCTGTGCTGGACTGGTATGTGTGAGCTTGAGTACGATTCTGGGTGCAAATGACTGTGGGTGGGAGCGTGTGTGACTCTGTGTGTGTGTGACTGCATGTATGAACACGTGCATGTATAAGTCATTCAATGTGAGTTTGTATGACTTTGTGTATGACTCAGTACATGTACGAGTGTGTAAATGTGAGTGTATGACCGCATATGTGCACGTGTGGGGCTGTGTGAGTACGGGTATGTATGAGCACGTGTGAGTGTGTGTGACTGTGTGTGAGAGGATACAACTCTGATTCTGTACGACTGTGTAACTGGGAATTTATATGAGTCTGTGTAAGTATGCAAGTGTGTATGAACTTATTGAGGATATATGACTGTGGCAGTGTGATTCAATGTGTGTGCATGACTGTGTGTATGTGTGCAAGTGTGTATGGCTCTGTGTATATGAGTGTGTATGACTGTGTGTGTGTAACTCTATGTATGAATGTGCACGTGTGTATGCCATTGTGTGTAGGTGTGTATAACTGTTTATGTGTGTAAGTGTGTATGACTCTTGTGTATATATGTATGACCGTGTGTCACCTAATCCTTATAGCACCCTATTACTTCAGTATTTTCCTCATTTATTAGTGTTTCTAGATGGAACAACTGAAGAATAGGTAGGAAAATTCCTGATGCTGCCTGTTGACTTCTTAGAAATGCCTGCAAATGTACTTTGGGACACATTGTACAGTAGACACTCTAGGATAAACCTTTTGTCCTGCCACAGTTATAGAAAAAGAGGAAGGACATATGTTATGAAGGGGAAACATAACTGATCTTAACCTGGTTGTTGTAAGGGACGGTTCTGTTCCTTACTGGCATATATCTTCCAGCCCCCCCATTTTCTCTTTTTCTTATTTTCTTGCAGTGGTAGGAATTGAATCTAGCACCCCAAATTTGCTAGATAAGCATCCCACCACTGAGCCACATCCTTAGCACTCTCTCTGCCATTCTGATGCCCAATTTCATGATTATAAAATGAGAATAGCACTTGCCCTGCAGAATTCTGGGGGAATTAAATCAATAAATGTACATGAGAAGACATTTTAGAGTGTGAGAACTACACTCACAGAGCTATTTAAAGTCTTTCTTCAGTAGGCAATTATCTAGACCCTTGATGGTACTGCCACATAATTCACTCGTGTGGGTTTGCCAATGAGGAGGGCAATAGAAGATCATTTGCACTTACTGCCATTTGTGATAAGTTTCATTGAGAAGCTACCTAATGTGCTATTTATTTTAGATTATAAAAATTACACAGGCTGTTGCAGAGTCCTCTGATCATCGCTAACAATACCTTCCTGCCCTGCACATAGTGGAAACTTTTATTTCCATGCCAGCCTCTTGGGACCATGATAACATCCTCTGTAAACTCTCCCTGTATATATTAGTGAACGCTTAGAAAATATCCAGGCTAGCTGCTTGAGGCAAGCTCCTCTCAGCTTCCTTTCAAGTGCCTGTACTCCATCCTAAGCCTCCTCAGTGCCTTGGCTTCTTTTCAGTCTGTCTGACCCATTGCTCCTCCTTCATTATTTTACATTTCCACCCCCTGTTCACGTCCTTCTGAGAGCTGTCTTTCATCTCTCTCAACGGTCCTTCAGCTCTGTTTGATGATTCTTTCTCTTATCTCGGTAACTAGGGACCTCTTTGCAGACTTTGACTGGGGGAGCTCATTTACCCATCTGCACCTGAGCCTCTTGCTGAAGATTTAATTAATTTTTGTGATGTGCAATCATTGTGCAGAAATCTTAGGCACAAGTATACAAGAGGAACTTCATAGGATCCCTGCCCCCTCTCGGGTACCTCTTATCATTGCCCAATTACCTATTTCTGTGATGCTCTTATAAAGTTCCAACCATCTCAGGGCCTCCTTCTTGTGCTACACTGAGGATTTCCTAGTTGAATCCTGTCATCAAATCTCACCAGTCTTGAGCTGCCTGTATTATCAGGGATTAAAAACAAAACTAATAAAAACAAAACAAATGTAAATCAAGGTTTTGTGTCATTTGCATTTTAGCCAAGCTCTTTGTTGCTGACATTTACAGAGGATGCACTTCAAAGAAAAGGAGGAAGAGCGAGAGGGAAATGGAAAGGATGAGACCTAAGTGGGATACCAGAAGGGCCTTGATAACATCAAGTCACATTGCAGAGTGGATGCTAAGTCACACAAAGCTCACTTGATGTTCTATATACAGAGTACAAATTTGTTGTACAGCAAAGAATTCAAAGACTTACAGAGCATAAGAAATCCTTCAAGAGGCTTTGTCCAATCCAGTCTTTCATTACAGGGAGTACCCTGTTTTATTTGTGCTTTTAAATAACTTCAGAAGAATGTAGGCTGGGTGTGATGGTGCATGCCCATAATCCCAGCACTCGAGAGGCTGAGGCAGGAGGATTGCTGTGAGCTCAAGGCCAGCCTGGACTTCGTAGCAATACAAAACAAAACAAAACAGCTAACCTGGATTTCATAGCAAAACAAACCAAAACAAAACAGAACAGCTAACCTGGACTTCATAGCAATACAAAACCAAACCAAACCAAACCAAACCAAACCAAACCAAACAATACAATACAATAAACTTATTTTCTGTCCTCCTCCACACACCATGAACCATCCATCCATCCATGCATCCCACCATTCAATATATTCACTCATCCTCATTAATTTAGCCAATAAGTATTTATCAGGCAGCTTTTAATGCTGGATACTGTGCTACACTGCAAAAGCAGACCCATACTTGCCCTCCTGGTCATAATAAACCAGGAGGAATTCTCACAGAATCTGACTATATAACAATTTATAACCTCGACCGTCTTGTTCACCTCCCTCCTATACCCAAAACACACAGTTTTCAATAAGAACGCACTGCCCTTGTATCCAGGATTGCTCTCCCTTGCTAAGGAGTACCTCAGGTACAATGAAGTTGTGGGTACAGGGCAAGAAACTCAAGAAACTTGCATGTTGCGTGCTATGAGTAGACCTTGTCAAAATGGCGTCCAACTGAGACCAAATCATCATAATTTCCCTGTTTTCACCTAAATCCATGTGACAAGCTAATCCTGGCCCCGCTCGACCCTGGCTCTAGTAAGTCCTTAATATCCTAATGTGTTGTGTGCACTTGAGGCTCAGAGCTTAGATCCATAGTAGCCTTCAATCTACAGTTGTGCATTTAGCACTACTCTTGGTTTTCTTCAGCCATCCGTTCATCCCCAAAAGCTGAGGCTGAGTGTTTCATGCTTTGGTTGCCCCCTGCCTCCATGTCCCTTACACTGAAATGCATTGCTCTCATGATTGTCCCTACCAAAACCCAAGCTACCCTCAGCTTTGTCTTCTCTCATTCCTTCTTCACGAAGTCACATGAGAATCCCTAATCTGCTTTTCATGTAGATTCTTGAAACTCCAAAGTTGATTCTTCATTTTCATTGCAATGAATCAGTAATAAAAGTCAATTTCATTAGTTGACTCACTGTATTCCTCTGGAGGGAAAAACAGGTAATAAAAATCATGTTTGGACCAGTGTATTACTTGTCCTTCTCTGCTCTGAGGTATCATGCTTTTATTTGATTTATGATGTACCATGGACTATACAAATAGATAAATAGTTGGAAGGAATTAATTCTCTTCTTGGTACAATATTATTTTATTAAGTTTTATTGGATTTCGAACATTGTACAGTTCACCAAAGGAACATTGAACTCTCCCTAGTGGATATTTGCTGTGCAATAGTGTGTAAAATTTAAAGATACTGGGAAAGTTTTAAATTCTTTGACTGCAATACACAAACTGTTCATTGATTTAAGTGCAAGTTTTTAAATAAATTATCAAGCAGACAGTCTAGTTCATTAAAACACCACAATCTAGCCAAAAAATCTTAGTTTTAAATATTAAAAGAAAAGGTAGGCTCTAGTGTAAGTTAATTTAAACTTTTAAATTCCATAGAAATATTGGCTATAGTTTCTTGGAGAAGCTACATATATATTTGAAGAATTATATATACATATATATATGTGTGTGTGTGTGTGTATAAATATATTTGCACTACATACATGATTTTATGTTCTATATGTGCATACATATATGTATATGTAGCCTAAAATCATATATGTACAACATATATGATTCTAATTAAGGTACATGTACACTCATGTTTATATGCACACACACATATATATTTACACTCATGTTTTTATGCACACACACACACATATATATATATATATATATATATATATACACACACATACATATATACACAGGTATATTTGGATCCATATGCACACATATATGTTTATTTCTACACACACATACCCCTAAACTTGGAATAATTTGAACCACTGATCTACATACTATTTCCAGAATGGTATGCTATATATATTTAAATGCAATTTTATTGCAATTTTTTTATTTTAAAGAGAAAAAAACATTAAAAACAATGATACAAAATTTCAAAACAAGATAGTAGGAGAGTAACAATGGTTAGTACATTGCTTGTTGTTATCTTCAAAGTAGTTGCTCAGATTACAAGACATACGCATGAAAAATTGCTCAAACGATATAAGCACAAATATTTCTTTTCAAAGAACTAGTAGAAATTAGTAGTGTAGTTATCTTAACTATCATATATATACTTTTCCTTTCCTTCTTTTCTCCTTTCCCCCACCCCAGTTTCTCTTCCCTTTTGAACAGTTTCTTCCTATTTCCTAATATCCATTGTACATTTTCAATCTTGTTTACTCTTTCAGCTTCTTACACTAGGGAGACAATACGATGTTCACAAATGCAAGATTGATTTATTTCCCTTATGTGTATGGTATCAAGTTGCATCCATTTACCTATAAAAGTCTCAAGTTCATCTTTCTTTATGGCTGAGTAGTACACCATTGTATAAAAATACCACATCTGTTTTATCCATTCCTCAGTTGATGGGCATTTGAGTTGTTTCCAAGATTTAACTATTACAAATTGTGGTGCTATAAACATGTGTGAACATATATCGTGGTGGTATGATGTTTCTAATTCTTCTGGGAAGATACCCAGAAGAGGAATAGCTGGGTCAAGTGGGACCTCCAATCCTAGTTTTTTGAGGAATCTCCACACTGGTTTCCACAGTGGTTGCACCAGTCGACACTCCCACCAACAGTGAAGAAGGGTTCCTTTTTTGCCACAGCCCCTCCAGCATTTGTTATTGGTTGATTTCTTGATGATAGCCATTCTTTCTGGAGTGAGATAGAATCTCACTGTTGTTTTAATTTGCATTTCTTGAATGACCAGTGATGTTGAACATTTTTTCATATATTTATTTGCTACCTATATTTCTTCATCTAAGAAGATGTATTCTTCTCAGATACCCATTTTTGGATTGGGTCTTTGAATTGGGGGGGCTGGTTTTTTTTTCAATTCTTTATATGTTCTAGATAGAAGACCTTTGTCTAAGGGAGAATTGGCTAAACTTTTTTCCTATTCTGTGGGTTGTCTTTTCCCTCTGTTTGTGATTTCCTTTGATGTGGAAAAGGTTTTTAATAAGATGAGATCCCAGTTGTTGATTCTTTGTAGTACTTCCCATGCAGTCTGTGTTTTGTTCATGAACTCTCTGGCTACACCTATCTCTTCAAGATTTCTACCTACTTTCTCTTCCAGCAGATTTAGTGTTTCTGTTTTAATATTTAGATCTTTGATCCATTTTGACTTTAGTTTAATGTATGGTGATAGACATGAGTCTAGCTCTAGTCTTTGGCATGTGGAAAGATAGTTTTAACAGCACCATGCATTAAAGAGGCTGTCTTTCTTCCGGTGAACATGTTTGGCCCTTGTCAAAGATAAGGTGGCTGAGTGTGTTTGTAGTTGTGTCTGCATCTTCTAATTTGTTCCATTCATCCTCATATCTGTTTTTTTTTTTTTTAACCAGTACCATGCTAATTTTATCACAGTAGCTTTGTAGTATAATTTCAAGTCAGTGATTGTGATGCCTCCAGCCTTGCCTTTGTTGCCCAGGATTGCCTTTGCTATTCTAGGGCTCTTCTGCTTCCAGATGAATTTTAGGAATGTTTTCTCTAGATCTGTGAGGTTTGCTAATGGTATTTTGATCGGGACTGCATTAAATCTGTACAACAATTTTGGGAATATGGCCATTTTCACAATGTTGGTACTTCCTATCCATGAGCAAGGGATATCTTTCCATTTTCTAGTGGCCTCTTCAATCTCCTTTTTCAGAGTACTGTAATTTTCAATGTATAGATCTTTTACTTCTTTTGTTAGATTGATTCCTAAGTATTTCATTTTTTTGGATGTTACTGTGAAGTGTGTCATTTCCCTAATTTCTCTTTCAGTGAGTTTGTTGCTTGTGTACAGGAATGATATTGATTTTTGAGTGTTGACTTTGTACCCAGCTACATTACAGAATTTGCTTATTAAATCTAGAAGTCTTTTGTTGTACTTTTTGGGGTCTTCTATGTAGAGTATCATGTCATCTGTGAATACTGATAATTTAAATTCTTCCTTTCCTATCCTTATTCCTTTTATTTCTCTCTTGTCTAATTGCTCTGGCTAATGTTTCCAGAACCATACTGAATAGGAGTGGTGATAGTGGACATTCTTCTTTTGTTGATGATTTTAGATTGAAAGCTTTCAGTTTTTGTCCATTTATTATGATGTTTGTTGTTGGTTTGTCATAGATGCCTTTTATCAGATTGAAGTAAAGACTATCTATTCCAGTTTTCTGTAGGGTTTTTTTTTTTAATCATGAATGAGTGTTGGATTTTGTCAAAAGCTTTTTCTGCATCTACTGAGATGATCACGTGATTTTTTTTTTTTTTGTGGATACTGGGCGTCAAACTCATTACCTCATGCTCCAGCAGGTGCCCGTGCCACTGAGTGATATCACCGACACTTTTTTTGTATGTGGGTACCAGGAGTCGAACTCAGGACCTCGCACTTGCCAGGCAGGCGCTTATGCCACTGAGCTATCTCACTGGCCCAATCATGTGATTTTTGTCTTTGGCTCAGTTTATATGGTGTATTACATTTACTGCTTTGCATATGTTGAGCCATCCCTGCATTCCTGGGATGAATCCCACTTGGTCATGGTGTATGATCTTCTTGATGATTTGCTCATTCTGTTTGCTAGTATCTTACTGAGGATTTTTGCATCTATGTTCATTAGGGAGATTGGCCTGTAGTTCTCTTTTTTGGTTGGGTCTTTCTCTGGTTTTGGTATCAGGGTAATACTTGCCTCCAGGTATGAGTTAGGGGGTATTGCTTGCCTTTCAATTCCATTAAAGAATTTGAGGAGTATTGGCATTCAATCTGCTCTAAATTTCTAGTAGAATTCAGCCGTGAATCCATCAGGACCTGGGCTTTTCTTTGTTGGTAAGTTTTTAATTACGTTTTCAATCTCATTAACTGATATTGGGTTATTCAGAATTTTTATATCTTCTTGATTCAGCTTTAGTAGTTCATACATATCTAGGAATCCGTCCATCTCTTCTGTGTTTTCCATCCTATGTGAGTAAAGATTTTCAAAGTAGGTATTGATGATCTTCTGAATTTCCACAGGATCTGTAGTGATTTCACCCTTTTCATTCCTCAATGCATGAATTTGAGTCTTTTCTTTCCTTTTTTTGATAAGGTTGGCTAAGGGTTTATCAATTTTATTTATTGTTTCAAAGAGCCAATTATTTGATTCATTAATTCTTTGTATTGTTTTCTCCATCTCAATTGTGTTAATTTCTGCTCTGATCTTTATGATTTCCTCCCTTGTATGGGCTTTGGGCTTGTCTTGACCTTCTTTTTCCAGAAGCTTGATGTGCAACATTAGGTTGTTTATTTGTGCTCATTCTGTTTTCCTGATATGAGAATTCACCACTATGAATTTCCCTCCTAGGACTGCTTTCATTGCATCCCGTAAGTTCTGCTATGTTGTATCTTCTTTCTCATTTAGTTGTAGATATTGTTTAATTTCTTCTTTAATTTCATCTGTGACCCATTTGTTGTTTAGGAGGGTGTTATTTAATTTCCATGTGTTTATGGAGTTTTTGTGGTTTCTTTTGCCATTAATTTCCAATTTCATTGCACTGTGGTCAGATAATATGCATGAGATAATTTCAGTTTCTTTGCATTTACTTAAGCAGGTTCTGTGGGCTAGTATATGGTCTGTTTTAGAGAACGTCCCATGTACAGCTGAGAAGAATGTTTAATCTGATGTTAGGTGGAACACTCTGAAAACATCTACTAAGTCCATTTGTTCAGTTCTGAAATTTCTTTGCTCATTTTTTGTCTAGTTGATCTATCTCTGTGACAATGGGTTATTAAGGTCCCCCGTTACAATTGTGTTATTGCTTATTAGATTTTTCATGTCTATTAATAATTATCTTATATAGTTGGGTGTTCCCATATTTGGTTCATATATATATACGATTGTTATCTCTTCCTCTTGAAGTTTTCCCCTAACAAGTATGTAGTGAGCTTCTTTATCTCTTTTGATCATTCTTGGTTTGAAGCTCATATTGTCTGCAAACAGAATAGCTACCCCTGCTTTTTTTCTGGCTTCCTGTTGCATGGAGTATTGTTTTCCATCCTTTGACTTTCATTCTATGAATTGTTTTTTGAGTTAAATGTGCTTCCTGTATACAACATATTGTTGGATTTTTTTCGTGATCCACTCTGTCAGTATGTTTCTTTTGATTGGTGAATTGAGGCCATTTACATTGATGGCTATAACTGATATGCATTGGCTTATCTTTGTCATGATAGTTTCTTGCTGTTAGTTCCCTACTTTTCCCCTCTGTTTAATTGTTTGCCTTGCCTGGTGGTTTCTTTCCATTGTTGATCTTGGAATTGTGGTCATTTTTATCTCATTCTAGAATATATATATTTCAGTACTCTCTGTAGGGTTGGTTTGGTGGTCATGTATCTCTTCAGTTGTTCTTTGTCATGGAAATATCTTATTTCTCCATTAATTTTGAAAGATAGTTTTGCAGGGTACATCAATCTGGATTGGAAGTTGTTCTCTTTCAGGACTTGAAATACTTCAAGCTCTTCGTGACTTGAGGGTTTGCGTTGAGAAGTCTGCTGTGATTCTGATGGGCTTTCTTTATGGGTGATCTATTTCTTTTCTCTAACAGCTTTTACCATTCTGTTCTTGTGCTGAATTTCTGGAATCTTGATTATTATTTTCTTGGTGTAGTTTTATTTTGGTTATGGATGTTTGGAGTTCTAGATGCTTCATTTGTTTGTAACTCAAATTCTTTATCCATTCTTGGGAAGTTTTCTGCATTATTTCTGTGGAGAGTAGTTTTTTATGGCATTTGTGCTGTCTCCAGCTTTTTCATTGACCCCAATCAATCTTATATTATTCTTCTTTGCATCATCTTGTAGCTGTTGGATTGATTGTTCACGGTCTCTTGCTATTTTTAAGATATCTTTCTTTTCATGATCACTAGCTGCAATTCTGTCTTCAAGTTCTGATATTCTATCTTATCCTTCATTCCTTCTGTTACATATACTTTCAATAGAGGTTTTAATCTCTTGGATTTCTGTTTGCATCTGTTTCTTGGATTCCATTTTTTTGCTATGTTAGGCATTTTTTATTTCCATTATTTTTCTAAGCTCATCTATTCTTTTATCTGTGTCTCCTCTAATATCTTTCATTTTAAGCATCATTTCATTTTGTACTTGAGAGATCATTTTCTCTACAGCTTTTTCCATTTGTTTTTTCACTTCTGTTCATATCATTTCAGAAAGTTCCTGTGTTTGACTTCCTATTTCATCTATCTCATTGTGTTCTGGGCTTGTCCTGTGTTGGCTGGGGGTCTAGGGTTTTATTTTGTTTTCTATGTTGATGCTTGCCAATTTCTTATGATAGATGGCTTTATCACTAGTATTGAGGCTTTCTGAGGAGAGGTCTGTTCTTCAGGGATGTCCTCTAGATGTAGGTGGTTCTTTTTTTTTTGTGGGTACCAGGGGCCGACCTCAGGACCTCATGTGCCAGCAGGCGCCCATGCCACTGAGCGATATCACCAGTCCTTTTTTCCTATGTGGGTTCCGGGAGTCGAACTAGGGCCCTCACGCTTGCCAGGCAGGTGCTTATGCCACTGAGCCATCTCATCGGCCTCTGTAGGTGGTTCTTAATAGCTATCCCAAGAACCTACCTTCCTAATTTGTAAAGTATGCAAAGTTACTATTTGGCTCAGCACCGAATCCTTTGGTACTGGGTTGTGGTGATGATTATGACCCCATACAATTACAGTGTTATCATAGAGGGGTGAAAAACTGATTATAACATGTATGATATCCTAGTTAAAGTAGTGCAGTTAGTAATAACAATAGTTTTAAATACAACTGAACTACTGACAAACTATGGTAACCATTAACCTGCTGCCTCCAACCACAGGAACAAACTCTAAAGTTGTATAACAAAATCAAACATATACAATGTACTTGTATGTAGTGATTTTCCCCTTAGTGAAGTGGTTTTATCCTTTTGCAGGGGTAGGGGAGAGGATAAAGTAATGAATGAGGTCAAATATTAAAGTCAAGGCTGTAGGTCAAAGGATGACCATCCGAGTTTGGGAAACTGGAGGACACAAGAGAGAAAGGATGAAATAGAATGTGCACGTGTAATCAGAAAGGGAAGAGACAGTGTTTACTCACTTGAAAGTTTAAATTCAAAAAGCAGTTGAGGAAGGAGAGAAAGAGGATCAATAGTAGAAAAGGAAAAAAGATAGGTACGATACCTAAGCAGTGAAAACGAAAGAAGGAAGAAAGAGGAGAATGGAAAAGAAAGGAAGAAAAGAAAAGAAGGAAAAAAGTAGACCCAAGAAAGAGAGGAGAGAGGAAAAATAAATATCCAAAAATGAAATTAACCACAAGATAGCAGATAAAACAAGACAACTTCCAACCAAACAGGAAAGGGATAGCAATCAGACAAACAAGAGAGAATAAAAGAAGTAAAATACCTCTGGTGTTCATAGTTCTGTGATAGTGTCCATGTCAGATCCCAGAAATGTGCTGTGTACTCCAGCCAAGTTTGCCATGGGAACTGTGCTGGGTATGGAGCTGGTCTTGGCCTCTGGATGTGGGGGCTGGGACTGGGCTTCTGTTGGTGGAGATTTCCAGAGCCCAATTGCTGGCTCCTCACTGCTGCTTCAAACACTTCCACATTGATGGTCTCACTGATTACTCTGTAAGGCTGGGACCTGTTTTCCTTAGTCTCAGGAGTTCTGTTAGGTCTGCTCACCAAAGGCGTATGTATGCCTATGTGCCTGGGCCTGTCCTATCCTGGGTGTCAGGGTTCCATCCGTTAGGTCTGGCAGCCAAAGGCATGTGTGAGCCCACATGTCTGGGACTCGGCCTACAAATTAAGTGTTCCATAAATGTATATTAATTATATTAATCCTCAAAGTGTGTACTAGAATGGATTAGTAAAAATATGGCCAGATTTCTTACTCTAGGGGATAGAACAAATATAATTGTAAGAAGAAAACATGGCATAAATCAAGAAGTTACACAAATGCTTTATTGCTTACAGTGAATATTATGTGATTAAATACAGTGGTACCTCAGTTCACAAACTTAATTCATTCCACAATTCTGGAGAAGATAGCCACATTTGTTTTGGTGTGGGAAAGATGGCCACGGTTATGTTTGTCACCCATGGGAGAGTTTGCAAACAAAAACAAAATTTTGCCAAGTGCTTTTGTTCCCAAAAATGTTAGTGAACCAAGATATGACTGTATCATGAAATATTTCTGCCTTGTAATTTTTAACATAAGTCTCGAGCAGGAAGTAGTTTCATTTTTATTGCATTAATTGGTCATTTGTATAACTTCTTATACAAAACGTCAAAGTAAGTAGCTGTTTAAATCTTTTGCTTTGTTTCTTTGTTTGCTGTACTGGGGATTGAACCATGGGCCTTTGTACTGTGCTTCCTCTCTAGCCCTGTTCTTGCATTTTATTTTGGAACAGGGTTTCACGAAGTGAGTAGGTTGCTGCCCTGAGACCAAGCTTGTGATGTTCCTGATGCAGCTTCCCATGCACAGCTTATGAGGGTGGGCTCCTGTGAACAGCTTCTTTGCCATTTTTAATTGGCATTTGACCTCTACTTATTGAGTTTTCAGAATTCTTCCTCCACATTAGTTTTCATCTTATTGTCACATGTTTGGATTGCTAATCTTTTCTCTCAGTCTGCTCCTGAAATTTTATTTTATCTGCTGGTATATTCAAAGAGCAATTTTCAAGGATGACAACGTCCAATGTATTGATTATTTTCTCTTAGTTTTTTGTCTTGTCATAGTTGCACAGTAGGACGTAGTATGCTATATTATTTTTCTTAGATTCACAAAATGGAACATTTCATTTACATGTACTTTTTATGTCTCCAGGGGTTTAACAGATGTTTTCCCTAAATGCTCCTTGAAATATGATTAGGCAAAAAACTGTCTAACAGTTTTTAGATCATCAGTAATAAAAAAAATTCTGAGACAAATATCACTACTCCTGTTTATTTTAAGCCCACTGCTATTGATGTCATCACATAAATTATGAAATACATTTTTAAATCCCAGCCATACTTTCCTAACATTTGAATATGTTATTAAGCATATGAGTAAAGATGCTGGGTCATGTAAGGAAAACCAAATTAAAATCTTTCTAGGTGGATGCCTACCAGGAACACAAGAAATGCTTTTGATTAAAAAAAGAAAGTAATTTATAATAAACTAATCAAAGGCTTCTAGCATTTGCCTGAAATTATATAAAAACTGAGATTTAGATTTGCATTTTTCTTCTCCTGCTTCAGGGAGTTATTTCTCCCCACAGCATGCAGAAAACAATGCTTTACCTAAACTGGCATGGATTGGATCAACTTATTTTAATTGAGCTAAAATTTTAAAAGACATTGACCCATGGCAGATGCTCCATCTTTTCTGTCTTTTTGTTTCATTGGAACTACGAATATCAACATTTGGTGTAAGTATGTGCCCCCACTGTCTCATTTTATGATTTCAGTGGGATTGGCAGGGGAGCCATGTGGCTTGGTCCATTATTCCAGGGTTCAGTCCAAGACTCTGAGCTTGCAAGAGAATTTTCCTTCATCAGGAGAGCTTCAACTCAGCTAGAAATTCTGACCCCATGATCTAAAGTTCATATCTAAGAGTTCTTGAGCAAACACAAATGCTCTACAGCTAAGTTAATATATGTAGGTTAGGATCCAATTTGTTCCACTTAGAAACACATCCCCCTCCACCTTATGCCAGAAATTTGGAATTTATTACCGGTCAGTGGCTCTTAAATGTGGTAAAGCATTAAATAATTACTTCATGCACTTGTTAGTAATATGGTTGCCAGGAGGTAGGTTCCAGGAAGCTAACCTTTAAACCAGGTCCCAAGGTGATTTTGATGCAAGAGGCCAGAGGCTCCCATATTGGAAACCACTGAGTCAAGTAGTGGGACATGCAGAGTGTCTCATGTCGCCAACGAGGTATCTGCAGGCTGATAATGACATTTCTTACCACTTGGATTCAACTAAATATCCTTTTTCTACTAAACAAAATCTTAGTTAAAAAGAGCTAGCTAGGGCCGGTGAGATGGCTCAGGAGCATAAGCGCCTGCCTGGCAAGTGCAAGGGCCTGAGTTTGATTCCCGGAATCCACATATGAGAAAAGGGCTGGTGATATCGCTCAGCAGCATGGGTGCCTGCTGGCTTGTGAGGTCCTGAGGTCAGCCCCTGGTGCTCACACACACAAAAAAAGAGATAGCTATATGTTTAGGAGTAATTAGCTATGCCAACATACTTAGAGGTAGAGTTTATATAGGAATATGCTGTCCAATGTAGAATGAGGCTTAAATTAATTGCATTTTCCTACCTGCAAACAGCATATTCCTAGGCTTGCTTCGCAAATCACCTTATATAAAATTGCTCACACTTCCCTTTTACTCCATTCCAACCTCAAATAGGTAACTCTTTGTTACTTCATAATGTTTAACCTAACTGAAAGAAATAAGCTTGTGAAATATATTTATGTTTCATAATTCTCTGCCTTCCATCCCAACAGAAAATAAATTCTATAATATTCCTATACTTTTAAGAAGTCTTTTTTAAAAAATCAGAAGAGATCAACAAATATTTTAGAAATTCATAGAAGGAGGAAGGAAAGGAAACTAGGAAGGAAAGTTGTATGATGTGTTTAACTTTACAAGAAACTGTCAAAATTATTCCCATGTTACATTGCTGCAAGGAAAGATAAGCACCATGGTTTTTCATATCTTTTGTCAACTCTTGTAATTGTCAGAACTTTCAATTTAAGCCAGACAAGCAGTAGCAGAGTGAAACTGCTTTACTGTGTTCATTGACATTTCCCGGATACTGATGATATTGGACATTGTTTCAGTTTTGTTGTATCATTGGCCATTTGTGTATCTTCTTATGTATGATGTCTGTTTAAATCTTTTCCCATTTTAAATTAGAGTTTTAATTGATCATTGAGTTGTCAGAGTGTTTTCTCTATATTAGATTCTATAACTTTGTCAAATATTTAGATCACTAAACCTTTCTCCCAGTTGTGCCTTAACTTTTATGCACTAGAATATGCTGAACAGCAATTTTTAACATTGTCAGAAGCCCAGTTTATTGGTATTTTCTCTTATAGTTCATAGTTTTGTTTTTATCCTTAGAGTTGCAAAGACTTTTTCTTCTATGAGGTCTTCCGGAAGTGTTGGTGTGTTAACCTTTTCCCCTGGGTCTATGATTCATTTTGGGTTAATGTATTTGCAGACAGTGAGATAAAGGTTGAAGTTCTCTATATGTACACAGAAAATAAATATATCCTTTACTGAAAAAATGGCTCTACTTTACTCATAAATGTTTTCAGCATTCCATTTCTGTGCCATGTGAGTAGATTCCTTCACCATAAACACACATATAGATGTGTGTGATGGTTAATCTTGATGGTCTACTTGAGCAGCTTGAGAGATGCCTAGATTAGTAAAGCACTAGTGTAGATGGGTGGGTCATGGAGACATGACTTTGGGAACTATCTTGTCCCTTATCCCTTTGTCTCTGGCTATCTTCTACTCTGATCTCTGGCTGCCATGGGTTGAACAGCTTTTCTCTGCCATGTCCTCCCACCATGATGTGTGCTTACCATGGACTGAAACCTCTGAAACCATGAGCCAAAAATAAACTTTTTCTCCTTTACATTACAGGTTTCAGTTACTTGGTACCAGCAATATAAGGTTGACTCACACAATGTGATAAGTCAATAAATCTCAAAGGCATTGGACTATCCTTTCAAGAAGCAGTTTCAATGCTGTCTCTTCACCTGATTCCCTTCCTCTCTACAAGAAGAGTTCTTTCCTCACTGTACACTCAGCATCCCATCCTGATTGTACCTCCCTATATCTTTAGCCTGAAATCCAGTTCACTGAAATACTCCCCACAGAGCAAGCTGAATACCTCTTTGCCATGCTCACAATGTCTGTGTCCCACCTGGATAACTGGGATGTGGTCCATTCTTGTTATTTGCAATTGTTATGCTCACTGAAGTCAACACATGCACTGGATCCTGAGGCACTGTGTCTGGAGAAAAACAATGTTATGGTCCTGATTGCCCCCTTGTTATGTTTTCATCAGCCAATCAGCAAAGAACCTTGTTTTATGTGTGCTTCTGGACAAAGACACTTACTGTTGATTCACTAACGTTGAACTGCTAGGCAGCAGCACTGTCAGTCACAACTAAGTGGAGCTAATCTAACACATGCACTACTTTCACAAGATACACGGTGACCTTCCTGTGTTTAGGAATACTAGATTGCATGTCAGCTGTATGCCTGGGGGCCATCATACAGACTAAGCTCACCAAAAATAATTAAAAACACACAAAGCACAAAATGCATAAGACACAGCACTAGTTAGATGGTAAAAAGGGTGTTTGTTTACAGTGTAAGAACTGGAGCAGGAAGGCAGTACACCCATTTGTTGAACTTCAGCTGGGGATCTACTACAGCACTTTGTTACTCCATTCAAGCCCATGAATGATTTAGATAGCACAGAAGTTTTACTAAGGGGTTACAATTGCATCACAGTGAGTAGATGGATTTGTAAATGTGGATCCCTCAAATAATGACGATCAGCTTTCTCCCTCCTTCTATTCTGACCTTGGCATCACCAGTAGTCCGTGTGATTTATGCACAAAACACACTCATAATTTCCAGACTCTTTTGCGTGACATCGTCTTGTGCACTACAATAAGAACAATAAAATGCAAGCACACAATGACACATAGGTGGCTTTTTCTATGGCTTAGAAGGACCCCCTTGTGATCCTCCTCCAAAAGACCTTCCTTTCGCTATTTCTCACTGGTTGGTTATATTCGGAGCTTTTGTTTCTTGAAGGACTGTCCACTGGCTATTCCTTTACTCTACCCTCACATATTGGCATAGCCATGAAAACTTCAGCATATGGGCCCAGCTTAAATGTCATTTTACCAAAGAAGAATTTACTGTATTCAATTGTCAGGAAAATAGAATTTTTCCCTCATGCCCATGGGGGATGCCCATCTTCACTGCGATGGAGCCCTGTAACCAAAGACTGATTGAAAAGAGAAAAATGAGTCTATTAGTGCATGTTACACAAATCACGCAGGAGAAACTTCCAAGAAAATTAACCCAAAGCAGTGGCTTAGAAGGTACTTTTATAGCACTTTCATCAGAGAATGATGATTTTGTGGAGGAATGAATGGGCAAAGAGAAATGGTTTTAGGTACCTAAGGGAAGGGAAACTTGGGAAGGTAAATAGATGAAGCTTATAATGGTTTGATAAAAATGTACCCCAAAAGTCTCACGTGTTCAGAGGTGGGGATCAGGGGGCTATTATATTCATCAGTGGATTAACTGATTGATGAAATCGTATTTGAACATTTATCAATGGATTAACCTATTGATAAAAATCATACTTGAACCTGCTATTAGGTTGTGGAGCCAGATCAGAGAAGGTGGCCCATTGGGTGTGACCTGGGAGGATGCATTCTTGTCTCCAGTCCCTTCCTCCATCTCTCTTTCTGCTTTTCCCCTCCCCCACACTTTCCTGCCTACTGTGAGGTAAACAGCTTTCCTCTGCTCTGCTCCTCTACCATGATATTTCTACCTTGGATCAGTCCACCATGGACTAAAATCCTTGAAACTGTGAGCCAAAATAAGCCCTTCCTAGTTTAAGTTGTGCATGTCAGGTATTTTCTCCTAGCAATGAAAAGCTGACTTTATTCTTTTCCCATTGCTGAGACAAAATACATGACACCCAAAGTTAAAGGAGGAAAGGTTTGTTTTGGTTCACAGTTTGTAGAGATTTCAGTCCATAGTGAGATGGCTCCTAAGTTGGGTGGCATGGCAGAGGGACATTGCACAGGAGAAACAGTCCATAGCAGAGCAGGCAGGAGGCAGTGAAGGAGCAGGTATCAGGAAGCAGCAGGGGCAAGTCTGCCTTTTCTTTTTATCCCATCCAGGCTACAAGCCTTTTGCGGTGTGTCACCCCTACCTAGGGTGGGCCTTTCCATTATCCACACCCAGAACTATGTTAAGCCAGTCAGCAAAGTAAGTCAGTTATTACACCCTTAATCCACATTCACACGTCCTAAATCCAGTCACCTCTGAAAATCCCATCCTATGAGCACATGAGGCTTTGTGGGAACATCTATATCCAAGCCACAACACTGACTAATACAAAGCTCAAGGAAGACATGGTGTTCGTACATTTTTTATTTCTGGGCTAAGTGTTGGGAACTGCCTTTAATAGACAAGATTCTATTTCTGGTCTGTAAGCAAAAAAGCTGGAGAATAGGAAGAACATTTTCTCCACTTCCTGCTTCTCAATTGCTTTTACTCAAAAAATAATTTTTAAGTCAAAGAGTTTCCTTAGGGTGACATGATCTAGATCCCGTCACTGTCCAAGGTCCTGATTCCTCTGCACTCCTCGTCTTACCAGGTGGCACCATCATCTTGCCCAGAAATGACTTTATGTGTTCGCAAACCCATAGTTTATGAACACCCACACGGACATAAGATCTCTGACCGCAGGGTCCTTTCCTGTTTCATCCCTACTCCATCCCTGGTGTGAGGAGGTAATGTTCCTGGCACACAGGCAAGTGTAGAATAACTTGCACAATACTCCTGGGTACTATTTTACAGTACTAATTTATCTATTTGTCCCCATTTTCTCCCATTATAATGTCAGCTTCCTCGCAGTAGAAATGACTGAAGTTCTGGTTTCATACTAAGATTTTTTTTTTTTTTTTTTAGTAAATCTCCTGCCCTCATTGTGTAATGAGCAGTTAGCAGGATATGAGTAGCAACTGTGCTGCCTGTTCAAATAGCTTTTGTATGTTAAAAACTAAAAATACATTTATTGAATAAATAGCTTTGGTCTGTGGCACATATGCATTTCAGTTATATTTTCCTTCATAACAAATCACTCCATTACTAAAGGTGTGTGATCAGCACCCACTTATATCCCCTGCACACATACAAATTTGCAACTTGGGCATGTCTCCGTCAGCCTGGCTTGTCTCTGTGCCATGTAAGATCAGGCTGGCTGGAAGAGTAGCTGAAGATGAATCCTTGGGAGTCTTAGTCGCCCCACATCTGGGGGCCAGGTTGGATGATCACCTGGGGCACCAATGGGGCGGCTGGTGGGTATGTTGATATATGGCCTCTCCATGGTGATTCTCAGTTTCCCCAGAGCATAGTGCCTTATATCTCAAGGAGAAAAATGCCACAGCTCTAGGAAGAAAGAAGCTTCATTGCCTTTAAGTTCCTATGTCTTATTTTTTTTTTCTTTTCAAAAATTAGTACATGTTTGCAATACTTACATTGTGGGCATTTGGTACATGTACATGAGGCATCTTAATTATTTTTTCACATCCACTTACCCTTTTTCCCTTCCCACTTCTTTTCACCTCCAGGTCCCCTTTTCATTTGCAAAATATCTATCTCCCCATTTCCTTGTATCTTTTATTTTGGTCTTTATTTATACTTTGGCTTTCTCATCTGAGAGAAACCATATGGTATTTAAGACCGTGTGTCTCATTTATTTCACTTAATGTTATTTTTTCAAAATGCACCCATTTTCCTACAAATGACTCAAATTTATCCTTCTTAACAACAGAGTATTACTCCATTATATATAAACACCACAGTTTCTTTATCCATTCATTTATTGATGTATCTATAGGCTTCCAAGGCTTACCTATTCTGATTTTTGCTGTTGTAAACATTGGTATGCATGAATTGGTGTAATATCATGTCTTTAACTCTTTCAAGAAGATACCTAGTAGGAAATCCTTAGATCGAATGGATTTTATTTTAGTTTTTTGATAAATTTCCACACCAATTTCACTAATGGTTGTAGAAGTTTACATTCCCAACAATAATGTAGACCGGTTATTTTTCATCACAGCCTTGCCAGTATTTTTTATTATCTGATTTTTTGATGATTTCCATTCTTTCTGGATTAAGATGGAATCTCAGTGTTGTTTTAATTTGAATTTCTCTAGTGGCCAGTAATGTTGAACATGTGTTTTCAGGTATTTATGGGCCTTTTGTATTTCTTCTTTTGAGAAGTGTCTATTCATTTCAGTTGCCCATTTGACTGAGTCTTTTATTTTGAGGAGTCTAATGTTTTGTTGTTCTTTATATATTCTAGATATTAATTCACTGTCTGCAGTGTAGCTGGCCAAAACCTCTTTCAAGCTCTTTGATTCACTGATTTTTTAATGTGTTTTAAAGTCTCAATTTCATTAAGTTCTACTCTGATCGTTATAATTCCCTCCTTATACTAAAAATAAACTTGTTCTCTTTGTCTACTGTGGGCATTGACTGTAATAATCTTCCCTTTTTGGACTATTTTCACCATGTCCCATAGGTTCTGCTGTGTGGTACTGGCATTGTTTGATTTCAGGAGTTGTTTGATTTCTTGTTTTACCCATTGACTGTTCAGGAGTTTGTTACTAAGTTTCCAGGTTTTAATAAATTTTCTGTGGTTTCTTTTGTGATTTGATTTCTAGTTTTGGTTCTTTTGTATTTATTTAAGCAGGTTTTGAGGACTAGCGTGTGTTTCTTTTTGGAGAAAGTTCCGTGTGCTGTTGAGAAGAATTGAATTCTGCTGGAGTACAGTAGAATACCTTGTAGGTATCTATTAAGTCCATTAGTTCAAAGATGCAGTTCAGCTCTGATATTTCTTTGTTGATTTTTTTGTTTAGTTGATCTGTCTCTCTGTGAAAGTGGGGAAATGAGATCACCTATTATGATTGTGTGGGTGTTTATGTGATCTTTTATATTCAGAAGTATTAGTATTATGAAGACAGGTGCTCCAATATTTGGTGTACACATATTTAAAATTGTTATCTCTGCAGATTAGATTATTCTCTTAAATAATATCTGGTGACCTTCATTGTCCCTTCATTGTCTGATCAGTTCTAGGTTGAAGTTTACTTTGCCTGAGAATAAAATTGCTACCACTGCTTGCTTTTGGGGTCCTGGCGAATGGATTTTTATTTTCCATCCTTTGATTTTTAGGCTATGATTTCCTAGTTTGGGGAGACTGTTATTATCCCTCCTGCCTTCTCAGATCACAGGTTCACCCAGAATCCAGTGATGAGAGTGTTAACTCTACCTATTTATAGGATGAGCACCAAAGATGGTCTGCCTCAGTGTATTAGCAAGATACTTCATGCCCATCAATTATACTTGTCTGTGTGTTATATGGGACAAATAACACTAGCTTAATTCTCCTATTCTTTCATTACTTAATTCATATTGTGTGTGTGTTAGCTTTCAATAGCTGTAAGAAAATACCTAAGGAAAATCAATACAAAGAAGAAAAGGTTTACTTCAGCTTCAGGTTTCAGAGGATTTAGTCCATAGTTACTTGGGCGTATTGCTTCTGGGCCCATTGTGAGCCAGAAAAATCTTGTGGAAAGGTCAGGAAGAGGAAAGCTGCTCATCTCATCACCTTGTGGTAGTCAGGAAGGAGGGTGAGGGGTGTCTCTTAAAGGCAGCAGGAAGCACAGGAAAAAATAACTGAATCTGAATTTTCTTAGAACAGTGGGTTTTTTAGAGCAACAAAGAAAGACAAATTACAATCAACTGCATCAGCAAAAGGGATAAAGGCCTTATAATGATCACCTTGCCTTGAATCTGCCTTCCAGAAATGTATATCAGGGGCTGGTGAGATGGCTCAGCGGCTTAAGTGCCTGCCCGGCAAGCACGAGGGCCCGAGTTCAACTCCTGGAACCCACATACGAAAAAGGGGCCGGTGATATCGCTCAGCGGCATGGGTGCCTGCTGGCGTGCGAAGTCCTGAGGTCGACCCCCGGTACCCACAAAAAAAAAAAAAAAAAAAAAAAGAAATGTATATCAGCACCTTAGTTATTGTGCACAGTTCCCACTGACCATTTTGATATTCAAAACTGAATCATAACTACAAGCCAGATTTTTACTAGTTGAAAGTCCCTTGTGCTTTTTCTATTGAGCCCCAAATAGAGGAAAATGGCAGAAGACTTGCTTCGCTTTGCTCTCTTCTCAATAGAAGAAAATTCTCCATGGAGCTTGTAAGGCTCACCCTCTGATGTTTATCAGTTTTGTTGCTTGTATGGCAAATAGCTTTTGGCATCCTTTCAGTGAACACATAGTGAGCTACTCCATGTCAGGAACCATGAGAGAGTTTGGAGATACTTACATGGTAGCTATGCTTTCTATCCTCAAGAAATTCCCAGGGTAGAAGGAGAGAGAAATGGTTAACTCCAATCCTAATGGTCTGCCATGAAATAGAGGTAAACTTTTATAGAACTTACCGGGAATTTAAGTACTTCAATGACATGAATTCCTGCAGATAGAGTGAGCATATACTGTAAAATCCTAGGCTCGTTCAAACTTAAACAAAACAACATGGATATATATTTAAAGACAGACATCATCATCTCTCAAAGCGAAATCATTACAATTCATATGTGGTTGTGCATACTGATATTTAGAGTTTGTACAGACATGCAAATGTAGAATAATCATATATATTAAATATATGTAAATATAAAACACACACACATGTATATATATCATGAGTAATCTGAAAGAATTAGAATTGGTTAATGTCTATCTCAATAATGTTTTCTTCTTGGACAACATTATATCTGTAGACAAGTGGTTCCATGAAAATTCAGGTAGATGGATAGTTGGCTGAAGTTTAGCAGCTTTTATACTGTTATACTTTGACAAACCATCACCAATCTTCTAAAAGAGCAGCCATCTTACTCCTAATTGAATATCTTAACACTTTGCCTCCATAGAGCTGGTGTTTCATTATATTTTCTATTTTGTGTCTTGCTTTTCATGCATTTAAAGTGCTGGAGCAGCTGTTTATTTGGAAAGGTTCCATTATGACCATAATAATCTCCAACTAATTGCACATCAAATATTTATTTCTTGCATATTAAATTAATGAAGCAGTTTCAACAAGAGAAAAATTGGATCAGGTTGGCAAACAGTGCCTATAAATTCATGAAAGATTCCCAGTTCTTTTTTGGCAGGACTCTTTTAATACAGATTAACAGTTTGTAAATGGAAAAACCATCCTATTATCTAGCTGTGACTTTTTAAATATACGTGCTTTATTTTTTAAAGTGCTTTTCTGAATTTGCCCTTGCTATACCATAATATAGCTTTCAGAAATTAAAAAAAAAGCCATACTATCAATTTTTAAATAAATTGTCAGTTCTTTTTCCTTGCATTTAATATTATCCTTTTTCCTAATTCTACTATTGATGCTATAATTTTTTTAAGTGGGTCGACCATAGCAGACATAGGGCTGATGGTGTAGTTCACTGGTAGAGTATATGCTTAGTGTACACACTTAAGAACACAATATGGGCTGGGGATACAACTCAGTGGCACAGTGCCTGCCTGGCAAGTGTGAAGTTGTAAGTTCAATTCCTGGTACCAAAAAAAAAAAAAAAAAAAAAAAAGAACACTATATATGAGATCTACACATTTAAAAGTTTGAAGTTCAACACCATTTTGTTAAATTTAGGTATGATGCTGTGCAGCAGATCTACAGAACTTATTTATCCAGTGTAATTGAAATAGTATACCCAGTAAAGTACTCCCCGTTCCAACCACTCCATCGCACCTGGCGGTCACCATTGTATTATAAGCTTAGGTTGCTTTGAATCCCTTAGATATGCCATCTACATAGATTCTGTATTCATCCTCCTGTGAGTCGCTTTATTTACTTGAACTAACATTTCTCCAAAGAAGACAGAGAGGTTAACAGCTACTGTATATGGAAGGCTGCTTAACATTACTAATCATCATGGAAATGCAAATCAATACTACAATGAGCTATCCCTTCACATCTGTTAGGATTGCTATTACCAAACAGAGGAAGATAATTAGAAGCCAATTAGAAGCAGAAGTTGGTTAAGGATTTACTATTCTGAAAAGCTCTTCTAAAACATAAGTGATACTCTCAACTTACATTTTTTTCTTTTGATACACTTGTTTCAAGATCTCCGATACTATCTTCTTTTAGATCCATTGCTGGTGTGTATAAAACAACTAAGTGTTTCCGGAAAGACTTTTTCTGAGCAGAGGGTCTGTCAGGACTAAAGATAATGTCTATGGATCTCTTTTATTAGAAAAAATAATCTCACTATTTTCCAATAGGGAAATCTTGCATGGCGGCCACTGGACACAGTGGGATGTTATTTACAATTCTTGGTATGGGTGTTCCCATTTCTGGCAACTGGTCAACCATTGAGTTGGGGGACACAATAATTGTTCATTTTACATGGTCCTTTTGAGTGGGGTTTTTGATTGCTTAGATATGAATGAAATATGCTTTGCATTTATTTACAGGAAGAGACTTTTAAGCTATTTAAGGGACACCCACTGTGCTGTTTTTTAAGACAAGTAGCCCATATCAGTGACTTGTCTTCCAGGTGGGGCAGGATGAGTTTTTATCTCTCTCCTAAACTTCCTCCCATTACACATTCCTGGGGATGGCCTGTAAGCCCCAGAAGTAGGAAACAATAATAAAGTGCATGATACGTGATCTATGCGTTGAAAATTGTTCAGTATAGTAGTATTTGCTCTTTATAGAAACATACACTAAAAAGAAACTGATATGTTCAAATTTCTTTAGAAAGTTGCAGATTGTAATTCTACCACTTCCTCCTCAATGCATGACCAGGAACAAAGATGGGAGAGGCACGGGGGACAATGTTAGCCTGCAAAGGTGTGCATTGTTTGATGGGTCTGGAGCTTATACTCGTTTTCTCTTTTTTTAATTTCCTCCTTCTTCTCTTCCCCTCCTCCTCCTTCTCCCTTCTTTCTTCTTTTCTTTCTCCTCCCCTTCTTTTCTCTCCTCTTTATCCTCCTGCACCACTTTCCTCTTATGGTGAGCAGTCACTCTTCAGCTATGGACAGCCCTGGATCCTGCTGTCACATTCAACCTCAATCATACCTATGTGACTATGTAACAGCTGCCTGTCTCCTGCAGGCATCTGAGTTTCCACCTCTGACTGAAATGATCCCATGTGTCTTATAAGACAGAGCCAAAAGCAAGAGGAGAATACAGAAATAATTGCCAGGGGATGTGAGTGTAACACAGATATTACTAAAAGTGTGACATGCATCTGAATCTATTCAGATTGCATGGCGTAGTGGCAATGTGCTGGGAAGGTTATGGGGAGCATGTCCTTCCCAAAGCATCCTCTGAAATGTAGTGAGACATCACCCAAAATGTAAGGGCTGAACACACAGCAGGAGTACTTATCCAAACTTTGAAAAATCATAAAAAAAAATGGAGAAAAATATAGAGGCGCTTTCAAATATTTCCTACCAGCAAAACTGTAACTCCAAATAGCAGATGATACACAGAAACTCAAATCCCAATCTCAGGGGTGGGGAAAGACAAGCATCATTTTTGAAGCTCCTTGGATGATTCTTATGTGTAGACACGTTGGAAAACTACTGATCTAGATTTTTGCTAAATAAGAAGGCTAGTGTACCACCATTAATAAGCCATCCCACTTGAAATAGGGCATCACCGTTACAATCCTGAATGTACTTCTTACAAAACATCCATGTCATCTTGGGTACATGTCATCATCTATGTTTTTTCTCTATATATTTTGATCACAATACTTATCTAATAACCATGAGATTTATGTGAGCGCTAACACAGAGGGATTTAGCATCCAGCAGGTGTGTAATAAGATAGTGGTGACTACAGTAATTGTTATTATTTTTTTTTTTACCATTTAACCCTTTCCAATAATTATGTTGAGTTCATTCTTCAACTGGACTCACATTTCAGTAATTGTCTGGAAAGTTAAATAGATTAATCAAGGGTTCTTCATCCAGATCAGTTTTACATTCACTATTTTAATCTATATCTTGGTCAACTGGAATATATTTTCAAGTCATTTTTTCAGAAAACTTGCTTGAATGGTACATAGTGTGCACCAGACAATTTCTGAGATATGTTTGTACCAGCTTCACACTGGAAGAAAATCTCTCTTCGATTGAATTATTTGGTCTGGAATACTCACCTGTCAACACTCTGGAGGTGTTATTTGATCTTTTATGGTTTGGTATTACAAAGAAACTATAGCCCAGTTTAGCCACACTTCTTTTGTTTGCCAGGGTAGTTATAGAGGTTACTTCACTGCCATTTAAATTATGGTGACACAGCGCGTCTGGGTTCCGTTCTATTTTTATGGAACATTTCCTGAAACCCGAGTCAGCCCATTCAATTGGCGATTGTGTTGTTCTCTCACTTTAGAAAAGTTCCCTTTTGTTACATCCTTCGCTATTATTTCTGCTCCTTTTGCTTTCAAATCATCTTCAAGAACACTAATTATAAGTTGATTCTTCTCTTTGTCACTTTGTAATTTTAATCTCTTTTCATTTGGATCTATTTGTCCCATTTTTCTGCATTCTGGGATAGTGTCCATGTTTTTGGGTGCCAGAAAATTGATTATTTTTTAGTGTCAGTCTCGTTTTTTAATAATTCCAATGCAAATTTAAGTTTTGTCATGGAGCTTTACATTTCATTCTTTTCTTTCTAAAATCAAATCTATGTGCATCTTACCCTGTTCTCTTCTTAGCCTCCAAGGTTGCCATTGTATTTGCAAAGGCAAAAGAATAAAATTAACCCACCTGATCTAATTTCAATACAATCCCACTTCCTTAAAAGGCTGATACTGTGTACCAGGAAAATCTAAAACATTTTCTAAAATGAACCTCTCAGAACATCTCTTACCTTTAAAATGCTTCTAGTTTTTGAAGTTAAGCAACGGATAAATCTGGAGATTTGTCTTCCATGTACTTCTCTGGGAAGCAATCCCTTGCTGTGAACCATTTACACTTCTATAGATAACCCGTACAAAATTAGAAAAGAGAATTGAAGAACTATATTTGTCCCTGCCTTGAAACAGGGTCCCATCTTGCACCAGATTAAGCCATGCTGTGAGAATGCGAGAGGGCGGAGAGTGAGTTAGCCACAGGGTCTCCGCTTAGTACAGCCTGAGCAAGACAGAGTGGCCCTGTAGCTACCAACCAATCCCACCTGTAAGGCCCTCTTCAGGGGATTCTGTCTCCTTTCACCCCGATAATCTGCCGCTATGTCATTTTTCCCTGTTATCAATTCAGCTTTGGGGAGCAATGAAAACTTTCCACAAACTCATCCGCATGAAGGGTTATACTCAGTATATGGATCAAGCAGCAATCATTGAATGGATGCTTATGATACATAAGGAAAGTACAATTTCTGAGAAGCACTGAGCTCTTACTTGCAAACAGCTTACAAGTTCTGAAGTAGGGAATGATTCGGAAAAAGGCTTGCATGTGGCAGAGCAGTGGTTGATGTCGCCTCCTGGCTGAAGAATTTTTTGAACATTCGTTCATTCATTCATTCATTCGTTGTGCTGGAGATTGAATACAGGACTTCATTATGATAAACATATGCTCTACACAACTGGGCTTCTCCTCCAGCTGCAAGAAGATAGTTTTGCAGAGCACCCCAAGGTACAGAAATATGATGGACTACATGGAGTCTAAAAAGGACAAAAGTCATATTGCAAAAGAGGGAAATCATGGGGGACAGGGACTGGAGGAGGTGAGCATTTTGGATCACAGGATTATCATTAGTTTAGGAAGAAAGACATCTTCTAAATGTTTTGTGATTGCCTCCCATACGACTATCTTTGTGCTGCATATTTCCCATACATTGTTTTTGCTCAGTTGTTTTAACATTTTAATACAGCTATAGGGAGATAGCAAGCATGGAGATCCAGGTTTGGAAGGTGCATTTAACTCAGACCATCCCACCTCTGTACCTGAGAAGTTATCTTTCTATAACTTGTCCGATCTGACAAGGTACTCATCTGAACCTCCATTTCTTCATCCATAGCCATGGATAAGATGATTACCAATGTCATGAGGTTACAAATGGATGGAAAGAATTTATGCACGGAGGCCATTGAACATGGCTCCCAGAAGGAAAAAAGGACTGTGAATGTGAGTTGAGTAAAGTAATTTATATTGCATACATCCGGGAACTGCAGCTTAGGGACTTTAGATACATCCGAGTTTGTAGTTCAAGTACATACAAGAGCCAGTAAGTATTCTGGATCCAGAGTTAGATGACTGGACATAAAAAGAAAAAAAGTATTGGCAGAGAAAGAAAATAGCTAGGGAATTATCAGAAGCCATTGCAAGTCATCTCCCTAGAATTCCTTCCAATATGTCCAATTTCTCCTCCGCTTCCACACTTGGCTTACAAATTCCCAGAAGAGCCTGACCTTTGCTTCAGTCATTGAAGAGGAAATAGGAAAGTGGAGTGTGTCAACTAAGCAGAGGCCATATTCCACAGCCTTCAACCGACCTCACAAGGTGGTTTAAATTTAGAAACCATAAGGTTTCCCAAGAATGATAAGCCAGACCACCTGTTTCTCACCTCTCACAAATGTGGTTCAATGTTGCGTTCTTTAAGAAAATTAACATGCCTACACTTGTCACACTGAAGGTGCCGTATGGGGCTGCAGATGTTAATGAGGACATCATGATTCCTGCCGGTCACTAGGTGGGTGCGAATAAAATCACCTCGTGACAAAAGGTAAAAAAAATTGACAGTGAAAATTGCCACTTTCTTTTCATGTTCCTCTTCCATGAGTAGGTGTTTGGAATGTTCAAGCCCATATTCTATTTTGCATTTAGTTTGCTCATGATTTTGAACCAAATTAAGAAGCCAATGGAAATGTATAACACCCAAGTACCCAAGCCCACAGGCACAGCTCAGATAAGCGAGGAGCCACCATCACTTCTAATATCGATATGGATTTATGCTGTATGCTTTTCCTTCTTTCCTCTAGAGAGTTCACCATTTGCTGGAAGATTTTCTTTTCAAGGGAGGCTTTTGGGATGAAGAAGGTGAAGCACAAATGTTCACGGATATTGGCAATTCATGAAATTGAAGATTTGGTGCTGTTAGGGTGGGGAGTTTTGGATTACTGTCACAAGAAAATATATTCTCTCTTATTTTAAGAAAACTGAGTCTCCAGGGTTCTCTGTGGAAGAAAATGTAGAGCCAAGAGCTACTTCTGGATGTTTTACCAATGCAGTTCTGATTGGAGCATACCATGTGGTGGGGAGTGTGAATTATCTTGTTCAAGTTTGTTGGTGAAGGATTGGTGATGGCCATGCCATGGTGGGAGATATAAGGAGATATAAAACTTCTTATTATACCAGACCCTTTTAAGACTAGGTATTCTGCTCAGCACTCTATCAGTATTCTCTGGTGAGTCTTTATCTTACCCATGAGGTAAATATCAGTGCATCTATTTTATATAGGAAGAAGCTGATCCTAAGAGAATGTGTTGGTCAGTGTTTCATTACTATGACAAAATAACTGAGGGAAACAAATTAAAATGAGGAAAAGCTTATCTTGGCTCACTGTTGCAGAGGTTTCAGTCAATGGTCACTTGGCCTTGTTGCTTTGAGCCTGCAGTGGCACAGTACATTATGGCAGACTTACATGACAGAAGAGGTTGCTCATGGTGGCCAGAAAACAGAGAAAGATAAAGGAAGGGACTGGGGCCCAATATCCCCTTCTAGGTCATACCTCCAGTGACTCAACTTACCTCCACTAGGCCTTACCTCTTAAAAGTTTCCACAACCTCACAATAGCAACACAGGCTGCAAATCAAGCCTTCAGCACAGAGCTTTTGGGGGAGAGTCAAAATCCAAACTACAGCAGAGAATAAGTCAACTGAAAAGGTTAAAACCAGGAGGTGGGGCCAGGACTAAAACCAGGGCTGTCCAATGTGGAGAATTACACCCTGTCTTTCAACATATCGCTGGCCTCAGTAGGCAGGAAAGAAAAGGGCGAAGAGACCTTCAGGGTTATCCTAATGTACTGTGTTAGAGGTGTACTTTTCTGTAGGGTAGCATAAACTACTGGGCTACCAGAAGTAAGAATAAATGATCATCACAAAATGGAGAGGCCTGGTGGAGAGGGCCCTACTTTAACTTTTCTGTTGTTATAACTGAATAGCACAGGCTGAGTAATTTATAAACAGTTTCATTTAGCTTATAGTTCTGGAAGTCTGAGATCATGGCATCAACATCTGTTCGGCACCTGGTGAGGGCCTTCCTCCTGCTCATGACATTGCAGAGGATATCGCAAGGAAAGGCAGAGCAAGTGCGCTAGCTTGGTCTCTCATCCTTTCCTTGCAAAGCCACTAATGGCATCGTGAGAGCTCCACCTTCATGACCTCATCCAATCCGAATTATCTTCCAAAGGCTCCATCTCCTAATAACACTGTACTGTGGAAACAGAGGCTCAAGCTGAGTTCCAGAGAGGACACACATTCAAATCATAGCAAGCGTTTTTACTTCTACAAATGGGAATTGCCATGGATTTCAAATCAATATGGTGACATTGTATGTAGTGCCATTTTTGATGTGGGCATAAATAAGTGAAATACTAGTCAATCTGTTTGCTCATTTATGAAGAATCCCTTTTACTATATATGATGCTTCAGAGGAAATGACATAAGGAACAATAACTTTTGTAACTGTACATATAATCTGAAAAGGGAAAATTCCTTGGTTAAGATGTGATTTATGAGCATTTATTCAATTCCAAGTTCCAGTAGTATGCACGGAAAGGCATCATCAGGGAGGCTATCAGTGACTGGACATCCTAAGTGCTGGCCATGAACTAATGCTTTTTTAAGCTAACTGCCATTTTCTTTGCCTTGTGACATATGAATCTTTCTCACTTGCAGTACCACGGAGCTTGTCTGGCATCAAAGTACCCAGGCGTTCTCTTTCAAAGTCATTTTAACTGAGTGACAAAAACAACAGAGGTGGCTGTGCATCTCTGGAACGCAAAATCCATGCCCCATAACATGATTTTTCTTGTTTTCCTTCTTGAGTACCATGAATTAAAAATGTGCACATTATTCAGCTTAGCTAACAGCTAGAAGCAACACTCAAAATATAGGGTTGGCATAGATTTTTCGAAGAAATGCCTGTGTGTGTGCGTGTGTGTGTGTGTGTGTGTGTGTGTGAGATGCATGCTCATCAGTGTTTAATGCATTTTCTCCTTTTCATTCTTTTTCAAGGAAATATATTTGATGAATATACCCATATATTTGTAAAAAAAATGTGCTGTCAACACGATGAAAGATAAATCACTGGTTTTAGCTTCATAATTGGAGAATTGCACCCTCCTTATTCCTTCCCTCAATAACCCTTCTACAGTGCAGTTGTTTTAATTATGAACTGCGTGTGTGGCGTGTCATTTTCTAATCTATTTCTAAGCATTTTGCCTCAACTGCAGAGCTCTTAGTTAAACGTGTAACATAAGGTTATGGTGGTAAAATCAAGAGCAACTGGACGAGGAAAAAATAAAAGAATAAGACGCATCTGAGTAAGAGGCGCTGCACAAAATAGGAAATGACCTGAACAGCTGCCCTTGTCATCACACAGACGCTCTGCAGACTGACATTTCATGGGTGACCGCCAGGAAAGAGATAACCCTGCCTGTCACTGCAAGTGGAGGTCATATAAAGAAATTGCTTGCAGACATAGTGGAATGCAATACAAAACAAATATCTCTATCAGCAAAGGCCCTTGAAATTCCAGTGTAAAAAGAAGGGCTTTCTATGTCCTTCTGAGTGTCCTGCTTGCATTGTCTGGGATGGCCATAAGCTGGACCCTAGTTGTCTAAAAAGAGCAGTAAAAACTAGAAAAAAAAATGCCTGGAAAATTTCCAGTTAAAGAAGATTTTATTATTTGAGGAAACCACCCTTTAATTCTGATTATGCAGGCAATTCTTTTTCAAGAGGAAGAGATTTGAATTTGCTGCACAATTTCTTTGACGGGCTGAAAGCCATCCTAAACCAAGGTAAAGTAACCTGACAAGCATTATAAAACATTCATGGAGGGGGTGAAGTGCCACAAGGATTGAATGGGAACACATTTCATAGCAAAAGCTGACTTCATCTGTGAGAAAGAGGATTGGACAAGGCTTCAGGAAGCTGGGATCCCATCTTCTTAGCTCTGTTGTGGACTAGACATGTGACCTTGGTTAGCTGGCTTAACCTTCCTGAGCCTGAGTTTTTCTTGTGTTTCAAAATCAAAGGGCAGGTGAACGGAGGGGTAAAGATGGTAGACTGAATACCCTAAGATAGAGGTCAGTCAGGGGCAAGTGTGGAAAAACCAAGATCCCCTGCCCAGTTTTCCACTTACCAAGGTATAGCGGAGAATGGTAGAGACTTTAATAGTAGGGACTTTTTAGAGTAATATTAAATCACATTTGATTAATAACTAAGATGCATAGGAAATATCAAAATGCATAAAGAAATGTTTGGGGATGATTGTACTCAAAGTAATGTGGAGCAGACTAGAGATACCGATTAGTCTTTGGCCCAGGGATCTTCAAAGTGAGATACATCTTGTCCGTCATCTGTTTATCAATAAAGTGTTATTGGAACGCAGCCATGTCCATTTATGTAACATTTGTATCCTCTTTCATGCTGCAGAGTCACAGTGGCAGAGACCATCCGGCCTCAACGCCAAAAATACTTACCACCTAGTCCTTTGTAGAAGAGAGTTTTGCCAATCCTCTGCTTTTGATTTAGGAGAGTTTATAGGCCTCCTTGGAGAGACCAAAATAGAAAAGTGTGACTCAGGTAGGAGGTGACAGCTGGTTTCTTTTGATAGCGACCTGTGGCTATGATTTGAGTGTGTCCCTCTGGAGGTCCATGTGCTGAAGAGTTGCACCTTGTTGTGGCATCGTGGAGAGGTTGGAGAGGTACAGCCTCGTGGCAGATAGCTAGGTCATAGGGTTTAATACAAGGCAGTTATGTCACGGGGCTATTGGCTTGAGAAGGATTAATGCTGGTCACCTGGTGTGAGTTAGTTCACTCATGACAGAATTGTTGTAAAAGAGCATGTCTGATCCCTCCTCTTTCCTGTCTTGTTGCACGATCTCTCTAGCATTCACTGTCCTCGTTCGAGCACCACTTTCCTAGAGTCATGCCCTCAGACGTCCAGGACTGTGAGCTAAATAAACCTATTTTCTTTGTAATGCAGCTAGCTCAAGGCATCTCGTGACAGCCAAGGAGAAATGAACTAAGGCTCCCCTCTGTGGTCTTGAACTCACAGCTGGAGCCCCATCCAGAGATGGGACTGGACAGGTCACGAGTCCGTTAACTGACCCTGCAGACTGCTTTCTTCCGTTCTGGTGAAGAGGTTGTGTTTGATTCCTTCCTTCTCCCTAGGATCTCAACTTCTTAGAAATCTTACCTCTGCGCAGTGGTCAGCCACGCTCTTAAAACCTTTCTCATTTTAGAAAGACAGGGCTGTGTCCAAACTCATGAGGCGCCTGCTGTGACGACAGGAAAATTAATCTCTAGTGAGATGCAAGTAGCGGACATGATATTCCTACCAAACAGGTCAGGGAGTGGACTTGGGTAAATCAGTTTAGCCAGACCTGGGGTCTCAGGGTTAACAATAATATTTATGTGTTTGTATATGTGATAATTATGTGTAAATTTAATTGAAGTATGTTGGACCCCAGATATTTTGTGGGGTGCCTTACCAGAATGAGATATCCAATGCCTTCATCATATATCTCTTGGACGCTGACCTTCTGATATCTCCAGAGTGGAAATTGCACATCGTAGGGATAACATTTCTTAATAAACGTGAAAGCCTTGGAAGCTTTGTGAACAAGAAAAGCTGTCAACAAAGAAATTAATCAGATAAAAAATAGACGGCTAAGTAGCTAAAAACAGAGCACTGGTTCATTACAAGAGCAAACGCTATTCAAGCCTGGTAGAAAAATGTAAATTTCCTGAAGGGGAAAGCTAAACCTTTCCATTAATTACATTCAAAATATAGGAACAATGTGAAAAAAACAAGGGCACTGATTACTGCTGAAAGTATTAAAGAAAATAGCAGCTTTTATATCACAATTGAGACTCATCTTTTACAAGTGAGACAGTATTACCTATTTAAACCTTAAGCTATTTTTGTATTTGCCACATCTGTGTGGGTCCTATATTTAAGACAGACATGAGATAAAAGAAATAGCATCCATTCCAGTAGATTAATTTGTGGACTCACTTGAAAAATAGCCCCAACTTTCTCTAAATTAAGAAATATTTACTCTTATTCTGCAGATGTCGAATGAGAAAAGAAATGATAGTTTTCTTGGTTTCCAGAGAAATAGCTCTCTGCAACGTTAAAATTTGAGCTGTGCATATTAAAACACTATAAGTAAAGTTTCTTTTCATTCTAGGAAAATAGGCATTGTTAATAAGTACAATGCTTTTCTTGCCCAACATTCAGATTTCTGCATAATCTTAAAGCTAAAAATAGCCAAACGTGACTTAGTTAACAAAAACAAAATAGAAAACAGGGCACATCATTCAACAGAATAAGAAAAACCTGTTAAAATTGTCAAAAATAACACAAATCTTTGCTCTTGTAGAGGAATGCTGCCATTTTTTGGTCCATTTGTTTTACACAGTGGCCCTAAGTACAATATTTATATGAGTATGACTTTTGGGTGGACAGTTTTCCCTTTGACTGTTAGATTCTACCAGGTGTATTAAAATGATTTCTCCAACTTAATAGCTTTGTATTACTTAAAATTAAAGAACTGACCTTTTTTTTTTTAAAAGTCAATTCACACACAAAGAAATATACAATACTAACATGCTTATAAATTCCAATATATATTTGGGGGTGCAAACCTTAGCCAAACCAGGCCTTTTCCATGGGAAGGAGTAGAAAGGTTGGAAGGCTGGTGGTAGAGTTGGAGAATGTTAGGGTTAGAGTTGCATATTAAAATGCTCTGCATGGATGGGTGGGTCAGTGGTGGAGCATGTGCTTGGCGTGTTTGATGGCCTGGGTTTGATCTCCAGCTCTGATAGAGATAAAAGACATCATCCCACTGTGATGACATCATCTAAGGAAAGATTAATTCCCACAAGTTTGTGTCATAAGAATAGAGTGCATCCCAGTTGGCAGATAGGGGAGGTGGCCTTGGAACCATTCTTTGAGAGAGAAATTGGTAGTGAAGTGGTGGAGAAAAGAGTCTGAAATTATGCTAAAAATTAAATCCCTGTTTATGCTGAATGCTTCTATTGCAATGAGCAAGCTTTTAAAATATGAATTTTTCCATCACTTTAATTTGCCCACATTTACCCTGATGGAAGCCTGATGATGGAAGAAGGTGGGAAGTGAGGGACATGTGATTTTGGGTACAGTGTGTGCTGGAGGCAGGGCCTGCTTAGGCAAGGTGGCTCAGGTACAGAACATAGACATCACCTTCGGGCACCAGGCCCTAGGACTAGAGACACTGGCCAAGTAAGGAGGAGAGGGAAGAGATCCAGAATGGTAAAAGGGTGAAGGAACTCATTGTTTATTGTGCCTGTGGCTTGCCTATGTCTTCTTTCCGGTCTTGCTAGGTCCTACGTGTAGCCCATGTTCTTTTCTAGGCTTTATGTGAGATCACAAAGACAGAGATATAGAGAGATGCAGGTAGCTGTCTCGAAGTCTTTTGACTTGGTGGGGGCAAGTATGGCATGCCTTGGAATTCCAAGCCAAGAACACTTGGGTGCATTGGATGGGAGCTGTGCCTGGCGAAAATGCAGACAACCCTCCTTGCAAATGTGATTTGCTAAAAGCAGAACTCAGGCACAAAACACCATTTTCCAAATCTCTCTTTCAAAACCCAAGTGCAAAGTGCATTTTCCCATATACAATATACTAAATAATACATGTCCGGGAAGAGCCACGAACACCGTGCATTCACAATGTGAATGCTCCCAAAGCCTTCCTTTAACCCAAAACTTTCAACTCAGTATTACTTATGAGAAGAGAAAGAAACAAAAAACCTTTTTGCCCATATTGCTTAAAATTCCTTGATAGGTTTGGGCATTGTATAGATGGAAAAGAAATGCTTTCAGGATGCAAATAAAAAATTAATGACTTCTAGATGTACGGTATAAAAGCAAAAAAATTGGTTTTGCATTTTTCCCCTCACCGAAATATATTTATAGTCCAATGCTGCTTCTCTGAAAGTAGATGTGGTATTTATTTAAAAATAAATTGTACCACATACTTTTCGCAATGGATTTGAACATATGACTTTTTATATTTGGAAGAAACAGAGGCTGAAAATGAAACAATAGAAAACCAAAATGGAAGCTCACTTTGGTGTGGGCTTAGGTCACTAGGAGATGGTGAAAATGACATGAATTTAATTATTTAATATTGGGAAATAAGTATCCATTTCTAGCAGAGAGATGGCATTGCAGATTATATGAAAAGGCAAGGGAACAAAGAGGTTGCAGAGACACTATTGACTGCTGGCTTCTGTTTACAAATTAAAGAGAAATAGATTGCATTTTAACGACTGTAATAGTACACACACAGGCTGACAGAAAGCTTATTATTTGTGGCTTGTACTCTCTGCCATGGAGATGCAATTTCATAGGAGTAAAATCTATAATTTGGAATTGGTTTAACAATTACTACGACTAGCACACTGCTGGGTCTTAATGAATGTGTCTCGTGTCAAATGTTAATGTAGAATTTAAAAAGCAGGACTCTGTGTTTACTTTGATGAGCATGTACTCATAGTGACATGTGAGAAGCACTATGTAAGTCACGCAAAGATGGACTCCATTGGCCTTTCTCCACAAGTAGCCAGGGCTGGCAGAAACATATAAAATAGGTGGAGAAAGGATATTTCTGGCAGAAACATATAAAATAGAGGAAGAAAGGATATTTCCACATCTTTTTTTTTAAGTTTCTCCCTCTCACAACCCTGCCCATGCCAATCTCAAAAGACTCTGATGTTCCCTCAATCCATATAGAGTTTTCAATTTTTCCTAATGGCTGCTCTTCCGGGCTCTGCACGTATCCTCTGCTCATTACCCCATCACTGTTGATTTCTATGTTTCACCTTCTAAGAACGTACTCACGAGTTGTAAGCATTACTATGCAGCGCTCCAACAACCTGACTGTGTGCTCGTCCTCAGGACAGGTGTTACGAACCTTGGCTATACATTAGAATTGCCATGGCAGCTTTCAGAAATGCCAATGCTGGCCAAGCTTAGCGGTGCCTTCCTGTAATCCCAGCACTCTGGGAAGTTAAGGCAGGATGATTGCAAGTTCCAGCCCCACCTGGGTGGCTCAGCAATTTAAAAGACGCCTGTTTCTAAATAAATAAATGAATAAATAGATACATAGTAAGTAAGTAAGTAAGTAAGTAAGTAAGTACAGGGGTAGGGATGTAGCTCAGTGCAAAGACCCTGGGTTCAAGCTGAAGAAATGAAAAAGAAAAGAAAAGAAAAGAAAAAATCCAATGCCTCTCCAGACAAATCCAACTTTGGCAACTGTGATTTCTACAGCTTTCCCCCATAGTGATAATAGTGTACAGCCACAACGCCCTAAACTAACCTTAAGATGTGGACACTGGTTTATTCTATTATCTCCTTAGGGAGTATTTCTACTCTAACGTTTGTCAAGAGGAGTAAGATTCTACAATCCAATAAATTAATGAGTGCATGTATATATGTTACCCTCTCAGAGGCAGAAATGAGTGTACCAAATATTTGAGGAAGCCATGCTTTAACAACCCCGTAACACACACAATCAAGCAAAAAATAAAAGCCTATGAAGAACTGCTTAATCTAAGACCCTCACATTTATTTGCAATCATTTAGTATGTGTGCTTGTAATATGTAAAATATTCAGTTTACCTAATTGGTAAGGCAAGAGATCACTACCAATTTCTTCTTTTTGTTTGTTTGTTTGTTTTTATTTTCAGGGCATCCATCTTAGCATCTCATGAACATGAGGCTCTGTTTTCCATTGGGAAAAGGCTCTTTTAGTACTGTGAAATTTGCCTTCAGTGGTGGAACTTGGACTGTAGTGAGGACTCATGTGGAAAAAGTCACAGCAGCTGGAACCTTCTCAGACAGTCCTCATTTCCCACATGGAAAGACACCTGACCTCTCCATCCAGGAGGTCCCTTAACAACCCAGGTATGGACTTTGGTCCAACGAGAGAGGCTATTCCCTGATTTTATAGTGGAGATACATTTTATATTTTTTCCACAGCAAAACTTAGATATGGAACATCAGAGCTGCAAAAACCTGTAAGATATTACCTAAAAGAATGTTCTCTTTTCCACTGCGGATGTTTTCTAGTCATCTAATTCAAAAGAATTTCAACTGCATCATGTATAAAATGGGGACAATGAAAACACACTGTTGTTCTTATAAATAATTTGAAGAGCCAAATTAAAGAAGGATGATAGGAAACTGGGAGATGGGAAGGGGGGAAGGGAAGGGGAAGTAAAAGAAAAGATCAAAATGCTATATGTATATGTACCAATACCTCATAAAGAATATATTCATTGTGCATTGCAAACTTACACTAATAATAATTTTTAAAAATACTGTTCTTGCAGTGTGTTCATGAGGGATAAAATGCACTTTCAAAGAACATGGTAAAATGGCAGGTCCATAGGACATATTTAAGATGTAAATGTAGTCAGTGTGAGCATTTTCAAGAGGCCAGCTTTTATGGAGACTCAGTACTGAGTTTATAGAAAGGGATCTGAAAGGAAGAAATATACACAGACATTAGATGGTTCGGCACAGGAGCGGGCAGGAATGTGCGACTTCATATTTAACAGATGCCAAGTTTTCTACTCGCTTTGAGAAGACCTAGAGACACAGAAACTGGAAAGTAACCAAACTTGTTCTATATACAGAGCAATGAGCAAGGAAGGAGGGTTGAATACTGAATCTTAAAATTAGTGAATGATCAAAAAGAGAGAGTGATGGAAATTGTTCAGGTTGGATTGAACTAGTGGAAGGTTTCCAAAATTAAATGTCATTTAGGATGGAGGTCAGTTGGCAGTTCCTGAGGAGGAAAATGAGGTGGCCACAAGAATAGAGATTACTGTTGTTAAACTCTTGGTGTAAATTTCACCTTAGAAGATGTGCATCATGACTGATGCCTCAGAAGTTTGCAGCAAATCTTTAGAATTTTCAGCCATGACACCGTAGCGGTCTAAAGTACACTATGCTTCCTGGCTTCACACCTGGTGAAAAACCAATTCTGCGAATACCAAATTAAGCTGTGCTCTTTACACCGTTTCTCGCCTGTGATGAAATTTCATTACTGCTGAGCTCACTAATTTGAGATTTTATGGTGATTTATACATCACCTCGCAAGGTGTTGCTTTTGCAAGACAAACCTGTTCCTTCTACATGGTGCAACTGCCTAACGTAATAGACACATGCACACCTTGAAATTGTAATGTAATCCAAACTTCTCTTTTCACCAACATGAATAGTGAGGTTTATGGACTTTTGTCCTCTAACATACAGTTTGCAATTTTGCCACTTCAAAACAAAAATCTATATTTTACCCATTATGTATTATAAGTTTTCTCACATGTACTTCAAGGCAATCTTTTAATATGTGTGCTTGTAGTATGTAAAATATTCAGTTTACCTAATTGCTAAAGCAAGAGATGTTTCTTTTTTCTTAAGATGGAAAAGATCTAATTTTAAAGACTCATGAATCTGTATAAAATCAGCAACATTACCTGCACTGTCCATTGCTATGGATACATCCTCTTATAATCTGTAGATATGACATAATTCAGGTATCTGCACAGCAGTATCATTGCAAAACCATCAGATACAATCTAAGCAGCATAGAGAACCAAGAAAAATATTTTGAAAAAGGTTTTAAAAGAAAAAGCGGGGCCGGTGAGATGGCTCAGCAGCGTAAGTGCCTGCCTGGCAAGCGCCAGGGCCCGAGTTCGACTCCCGGAACCCACATACGAAAAAAGGGCCGGTGATATCGCTCAGCAGCACGGGCACCTGCTGGTGCATGAGGTCCTGAGGTCGACCCCCAGTACCCACAAAAAAAAAAAAAGAAAAGAAAAAGCAGGGCCGGTGAGATGGCTCAGCGGCATAAGCGCCTGCCTGGCAAGTGCAAGGGCCCGAGTTCAACTCCTGGAACTCACATACGAAAAAAGAGCTGGTGGTATTGCTCAGTGCCAGGGGAGCCTGCTGGTGCACGAGGTCCTGAGGTCGACCCCTGGTACCCACAAAAAAAAAAGCACCTTCTTGAGAAAATAAAATCTCTCACTTTATTTTTTAATATGTTTTCTACTTTTATGATTAAATATTCATATCTTTTTTAATGTGTTCTTTCTCTCCTAGGAATCTAATTTTTCTATTTAATGCTTAAAGTGGATATGCTAGCTGGAAAGTAAAAAAAATTAAAAAAGGTTGTCTTAGCTATGGAATAGTGCACAAAATAACGTAAGACATCTGTAAACATCGAAACAGTTAATTGTTTGCTATTATGAATAACCAAAAATGGCTTTCAAATTTTAAACTTCAGAAGCTGTCATTTTATAAACAGATTTTTGGGGACACCAAATCTCTATTAAATTTCACTGAATAGCATCTGATGAAATAATAGAGCTATGCTGCTTTACTAAACAACAGTCTGAATTAGCAAATTGGTTTTTAATCTGAAAGTACAAATGAAAACTTAGAATCACAAAATGATCAGGTTAATAGCTATGCACATAAGGTAAGCATATTAATATTCATTTTTTCTAGATGGTTAAGTGTTAGATCCTTAGACTACAAATTCAGATATTGATTGAATAATTAGCTAATTTTACTGTACCGTACTGATTTTTCCCATGAATTCATTGCAGCCAAAATATATATTCACCTTCCTATCACAAGAAACAATGCTTCTTAATTGAGATATATATATATATATATATATATATATATATATTTTATATGCGGGTACCGGGAGTTGAACTCAGGACCTCACCCTTGCCAGGCAGGTGCTTATGCTGCTGAGCTATATCACTGGCCCCATAATTGATATATTAAAGTGGCTGGTAAATAGCGATTCTCATAGGAATGCTGTAGGTCTGAGCATGTATTATCTTAATCAAAAATTAAAGCTCTAGGATATGTGGACAATGCTGATGAAATAACTAAAAGAAATAGTACAAGTACCAATGAAATGTTAGAAAAGAAAGCAGACCAGGAGACAAAAAGAGATCCATCATAGTAAAGATGGAGAATATTCACAAAGAAAAGAGATATTGAAAAAAAAAAATTTTTTTTTTTTGGTGGGTACCGGGGGTCGACCTCAGGACCTCACGCGCCAGCAGGCGCCCTTGCTGCTGAGCGATATCACCGGCCCCTTTTTCGTATGTGGGTTCCGGGAGTTGAACTCGGGCCCTCGCGCTTGCCGGGCAGGCACTTAAGCCGCTGAGCTACCTCACCAGCCCGAAAATTTTTTTAAAAGTGAGACACTGTGAATTTATCCAGACAGAATAATGGGTGTGAGGAAGGGTTAGTCAATATGAAAGAAAACCAGAGTTGGAAATATGACCTAGCAATAATCTTGTTCTATGTCTTTATGCTAACTGTATTGCTCAATATTTTTTTTGGGGAAAGCCAATAGAATGGAGAGATAGATGATAGATAGATAGATAGATAGATAGATAGATAGATAGATAGATAGATATGATTAATAGGCATCATTGATTTAAAGATGACAGGTAAATAGACAAGTAGATGAATGATGGGTAGGTAACATGATATGGGTAACAGGTACATAAAGGTGAGATACATGGGTAGATACGATGGATAGGTATGCTTGATAGATGATTGAAAGATAAGTAGAGAGAGAGGGGTGTGTAGATATAGATAGTAGATGATAGAAGAATAAATAAATAGGTGATAAATATATGATAGATACAAATACAGACCTCTTGTCTTAGCTAGTTTTCTTGTTCCTGAGACAAAATACCCGACACCCAAAGTGAAAGGAGGAAAGTTTTATTTTGGTTCACAGTATGTAGGGGTTTCAGTCCATAGTCATTCTTGGCATGGCAGACAGAAGGCAGGAAGCAGGAAGCAGCAGTGAGATTTCTTTCCCTTTTATCCCATGCAGCCTAGAAACCTTTTGGGTGGTGCCACCCACACCCAAGGTAGGGCTTCTATGCTAATTCCAATCAGTGAACTAATTTAGTATCACACACCCTTAATCCCAGTATCACACACCCTGGATCCAGCCAACTCCAAAAATCCCACCTATGACCACACGAGGCTTTAGAACATCTAGATATAAGCCACAGTACCTCTCTTATGTACTTTTACAGAATGGGCTTACATTGTTATAGGCAAATTTGACAAATTTTAATCAGTAGGACAGGTAGCATACCAGAAATTTAAGAGCAAGAATTGAGGTTTCCCAGAGAAAAAGAGATTCAGTCTCAAAACTGTAACATTGAAATACTACTGTGGTTCTCTTCCATAATACCTTGCTTTTCTCCCATAATGCCTTGTTCTTCCTATAGCCCTTACTTCCAATAGTCCTCAGTTCTTTCCCACAAGTTCTTGTTGATCTTTCTCACAATGCCTTGTTTTTCCTACAGTCCTTAGTTCTCTCCCATGATTCCTTATTGATCTTCCCCATAATTCCTTGTTTTTCTTACTGCCCCTCCTCCCACAATCCTCAGTTCTCTCACATATCTTGTCCCTCCTATTACCCCTCTTCCCACAGTCTTCTCTTTTCTCCACACTACCTTGTTGCTCTCTCACACTATCTCTTCTTTCTCCTCCTACCTCTCCCCACCACAGTACTCAATTCTCATACAAAATGCCTTGTTTGTTCTATTCTCCCTACTTCTCACAGTCCTTGGATCTCTTCCACTAGTTTTTGTTTTTTATCTGCCTCATTGCTTCCTTCCTTTCAGTGCTACTCCTTCTCACAGTTCTTGGGTCTTTTCCACATCCTTGTTTCTACCATGTCCTCTCCTTCCCACAGTTCTTCATTCTTTCCTATAATGCCAAATTTTGCCTCAGCCCCTCTTGGCCATTGTTCCCGTTTCTCCCACAATTCCTCTTTCTTACAATTCTGTCTTCCATTGATGGCTTTTTTCCCACAATGCTCATGTTCTCTAACCTTTCCTGTTCCTTCCCACAACTCCTTATTTCAGCCATGTTCCGAATTTGTTCCATAGCTCTTCCTATTTCCGCATCCCCCTGTGTCTCCCAGGAGGCCATCTTTTCCACAAATTCTTGCCCACATTTTCTTGATTCTCCTACAATCCTTTTGTGACATAATTCTTTTCTCTCTCAGCACCCTATCTCTGCTACAGTTCTTGTCTTTCTGAACTCTGTTTTGTCCCAACATTTTTTTCTCTCTTCCACAAGCCCTTTCTGTCTCACGTTTTATTCTAACACCTGTGTATCTTTTTATTTAAAATCATTTCTCCTATAATACCCTGTGTTTGTACAGTCCACATCTGTTCAACCATACTCTGTTCTTTGCACAATACCTTGTTTCCTCACACAATTCCTGTCATCCCTATAATTCTGCCTTTTCCAACATCCCCTGTATGTCTCATACTGTCTGTATTTCCCACAATTCCCTGTTCTGTTTCATAATTTATTTCTCTCACAATCCTTGTTTTTCTCACAGTTTCTATTATTTCCTACACTATCATGTTTCTTTCACAATTCGTAGGTTCTACAAATTCCTCTATTTTCCCAATTCTCTACTGCCCATTCTCTACTGCCCAAAACTTTGTTTTCTCTATAATTTTGTTTCCAATCAAATTTATTCTCCCCTACCACTGCATTTTTCCTACAGATTTCCAATTTCTACCATAATTCCTCCTACAATTTTCCATTCTTTACCATAGTTCCTCTTCTTTTCTCATAATTATTCTATTCCCTTATGGTCTTTGTTTTGCCTATAATCTGTCTTTCTCAAAATACCTAATTTTGCTCACAGTCTCCATTTTCTCCCAATTCTGTGTTCTCCTCTGTGATTCTTTGTATGTATCATAACTCCTACTTTCCTCACTTCTCACCCTATTCAACCATGGTCCTAGGTTTTTTAACACAATTCTCTTTATGCCACAATTCCTTGCGACTCCCAGAATTCTTTATATCCCCCACAATTCCTCTTTCCCACAAGTCTTCATTCTCCACAATTTTCTGTATTGACTACAGTTTCTTTTGCTTCCCACAACTCTTCATTCTCTACTCTTTCTCAAAAATTTCCATTCTCTTCTACAATGATTTATTTTGTCCCTTGAACCTCTATGATTTCTTACAGTCTCATCTGTCCTCAAATTTCTTTCTGTCCCACAATTCCTCATTCTCAGGAGAATGCCTGTTTCTCACTACATTCTCTGCTTTCTTCTCAGAATCTCCTGATTTCCTCTTAATTCCCATTCATTAATATTTCCATTGTTTCCATAGTCTGCTTCTATCCAATCATTTTTTTCTTTCCCATTACTCTCTATCAGTCCCCAAATTTCTTTCATCTTCCATAATTATTTTTCTCCCCTTCTATGTTCTTCCCCAGAATTCTGTGTTCTGTTCTGTGTTCTCTCCCATACTTTTCCATTTGTTCAAATATTTCCATTTTCTTTCATATTTCTCCATTCTCATAATCTCTATCCTTTATTTTCAGAGATTCTCACTTCTCTACCACATTCCTTCACTCCTACAAATTCCCCTTTTCTCCTCAAACTCCTTTTGTATTCCACAGTTCCTTCATTTCCCCAAAGTTACCATTTGCTGATACTTTTCTGTTCTGACCCACAAACCTTCTCTTGGTGTGTACCATCATTCCTTGAATTGCAGACAATTCTTTTTGCCCACAATTTCTTATTGTCATCCACATTTCCTCATGGCCTCACATACTTGTTTTCCCCCACAATTCTTCATTCTTCCCCAGAGCTCCATCTCTCCTCACACTCTTTTTCTGCCATATTCCCTATTTTCTTAGATTTCACATTCATTTCCACAATCTTCTGTTGTCTAATTTTTTTTATCTCTCACACAATTCTGTTTTCCTAAAATTCCACCTAGTTTTTCCACAATTCTTTTCCATTTTGTTTTCAGAAAGCAAAGCTGAAAGCCTACATGAATGCCATTTAGTCTTTTCTGTTTGTGTATTAGATTGCTAATAACTTACTGATACAGAAGCCTGCTGGGGTATTGGAGTTCTTTGGGAAAAAAAAAAAAAAAAACAACCACTTCATACAGCTAAATGAATACCTCAGACACTTCTTTCATGATAACAAACACCAAAAGCCCGTCCTTTCTCCTCTAGCCCCCTTCTCTTCTCTCACAGTTTAAAAGGAGACCTGTTGATTCATTCAAAAGCTGATGACAAGAAGTGAGGGAGAAAGAAGTGCGGGGTGCTTTTGAAGGACTGGCACCTGTTTCCAGAGGTTTGGAAAGCTGCAGCAGTAACAGTGGGCACCTTGCAGAAGGCAGGAGCTTCTTTAAGAACAGCCCTCTTTCTGCTACAGGGTGAGTTGATCTTCACACAGGAGGCTTTGAGGAGCTCTGAGGTGACCTTCATCATTTCTTTCCACTGCTTCCATGTTAGCATGAACTTCTCCTTTTCTCCTCCATCACTTGTTAAATTTCTTTCCCCTGAAACCCTTGTGGGCCCACCACCACCCTCATGGGCCCCTCACCCGGTATTCTGCATACGCAGGTATTTTCAGCAGCATTTCCCAAAATCCTGCTCTAGAACAGTATCCAAAGTCAGACGTTATGTAACTCTTCCACACAGCCAAAGAGTGGCAACTTTCCTCTCATAGGTACCCGTGGTCACTTCACCGACTCTCATGTGAGAGTAACACAGGGTGGTCCCATGGATTGTAATTATGGGGAGGATGTGGAAGGGAATGGAAATGTACCCTACGACTTTGAGCCCTGTTGGGCTGGCCAGATCAAACTTAACGGAATTGGGTCTTGGTGTTATATGTGGATAATGACCCAGTTGCTGCAGTTGGAAATTTCATAATGATGTTTTCTCTTCTATATAGACCATTAGAGGCCTCTGATCTTTCTGCTATAGAGAAAGCCTGATAGTGGAGTGGTCCTAGTCACATGGTGATTTTTCCTTTTTACTTTGTTGAGAAAAGAATTGAGATAGGGCCAGGGGTGCAGCTCAGTACAATCACTTTCCCTGCATGCTTAAGATCTTGAGTCCAAACTCCAGCACCAGAATTGTCTTACTTTTCTCTTGTTGCTGAAGCAAAATACTTGGCACCCAAAGTTTAAAGGAGGAAAGGTTTATTTAGCCCACAGTTTGTAGAGGTTTCAGTCCATAATTGACTGGCTCCAAGGCAGGGTGGCACATGGCAGAAGGGCAACAATTCACGGTGGCAGAAGACAGCAAAAGCAACAAGAGCAAAAAAGGGGGAAACAAGCCTCTTTCTGCCCCTTTTATATTTCCAGCCTCCTGGGATTAGGGCAATGCCAATCCAATCAGTGGACTGATCTAGCAATCACTCACTCTTAATCCCAGCATTGCACTAGGAATCAATCACAAATTCTAGATTCAGCCACCTCCAAAAAAGCCCCATCTAAAAGTGCATGGGGCTTCGGGGGGCATCCAGACTCAGACCATAACAAGAACCAAAGAAAGCAAAACTCCAATTGAGATGCAATCTGCACAGCATGAAACGTGCCCTTATTAAGGTAAAAGAATCCAAATTCTCACAATTTATCAGTTGGATGCAACTGTATTTGTTAAAAACGAGAACATGTAGGTTGGAAGAGGAGTTCTTTATGGTACATCTCCAAATCCTTTTCATTTTTACTTTTAATTTAATTGCATTTTTTAAGTTTTTGAGACAGGATCTTACTAAGTTTCCCAGACCAGCCTGGAACTTGAGAACTTCCTGCCTCCACCTCCCAAGAAGCTGAAATGAGATTACAGGTGTGCACTAACACACCCAGGTATGTGATAAACTTGTTTTTTCTTTTCTTTTTTAAGCATCCACATCTGTGTGAGAACATGTGGTGTTTTCTTTTTTATGTGGTTGATTTCACTTACCATAATATCCTCCAGTTCTATCCATGTTCCTGCAAATGACAGGATTTCTTTCTTTTCATGCTTAGATAGTATTTCATTGAGTATATATGCCATATTTTCTTTATCCATGCATCAATTGGTGGACACCTTGGTTGAATGCATACCTTGGACATTTTGAATTGTGCTGCAATAAACATGGACTGTCTCTTGTATTTTGATTTCTTTTCCTCAGTACCCAGCAGTACGCATGCTTGATCATATGCTATTTTCCATAGTTTTGGTACTAATTTACACTCTTACCAACAATGTGCAATAGTTCCCTTTTCTCCATATCTTCACCAGCACCTGTTATTTTCCTACCTACACACCTTTGTCCAGTAGAGAAAATAGAGACTTCCTGGTTAAACGTTTAACTAATAGTGTCCAGCACGTGTCCACCTTTGGAAATGCTTTACATTCAAACGTAGCATCACATGCAGAGAACACGATATCTGAAGAAAGAGTATTTTCTCCACATCACATCACCTCACTCTATCTTTGGAACACAAATACCAATTCATAAGATGTCAGTCATATTTTGGGACATCTAATCCTCTTTCCTTTTCACTCTAAATTATATTCTCTAACTTCCACATCCTTTATATAAGCACACATTTTCATCTACATTTTTTTTGCATCATCAGAAACATCTCAGACTGCAGAAAAATCTGCTGCTGATACAAATATTTCTTAAAAATGCTTTCACCTCAGCAGTAGCCATTTTTACAATGCTTTAAGCAGTGGACTTGCAAGTGAGCTACTTTGAAAGGCAATGTTTTTAGGTAGAAAAGACTTGAGTTTTTTAAAGACAAATCAAAATATCACCACTATAAACCAGGCATAAACATAAACCACAGTGAAAAGCAGAAAAACACGCTGGTGTTTATTAAGACTCATGCTTTGCCTTGTCTTTCTATTCAGTAGCGTGTAGCTTTATTTTAATCTCTCAATCTAACATTTTGCTCTCTTGCCTTCATTTCACTTTTCCTTCTGCTATATGACACTTTACAACTCACATCAATTCCAGAAGGCATCCTATTTCCCCCATATCCTAAATTATTAATAAATATGTCAGGGGAAGAAAACTAGCATCGATCCCTTTAGCAGCTTGAGTATTCCTTAAGTCAATACATCTATACATTATTGACCTTCAAGCCGTTTTCCCACTGGGTGTACTGTTTTGGAGGAAGCTAATTTGCTGCTATCTATAGGGAAGTAGAATGGTACAGAGGCCAAAATAATTGTGTGGGAGATAAGGGGTAGTGTTCGTACTTCTAACACTGCCTTCCAGTTCCTCATCAAACCTCTCTTTGTCTGTCTCCTTGTCTATACAAAGCAAGGGCTGGTACTGGCCATTCAATGCTTTTCATCTCAGGATTCAGTACCAAAGTGTTTCTTGGAATGTGTGAGGGGCAAATGGCCTTGTCACTAGAATTCTAGGCAAGGACTCTGAGCCTTAGGCGCAGGTGGCTCCAGGATTCTCTCTCTCTCTCTCTCTTTTTCTTTTTTTCCAGTTTTGATAGCTACTCTGGGTACACTGCTGCCAAAAGGCTCTGTGTGATCATGAGGCTGGCTGGAGATTCAATTCATTTCTTTCCTCGTGCTTATTGTTCAATTTTCCCTGCATGAAAGGAATAAAGAGAAGAGACTGAGTACTGAGGAATTTCCTAGTTCATCCAGGTACAAGAGAACAAATAGAAAGGACAAATAGAATTTCCTGGACAAGTCATTAGCTCTTTCATGATAAAATTCCATTTAACGTGAGTACTATGTCCTCACTATTGCAATTGCTGGGACACACCCAGTTTAAAAGTATGTTCAATTCTCCCTGCTTAAAAGAAATAGAGAAGCTGGGCATGGTAGCACAGGCTTGTAATCCCAGCATTCTGGGGGACTGAGAAAGGAGGATAGCAAGTTTGAATCTAGACTGAGCAACTAAGAATCTTAGCAAGACCCTGTCTGAAAATTTAAAATTACAGAAAGGGGCTGGGGTTGCAGCTCAGTGTGAAGGCTCTGGGTTCAATCCCTAGCACTGGGAAAGAACAAGAGAATGAAAAAAGAAAGAAGGCAGGAAAGAAAGAGAGAAAGAGAGAGAAAGGGAGAAAGGGAAAAAGGGGAAAATGGAGAGAGAAAGAAAGGAGGGAGGGAGAGAAGAGATTGAGTACTGACAAAGTTCCTACTTCATCTCCATGCAAGAGAACAACTCAAAAGGACAAATAAAAGTTCCTGGGTGTCTCTTCTCAGCTCTTTGATGATAAAATTCCATCTAAGGTGAATATTAGTTCTCCCCACTGCAAATGCTGAGACACACCCAGCTTAAAAATGTGAAGTAACCTCCTCAGAGGGCCTTGCTACTTCCTCACACGTGATTCCCAGATAGCCTGCCTCCAGGGACTTAGATTTTGGAGGGCCCAGAAGGACCCATCAACTCCCTGAAAGACCCTACCACCTATCACCACCATCACAAGACCACCAGCCCCGTGAAATTGCTAGCATCACAGTAACCTCCGGAGTGTCCCCTCCTCCCTCTTATTGCTCCTAAATTCCTTCCTCCTGGGCTCCTGGCATTTTCATGACCTAAATCAGATCACAGCTCATTCTCCTTTAGAAACACAACAACAAAAAAGCAAATTCCTGGGTGGCTTCTCACAACTGAACCACAGTGAGCCTGAAAGCCAAGCCATTCTTTGTCACTGCAAGCAAGAAGTTTGGAAAGTTATTCCTTGATACCGTTTCAGGTTCTACCAGACCGAGGTGGGGTGGGATGGACCAGAAAGGGGCCTTAGGAAATAAAAATGTAAGAAGTCTGTAATAAATCTACAACCTGCTTTTCTCCCAGACAGAATGCCGCCCCCACCTAAGAGATGGTATATAGTGGAATCTCTTTAGTCAGTTTGTGGTGCAGCAACATCACCAGGAAACTGGTTAAAAATGCAAAAGTTAACACCATATTCAAGCCTACTGAATCAAAAATTTCTATTTGAATGACTTCCCTGGGTATACTGTGTACACATTAAAATCAGAGAAAGGATTTGTGAATAGAGGCATGGGTCCTAAATACAATGATTTATCGGGAATCCCACCTTCCACAACTCAGGGGAAGAGGAAACAAATATCTATATGGTATCTACCAGATAGACTTTATAAACCATGTTGTATATTTCTTTCAAGACTCAAAATAGGTAAATCTTGGAAGCAGCCTATATGCCCATCAACGGACGAATGGATAAAAAGCATATGGTATATATGTACAACCGAGTACTACTTAGCCACCAAGAAGAATAAATTTGAGCCATTTGTAGGCAAACAGATGCATCTTGAGATCATAATCCTAAGTGAAATAAATCAGGCATAGAAGGTTAAATACTGCATGGTTTCTCTTCTATGAGAAACTCAAAGCAGAAATAATTTAAAAAGCAAAATAAAAGATGGATGGTAGGGAACAGGGAAACAGAATTTGTGAAGATGGGAACAGGGTCTGCAGGCAGGAACAGACAGCAGGAAAGAGAAGAGGAAGTACAAAGGATCAAGATGCAGTAGGTACATGTGCCATCTTCCCACAATGTATGTGTTTATTACATATTGCAATCGAATATTGATCAAACTAAACTCACCAAAGTATCAAGTTAGCAGAGCTTTGAAGGAACAGAGCAAGGATTTTAAATGAAAATGAATCTTCTTTTAACTTTCTTGACCTTTCCATAATAATCCAGACCAAAGGAGACTGCACATTAAGGTATTATTGGATAGCTTCTTCTAAAACTGTCTCACCAAATAAACTTTACCAGATTTGGGGTTACTCACTTCTCCTCCTTGAGTTGGATTCCAGGTTCTTCTCACCTTGAACAAAGGATTGAATGAAATGAGCAAACAGCAGTGGCAAAGTGTATTTGAAAAAAAAAAAGTGAAGAGTGAGGAAGAAACTGGGTCTGCAGAGCAAGCTTGGGCCAAGGAAAAGAGGCAAGATAAAAGCAAGATAAAAACACACCCTGGAGAAAGCAGGGCACACTATCATGAGGAAAGCCATAATAGCAAGCCCTTCTTGGTGCCTGTGTCCTTCTTATATTGTCCAAGGAAATCTGTGAGAACTTCTACATATGGGTCCTGAGAGGTGGTGCTGGGATCCCATGCCTCAAGCTGATCTCAGATCTAGGCCATAGTGTTGAAAACCTGCTCAAGTTCTCATGAGAAGTCCACGTGCAGGACTTTGGAAACAGTTCTGTGCATGTGTTCTGGGATCTTGTAATTAACATGTCATGCCTACTTCCCCAGCCAGCTCTGCCATGCCCTAATCTCCTATGTCAAAGGGGTTTGGTTTTCATCCACACCCACAAAACCTTCACCATGGAGTCACCAACGTGGTCCCCTGTGCAACAAGGAATTAACTCAGCAAGGCTGAGTTGCTGAGACCCCACACATTTCCAACGAGGTGCGTTTGGATGACAGGCGCTTGTTTGGCCCCTATGAGTTAGGTCCTTGGAATATTCCAGTGGGTAAGCTTGCTTTTTATGCTTGAGGTCTTGAACTATGCACAGAAAATGGCATCCATGGTGCTATGTAATTAAATACTTTGGAGTGAACAGCAGCTTTCCTGCCTAGAGTCTGGAAATCTAGAGATCAAACTTATCCTGCGCCTTTGTGTCTGACCTCCAACAGAAGCAGTGAGCTCAGAGGCTCTGGTGAATTGTCAGGCGACAACACTGCATACATCATTTCTAAAGGTATTGAGTGTATCCCATGTGCCCTAGAAAGACAGGACTCTTGGCAGCTTCTCCCTGGATGTCCCTAGAATTTCCCCATCCATCTTTTCCCCACACTGATTTTACCTGCATCCTGTATACATAACAAACCATAAGGGCACATTTTACAAGTTTTAAATCCTGTAAATGTTTTTAGAGAATCATTGCACACAAGGGCTGGTCTTGAGGACCCCCCAACACCACCCTCTTTGTGCTAAGAAGCTCCTACCTTATTTCAAACCCTAGTAGAGAAAATCTTTTCAAGCTTATCAGGATGTCCAATTGTCTTGCACATGGTTCATCTTCTGATAAAGAAACGTGTCTCTCATAGACTCTTTCTTTCCTGAGATCAAGATTCTCATACCCTTCAATACTGTCACGTTTAGTTACCCCCAGAAACCATAATTATTGTTTCTCAACTGTACATAAATATGTTGAGGGTGTGAACCAAGTGATAATTTTTAAAATTTTTATTTTTATTATTATATGATGGCAATACATAATGATTAAATTTCTCATGGGGAGCTGGTACATGTACATAACACATCTTAAAATTCTTTTTATGTCCCCTTCCCCACTTTTCCCACTCCGTCCATCTCTTGAACCCCTTCTCATTTGCAAAAGATCCATCTTTCTCTTTCCTCTTACTTATCATTTATTTTGCTCTTTAATTTATTTATACTTTGGGTTTCTCATATAAGAGAATCCATGTGGTATTTAAGCTTGCATATATGCTTTATTTCATTTAACATTGGGAACTCAGAGATGCATCCATTTTCCTTCAAATGACTCAGATTTATCCTCCTTTATAGTACAATAGTACTTCATCGTGAATAAATGCCACATTTTCTTTATCCATTCATACATAATGGAAAAAATATTTTGCCAACTATACTCCAAAGGACTAATATCTGGAATATATGAAAATCTGAAAAACATAGACCCTGCAAAATAAAATACCCAATGAAAAACTGGCCAAGAGAAACTAGTAGACATTTCCCGGGAGAATTATAAATGGCCAAGTGTTTAATTCTAACACAAAAGCTATGTTCCCACCTTAACAAATTGTACCTCCCTCAACACCGCCTTCTGGGCCTGAAATGCACTATTCTATCTTAGCTGTTTTTGTAGTCACTTTCTATTTTTCATCTACTGATAATAAGATATGTGAGGTTTTGTTTGCTTGTTTTTGTTTTTCTTATGCTGCGCTAAAGATGCACTCTCCATTTCCTTTCAAAGGTCTTTTGAATCACCTGGGCAAAGGTCGCCACCAGTATTCATCTTCGAAGAACGGACTCCTAATTCCAGGGTGTCAAACACTTTTTTGGGTTCCGACTCCTTGATGTGAGACAAGATTAGAAATGCCCGAACAAAGCTTTTATCTGACAACTCCGGGTCCACATAAAATCCTGTACAAAGAGCTAGAAATAAAAAGAAAAATAGAGAGAGTCTGTTTACAGACTAGCAGACACTGTTTCTGATCCTAACTTCAACTGACACTGAGCTAAAATGTGCTTCGGTGGCCGATGTTCATGAGTATCCAGCCTCCAGGTGGTTTTGCTTTGCCTCTAAACAAAGGCATAACCCTTCTTTTTCTGGGGTGAACTTGACTCAGCACTGATTACGTGTGTTTGAGCTTTACATCTTCCAGACTTGCTTTCTGTCCTCCCTGTAGCCCGAGGACAATCCCCGTGCAGCTGGGCCTCTGATGTTCTCTTCCTATGGTCCCTGGGGTTGAAAGACTCTCCTCCTCGGACTAAAAATCTTCCTTTCCAGCTTTAAGGCCATCTTGTATTTGGTTCTGAGTATGTCTTTGACCTTTTCGTAGTGCATCTTATGGCTTGGTAGTTATTCCAGCTGGTAGGAAGCTGTTTAAATCTTAAGATTTTTGTGATCTATGTACACCCCAGATCAAGTGAAAACTCTGAAAATCTTGCATTCAACAAATTTCTAGTAATATTAGGGGTAAAGGTTATGAAAGGCAAGACTTTCTCCACTGGAGTTTTGATCCATTGAAGGACAACCTTTAGCTAATAATATAAAAAGTTATTAATTTTCTAACTTAGCCTGTCTTTTTATTTTATTTTTTTTAATCTCTCCTGTGATAGTTTGCAATCAAAGCACCAGAGAAGTTCCAAAAACCAGGATTTAAGCTCTGGCCTGAAGTATTGGAATGACACAAGTAAAACCAATCCAAAAATGTTTTTGTAAAAAACAGACTTGAAGATCAATGGAACAGATTAGAAGATGCTGAAACAACTCCAGACATACTAAGCCACCTTATATTTGACAAAGGTGCCAAACACATTCACTGGAAGAAAGATAGCCTCTTTAACAAATGGTGCTGGAAAAACTGGCTCTGCACATGCCAAAGATTAAAACTAGACCCATATCTTTCACCATGCACTAAACTAAATTCAAAATGGATCAGAAATCTAAATATTAAAACAGAAACATTAAATCTGCTGGAAGGTAGGATGGGTAAAACCCTTGAAGACATTGGTGTAGGCAAAGACTTTATGACTAAAACCTCAACCACACAGGAACTATCACAAAGAATCAACAACTGGGATCTCATCTTAGTAAAAAGCTTTTGCACAGCAAGAGAAACCACCAACAGAGTGAAGAGACAACCCACAACGTAGGAAAAAAATGTTTGCCAGCTGTTCCTCAGACAAAGGATTACTAACAAGAACAAAGAACTCAAAAAAATCAGACCTCCCAAATTTAAAGACCCACTCCAAAAATGGGCATCTGAGGTGAATACATATTTCTCAGATGAAGAAATACAAATGGCAAATAAATATACAAAAAATAGTGCAACATCACTAGTCATTCGAGAGATGCAAATTAAAACAACACTGAGATTCCATCTTACCCCAGAAAGAATGGCTATTATCAAGAAATCAACTAATAACAAATGCTGGAGGGGCTGTGGGGAAAAGGAACCCTGCTCCACTGTTGGTGGGAGTGTCAACTGGCACAGCCGCTGTGGAAATCAGTGTGGAGATTCCTCAAAAAACTAGGATTGCCCCCTGGTGAGATGGCTCAGCAGCTTAAGCACCTGCCCGGCAAGTGCAAGGGCCCGAGTTCGACTTCCGGAACCCACATACGAAAAAGGGGCCGGTGATATCGCTCAGCGGCACGGGTGCCTGCTGGCGCGCAAGGTCCTGAGGTTGACCCCCCAGTACCCACAAAAAAAAAAAAACACACAAAAAAAAAACCTAGGATTGGAGGTCCCATTTGACCCAGCTATTCCCCTTCTGGGCATCTTCCCAGAAGAATTAAAAACATCGTACCACAGTGATATATGTGCACCCATGTTCATAGCAGCACAATTTGTAATAGCCAGATCTTGGAAACAACCCAAATGCCCCTCAACCGAGGAATGGATAAAAAAGATGTGGTATTTTTACACAATGGAGTACTACTCAGCCATAAAGAAGGATAAACTGGAGAATTTTATAGGTAAATGGATGCAACTCGAGAAAATACTCATAAGTGAAATAAACTGGACGCACATGTGTAAACATCGTATTGTGTCCCTAGTGTGAGAAACTGAAAAAGTAAATAAGATCCAAAAAGTACAATAGACATGATGAATCAGAAAGAAATTGGTCAAAAGGAAAGAGAGTCTGGGATGGGGGAATGGGGAAAAGAAAGAAGGAAAAAGAAAAAAATTGTATTTATATATAAGATAATTAAGATAGATACAGTACTAATTTTGCTCAGTTCATTGAAGAGAAAGGTTTATGCCAGTAATGTTTGGACAATTGAATGCTGATATCTTGTACCCTGAGTAACTAACATAATGTATTAACCATTGTTACCCTCCTACTATGTTGTTTTGAAATTTTGTTCTTTTTTTTTCTTCTCTTTAAAATAAAAAAAAAATGTTTTTGTAGTGTGACTTCGGAAAGAAATATCCCCATGTCTTCTGACTCAGTAGCTGTGTAATCTATAAGGAGATAACAGTATTTAGTGTTATGGAAGAAAGAAGGGATGGGTTGAAGGGGAGGTTGGTGAAAGAGAAAGCAGAATATGGTATCGGGCAAAATTAAGTGAATACAAATATTACTAATGACTTGCACTTGTGTTTTCTTCAGTATTCTTTGGTGAGATGCAGATGAAGAATAGGATTCCTTTTTCACGAAATTTTATCTTTGAATACTTCTTTGAATAACCCACTACTATGGCACATACAAAGTAACTCACATGTGTAGTAGGCTTGTTATATTACAGCACACACATGCATGGGAATCATCTTGAAAACAGATTGTTACCATGAGCACTAGAAATCACAGAAGCATGGTTAGCTCTTTGGTCTCCTTCCCTAGTGAGAAAGTAAAGGTTGTGAAGAATCTGTCTAAAATGATTTCTGCCCCCTTTCTATGCTTTTAACCGATTGCTGACTTCATCTATGACAGATAATGTTGTATAATCGCTTCTTGGCCTTTTGGCTAAGATCAAGTGTAGATAATTTTGTATATATATGTAAAGCATGCATGCAAATTTCAGAGATATGTAGATGTGTATTTTCTTTGAATCCTTTGTTCAGCTACAATAGAGGAAAGGGTGAAAATGTCCATACAAACATCAACAGAGTGGGTGCAATGTGATGAGAATTAACTTTCTGTCACATAAATCCAACAGAGATTAGATTTGAGCTTATCAATTTATCCTCATCCAAATTTGTGACCCAGCTTCCACATGTTGGTGGTACACTACATGAGTTACATAAAGATGGCAAGGAGAAAGGACAAGTTGTGAGTTCCTTTCCAAAGGTGGTTTTCAGGGCCATTGAATGTTGGAAGTATTGCATGCAACAGTTCATTAATGAACTGCAACATTTGGGGCACTGGAAACACATTTCTGAGATGGTGAAATACAGTACATCAAGCAGGATAATGATGCAAGGATACACTTATAGAAGTAATCAGGCACACGTTGATTGTCCAATGCTTATGAATTGCTTTCATCCTTATTTTACCTTATTTTCTATAATGTGTATAAAGTAATGCTGGTTACTGGGGTTAAGTGTCTACTACTCTCTCCCATACAGTTTCCTTTTGATCAATTGGCCCAGGAGAAGTAATATTTGCATGTCCTTAAAACTTTATGCATCTCGTTGGTCAGCATTAGTACGGGCTCACTGCCTTATGCCACTAATAGGAGATTTTTAAATAAATTTGAACTTTATTGCTTAAAATAGAAGACGATTAAACACAATATGTGAACTCCATCAGCAGACATCTCTGCCTTTCTTTTGGCATCCTGGCTGAGAAATACAAGTGTATGCAAAATTGCTGCTGTAGAATGCTCTTCCATGCCTTCCAATGTCTTATCTTCTAAACTTCATGTTTTAATATTATGGTAAAGTACACATCGAGCTGACCATCTTAACCATTATTAACTGTACCATTCAGTGATACTGAGCAGGTGTACTGCATTGCCACTAGGCACCTCCGGAATTCTCTTCATCTTGCAGAACAATCTCTGTGCTCATTACCAACTCTCCATTTCCTGACAAGCACCATTCCATTTTCTGTCTTTGTGGATTTGACTACCGAAGTACCTCATGTACTTGGAATCATAGTCACCCAGAATCTGTGAGAGATTGATTCTGAGACCCCACTCCCCATATTCCAAGTCTTTTCTATAAAATGGCATTGTTTTTGCATAGAACCTATGCATTTCTTCCTGTATACATTCAATCATCTCTAGATGGCTTATAATACCTAATACAACGTAAACACCATGTAAGTAGATGTTACACTTTATTATAGGTAACAGCACCAAGGGAAAAAAGTCTGTCCTTATTCAGTAGAGATGAAATTAAAAAAAAATCTGAATAGTTTCAATCTGTGGTGGATTGAATCCATGAGGGGGGACTGTATTCCTTTTGTGTCCAGCTTCTTTCACCAAGCAGAATGATTTCAAAGCTCTCCCATTTGCACCATGCGACAGCATTTCCTCCCTTTATGAGGTGGAATGATTTTCCATTGGCTCTACCCTCACTTATGATAGAGGAAGCAGGAGCTGGCATCAGTCCTTTATGATAGAGGGGCTTCCCCAGAATTCCTCCAGATACTGTAGTTTCTGTGAAATGTTGCTTAATCAGCTACATTCAATATAACACCCCCCCCACTCTCACTCTTCTGATATCATTTTTTCCTATTCCCCAAGCTCTTCCCTAAATCAACTTCTGTGACCTGACTCTGGTCCCATTTGATGGAATCACTGTTGGCTCTCAGCCATAGATAGCTAAATCTCACCCCTCTCTTATGCACTCTTTGTTCCCTTATCTGCGATGACAGGAATACAGAACAACCCAAAGCTTTGTTACCAAACATCACTCCTCCCCTCGGTACCCCACTGCTGCCAAAACCAGGTGGGACCATGGACATAGGAATAATTTTGCAGCTAGAAAGTGGTGAAAGTCAGGCAGGAGAGCAACATCATGCCCATTAACTCAATCAGAAAGCCTTAAAAATACTCTCTACAGAGATGCAATGAATACATGCTCATTATAGAGAATAGAAAACAAAAAGCAAACATTTTAATATTTATGTTATACTTAATTTGTTAATTTTATAGAACACGATTATAACCACTACTTACATTCCGCAACACCTTCTCTAAGATCTCTCCCTAAACATATAACATATGTTTGCTATTTTACAAATGTAATTCTCTCTCTGTGTATGTATGTGTTTATGTGCTTTATTTGCAAGTTTTGATTACTAGTAAAGTTGGACTTAACATTCATTTATTAACATTTCTTTAATCAATAGTCTTAATAAAGGGTGCATTTTCATTTTCCCGACACAAAAGCTCACTTTGTACTCTGAATATTGACACTTGTGTCATAATTTGAAAATATTTCCTGCATTCTGACATTTGTTGTTTCACACTTTAATTATTTTTGACCAGTAGTTGTTTTTAACGACTTTATAATTTCTTTTCACTTTTCCCCTTGATATCTTGTGCCTTTAGTTTCGTGATTTGTAATTCTTTATACCAGGAACATGCAAAAGTTCACTTTTATTTTAATATTATTTTTATGGTCTTTTGGGGTTTGTATGTTTGATCCACATTTGCCTGTTCTTGGACAAACAGAGTGAATTCCAGTTCTCTTATCCACAGAGCCAGGCCCTACATCTCTATGATGCTGTGCCAGTATAAGATAAAACCCTCAAGGAGGAACACTTTACTGACACCAGATGGACAATGAATCAGGTTCCAGTTTAATTGTTCTGGGTTTTGTCTTGCTTCACCCTTTGAGTAATCTCCACATCCTCCCCCAATCCTACCAAAGAACCCTGAATTGAATTTGGGACTGAGAAGCACTGATCTGAATGGTAGTCGAGACACTTTGTAACCAGTGCACCTCATGCTGAACACTATGCAGGCACTGAACCAATCTCCAAACTGTTTATTACACATATGGACATGAAGTGTTTTGCAGCACCTTGACCCCCAAGCACATGCCCCGTGTGCACAAATGGGGTGTAGTGTTGCAAATTTGTGTAGGGAGAGTTCCCCACTGGTCCAGCTGCAATGCTAGGAAAGCGTTCTGGAATCATCGCCAAATTAAGAAGTGAGCAAGTCTAAATTAAATCTCTGCTTTGTTCATACAGAGGGAGTTGATATTAAAAAGTCCATTGTGCTAAATAAAGTCCATTGTATTTAGTGACAATAAGAATGGTGAATACGCACAACTCACTGTGTACACTTGAGATCATTCTCCTTGTTTTACGATAATATAGAAGGTGATTACAAACAATCTTTAATGTCAAGGAGGATGAAAATTGAGGGGCTGGTTTACCTGCAGGAAAGGAAACTTACCAGGATTCCAATCTTGACTTGGATAATACAATTTAGAGTCTTGCTCCTTTATCTTTGGTTTGGTATTCTTTGGTTTCAGTTACCTAAGGTCAACTAGCAGCAATAAATAATTCATGAAACTTAAATAACTTTTCCTGCCATATATCACTGTAATGATTCTATTTTATTAATAGTTACTGCTGTTTATTTTTTACTGTTCCTGATTTAGAAATTGAACCTTATCATAGGTATGTTAAGCACAGGAAAATACAGTATTTGTAGGATTCAGTGCTGCGAGTTCAGAAATCCACTGCGGTCTTGGAATTTATCTTCTGTTCAAAGGACGGGGGATATTTTATCTGTTTGATATCTTCCATGTTCTAAATGAATGCATATTCTTCCTTAATACAAAAGGAAAGAATTGAACCTCTTTTTCAGAAACACACAGATACTCCACAGATTAAGACCGGTGTGTACAAAAAACAGAGGTTCTACGGATCGTCGGATATATCACACAGTTTGGCAGCAGTTATCAAAGAGGAAGGTGATTCTCTTGGTATTGTACACTTGATAAAAACTGTCACCAAGCATCTTGCAATGTTGATAAAACATTTGAAATGATATGTATCACTAGAATAAGAACCATACATAGGAAGCTCCTGAATCCTGAACCTACTTCATCTATAGTTTCAATTTAAGCAGAAGTCCACAGGATAAATTTTTTGAGGCTGGGTACTGATGATGAAGCATTGCAAATGGAGTTTGAACACGCAACAGTGCTTGACTTACTTTTGATGAAGTTTAAAAATAAATACCATAAGCTTGTTGAAATTACTTTACAATGACTTCTTCCATTCCTATTAACCTATTTGCGTGAGACTGATTTCCCTACCACAAGTAACACAACAAGAGTGTAGATAAACATTTCCTGTAAATGGCCTTGTCCTCAGTTCAACTCGGGTTAGAGGATGTAAGAGCAAGAAGGAGAGAAGACACGTTGAGAATGTTAGAATTTTTAATATTGACGTCACTGGTGTGACTGGTACTCCTAGTGTATATATCTGCACTGTGCATGGAAAAACATAATTTCCTTCATCACCTTGGGTTCGGGTACAGCTGCTAAATAATTATAAAAGTCATTCACATGCAATCATCTATTGCGCATTTTAATTGCACAATGTGTGTAGTTTTTGTACATTTGCCTGCATTATGTTCATGCTAATTTGATTATTAAAACAGGGCTTTGTGTCAGTTGAATATGAATTTAAAAACTGGGGCTTGCATTTTGAATGTTCTTTTCACATTTTACATTTTAATAATTCCATTTTAATGAACTTTATTAACGTATTCTGAGAATCTGAAAAGCACAGCGCTGAACCAGCCTTCCAAGGCCAGGCAAGTGAGAGCCAGAGAAAACAGGCAAGTCAGGAAGCAGCTGCATTGCAGTTAAACCAGGTATTGATGGATTTTACTGCAATCTATTTTACATTTTATATTACTATTATTACAATATGAAAAGCATATATGGAGAATTTGCAAAATGTATTGAAAGATTCATAAGCACTATTATTATTTGTCATATATTTACTATTGGAGGCATAACTTAGCTTTTTAATGACAGGACAAAAATTTTATCTTCTTTTCTATTTAACATCATAAAGTATCTTTTCAATGCCACTGCCTAATTCCCATTTCTGTCATTTTTATGATTAGTTAATAATATACTATATACTTATTTAACTTATGGTAATTTTTCATAGAAGAAGATCTAAGGTAGATATTTAATGGAGGAAATTGTTCATGGTTCACTTAGCCATTGACATCCAGTGAATATATAATTTTTTCAATTGTTTTAAAATCATAATCGAAGTGAAGCCCACCATTATTCATATAACATTTTCCTGTATTTCATGTGACTTTTTTTCTGGGTAGTTTGAACTCATCTTCTCTTTCCCTGCCCTCCAACCTGGGCCTCCTCATTTTCATGATGATCCACTCAGAAATCGGTAGCTTGTATAAACAAATATTTTACCTTAAAGTAAATTTCATGGTGCAAATAGTTAAACAGAATAATTCACATTAAAATAAAAAATGTATTGGAGCCTGAAATATCTTTTATTTTTTTTTATTTATTTATTTTTTTGTGGGTACCGGGGGGTCGACCTCAGGACCTCGCGCGCCAACAGGCGCCCGTGCCGCTGAGCGATATCACCGGCCCCTTTTTCTTATGTGGGATCCGGGAGTCGAACTCGGGCCCTCACGCTTGCAAGGCAGGCGCTTATGCCGCTGAGCCATCTCACCGGCCCAATATCTTTTAAAAGTAGTAAAAAAAAATCCTTTCCTTTATGTCCTGTGCCACCCATATACCAATATGCCACATATAGAGATACGTTCTGTAAAAGCAAAGTGATCGTGGGACACGCAGACGTTCTGTAAATGAGAAGCCTTGTAGATAGACAGCACTGAGAATTTCCAAGAAAAATAAACAGACATGAGCTATTCTACTTCAACAGTATTGTTCTTGATTTATCTGTTTTTATGAGAGTTGTTTTGTTAAATTATTCAAACTGAAGCTTCATATTGTTCTAAAAAGTACACCATATGACACGTTGAAAAACTGCTGAATAAATGTGAATTCAGACTCAAGGTCTATTGAATCTCTGCTGAAAACGAGGTAAAATCCTTGAGTATTTTTAAGAATAAATACTTAGATTAACAAATTAGAATTAAAGAATTTTCACTTAAAACAAGTGAAGGGTTGTTTCCGTATGTAACTTCCGAAAGTGTTCACTCTCCTGATGGGGAATATTCCGTTCTCTCTCCTCAGCCATCGGGTATTCGTTGAAGATAGTTCCTAAGAAAATTACTTCATACCATATTTATTCTCATTTCTGATGCATCTCCAGCTGCTCACAGTAGCTTTATATATAGGGAGACATTATGCAATGTCCAGTGAGAGTTACTATGAATTCCAAATTTTAAAAATTTTCTAACGAAGATACGATATGTGAAATTAATGCCAGGAAGGGATTTCAACATCTTTCCTCCCAAACTTTTATAATATAAAAATGTTTATTTTAAGCATAGAATCAAACTAATTATAATTCTGCATCAGGATGATCACCCTTGTTAGCGAATATTTGAGTTAGTATCTAAATTTTCTCCTCCATTTCTGAAGGGGACATCAATAGTTTTACTGATATTAAAATAAATTAAATGAACAAAAGTTTTATTAGCTACTGCAGAGTGGTGGTTTATAGTTCCTACTCTACATTTAACAAGTGGATTATTTTCGATAGGCATTCCAATATTGGCAGATGGTAAAAAGTGTATCTTTCTAAAAAAATCTACAGATGTGCCTGGTAAAAAGTCTTTTCACGTACTATGAGGTGAAGGTGTCTGTAGATGTAAGATGGACAATGTACATATATAAGGTGTGATCGTGATTTTCTTTATGCGGAGTGACCAAAACTCCAGTGAAGGCTGCTGCCAGGTGTCATCCAATAGGAAGGCAGGCTCATAAAACATGACAGTGTGTCCTCATCCACCTAATTGATGTGACTTCTAGGTCTTCTCCAAAATCAAAATGGCCATGAAAGGTAAACATTTTGAATTGATTCTGGACATTGAGGCAGCCACAACAGTACAATTAAAGACACCCATGAAGGAGGACTTCCAGACCTGCTTCAGAAAGTGGCAAGAGGGCCAGTGAGATGGCTCAGCGGCTTAAGCGCCTGCCCGGCAAGCGCGAGGACCCGAGTTTGACTCCCGGAACCCACATACAAAAAAAGGGCCGGTGATATCGCTCAGCGGCATGGGCGCCTGCTGGCGCGCGAGGTCCTGAGGTCGACCCCCGGTACCCACAAAAAAAAAAAAAAAAAAAAGAAAGAAAGTGGCAAGAACAATTGGATAGCTATGTTTGAAGCAGGAAGGAGTATTTTGAGGGGATTAATAACAATGTGTCTTAATGTAATATGTATTTTTTTTTTTTTTTTTTTTTTTTTTTTTTTTTGGGTACCAGGGGGACGACCTCAGGACCTCGCGCGCCAACAGGCACCCGTGCCACTGAGCGATATCACCGGCCCCTTTTTCGTATGTGGGTTCCGGGAGTCGAACTCGGGCCCTCGCGCTTGCAAGGCAGGCGCTTACGCCGCTGAGCCATCTCACCGGCCCCTGTAATATGTATTTTAAAAATTTAAGTGCTTATTGCCATATATACATACATATATGAGAGAGAGAGAGAGAGAAAGTTTGAGGGAGATTTATTGTAAGATATAGGCTCACACAAATAGGGAGTCTAAGAAGTCCTACAATCAGCCATTAGCAGTCTGGGCCCCAGGAAAGCCAGTGGTGGAGTTTGAAGCTGTGAGACCCACAAGAGCCCATGGAACATATTCTGGTCCAGCTATGGAGTCCTGAGAACTAGGAGCACTGAAGGCAGGAGAGGATCCATGTTCTGGCTCAAACTTTCAGACATAGAGCAGGTAAAAGAGTATGCATTCAGTCCTTCTCCACCATTTTGCCCGGTTCAGATATTCCACAGATCACACCTGAGGAATGTGATCTACTTTAGTACGTCTATGGATTCCATTGCTCATCTCTTCTGAAAACATACTCACAGACAGCTCCAGAAATATGTATGACCAGCTCTCTTGGCATCCCTGGACCAATCTAGTGGACAAATAAATGCTTTTCCTCTAGTAGGAAAAACCTACAAAGTGATAGGGCAGGAATCATGAATCCTTGGAGGAGGTGGGATTGGGAGCAATCATGTGTGGGGGTCATTATGTGATATTTCAATAATAAGGGTTTATTATAGCATGTTTTAATTTTTTTTTGCATGTATGAAATTTTCATGAAACCAGGCTCTTCCTTATGAATCTCTTTCTAATGTTCTATTTGTATTTGCTGCTCTCTGTGAATCTTTTAAAATTCCATTTTGCTGGCCACATCATATTCTTTTAAACCTCATGTTAGTACATACCCCCAAATTACCTAGAGCCCACCTCGTTATGCTTCTCTTTCATGTTCTCACAATAGTCCCATGTGAATATCTATCATATTAAAAATTTTCTAATGAAGATACGATATGTGTAACTAATGCCAGGAAGGGATTTCAACATCTTTCCTCTCAAACTTTTAAAATATAAAAATGTTTATTTTAAGCTGTTTTTTTTTTTTTCTTATTTTCTTTACTGCTTCCCAAATAGGTAAAGATGCTAGAAGCCAGAACTGGAACTTTCATATCTGTGAGCATTTCGTGAGTCACAGCCCACACTGAATAAGAGTTTGGATGGTGAATGTTTGTCTGGGTTACTTTTCTCTTGTTGCTGAGACAAAATACCCGATGCCCAAATTAAAGCGGGAGAGGTTTATTTAGCTCACAGTTTGTGGAGGTTTCAGTCTGTAATCAGCTCACTCCAAGGCAGGGTGGCATGGCTGAGGGGCAACTGTTCATGGCAGCAGAAGACAGCAAAAGCAACAAAAGCAAAAAAGGGAGAGCAAACCACTTTTACTCCCTTAATTGTTTTCAGGCTACCCCACCTCAGGCAGGTGTAGCACCCACACCATCTCTCTGCCCTCCTCTTGCACAGGCTCAGGATGTTTACAAAATTAGGGCCCTGGTACCCTGCTGAGTCACTTAGTTAAACTTCTCAAGTTGACATAATGAATCAACCATTAAATCATCCTAGGGCATAAACATCTGCCCTAGGGCATTAACAGCCACCCTAGGGCATGTCCTCTACACCCAAAGATGTAGAACTGCTGAGTCACTTAGTTAAGCTTCTAAACTCAAGTTGACACAATGTATCAATCATGTATCCCACAGTGTTCCTATCTATTCACTCATTTGTCCTTTGGATGGAGACTTACTTTTCCTGATTTGTTCCGCCACTCCATTTTTCTAGAAATGCTGGCGTATAAATGTTAATTCGTGATGATAACATAGTCTTGCTTCCCACACTGTCTTTAATAAACCTCCTCTAAAACCTCAAGCCAGTTTTGAGACTTATTCTTCATCTTTACCCCTTCTGCTATTGTGAAGTTCAGGACGAGTTCTTTTTCTTCCTCCCCAGATATCTCGTTCCAAAGTAGTGCAGTGATAGTATCAGTATCAAGTCCTTTTTCTCTAGCATTTCCATCTCTACAAAAGGACATACATTCAAAGAAAGTTTTGTTTCTGGGTAGCCCTCTGACCTACCCAAGTTTTATCTTCAAGAGGTGTGGTGACTGCTGATGGTCAGGAGCTAGGGTTCTCTGAAGGTGTCCGTTACAGCTTAGCTGTAATGCCGTTCTTGGTGGAAACTGAAACAAAATAAGATTTTAATTCAGCAGTGAACACTGACACTGGCCGACTCCTTAATATTTTGAGGTAATCAAGGCATATTGAAGAAGTTGATGACAGTGTGTTCCATGGAAATTAAACTAAATCAAAGCAAATTCTCATTTTCTGTCACATTTTTTCCATTCCTGTTTTCTTTGCTTTCCAGCAGGAATTTTTCTCCTCCTTCTCCTCTTTCTCTTTCACCTATTTTGGGAAGCTCCGTATACAGAGCTATCTACTGCTAAATATAGAAGTACTTTTTTATACTTAAATAGGATTTGCAAAAGCAACTGAAAAAAGATAGACATACAACAGTGGTCATTAATGAATGCAAGATGGAGATACAGATATTTAAAAACGTAACAAAAACCTCCCTAATTATATCTGCCATATGTTTATAATTATATTCACTATATCTGTATATATATATATATATATATATATATATATATATATGATAAGTCTAGGATATACAGTAAATGTCTAGGAAATATGTATATATTTCAAGTGGAAAGAATATTATAATAGTAGTCTCCCCAAGTATTTTGCTGAGTTACAGAAGCAAAATGTGAAGATGTTAATTGGATTTTTGTGTATCTTTTTCTGGCTTGCTGGGGGAATTGATAATCTCTGGTATTGCCCTTTGGTTCTATGTCTCTATTACTCTATGCAATTAAAAATATGATCCTAAAAATAGTCCAAAAGAAATAATATTTTCTGAAAAAGAAAATTGTTTTATCTTCCCAAAGAATGATGATTTATTTATTCCCTATCTGCCAAGCCATAATCAAAGGAGTAAATGGGCCCAGAAGAAGAATTTGTGGTAGTCAGAACTTGAAGAATTTAAGAATGACAAGGAATCAATATACTTTGGTGCTATGGAGAAAGAAGAGACATCCTGACATGAATAATAACATCAAACATTCCTCCAACAGAACAGTTACTGAAAAACTTTCTGAGCATGACCTGTTTTGTGCATAAACCTCTAGAGGCAAGCAAAATTCAATGAAGGTGCAATTCTTGAGAATATGAAACCTAAAATTTAGGCATTGCTTGTACTTTATAGAATCATTTACTTCCATGACCTTTCGTAGCCTGGCAGTAGCTGGAGGGAGGCACAGGGAAATGGCCATCTCCTCTTAAATTATTAACTCAACTTATCTCAAGGAAGTTAATGTTCTTAAAGGAAGTTTAAAAGCAGATGGTTGGAAAGCTAGCTCCTGCAGCCATTTCAGTGTGGTGCAGTGGAAAGTCCTCAGGCTTTGTAAATTGGCACAACCTGATCTAATCATGGCTATCAGTCCCATCGCAGAGTAAATACTTGAGTATAGCAAGTTACATCTCTGAGCCCAAGGCCTCCATCAAGAAAACCGATATTCCAAATATTATAATAGCACATGGATTTTTATGAAAAATTCAATACAGCGATGCAGATTTATTGTTTTGATTTTTGTTGAGATATGTAAATACAATACTAGGTGGGAAATATTTCTATGAGGCAGAGGAGCAAGCTGTGACCTGTGTGCCCTGTCAAATGTAAGTTTTATTTTAACAAAGTGTGGGTGTATTTACAGGGAACGTTTTATGGGTACACAGCCACACACACATTGTTATGTATCGTAGTCCATTTTCAGGATGCAACAGTAGAATCAAGTACAGAACCAACAGATAATATGCCACTCACAGAGGGATCATGTTTTACATTTTTGAAGAAAAATGTTTACTGTCAGACATCAGTAAACAACTTGCTAGAGGCTGTTCTGAGCTGCTGTATATCATCACAAAGCGGAGCTCCGGCTCTTGACATGACGACAACCACAAAAACAATAGCAAGAACTGTGTGGAAAATCGATGAGGAACAGAAAATTCTTGTGGGTGGTTATGAGTCAGATTCAGAAATTTGCAAAGTTGGGCAATACTCACCAGACATGCATATCCCATTAGTCAATAGCCATGTATTTCAGAAATGAAATACAGTGTTCTTTTCCTTCTCTCTGATAAATGTACATGATTTTAAAAAATGTTTTACTAAAATGTTCCACATCCTTTTCTTAAGTTTCTTGGGCCAGTATTTAGTAAACAGAAATGTTAGGTCTTACTTTTGATTAAGAAGCACCGTTAAAAAAATGACTGAGGTGCGAAAGACATATGCCTTCTCAAAACTTAGGAAGCACAGGATCAGTCTGTACCCAGACTGAAACCAGCAAGCTAAATTTGGTTGTCTTCTTGTGTTAATCCCTTTTCAATTATTGTAATAAAATAGCCAAGATGACCACCTTATGATGAAGAAAGCAATATTTTGGCTCACAGTTTTAGAGGGTCCAGTCTATAGTGGGTTGGCCCTGTTTCTTTGGACCTGTGGCAAGGCAGCACATCATGGTGGTAGCATCTGGTAGAAGAAGCTGCTCACCTCATGGTAGCCAGTATATGAAAGAGAGGAAGACACCAGGGTCCCATGATTCCCTTTGAGGATACACCCCCCAACTGACCTAAAAGCCCCCATATGACTTGCTCTCATAGGCTCTACCACCTGCAAGTAACTCCATGGGCTGGAGACCTAGCATTTCCCATGGGCCACTGGGGGATGTTTCAGATGCAAACGATGGCACCTCTCTTGCTGAGCTCTTCGGATTCAATGTGCTTTTTTGAACATTCATTGGTTTTCAATTGCCCAAGAATACTATTGCCGTGATGATCCTTAAGTACCCAGGTTTACCCAGAAAAAAATTGTTTTTCTAGAAACACAGACTTGACCTTAGTAAACTACTGCAATGGATATGTTTGGCACCATGGCGCTGAGCCAGGATGATTTTGGAGGAATTACAGCTGCCACAGCTCTCTGGCTTTGTTATCCAGGGATTTTCTTACCAATCATTTGCCAAGGCACTGTTGATCTTTGAATCTGAACTTATTTTATTTCTCCTGCAAAGGCTGTATCGCTGTTTCTTTTCCACCCTTCTTCCCACTGGCTCCTGGAAGCCTTGACTTTTATTTAGCCACAAGGAAAAGCTCATGATTTAGAGCCATTGTTCTTTGTTTTTCAAAGGCCCCAGCTGCTGGTTTAAATCTTGGAGCTGCTGGGTCATGACAATCTTTAGTGGATAAAATGCAGGGTTGCCCTCCCAAGTAAATGTATCTGGGACAACATGTAGTTATCTGCCTTTGTTTAAAGCTAATGGATTCGTCACTGTTCCTTGTTTGTTGATTATCATTTTAACCTCTTTGTTTCTAATTTCCTACATTGTTATTAACAGGCTGGTCTGGACACCTTTTGCAGAGGATGCCTGACACACACTGAAGTACTAATCATTGTTACTTTCTCTTGGCAAGACGATAAAGGTTATTCTCCTTCAGCGTACATTTGGTGATACTGTGACTCTAGCTTATTTCCCTATTTGAAAGATGAAAATAATACTAATAATTTAACAGACAAAAAAGTCCTGTGATGATATGGGTCACTCTATTTTTATATTTCTACAGAAAGGGATGGTTTTTCTCCAGTGTACAGGGCACACGAAGTAGAATGTTACCCAAGGCTATGTATGTATTGGAAAATAAATATAAAAATCAAGTGGGGGAAGCAATACCTCCATTCACTGAAATATGTTTGTCAAATATGGAACCATTAGATAGCAACTTCGTTAATTATGAAACCAGCGGCAGGCTTGTGTTTGACTCAGAGGCTGGATAAAGATCTACCATCATCCGGCCAAGTTGGGGATCATCCAGCCAAGTTGGGGATCATCCAATTTGTCGAGCACCCAAAGAGAACAGAGGTAGTGGAAGGGTGGATTCACTTTCTCTGAGCAGAGACACCCATCTTCACCTGATTTGGACCTCAGTGATACTCGTTCTCAGACTTTTGGACTTGGACTCGGCTTTCCTAGATCTCCAGCCTGCAGATGATCGATGGTAGGTCTTGCAGACCTCCATAATTGCACAAAACAATTCTTGTAATAATGATATAGTTGTAGACATAAAGGAGTATATTCACATGTAAGTGCCATGTTTCATTGGTTCAGTTTCTCTGGAGGACCTTTAACTCTGACTAATACCGTCCCACCTTCCCCTCAGAAACTTCTGATCACATTTCACTGATGTAATTTTCCTGGACTATAGCATGCTTGTTGGTACTCCTTCCCAATGGAGAAGCTTCTCTGCTTGCTGCATCAATTATCACCTACCCTTCAGTAGCCAGACCCATACCTTATGCACCTGATGGGTCACCTCTTATACCCTGGATTAGACATCCTGAAACTCCTTGCTCATCTCTGTCCAATTCGTGTTGTTCTACAATCCCTGAGCAAATAAATGGCCAAGGCACTTTGACCAATATGTATTGGTCTACTTGTTACATAAACCTTTCGAGAATTCCTGCAGTGGTAGGTGCTAGCGGATCCTTGCACACTGTGGAGACAGCTGACCCTTTCTCTAACTTTGATGATTGTACCACATAGTTTAATGAGGTTGACATTCTCCCCTCTGTAATTTAATCCATGGGGACTCTGATTGATGTGGAAATACTTTCTCTATCCTAGTGTTTTCAATGGCTCCCACACTGCTGAGAAAATCTCTCTCTATGTACTGTAGGGAGAATTTCCTGGAGTGCTTAATGCCACAAACCTAATCAATACATATAACTTTGTGAAATTTAATTGGGAAGTTCCTGAGGCTGACCCTTTTCACCCACTAGAGTGCAAAATTTGACTCTTCCTTTAGGTAACCTACTCCCCAAGGATCGCTCTCACTAAAATATACAGCTTGCTTCCTCCCTGTACATTTTGTGTTTAGATAGACACAGCTTGAGGCTTCTTTATAAGAGCAGAAGTGATAGGTTTTAGTGAAAAAGGTAAGCTTTCTCCATTCACTTGTTATTTTGGATTTCCTTCTAACGAGAGGGGAATACGCACACATTTGATTGAGCAAAACTGATAAGCATGTGGTCGTAATTAGGTAAGTAAAAAAAGAATGTCCAAAACTAAATGGGATGTTAAACATGGGCTCTTTGCTATTAAACAAATCAGATATTTATCTGCGGCCAAACAAAAAAAGTTTATAAAAAAAGTACACTTACTTTTTTTTTTTACCTATAAGGAGAAAGAAGTTGCTAAATGTTACACAGTATATAAGATAGTGTGTAAACTTGTGGGTGCTTATGTTTTATATATGAATATATATAACCCTAAAATAAATGTTATAAAAATATGTCATCAAATAAATACATGTCTAGATAACTGATCTAGATATTATCTAGTAACAGATCTTTGCCCAGGGGACATTAAGAAACATCAGAAATACTTTGGTTTTCACAACTGAGAGGGTACAGGGTAGAGACAGGGAGCATTGAAATACCCAGTGGAAGGAAACTAGGGATCTTGATAAACATTCTTTAACATGTATGACAGTCTCTCAATGTTGGAAAAAATATTAGTAATGCAAAGTTCGAGAAACCCAGGTTTACAAAACAATTAGGAGTATTTAGTTCTGATATTAGATATTCACTATGTACTAGGCACAACAACCTTTATTTAAATTGTCTGATTTAATTTTTGCCAACATTCTTATCTGGTATTTCCCATTCTTCAGATAAGAAAATGAACAATGTTAAGTGTAGTAACTTATTCACATAAATAAAAATTAAGACAACTGCATTCAAAGCAAGATCTGTTTCCAGCTATGTGGCAATCTATTTGGTGTAGTATATAACTTCTGCATAAGTTTTTCATTCATTTAAAATGATTACTAGTTTCAAATTATTGAACAATTCTGGATTGGTTGCTTGCTGCCATTCTCATCTCATAACGAAAGACAGTAACTGCAGATGAGCATAGGCAATAAACATTGTACTCAGCATGCTAGATCATTCTTTTGATTCGAAATCTAAATATCCTGTAGTATTTAATGCCCACATTGGGAAGATAAATCTACGTTGTAAGCAGAATAATGGTTTCTCAATGATATCTGGTATGGTTCCTATCTCGTATGTCCCTAAAGCCTCACGTGTGGACGGGTTGATTGCCAATGCTCCAGTATCCAGAGGTGGGGCTTTGGGAAGTGATTGGATCATGAGGACTCTGATCTCTTCATCGTGAGTTCTTAGTTTTATGGGCTGTTGGGAGGTGGTGGAAGCTATGGAAGCTGGGGCCCATTTGGAGAATGTAGGTCATTGGAGGTGTGTGCTTTTGTTTTGTTTCATTTTGTTTTTTTTTTGTGGGTGTGGGGGGTTGAACTCAGGACCTTGCGCACCAAGAGGAGCCTGTGATGCTGAGCGATATCACCAGCCCTTTTTTCCTTTGTGGGTACTGGGAGTCGAACTCAGGACCTCACGCTTGCCAGGCAGGTGCCTATGCCTCTGAGCTATCTCACTGGCCCTGAGGTGTGTGTTTCCAGAGGACAGAATTGGTTGCCTGATCTCTCTCCCTCTCTCTGACCTCTCCCCCACTCTCTCTGCTTCCAGGCTGCCATGGGGTGAGCAGCTTTCCTCCACCCTGCCATTCTGCCAGAATGTGTCTGCTCATCACAGGCCAAAAGCAGTGGAACCAGCTGACCATGGAACCAACTGAAACCTCTGAAACTGAGCCTAAATGATCTTTCCCCCTGTAAGTAGTTTTTATCAGCTAACACAATAGTCATATCCTAATCCATAGAACATGTAAATGTGTTACATTATGTGACTAAAGGGAATGAAATTATAAATGGAATTAAGGTTGGTAGTCAGTGAACTTTGTTTTCCAGTATCGTGGATTGACCCCAGGATTTTTGCACCCACAACCCTTTTAAAATTTATTATTTAAGACAAGGTCTGGCTTAGTTGCTGAACTGTCCAGGCTGGGCTGTAAATTGCAATCCTGCTTCCTCAGCCTCCCAGAGTGCTGGAATTACAGGTGTGCACCACCATGTCCCATATTCATTGATTTTGAGCTGAGATTACCTTGAATTATATGGGCTTTCCAAGTGAGATCACTTGGCACTGAAGTCCTTTTCTATATTTGGGACATACTACCATGTTTGTCTTTATGGTAAAGGAGCAACTACCCTTTAATGATAGGAAAGAAATAACCACGTGTTTGTGTTCTCAGTCTCTCAGGGTGCAGGAGAGTTGTGTTGGCTTTATGGCCCCAAATCTCTAAATATCAGAAAGCAAAAAATGATGGGGCAAAGAACCCTTAAAGTGACATCCTAGCCAAGGGTGCCTTGACTAAGACTTGTAAGTGCCTGAGGTTGTATTCATTCCTCTGAGAGATAATAATCACACCTTTTCTCCAAGTTCCAGGACAAAGAAGTCATGGAGCTAAGAGGTTAAAGATTTCAATGCCTAAGAAGTGAAGTAGTCAATGTGCAAAGTAAGATATGTCTATTGCACAGGGTGGGAGGGAGCTCAGGAGGGAAAATGAAGTTTTATAAAATTCTCAAGAAGACAGGCTTGATTGTCATGTGGACAGATGGAGAATGAGCCAACATTTCCTCCAAATTGCAAAGGGCATAAGGTATGGCGTGTTCAGATGCAAACAAGTGAAAACCACAAGTATTTGCCTTACTACTAGAGATCAGTGGGATGTTTATTTATTCGGGGTACAAAGGGTTAGAAATACACAAGAAAGTTCCTTTAGACATGAGGCTTTTTCAAGGAAGCATATTATGGACAGCATACAGATGGTAAAAACTACTTTCATTAATTATAATAGGTGAGAAATGAGTATAGAAAGAACCCAGACTACATTGAAGAATTCTTAAATACCTTCACCTTTGCCATCTTAGCTATCCTTTCATGGACAATGGTAATTAAAAACCGTGATTTTCTAGGCAGAAGCATGAGTGAGTTCTACAACTTTGCAAATGGAAAGAGAAAGAACAGGAAGGTGACTGATGATAATTGATAGTTTTGCTTTCCTGACAGTGAGTTACTGAATTGGCACCACTGGCATTTTGTCCACTGGATAATCCTTTCCAGGCCTATGAACCACAGTTGTTAAGCCACATCTTTCCCTGGCTTCTACACACTAGGTGCCGGTAACACCCTTCTCCCAGTTGTTGTGACAACTGAAAATGTCTCCTTGCACTGCTGAACATTTTCTGGAGAGGAAATTGCCTCTGACTGCCAAGCGCTGCTCTCATGTCTGTGTTGATAGTCTAGGGCCAATGCTTGCCAATCCCTAAAAAAGATACTCAGAGAGTGCACCATTTTTAGCTCTCTTTCTCTCTGACTCCAGTGTTGAACTATATTAGCTTTCCATCACTATAACCAAATACGTATGAAAATTGTCTTATAAAGAGGAAAGGCTTATTTACCTCAGGATCATGGAGAGGTCAATCCATGACCAATCAACCGCGTGACTTCCGGCCTCTGTAGGCAGCACATGATGGTAGGAAGCACATAGTGGAAAGTATCTCTCACCTCACGACTGGGATGCAAAAATAAAGATTAGATCAGGTGCCCCCATCTCCCTCAAAGACAGGCCCTCTGGTGACCTAGGCCTTCTCACCAAATCCAATCTCTGAAAAACCTCACCACCTTCCAGAAGTGCCACTCCAGAGTCCAAGCCTCTAACACACGGACCTTTGGAGACACAGTCAGGATCCAAACTATGACAACAACCATGAACTTTGTTTTTACAAACCTACAAATCATCCCTCTGTCATCAAAAAGCTGTATTAATTTTACTAAAATAGAACGAATGCTGGTGTCTTGATATTCAGCTTCGTCACTCCAATTAGTCAGCGTGATGAACTGGGGAAATTATTTCATTTCAATTATTTCCTTCATCTTCCATACTGATGGAGAAACTTATAGGGCTCCACAGGAGTGAAACCATACTTTCCCTTCCAGCTTTGGTATACTACACATCTGGAGAAAGAATTGCTGGTGGAGATGAAGGGTTATATGGCTGAACAGCTAATATGAGTAGTGCAGGAATTTTGGGTCTCAGTTTGTTCTCACAATGGTGTAAATACAAATATGGGAAAGTCTGTGCCCAAAGGGATTCCTCAGAACTTACTAATCAATGGTGTCTGAAGCTTTGTTCCCTTCTCTGGTATCTACTGTCACTCCAAAGACTTCCAGTCTAGGGTCCCAGGATGTTTTTCTTGCACTTATCTTGAAAGGGAAGCACACTGTTCCCTTAGTGCTGTGTGAAAATATCACAAAGAATCCCATCAATGTGTGCAATTAATATGCAGCTCAGTGTGACCCATATAAGGAGCCAGAGGACAGTTATCCCTTACCCTATGTCTAATTTACCCCAAAGGAAATTTAGTGGGTATCATCCTGGGCCCAGATGGTAACACTACATGTTTTAGATGCATCTTTATTTCTGATGTTCTGTACCTATTTCAGAAAAACTTCCATGCATTTCAAAAGAAGAATCTGTCTGAGACAGCAGTATGTCCATGCAAAAGAAAAATCAATTACACCCATAATATTTTCCTAGCACAGTGTCTCAAATGGCAGTTCTAGACAACAGGCTTATTTTTTGTAACCTGTTTCAGAGCTTTCTCCTGAATGCAAAATTTATAGGGTAATCTAAAGTTTTAGGATTTGAAAAATAACTGCAGCACTCATTTTTCATTTTCTATAGGCTTTCTTATTTGGCTCTGCATGGAAAATAAATATGTTTTATGGCTGTGAGCTTCAGGTAGGTTTTAAAAGTCATTTAAGGATGTGCTTCCGTTATGTTTGGGATCAAATCTTGATGAACAATCCGCTCTGTCTATGCCCTGGGGAGAGCCCACTGCTTTATGAGGTGGCACAGTGGCTGCAGAATAAGAATAAGAACAAATGTCACGGGCCATGATCAGAAATAAAGGCATCCAATCACTGCTCTCAGGTGTCTTGTTGGGCAATGTAGCATATCAATGGGTTTGATGACAAGGTAAACGTTGCCATATTCCAATGAATAAGCAAAGAGGGTGGATGTAAATTAATATTAACACTTCCCATATTAACACTTTCCCATATTTGTATTTACACCATTGTGAGAACAAAGTGAGACCCAAAGTGAGATGGAAGCCTGGAAATGTGCTACATAGTTCAGTGAGTCTACAGTTTGGGGCAAATAAATTTTAATTCACTTTTATAAGCATTACGTCATGAATGTCTGAGTCTTACCTCTTCTATACCACTGATGACTGTCTTGCTATGGTATGGACCAAGAAGAATTTATAAATTCTTTATAAATTCCACCTAAGGTCTCTCTGTGAGAACAGTTTGAAACCTATGGTTCTAACCCAAATCAAACCCCCTTGTGAACAAGCAATGTAGCGCCAGCTGTCTTCTGGACAGTTACTCTCGGACGTCTTGCCACTACAGATATCTTACCGTGTTCTGTACTGAACTCCCTTTAAAATTTATTGAGAATTACCTCCAAGTGTGACTTTTCTATTTCCTGTAATGGATCCACTGATTTCCAAGCTCATGGACTACTAAAGTTGATTTCTCTTCCTCTATCCCCCATACCTGATTGATTCCCCAAGCGCATTTACTTTTATTTATTTTTTCCCCTATTTTCAGCACTGGGGATTGAACCTAGGAACACTCTACCATCGAGCTACATTCTTGTCAACTTTTTCTATTTTTATTTTGAGACAGAGTCTTGCTAAGTTTCCCAGATGGCTTTGAACTTGTGATCCTCCAGCCTCTGCCTCCTATGTGGCTGGTATAGTTTTCTTTTTTATACTGTTTTTCAACTTTGCTTCCATTTAATTACCAACCTACCAACCTGAGTCAACATTGTGCCATTTTTATTTTTCATGGGTGCTATATTTAGAGCCTCTTATTTTCCTTGTGGCAGTCATTTTTCTAATTCCAAAATGAATTCTTCCCATCATATCATTTCACTATTTAAAAAGAAACCCATGGATTCTTCATCTTTATAATAACATATATTTCTCAGCAACGCAATCAAAGGTTCTAATGATCTGGACATGGCCTATATTTCTGCTATCTTTCCCCACCAAACTAGAAATCAACCATCATTCCCATATTTCACAAATAATGCAATATCTATAAATGCTGTAGTTTTGCTATCATATGCATCTGGATCATTTGTTCATGGTGAACAAACAGGTTTAATAATTTCATAGCCACTTCAATTTGGTACCTCTACAGTGCTATGTACACACCCCAAACAACAGAGGACATTTGTTGAATGAAACCAGTTGGTGGGGTGGGGCTATTCCAGGGTAGTAGAAGAGGGGGGTATGATGAAAAGCACATTATGTGCATGTATGGGACTGTCACAAGCCATTAACTAATACAATTAATATACAATAATAATTATATTAAAATACATTAACACGAAGCAGTTGGCTCTCTGTGAAATTATTAAAATGACTGTAATAAAATCTGATGTTTTCTGAGACATAAACCTTATCCAGTAAACTCTATTTTTATGTTTTATTTATAACTAAATAACATGAAATCATCCTCTAGCCAAAATCACAGCCAAGGAAAAAGCTTAAAGAGTTGATTTTATACAAAATAAGATTATGCTTACACATTTAATTTGTAGAATGATGGCCATGCTGCCATAAAAGTAGAGGTACTACTCTACTTTTATTTCCTCTACTCTACTTTTATTTAAAAGTTCCCGAAGTGGAAGACAATCAATAAACAAGGGAGCCAGCAAGTATGCAAGATGATTTTATATATTGTGAAATTTTAAAAATTGGAATGAACAGGGAGAAGTACTGCAGAGTAATCTCTGTGATGACTTTAGATAAGAAAGGAAAGAATGAGGTGGTATAGCACATCAATGCTGACCTCGACAAGACATTCATATCACAGCCTGCGTGAGGACTGGTGGGATATACACGTTACACCCCGAAGGAACACACACTAAAGCACCAGGGAACTGGACAAAAGGTACACCCTGATCAAGACAAAAAAGTGATTGCTCATTGGATAACCCTGACGGTCACCTTCATTTTGTGCCAAGAGGAAATTTCCAGGCTGTCCAAACAGAAGAAGATATCAACTGAATTGAGAAGACAAAATAATTGAAGTTCAGCGTGGCAGAGGTGGCTACGAGTTGCAGAACAGAGTTCTAGAAAACAGGGAACTCTGTTGAAAAACATTTCTCAAATCTGCGTAGAGCTCTGTGCCTGTTAAGCTTGATTGCCAACTCAACCGGATTAAGATTCTCTTGGAGGTGTGGTTGGCTTGTAAGGATACTAACCTCAGCTATGGTTTAGCCCACTGATAAATTCATAGCTGAATGGACTGCTGGGTGATGGAACCTAGTCGGAAGAAGTCGGTCATTTGTGTCAAGGTTAAATTATACCTGGAGAAATGTTTACCCTAGCAATGCTTTGACAAATGTTCAAAACTATGCTTGACAGCATCCATAGGACCTAGAAACAGTTTAGATCTGTACCAGGTGAAATAGCAAACTCCTAAAAGAAGACAAATTTCAGACTCCAAAATAAGTAATATGCACGATGTCCAACACCCAGTTTACAATTTCCTAGACACGCAGAAAATCAGGAAAACATGGCATACTTTCCATGGTAAAAATGAACCAAACTCTGAAATTGTAAGAGAAAACATAGGATAAAGTCTTTAGTAACCAATGATTAGGTGAATATTTCTTAGATATAGTACCAAAAGTATGAGCCATAAGCGAACATATTAGTAAGTTAGACTTCAATTTCAGATTTTATATTTTGATGTTGTAAAGTATGGAATTTGAAATATTGAAATTATTTTGTTTTCTAACATGTATATTCAGTTGTTCTGCCATTGTTTATTGAAAATAGTGTCTTTTTTGCTCCTAAACAGCTTTTTCATGTCTGTTGGAAATTAGTTGCCCAAATACATGTGGATTGATTTCCAGGTATTTTTTCTATTGCCTGATTTATGCCAATTTTGATCGATAAAATTTGTTTTGATTGATAAAACTTTACAATAAAATTTAAAATCCTAAAAAAAATGAACCAAAAGAATCAGATTCAAATACTAAAGAAAGGATACGATTAGCAGAAAAGAATTTTAAAACAGCTGTTACAAATAGGCTCAATATGGATCAAGGATTTAAAAGTAAACAAGAGAAAATAGGAAGATTTTCTTTTCTTTTTTGGTACCAGGAATCAAACTCAGGACCTTACATTTGCCAGGCAGGTGCTTGTGCCGCTGAGCTACATCCCTGGCCCAGGAAGATTCTTTAAAAGAACTGAATGCGAAATTTCTTGAGGTTAAAAATTAAATACCCAAAATAAAAATTCTCTGTACAAGGTCAACAGTAAATTATAAGATGTAGAAAAAAATATATGTGAATTTGAAGACATAGTGATTGAAATTATTAAACTAAGTCATAGAAGTAAAAGCACTAAGAAAACACTTTATGGCCTAATAGATATTTAATGGTAATTGCAGAGATAGGAAATAAAGGGGACAGAAAAATGTTTGAAAATAATGATTAAAATGTTCCGAAGTTTAAGGAGACCATAAAGTCATGAATTGCATTTAATAAGGTGAACAAACCCCAATTGGAATAAAATATAAAAACCCACAGAGAGACAAATTTTCAGCAAATTGATTAAACCTAGTATTGAAAAGAAAAATCTTAAACTATAGGAAAAATGTACATTGCATACAGAGGTATAAAGATGTTAATCACTACAGCTATTTCTCAGAAACCCTGCAAGCCATATGACAGAGAATTAACATTTAAAATAGAGAAAAGAACTTATGATTCTTTATCTATAAGAAGAAAAACTTTTTAGAACTGAAGGTAACTATAAAATTACTTTTTAGACAAATAAAATGAGATAAAATTTATGGCCAATAAAACCCTTGTACCAAAAATATAAAGGAAATTTCTCTAGGCATAAAAATGTAGCAGAAAAATATGTGGAATTAAATTTAAAATAGAATGCCAGTAATCACATATCTGTGAGTAAATTTTTCACTTATTATTAGAATAAAAAAGTAATAAATTTAATCTTTCAGTTAATGACATAGGCAGATGACTCTATTCCATCTGTCTATTTTATCTACCTATTGTATAACTATTTATTTCATATATTTTATCTATTATCTGTCTGTCCATCCATCCATCCCATATGTCTTTTCTATGTATCTATCCATTCTATTATCTATTCATTCCATTTGTCTATTCTATGTGTACTATCTCTCCATCATCTTTATAGCTATTGCCTATATATCCATTCTATTTATCTATCATCTATCTATATCTATCTACCTATCATCTATCTACAGTATACATCCCACCTATCTCCTCTATTCATTCTATCATCTATCTATTCCATTTGTCTATTCTGTGCACTCTATGTATTATCTACCTATGCATCATCTATATAGCTATCAGGTATATATCTGATCTATCTGTCTATCTATCTATCTATCTATCTATCTATCTATCTATCTATTATCTATCTTATCTGCCTCTTCTATCTATCCATTCTATCACCTATCCATTCAATTAGTTTATTCTATGTATACTATCATCTATCTATCTCTCCATCATCTATCTATATGTTATCACCTATATATCTATTTCATCTAGCTATCTACCTAGCTATCATCTATCAATTCCATCTATGTCTATTCTCTCTACTCATCTATTTATCTGTCCAATCTATCTATCTATACATCTATCTATACATATATCAACTATGTATCTATGTACAAAAGTATCTATGTAACTGTTATCCATGTATCTATCTTATCCTTTCTATCTAAATCTATCTATCTATCTATCTATCTATCTATCTATCTATCATCTATCATCATCAACTATTTATCTCCATACAAAGGCATCTATGTACCTATCATCTGTGTATCGATCTAATCTATTATCTATCTGTATATCTATCCAAATTCATACTTTATATATAGAGTGAGATTCCTCCTCTCCAAAGAAAATCCTTTCTACCTCCCTTGGGTGTATGTCCCCCTCCAATAACTTTCTCTAGCTGAGCATTGTCCAATAAAATTTGCTCTGATGACAAAAATATTATAAAATATATGGTACCCATAGCTGAATGTAGCTAGAAAGCTAAATTTCAACAGTGTTTAATTTTATTCAAGTAGGCACATGTGTCTAAATGCTACCATCTTGAGTAATTGCTATAGAGAGTTAAGGAAGAAAATGATCAAACGCAAATATGGAAAGAAGAGTCCTCTGCCAAATCTCAAAGCCTCCCTAATGAGGTTCTTGGGAAAGAAGCTAAAAAGGTCAGTCTCCCTGCAGGTACAATTTTCCCCCAACCTCACCTCAGGGATGTTCGGCAATGTGTGAAGACATTTTGGCTTGTCACAATGCTTAAGGAACCAATAGCCTCCAGTGGGTAGAGGCTAGGATGGTGGCCAACTCATTCGAGTGCACAGCACCATACCTGTGCAGAATTAGTCAACCCCCCGAACCCTAAGGTGGGGAAACCCTGCTAAAAGGTAAAGTAGGTGAAACCAGGGCTTGAAACTGAAACCCCTCAAGACATTTAAAGTGGGAACGTGGAATTTTTGAGTTTTGTCCAGCAAGAAAATAACACTTTTGATAGACTGTTCATCCATCTTTTCTCTTAAAGCATGAAAAAAGCAGGTTGTACTGTGCACTTCTCAAAAAATAGCAATGTTAATTTTCACAGAGGTTGTACTAGGTTACACTCCCACCAGCACTGTAGAAGGGCACTTTCTTCTCTACATCCTTGTCAGCTTTTGTTATTATTTGATTTCTTGATGACAGCTGTTCTTTCCAGAGTAAGATGGAATCTTAGTGTTATTCGAAATCTGCATTTGTCTAATGGCCAGAGATATTGAGTATCTTTTCATATATTTATTGGCCATTTGTACTTCTTCCGGGATGATAAAGAAAATGTGGTATTTATATTCAATGAAGTACCACTCTTTTATAAAAAAGATAAATTTGAGTCATTTGTAGGAAAATGGATGCATCTTGAGACCATAACATTAAGTGAAATAAGACACACAAGCTTAAATATTGCATGGTTTCTCTTGTACAGGAAAACCAGAGCATAAATAAATTAAAGAGCAAAATAAAAGACACACATGATAGAAAAGAGGAAGATCGATTTTTTGCAAATGGGAAGGGGACCAAGAGATGGAGGGAGGGAGAGAGAATAGGGATGAAAAAAGAACTGAGCTGCATTATATACATTTACCAACTCCTCAAGAGGAATTCATAATCATTATGTATTGCAAACATGGACTAATAAAAATAACAGTAAAGAAAAAAAATAGCATTGAATTCCTCTCAAGTTAAATGGACCAAGTGCCAGAATACTCCGTTCAGCTTGGCTTCAGTTTAAGGGTATCACGAACACAATTTTTTAAATGTCACTTGGAGCATTGGCTCACAAGATGAGAATTGCCCCTAAGCAACTTTCTGGGACTTTGCATGTAATGTCTCCTTTCTCTAATAAGGCAGTGAATGAGACTAACTGTGTAAGGAAATAAAGCAGAGAAAGTTGACAAGTATTTTTACTCCTGGCCAAGAATCTTTTAGGAATAAAGCAGAGTTTTAACATCACTCGGAAAAGCAAAGATAAAACCAGTGCACCATAAATACAAAGAGATGCCCGTTTTGCTGATTAAATGACAAATGACCATTCTGTGATGATTTTGCTACAGCCTCCATCTTTCTTCACTTGTGGTGCTAGTTAGGAGGATCTTTTCCCATGTTAAAAATGCATGCCATAAAATATTTTGGGAAAACTAACAGAGAAAGGAATACTACAGAAAAGAAAGCAATTCTATAGAAGAGTGAGTCTTTGATAGAGGAATTTTCTATATACTGGATTAACAGCTTTACATGAGGAGGGGATCTTATTCATGCCTCCAGAGACTCTCAGAAAAAGGATTTCTGTGAGATCCAAATTAGCCTCAAATTCTTCCTCATGACTGAAATTTAGTTGCCTGGGAACAAAAATAAACCAGAAATATAATTTAAATCAGAAACAAAGATGGTTCTGTGTTTTCAAAAGGAACATGGTTTCACCCATTAGCATGGGTCACTGATTACGGTTTCTCTTTCAACATCATGAAGATCTTAAATATAATTACTGCACTGAAATGCTGTGTCAAAGGTTCATTCAGCTTCTGAAGGTTGTATTTAATCACTCCTGGCTGTAAACTCAGCTGCCGATGAAAAGATCTCAGAACAAAATTTTACTCTTTTAATTCACTATAAAATAGTGATAAAAATGGACCCGGGGCCAGTTTTCCAAAACTAAACCTCATGACTTGAAGCAATCTCACTCTTCTGAAAAGTACTGGAGATACTACACATTTGCCAGAATAAATCAGTTGCCTGTTGGCTATACCTTTGGAGAAATATCTCCATCCTAAGGACTCTCGAAATCTGCAGGGAGAAGTAAAACCTGGAAAAGCCATGGAAGGCAGTCTTTCAAATCTTGAGCCAAATGGAAGAAGTCATAAGGGAAGTCTTTGGTTTAAGAGAATTGCTCATGCGTTTGTCCCAGTTTCTTTTTTTAAAAAAAGATCTTTTGAACTTTAGGAACAATAGAGATTTTTACAAAGCAGAAGGGAAAAAAGATGTAATTCTTTTTGGTTTGTTTTTGTTTTTCCTGAGGCTTACAAGTTATGTTGGAATGCATGAGGTTAACCTTTACATTAACTACACATTGCTAATGATACTATACATTAGTACAACTCCTTGGAAGAAGTGATTTGGAAATAAGAACCAAGATGTATAAAACCCCATACTATACTTCCATTCAGAATTCATATTTGTACAAATCCATGTTGTAAAAATCTAAAACATGATAAAAGCTACTGGGTAAAGATACTCAAATGGTGAAAATCAGCATGTTTTATCTGGCAATGGTGAAGAAACTAAATGAAATTGCCATACACTTATTTAATAGAATATTAATAGGAAATGTAGCCACTTGAAAATATTGTGTCTAGGCTATGGAAAAATCTTGGTCACACTCTTTCTCATCTCTTCCTCTTGGGTAACAAGCCCACAGGAGTGGTGGGAAAGTATGGAAAATGTGTCTTGAAACTGCCCAAGTATTCTAGGTGTAGGGAGAGAGCAGGGAATCCTGGGTGTACATTTATGTTGCCATGCAAAAGCCAATAACCAGTGATTTAGAAGAATCAGGATACTTCCTTGAAACCTGGGGTAAAGCCATTAGATTCTGTTCTCTGGTGGGATTCTTCTGCATGCTCTTCATTCTCTCCTGGGACATGAAAAAGGGAGATCGACCACAGCTTTTGCCTTGTTCAGTGTCAGACCATACAGAAAGGAAAATCCTTTCTGGCCATCCAGTGCCTTCCAGGTTATTGCCAGTGTGTCCATAATAGAGGTGGACACATCGCCTCTTGCAGGCATGCGAAAAAAAAAAGTATATTTTAGTGAAAGGCAATGTGTAATACACTGGAATGAGGCCCAGATTCATGTCCACAGGTAATATTTTCTACTGAAGAAGAAATAATGGTAGTAGCAGAAGAAACATGTTAAGAGAGTTAGAAGAATCCTTGGAAAGTTATAACTAGACAACAACATACATTGCTAGAGTCAGGCAGAATGAGTTTCTACTATGTGATCGAGCCATCCCACTCCTGGGGAAACATCTGAAGGAAATGAAATCAACACCCCAAGGATACCTACATGCTCATATTTATTCCAGCACTATTTACAACAGCTAAGATATTAAAGAGCATAGGTGTCCATCAACACATGAATGGATAAAGAAACTGTGGTATTTATCTATACAATAGAGTATTATTTACCCACAAAAAATGAAATCCTGTCATTTGAAACAAAATGAGTGGAACTGGAGATCACTATGTAAAGTGAAATAAACTGACACAGAAAGACAAGTACCGCATGTTGTGTCTCAAATGTGGAAGCTGAAATAGAACTCCCTGAATGTAGAATGGTGATTAATTGAGATGAGGACAACTATGTTAGGAGAGGCAGGTAAAGGGAAGAGGGATGAGTGCGTGCTGTATGCATATATGGGAATAGCACGCAGAACCTTGTTAGTATATACAATTAATTCATGAAATTAAAGCAGAAGCATTATTTTTTCAAAAAAAGAAGTAGTCTCAGAAAGAGAATGGTAATGACCAAGAATTGAAGAATCACCTGAAACATTCTCATAACAGGACAAAAGGAAGTACACATCAAAAACAAAAAGGTGAGAGAGTTGTAATTTAGTGCCTACCATTAAGAGGCATTAAAGACTAGATAAACAGATATCAGTCTATTCTCCATTACTGTGACAAAATCCTCGAGACCGATGACGTATAAAGGAAAGAGGTTGGCTAGCTCACAGTCTGGAGGCTGAAAGTCTGAGATTGGTTAGTCCCCTGTGTCTTGCATCTGTTGAGGATTCGTGACAGTTGACAACACAGTGGGAGTGTATTCAAGAATTTCCAGGGGACAGTGAGATGGCTCAGCGGCATAAACGCCTGCCTGGCAAGCGCGAGGGCCCGAGTTCGATTTCGGGAACCCACGTACGATAAAAGGGCCGGTGATATCGCACAGTGGCACGGGTGCCTGCTGGCGTGCGAGGTCCTGAGGTCGACCCTCGGTACCCACAAAAAAAAAAAAAAAAAGAATTTCCAACACATGAATCTTTGGGGGGACAAACCACATCTCAGTCATAGCAGCCTGTATTCATATTACTACCTTAGCTACAGTAGGTGGAATTGCACCATCCGTCCTCCTATCATTCTTCATCTTGCAATCCTTACTATTACTATTTGAGAATCAGTAACAAACCAGTACAGAAAGCTCTGCAAGTCTAGTTTATAAAGATGTTTAGGAGCATTGACAGTGAATCCTGATGACTTTAGTTCGGATCAACTCCTCTACTTCCTATCTGTGAGATTCTTGTGTAAATAACTCTACTTCCCTTGGTTTTAGTTTCCTCTTTTTTAAGATGGGAACAAAATACCACTGAATTAATAGTGTATTACTATTATGAGCGTCAAAGTGTGCCATAAATACAGAAGCATGTGACCTACACAACAAATGCTGTACAGTGAATACCTATTATAATATACTTTTTTGAACAACGGCATCTTATTTTATAGAAGTCACTGACAATGTTAAGTGTCACTCCTTTATTCTCCTCATTGCAAACATCTTTCTTAGGCAGAATATCATTGTTCATTTGTTCCAATGCCTGCCAACTTTTAGTTAGCATATTTTGTGTCAAGCTCATTAACCTTGAGGGAATGTGAAATATTTGAAGCACATTTTAAGACCTGAGGTACACAAATCTGTTTTCTGTCTGATTACTGGTGAAATCACGATGGCAGTGATGACACTGATAAATAACTGATACATATTAAGCCCCTTAGAGGAGCTACCTACTTTAATCTGAAATTCCTTCCAAATGGGACCAACCTAAAGGAGATTCTCTTTAGGAAACATACATTGAAGTTGTCTTTAAAAAAAAAAAGAAAATCTTCCGACATACTAGTTTTTAGAATATGCATATTTAACTGTACATATCTGTGCATATAACTTAATTTCCAGATTACAGTTCCCCTGATTATATATATATTGTATTTCCTCTGTCATAATTTCTATGGCATCAAAGAAAGCAGCATGCATCCAACAGAAAGCCAAAATAATCATATTAATAGTACTCAGCATGGGCTGGAATGATAATAAGGGTCATAAGAAAAATAATTTTTTGTGTAGAGGACCAGCTCATGGTCAGAAAGTTGTTCACAGACTCTGGACATGTTCATTTGCCTTACACCGCGTTTTCCAAAACTCAAATAACTTATAAACCTTTGGAAATCGAAATAACAGCCAGGATGTGCCGCAGCCTGTCTTGGCCAACATGCGGAAGTCCAACAACACTTGTGCAGAGGAGAGAAGCTGCCCTTGCCAGTGTGGTCCTGTTCTAGGTCACTCCATCCTGCTACCTTGAGCTGGACTTGCAAACACTCGAGGTTCTGTCTCTTGCCATCCTGCGACCTTGAGCTGGACTTGCAAATGCTCGAGGTTCTGTCTCTTGCCTTCGTCCATGCCTGCTGCTAAACCAAAAACTTTGCCCTCATTACCCCTTGGCCTCGCGACATCTTAAACTCAGGTTATTTGTAATACACATGTCATCTGTGAGAAGACTGAGGTCTAAAGCAGTCCACTGAAACTTCTCAAAGTCACCCAAAGTGGCCCCGCTAAGATTTGAACTAAGTTCTATTTGCCCTGAAAGCTGAACTCTCAGCCTCTCTGGGCCACTAGTTTTCTCCAAAATGCCCACTACTCCTGAGTAGATGGATTTCTCTGCCTGTGATAGTTTTTCCCTCCATTTGGAGATCTTTCTCCTGTTGGACTTTAGTGCATGTCTGCCTGTCTGTCTGTCTTTCTGTCGCTGTCACATCTGAGGAGTCTCCATCCCACATTGTTCTCCCTGTTTTCTTCATCTCCATTCATGCATTTGTTCCACTGCTATTTTATCCCTTCCTATGACTTCTCCGATTTCTATGCTTTTGTCTTTCTATTCCATTCTTAGCAGTGCAAAAAAGTGTTTTATTCCTGCACTCTATTTTCTTTGCCGTGAATGCATTTTGCCCAAACAGAAATAATTAGAATCATTTTATTTTTAGAAACATCTCTATATCTTAGTAATACAATCTCACTTCCTCCTCATTCTCTGTTAACTGTTTTGTTTGAAAATTATCTTCTTCAGTGAAAACTTATCCATCATGACCCTTGTATGACAAAGGCAAGTCTTACTCTGTGGGAAGCAGGGGAATGCAATTAACTATCTTTCTCGAGTAAATGCTGAGACAAGAATCAGTCATTTGAAAACAAATATCTTTGTCAATTGTGTTACCATATGTACTCTGTTAATCAGGTTTCCAGCACTGTGACAAGTACTTGAGATAGCAAACCAACAAAAATAAAAGGTTTATTTTGGCTCGTAGTTTTGGAAGTTTCAGTCCATAGTCACTTGGTCTGACCTTATTGCTAGAAGCCTGTGGTTTGCAAGAAATTGCAGGCTGAGGAGCAGACTTCACCTACAACATGAATCTCATTCTTTTCTGGTGGAAATCTCGAGTAGACAAATCTCCCATGATGCGTTCCTATTCTTTCTGCCAGATTTCCATCCAACATTGAACATTTGGTGAATATTCTCTGGAACCAGTATGTGCCAGACATGAGTTCACTGAACCAGAACCGAATAGATAAGATCCTGATCTCTTAAGCCTACATGGAGAATGTGGAAAGATGGAAAATAACCCAGATGAATAAACAAAAATTCTATCATATTAGATTGTGGTTAGTGCCAAAGGAAAAACAAAGGTGATTCAGCAAGATGATAGATTGGAAAGGCATGGATGGAGATATAAAGATTAGGCTTTCTCTCCTTTATGATTATTCTTAATCGAGCTTTTTCCTCTTCTCACTCTGTGTAAACAAGTCCAGAATTCACTGTATGTGTTTGGTCATGTTTTTATTTTTCTTCCTATTACCATGGTGATGATACATAAAATGCATCAATCATCATCCATTACTCATGGTAGATTCTGAGTATCTCTCATGCCTCCACTGCAAGTATTTTTAATGCTACAAACTCTAAGTTACTCCTTTTCATTAGGAGGTTTCAGTAAAAGTGCCTAGAACTCTTTTTTCTTTGTAATAGATGAGATCCCCTGGATAGTTCCAGCAAGGGGCCCACTTAGTTTTCCTTGTTAAAACTTTCATTCAATACATATGTTGGAAATATCTTATACCTCTGTCTCAGTGCAGGGTGCTGCAAAACTAAAGTTCATGATAGGAAATGGGAGAAAAATAAGCAAAGAACTAGAGTTATCCCTCAGTATCCATGAAAAATTGGTTCTAAGACCTCCTATAGATTCCAAGTCCATGATGCTCAAGTCCTTCATATAAGTTCTTGTAACATTTGCACAGTCTACACATATATATGAATGTGAATCATATATGATTCACATATGTGAATCATCTCTAGATTACTTACAAGTATATTGTCGAATAAAATGTGAGTGCCAAGCAAACACTTGTGAAAACTGTATTGTTCAGGGAATAATGGATAAGAAAAATGTCAGTAGATGTTCAGTACAGGTGCAGTATTTTTTTAAAAATATTTTTGATCCACAGTTGCCGGAATCTGAAGTAGGAATAGCATACTGTAACTTAAATAAATGGGATCTGGACCGCCTCTGATGCTTGCACACCATAAAATGATAGGAAGAATTCCATTCCTTCATCCAGAATAATAGGGAGATATGTCACAGGAGGAGTTTGATGTGGTCGCCCAACCCAATTTCTTCCTGGGAAGCTGGGCAGTGTGCTGTATTTTTTCTTCCTTTGAAAACGGAGTCATTCAAACATGCAAAAGGACCCTTCCTGCTTCAACCAGCACACATCCATTTTTGCTATCTGAAGCCCCAAGTGGGCATCTAGTAGAATTATTATCAGGTTTCTCACTAAAGAACTAAGAAAGTTGGTGGGAGCAGGAAATGCAGGAACAAGGACAATCCCAGGGACCTCAGCTGAAGATGAGGCATCGCACAACATGAGCCAAAAACACAACTCAGCTTCCCAAATCCTGGACTCCCAGTTTGCTGAGAGAATACGACAGCGTCCAGTGGTCGAGCAGGGGTGAGTGGCATGCTTGGGGATCTATTAGCTGGAACGCACAGCATACTGGTCACACGATGGGTGTGTGGGCTATGGGATCCAAGCTTTCTAGGTTCCCTTTCCAGAGAAGAGGGAAGGAAGAGATTAAAACCAGAAGCCCTAGTGAGAGATGTTACAGCCAATTTACCCCTGGTCTTATACATCACTGTATTTAAAATGACACAGACAAGGAATAGTAAGCAATGGAATGAAAAATGGCAGAGAAGATTGGAGTTATTTATCCTGAAAGATGATTTTACAGTTGTCAGCAGGTAAGCAAAGGGTTATGTTGAAGAGAACTCCAGCCAATTCTTCCTAATCATCATAGAACAAGAATAAATGCATTTAAATGCCAACTAGGTCAGGTTAGTTTAGAGATTAAAAAGGATGTCTTAACAGTAAAAGTTATTAAGTATTAACCAAAAGATTCTTGGTCATAAAAAGGTAGCAAAAGAATATCCAGTCCTTCATTTTAAAGTCACTATTTCTTTTCTATAAAATTGATCGCTATAAGCAGGTGTTTGGATACGAAAAGAATCACCAGAAGAAGAAACAAATAATTTTGCAATCATATTTGAGAGCCTGCAAATTAGGCAATCTCAGTGTCCAGAGAAGGATAAATAATTGATAAGATCAGTTTTAAGTCAGCTATTTCTTTTTTAACAGATAGAGTTGGAGGATAATGAACTTCGCCAACGTTTATCACTTTATGTCCTGGAGTCTGTGTCATGGGATTGCCTCTGGATGGGAATGTCTTTTTAATGAAGTGCCCTGGGTTTCTAAAATCACTTACACAAATTCCAAATCAGATATGCCGTATCCAAATGCTGCATATTGTTCAGACCACCCTGGATGTTGTTTAGCTGGTTTCAAATTCTGATTGTAATGTAAAGTGTCATCAGAGATTTCACTGAGATTAACTGGAATGGTGTTGGTATGTCTTTCAGGAAGCTATAGAAATGAAAACATTTAGAGAATTTGCAATATTGGAAACTTTTAGTGACAAATGAAGGAAAAGGGCAAATGAATGAAGTAACACCACATTCCAGCTATGTGTTAGGAAGGATGAAACTCAAAAATGATTCAGCTTAAGCATCCAAATGTTTGTTTATTATCACCAACATTTTTTTTCATAAAATCCCTGGAAGTGTGTTTTTTAATTGTCATCCATAAACTTTTAAGATTAAAATTGTTAATTTTACTCAATTTAGAAAAATTCCATTTCAAGAGGTCCCAAAGGATATCATGTGTTATTGCTGACTACACTGGAATAAGTAGCATTGGTGTTAACATAATAAATCCATCAGTTTCCAAAGGATGCTTTTATAAATATATATCTCTGCAAGGCGAGGTCTCCTCTGCGACTCTCCCAGTTAAGGAAAGCACAAAAGCATGCGTTCATTTTTTGTGTGTTTTATCGTACTATGCTTTCATTATTGCTATTTCACTATAGCTTTGTGTTGTATCACTAAGACCAAATAAAAGAGAGTGTATGTACAGTGGAGTGATCAGGTATTAGGGGAAGCTGCCAAGTGAAATCACACAAATCACACACACATATGCTGCAATTTTTCCTTTAATAACTGTCTCTCCATTGATTCCTTCCTGTATACAGGGGTTTGGCAAATTATGAGTTCAAGCAAAAAACTATTGATAGCATGATAGCCAGCCATGGTGAAGTACATCTGCAATCCCAGCACTGTAACAAAATAGCCAGCCATGGTGAAGTACATCCGTAATCCCAGCACTGTAACATAATAGCCAGCTATGGTGAAGTGCATCCGTAATCCCAGCACTCTAACATAATAGCCAGCTATGGTGAAGTGCATCTGCAATCCCAGCACTCTAACATAATAGCCAGCTATGGTGAAGTGCATCTGTAATCCCAGCACTCTGACATAATAGCCAGCTATGGTGAAGTGCATCTGTAATCCCAGCACTCTAACATAATAGCCAGCTATGGTGAAGTGCATCTGCAATCCCAGCACCGTAACATAATAGCCAGCTATGGTGAAGTGCATCTGTAATCCCAGCACTGTAACATAATAGCCAGCTATGGTGAAGTGCATCTGCAATCCCAGCACCGTAACATAATAGCCAGCTATGGTGAAGTGCATCTGTAATCCCAGCACTGTAACATAATAGCCAGCTATGGTGAAGTGCATCTGTAATCCCAGCACTCTAACATAGTAGCCAGCTATGGTGAAGTGCATCTGCAATCCCAGCACTGTAACATAATAGCCAGCTATGGTGAAGTGCATCTGCAATCCCAGCACTCTAACATAATAGCCAGCTATGGTGAAGTGCATCTGTAATCCCAGCACTCTAACATAGTAGCCAGCTATGGTGAAGTGCATCTGCAATCCCAGCACTGTAACATAATAGCCAGCTATGGTGAAGTGCATCTGCAATCCCAGCACTGTAACATAATAGCCAGCTATGGTGAAGTGCATCTGTAATCCCAGCACTCTAACATAGTAGCCAGCTATGGTGAAGTGCATCTGCAATCCCAGCACTGTAACATAATAGCCAGCTATGGTGAAGTGCATCTGTAATCCCAGCACTCTAACATAGTAGCCAGCTATGGTGAAGTGCATCTGTAATCCCAGCACTGTAACATAGTAGCCAGCTATGGTGAAGTGCATCTGCAATCCCAGCACTGTAACATAATAGCCAGCTATGGTGAAGTGCATCTGTAATCCCAGCACTCTAACATAGTAGCCAGCTATGGTGAAGTGCATCTGTAATCCCAGCACTGTAACATAGTAGCCAGCTATGGTGAAGTGCATCTGCAATCCCAGCACTGTAACATAATAGCCAGCTATGGTGAAGTGCATCTGCAATCCCAGCACTCTAACATAATAGCCAGCTATGGTGAAGTGCATCTGCAATCCCAGCACTCTAACATAATAGCCAGCTATGGTGAAGTGCATCTGTAATCCCAGCACTCTGACATAATAGCCAGCTATGGTGAAGTGCATCTGTAATCCCAGCACTCTAACATAATAGCCAGCTATGGTGAAGTGCATCTGCAATCCCAGCACCGTAACATAATAGCCAGCTATGGTGAAGTGCATCTGTAATCCCAGCACTGTAACATAATAGCCAGCTATGGTGAAGTGCATCTGCAATCCCAGCACCGTAACATAATAGCCAGCTATGGTGAAGTGCATCTGTAATCCCAGCACTGTAACATAATAGCCAGCTATGGTGAAGTGCATCTGTAATCCCAGCACTGTAACATAGTAGCCAGCTATGGTGAAGTGCATCTGCAATCCCAGCACTGTAACATAATAGCCAGCTATGGTGAAGTGCATCTGCAATCCCAGCACTCTAACATAATAGCCAGCTATGGTGAAGTGCATCTGTAATCCCAGCACTCTAACATAGTAGCCAGCTATGGTGAAGTGCATCTGCAATCCCAGCACTGTAACATAATAGCCAGCTATGGTGAAGTGCATCTGTAATCCCAGCACTCTAACATAGTAGCCAGCTATGGTGAAGTGCATCTGTAATCCCAGCACTGTAACATAGTAGCCAGCTATGGTGAAGTGCATCTGCAATCCCAGCACTGTAACATAATAGCCAGCTATGGTGAAGTGCATCTGTAATCCCAGCACTCTAACATAGTAGCCAGCTATGGTGAAGTGCATCTGTAATCCCAGCACTGTAACATAGTAGCCAGCTATGGTGAAGTGCATCTGCAATCCCAGCACTGTAACATAATAGCCAGCTATGGTGAAGTGCATCTGCAATCCCAGCACTGTAACATAATAGCCAGCTATGGTGAAGTGCATCTGTAATCCCAGCACTCTAACATAGTAGCCAGCTATGGTGAAGTGCATCTGCAATCCCAGCACTCTAACATAGTAGCCAGCCATGGTGAAGTGCATCTGTAATCCCAGCACTCTAACATAATAGCCAGCTATGGTGAAGTGCATCTGCAATCCCAGCACTCTGGGAAGCTGAGGCAAGAGAGTAGCAGGTTTGAGCCCAGACTGGACAATTTAGTGACTTAATGAGGACATGTCTCAAAAAATCAAAAGGGCTGGGATGTAGCTCAGTGTCAAGGTGTGAGTTCAATCTCGAATACCACAAAGAACATACATTTTTTAAAAATAGAAAAACAATAGGTAACAAGCGTTAGTAAACATACAGGGAATCATTGTGTACTCTTGGTGAGAATGTAAAGTAGTACAGCCATTATGGAAAACAGTATGGAAGTTCCTCAAAAGAATGAAAAAGAGAACCACTAATCAGGAGTTGCACCTCAATACCAGTTCTGGGTATGTATATAAAGGATATGAAATCAGTATACCGAAAAGTATCTAGCCAGGCATGGTGGCACATGACTATTATCCTAGCACTCCGGGAGGCTGAAGCAGGAGGATTGCTCTTTCAAACTCAACCTGAGCAACTTAGTAATTCACCAAGACTTGTCTCAGAATTAAAAAATAAAGGGCTGAGGGTGTAGCTCAGTGCAAAGGTCCTTGGTTCAGCCCTAGTACTAATTTTCCACATTCATTGCAGTACTACATACAATGGCAAAGATATAGAAGCAACTTAAGGGTGCACTGATGCACGAACAGATAAAGAAAATTTGGTTCACGTACACAACAGAATACCATTCTGCCTTAAGAAGAATGAATTCCTGTCTTTTGAGACAATGTGGATGAATCCGGAGAATACCATATTCATTGAAATAAACCACATATGGAGGAAAAGTTACTGCAAGATCTCACTTACATGCAGAATCTAATAAAAAAATTTAATGTAAAAAATGAATAAACAAAATCCAAACTCATACAAGTAGGTAAAGAATGGTGGTTGCAGGGGCTGGGTATGAGGACATATTGAAGAGATGTTGGTCAAAGATTTCAAAAATTCAGGGCCGGTGAGATGGCTCAGCGGCATAAGCGCCTGCCTTGCAAGCGCGAGGGCCCGAGTTCGACTCCCGGAACCCACATACGAAAAAGGGGCCGGTGATATCGCTCAGCGGCATGGGCGCCTGTTGGTGCGCGAGGTCCTGAGGTCGACCCCCTGGTACCCACAGGAAAAAAAAAAACAAAAAAACAAAAAAACAAAGATTTCAAAAATTCAGTTATGCTGAGGAATAAGTGAAAAAGATGTACTGTATATCCCTTTGGCTATCGTTAATAACAATGGCTGACATAGCTGACAATTGCTAAGAGGGAAAATTTTAACTGTACTTACCACAAAAATGTGATATATCTGTGAGGCTGTGCATGTGTACATTAGCTTGGCGTAGCCATGCCCATTGTATGCAGATTTCAAAGTGTCATGCTGCACATCACAAATACATACAGCTTTTTATCTGTCAATTAAAAAAAAAGGGAAAGTTCAGTTGGATATTATAATCAGGAGTTATAGCCTGGCTTCATAGCATATCTCCCCAAATTGAGTATAACACCTGCTTGCTGATATGCCTTGACTGTACCTAGGCCAAGTTCACTAAATACTTATACTCATAAAATGACCTTCTCTGGTGTCCTTTTGGGGTCATTTCATAATTCCTGCTATGCTCTACAGGAAACTGAATCTGGGAGGACAATTTCATTGTATTCTTTCAATATCCAAGCTGTCCTCTTATTCTCTCAATACCCAAGCCATATGTGTGTGTGTGTGTGTGTGTGTGTGTGTGTGTGTGTGTGTGTGTGTGTAATTGCTGCTGTTGGCTTGTTTGATAATTTAAATTTCATGTGACCAAGAACTTCAGCTTGAGACACAAGAGAAATGAATCTTGGATTTTTTTCTGTCTGGCTTCTCAGAGTTCATGATTAGAACAATGAGCACCACCTCACCCTTAGATAAGCCAGTAGATGAGCTGTCCTGAAGATTTTCCTAGAGTTTAGCAAGAGCTAAATGCACCCAGGCAAGCAGAAGAATGGTGTATGCTGAGTGTTTTCTTTATATATATATTTTTTCTTCAATATAAGCACAGCCAACTATTCAAGACTATGATTCAAAACAGAATCTTTGAAACCCAGATAGAGAATTGATCTGCTTGGCTTGGTCTACAGAGTTGAAAATTAAAACAATATTTCAACCAGAAGTAGTTTGCATATCACTCTTTCACCAACAGATAATGCTTTTGGCATCTGAAGCCGGATGATAGCACATTTGTTACTCCACGGAGCAAAACAAGGGATAACATGTGGTGTGCATGTGTGTGCGTGGGTGAGTGTGAGTTTAAATCCACAGTGCAGAAACCTGAATCAAAACTTCAACATACTCACTCAATTCAGGGCCAAAGAGAAATAACTGAAATCCACTGTGTAGAATATCACCAGTTTAATGGCCAGCCGCATCTCCACGAACCAAATGTATTTCCTGGCCGAGTGTCCATTTGAGTGGTAGCGTCAGCACTTGGTGGATAGCTTCCTTCAGGGCACTGAATGGAAAGGATTCTGCTTCCTCATCCCAGCACACATCGACTCTGTTTTAACGCTCCCAAATGATCCCAAGTGAATACTCTATAGCAAGGCATAAGATGCACGTCCTTTGAGAGCCAATTCTTCTCCAGGAGAACTTGGACAAGCGAGACAGAGAAAGGAGAAAAGCCAGTAATGAGCCAGTCACATGTGGGTTCCCTTGCAAGGAACAAGGGCTCAGTCCCTGAGCGATTGTAGAACATGCCTCAGAGTTGTTCAGGGGAGAGGCCATAAATCTAGGATACGACACCAAGACCAACCTCACCAATTGAGGATCCCTGGCAAAGTAACTGCCCAGTGCTTACAGGCTGCTTCTTCCAGGGCTCAGACAATGGACACTAATTGAAGTGACCACTTGGGATGTTGTGTGTTTTGCAAATATAGGTTTGCCGTATTCTGTGTTGACATCCTGAAGAGCAGTAGGAGCTCCCCACCAGTGTCAAAAGGTGATTCTCTTCTATCTCTCATGCCAGGAATCCACCTAAAATTATTAGGAGACCTTAAATAATCACCCAGAGTTCTCACACACCTGGACACTTTGGACCACTACTTTTGCTTGTTTGCTAATGTGTCAGGCATGATTTTCTTTCTCTCGGTAATTTAAGCATTTGGTTCAAGCTCTTTTCAGTTTTTCCTGCTACAACTGTTAATGGGTAAAATTCTTTCAAGTCCTGGGCAACAAAAGCATAGCAGGAGGCATCACAATCTTGGACATCAAATTATATTACAAAGCTACAGTGATTAAAATAGCATGCTGCTAGCACTAAAACAGACGTGTGGATCAATGCAACAAAACAGAGGATGATGAGATGGCTCAGCGGCATAAGCGCCTGCCTTGCAAGCGCGAGGGCCCGAGTTCGACTCCCGGATCCCACATACGAAAAAAGGGGCCGGTGATATCGCTCAGCGGCACAGGTGCCTGTTGGCGCACGAGGTCCTGAGGTCGATCCCCCGGTACTCACAAAAAAAAAAAAATAGAGGATGCAAAAAGAGCCCCAGACACATTCAGCTATCTGATCTTTGACAAAGGGACCTAAAACATACACTAGAGGGGGAGAGATAGCATCTTTAATAAATGGTGCTGGGAAAAGTTGTTATCCACATATAAAAGATTGAATCTAGACTCACACCTCTCACCATGTACTAAACTAGAATCAAGATGGTTCAAAGAACTAAGTGTTAGAACAGCAACATTTAACCTGTTGGAAAGTAAAAATATGTAAAATTCTTGAAGACATATACATAGGCAAGGATTTTCTGTACAGAACTTCAAGAATATCAAGAATCAACAAATGGGATCATATCAAATTAAAATTTTCTGTACAGCAAAGGAAACAACCAACAGGATGAAGAAAGAATCTACAGGATGGAAAAAAATGCCAGCTATTCCTCAGAGAGAGGTCTGAAATCTAGAATATATAAAGAACTCAAAAAAAATTAGGCCTACCAAAAATATAAAACCCAGTCATGGGCTGGTAATACAGCTCAGCAACGTAAGCGCCTGCCTGGCAAGCGTGAGGTCCTGAGTTCGACTCCTGGTACCCACATAAAGGAAAAAAAAAAGGACCAGTGATATTGCTCAATGGCACAAGTGCCTGGTGGCAAGCGCAAGGTCCTGAGTTCGACCCCCGGTACCCACATAAAAAAAAAACCCAGTCATAAAATGAGCAACTGAAATGAATAGACATTTCTCAGAAGAAGTACAAATGGCCAATAAATACGAGGGAATCTGTTCAATATTTCTGGCTGTATCCGTCAGTGCTCACTAGAGAAACAGATTAAACCCAAGATCTATAAATATATAAGGGTTTACAAAGTAGGTTTACAATGGCCACTTGCACAGTCAGGTAGGGAAGAGTGCAAAAGTGCTACCTGTGCACTGGAGATCTGAAGAATCCAGTCAAAGGTCGAAGGATTGGAGCTCACTGTAGGGTCCCCTGTGAGTCTGTATCAAGAGCAAGAGTCTGCTCTGGAAGCCAGGAGATGACATCCAAGGTGAAGGTGAAAACTGAAGCTCCTCTGAAGAAACAGAAGCAAGCCTTTCTTCTTCCTTTCCCTTTTTATTCCATTCAGGCTACTAGCTTATTGGTTGGTGTCACACCAGGGTGGGCCTTCCGTGTTTTGTGAATCCCTTAAGCCACACCCAGAACTATGTTAAGCCAATCAGTTGGGCATTTCTTATTTAAGTTGACACAACAGTTAACTATCACACCAGCTATTACAGAAATGCAATTAAAACAACACTGAGATTTTATTTTACTTTAGAAAGAATAGCCACCATCAAGAAATCAAATAATAACAAATGCAAGTGAGGATGTGGGGAAAAAAGAGCTCTCCTACATTGTTGGTAGGAGTGTAAACTAGTATAACCATCATGGAAATCAGTATGGAGATTCCTAAAAAATAAACTAAAACTAGATATTCCATTCCATCAGCTATTTCCCTGTTAGGTATCTTCATGAGAGAGTTAAAGTCATCGTATTATGTTGATCCACACATAACCATGTTTATAGTAGCACAATTCTTAATAGGTAAATCTTGGAGAGTTAAAGTCATCGTATTATGTTGATCCATGCATAACCATGTTTATAGTAGCACAATTCTTAATAGGTAAATCTTGGAGTTGGATTATGTGTTCATCAACAGATCAAGAAAATTTATATATAACAGAGTACTACTTTGTCCTACAGAAAGATAAACCTGAGTCTTTTGCAACAAAATGGATGCACCTTGAAACCATAACTTAAAGTGAAATAAATCAGATACAGAAGTTTAAATGTCATGTAGTTTCTTTTATATGAGAAACCAAAAGTTTAAAGATTAAAATAAAAAGACACCTAATAGGATATATGGAGACAGATCTTTTGCAAAAGGGGAAGAGAACAAAGACATGGTGGGAGGTAGTAAGGGAGGAAAGAGAATTTAAAAAGTAATGAGATGTGCTATGTATGTGTACCAATTCCTCATGAGGAATGTAATCATTGTATGCTGCAAACACATGCAGAAAATAAAAATTTTAAAAATCATAAGAAAAAAATTCTTTCCAGTTCTTCTGAGAGCTCCTTGCTTCAGGTAGAAGTCCAGATAAAATAGATGGTGGAGTAAGCCCCCGCATTTCAGTGATCGACTCATGTATACTCACTGACCAAGATTCTTTCAAATAGGTGGTAAAGTTTTAGTTTTTGTTCAAATCCATCCAAAATCTTTGAAGCTTAGAGATAACAGATCCATCTGAAGCTCTTTTCTTTTAGGGTCATGTGAATCTGTGGTCTATTTATATGTGCATATGAATACATATGGGGTCTACCAAAGAATAGCATTAAAGATTTCTCAGCCCCTTTTGTAAAATTTACTAAAAAGGCATTCTGTTACACTTCTCCTGTCCTTGGAGTAACTCTCCACAAAAAAAGAGTTATCCGTGGTAATTGTCCAATATCTACAAAATAAAGTTACCATCCTGTGACATTTCCCCAATCCAGAGCTGAAAATCTTTCAGCAATGTTCAAATGATTGTTCTGCAGCTTTCCAGTAAATTGGCAAGGAAAGCAAGGTCTACCTCCCATGCTCAATTCTACATGTGACAAACGAAAATCTAACCTTGTCACAACACAAAGCAGCCACACAAAACCCGTATGGCCTTCAAATATGTGATTTTAAAATCAAGTGAGAGGAATATTTTTCTTTTGCATGACTTTGCTTCCTATAAAAACAGGCTTGTGTAAGATACTACGTAAAGGTCTGCGTCCTTCCCCAGTGCCTAGAATGAAGGTCACATTATCCCTCAGTACCAACTTCCTTGGGAGCAGTTCTTAAATATTCAATAAATGCACTGCTATTTTAATATAGCCAAAAGTTCTACCTGATGGCTGAGTATGTGCTCACAGGAAATAATCGTCTCAGGCTATGTCTACAGGCTCTGTCAAAAGACAGATTTGGGGGTATATTTGAGAGACAGACCAAACTAAATGTGTATAAGAGATTTTTGTTCACAGGTGTACTTTTTCTTATCCCTTAGATTATTGCAAGTGACCTGTTTGGGAACACTTTAATGACGGAACTTTCCCAAGACCCAGAGGAGAATTTCAATTTTGGAAATGCAAATGAAGAATGTAGTAAAATTCAACAGTAGTGATGATTTCAAACTTGGCAGGTTCATCAATATTTATAAAGTTGGATTATAGTCATTTACAGATGATGCAATCATCATTTGCAGTTATCTTCTGTGAGTTAATTTTAAAGTTTAAATGCATGTGGTAGTCATGATGTTTTGGTATTTAATTGTCTGTTACTTGGATCTAAATGCCAGAGTTACAGTCACACTGAAAAATGAATACTAAAATAATCAGCTTCATTATTTCATCTTATATTCACACTTTAAGTGGTAAGTTAATTGGAAGTGTGTGCAGTTAATGTATTTCACAATTTAGATATGTAAGTTAAAGTATAACTTTAAAAAGCATTTTGTTAAAGCAACCTTGAACGTGTAATTTGGAGATTTGCAGAATCTTGACATGTACAACAAAGTGTTCACTGTGGCCTCTGACCATGGGAGATATGACCATTAATGATTTTTTTAAAAGTTTAGTATACTGGTAAAACTGGACTGAGGAGCTTACCAAACGCTTTCTTATGAAACTCGCATAACTTGTGTTTTCAACACAACTTACGTGGGATAAGACAGGGGATGTATTTGTTTCTGTAGGCATAATGTTTAGCACACACAATGGGTAATCAATAGCCATTTTTGTTAAGTAGATAATGAGGTTTATGTGCAATCATTAAACAATGAATTGGGTGATCAGAGGCAATTATTTGAACCAAGTTGTATTAGCCCTTCCCATCAAGGGAGTGACAGTTTCTGCAACCATATCTCTTCATTTCAGATATGGACTTGTCTGTCTTATTCCACCATATATGTTGAGAAGACATTATTGAATTTAGTCCAATTTAGTCTTTAGATGCTTGTTGGTGGTATTTGACATAGTGCAGGGAAAAGAAGTCTGTCTTGTGATGGTGCAGAGGAAATGTTAAACTGGTAACTCTTACCATTTTGGACCAGGTTGCATTAAAAACCATTAGCCAAAGCCCATTCTTTGAAAATTTTCAGACACATCCATTTCTGTGCTGTGCATGCTTCGTTCCTATTACAATAGCTTGGGTAGTTGCAACCCATACCATTTGGACTGAAAAGCCCAAATATATTCACTATCTGACCCTTTATAAAACTTTCTTAATGATATCTGGTCCCAAACTCTTGAATTCTGGAAGGTTAGATTATGTTAAAAGAGAAATAAGAAGTTTTATCCAATGTCTTAGTCACTTTCATTTTTGGGGATACAACAACCAACACCTACAAATTAAAGGAGGAGAGGTTTATTTTGGCTCACAGTTTCAGTCCATGGTTTACTGACTCCAAGGCAAAAACAATGTGGTGGGTTGCCATAGCAGAAGAAAACTGCTTGATGCATGGCATCCAGTAAGGAAGAGACAAGGATATACCCTTCCAAGTCATACTGCAACCAGGCTCCAACTCCTAACAGTCAGTTATAACACTGCTATTATCCAACAAGGAAGATTCTAGACTTAAACCACAATATAAGTTAAATTGATCTAATTTTAGTCTTCAGTACTGTATAATACAAATATTTGAAGATGATGAATAATAAATAATTTGATGAAAACTTTAAAACACTAAGAATTGAATAAGAAGTCAAAAAATTAAAAGAGAGGAGATGCTTCAGCCCATTTTCTGTTACTAATAATACAGTTCCACAGGCTGGATGGCTTATAAGGGAAAGCAATCTATTCTGGCTCATGGACCAGGTCTAAGGCCAAAGGAGTCAGCTGGAGATGCAGCAGAATTCACGATGGTGCAGGACATCACCTGGTGAGAGATGGGGAATACTCCAGACACCCACCCCGAATGGTTTTCAATGCAGACCCACCTTCAAGACGATGCATCAATCCATTAATCAGGTGAGTGGAATAATCCACTCATGAAGTCACAGTTCTGAGTCTTAGAAGTCCTACCTGGTCCCACCATTTAACCTCTTATAATTGATATTAAATTTCACCAAGAATTTTGAAGCAGAAAAACCATACTCAAGGCATAGAAAAAGGGTACATGAACTTAAAAATGTTTAAGATATCTATAGTTACACAAGAAGCTTGGCCCTGAGGTCTTGGCTAAAAATAATGAATAAATAAAAAGAAGTCTATCTATCTATCTATCGTCTATCTATCTATCTATCTATCTATCTATCACCTATCTATCCGTCCATCCATCTATCCATCTATCATATCTCACACTCATTCCCCACGTTGATTTCATGTTGTTCACCAGTTCTTAATTATTCTATAAGGATTATAAAAAAAAAAACTCTCTGTCTATTGGGAAGCCTGGCAAATTAGACCTTTGCTTAATAAGACATTATAGACATTTAAGTTGGTCCAATGCTTGAGTCCATGGCCCAGGATTGGGGGTCTGCTAATGACAGGGAATAGGACTCACTCATGGTTAAAGCTTTTGAAACATAAATCTAGGATGTTTTCTGTGTGTATCTTTATTCCTTAGGAAAGTGTTGGGAGAAATTATCAATATGCAGTATTTTACCCCCAGTTCCTTAATTTCCTCTGGAAAACTTTGTCATAAGCAATAGAATATGTTTTCCATTTATTGTCTTTCATTCCTTTTGAGCTGTTATAACAAAATTCACACTCACAAACAGTGCTTTAGATATAAGAATCTGTTGCCTTTCTGACTCTGAGCCCAGGGCTCCTCCTACAACATGCGATGCTGTTCTCTTTCCTATTAAAGAGACTCCAGTCTCATGACCTTGTCACTTTCCAAAGTTTCCACCTTCTTACAACATCACCTTGGGGTTGAGGATTTTAAATATGATTTTTTAGGGAGGGTGGACTATCTAGTCTAAACATGGCTCCTTTATTTTCCTGTGGGGAATGCACACTAATTAAACTGAATTATTTTTTATAAAGAAAATCCTTGAAAATGTGGAGTAAAGAGAGGTAAGATCACATTCTCTCCAGCAGTGGATGTTTTCCTTTTAAACCATATAGAATTGGCCCTCTGTATATCCATGGGTCTGAGCAGCAAAGGATCAAAGTAGTAGCTAAAATAAGTTGCATCTGTACTTCAAATACACAGATTCTTTCAAAAGATTAAAATTCCAGAACTTCATATAATGTGTAAGAGATTCATGTTTCAATTCAATTCTTTTCTCAAATATGGTATTTTACTATGAAATCAAAGCCTCAAATTGCCAAAGGAAAGAGAGTTCACAAACTGTATTTTGGCCTCTTTTATTGCACAAAATAAAGAGTTACCTCTCTTTCCCCAGGGGCTGGTCTGAAGCTTCTCCCCTAGAAATCTACACTATGGTGACATCGTTCAGGTTTCAAAAAGGCATGAGAGGACTGTATCTTTCACTGTGTGAATCCTAAGTCACCACTCCTCATAAGGAGATGACTTGAAAAGACCAGGAACTGACTTCTTGGAAAAAAACTGATGGAACTGATAGAAGTGAAAAGAAAGTTCCCATTGCTAATTAGCATAAAGATAAATTGAGCAAAAGGATCTGTGCTCAGAGCTCTCCTGTCTTTCCTCGGAAGACTCAGCCATGTTTGAGGTGAACAAGACGTTGACAATATTAAGTAGGTTATTTGGAGGTTTTTAAGTAGGTTACATGTCTCTCCCTGAAAAGAGAGATGCTGACCATTTAATTGGAGTGCTGCAGGGTGTGATGGCTGTAAACCTATTTGGAGATGATATTCTCCCCCCCAGAGATCAAAAGGTTTTCAGTACCCTTCATCTTCCGTGTTAAAGCATCAGTATGAATGAAGCAAGAGGCATGCTGGACCATCGGATCTGGACTCGTGTGTGTTCTTTTCTGAAAGCTACTTGGGGGCTCCTTCCATAGAGATAAGCCTATACACGTCATAGTCGTCACCAAAACATTGCAGCAGGACTGGGCATGCTAGAGAATACATAGATTAGTGGCCCCGCAGTAAATGAGAAAAAATCGAGCAGGTTCAACTAGCAGCTGTGCTGGGTCCCTTACTTGAAATTTTAACCTCCCCTGAAGCACAGACAGATACTTCTTTCTGTCTAAGGACACCAGTCACTCTTTGCACTGTCATCTTGGGGCTGTGACGGAACACGTAATCTGTGGAAAAGCAATGTCGTCTGTTTGACCATTACACTAGCATTACGTCTTGGCAAATTTATTCTAAAATTCCCCTGTTTGAGAAGCTGTGATTCTACCAAGTAATATTAATCAGTGACATTTAAGGTATCAGGTAAATAATTACGTATGGTGTATCTTAATCCTTCTATTAATAGCCGATCAATTTCAGTTTTTTGAATCATGATGTGGAAATTATGTTTCATAATTCAGCACTAAATTAGTGATATGTCCTGATACGTTAATCTATTATGAAATGCACCATATTTTATAAAGATTTATTCCTGACTTGCTTTTCTATATTTTTAGAATATCTTCTATCTTGCTTTTATATTTTTTAGTCTTCATGAGGACTGGAAAGAGCTCACAGCATTGCACATTGAAGTCATTATTCACAAGATGCTGCGAATTTTCTATGTTTTTACGAAAAACTCAGTCTCCTTGAAGTGAATTTATTAAACTTCAATTCAACACTACTTCATCATACAGACCCTTATTGAAATTGGGTCTTTGCCTAATAAACTACTTCATATCCACAGTTCATAACAAGTGCAAAGGAAGAAATCTTTCTAGTCTAGTCTGCAAGGAAGAGTACAATCTATGCCATAAAAAATAAATTCATGCAAAAGTAAAAAGGATAAATATTGCAAAGAAAAAATACCATGGTTTGGAGATGAAACGTGTGGAAGACTCAAAATAATCCACAGAACAATCATTGAACAAGTATGAGAACTTATGAATTTGGCCTATCACAATATAAATATAAAATTATATTCTAGTTAAGCACATGAGAACCAAATAAAAAAATTTAATTACTATTTTTTAAATAAAATAAATAGTATCTAGTTGCTATAGTTTAAGTGTTTGTCCTGCAAAATTCAAGAGTTGGAACCCTAATTCCTAGTCTTACATGAATGGTACTTACAGGTGAGAATTTTGGGAGATGGCTGGGGTCACGGGGGCTTTGACCTGGATGAGCACACTAAGCCATTAATGGATTCATGGAGTAAGGAATTAATGGTTTACCAAAGGAGTGGCTTCAGTGTGAAAGCAAGTTCTCTGCTGCACACTTGTTTTATCTTGCCATGTGATGCCCTGTGGTGCCTTGTAACCTTGCAGAAAATTATGCAGAAACTCTGCAGAACCCTGCAGAAACCCAGCTGAAAAGCCCTCCACAGATGCGCTGCTCAATCTTGGAGTTCCAAGCTGTGAGAGATAAATTTCCTTTCCTCTTAAACTGCCCAGTATTAGATTTGCTGTTATAGCAACAGAAAATAACTACTAATAAATACAATTTAAAAATATGCAAGAAGTATAAGGAGAAACACATTAAGGAAACATTAAATACACTCTATTATTAATTAATTAAAACTGTTGGTTCACGGATGGGTAAATTCATCATTGCAAAAGAATTATCACATTGATCCAGCAACACATGGAAAAGATTGATATATTACGGAAGCAACCTTGCAGATATTCACCAAAGACTTGCCTCATCAATTAATGAGCTGTGACAATTGGTAATCAATGGAAAAATAAGGAAACCTTACTCAGTTATCATATCTTAAAAAATTCCTTATTGATAAAGATGTGAAAATAAGAGACAAAATGGTAAGAAACTTTATAGGAGAATACAATATAATATTTTCCTGGGTAAGGAAAATATTTTATAAAGACACAAATGCATAAACCATAAATAAGAAGATTCATAAACTGAACCACATTAAAATTAATAGCAGTTTATAGACGGCATCACAAAGTGAGAGGGAAAACACCAACTGAAAGAGGATATTTGTAACACTAACAATTACATTAGGCAAGTATATAAGACAAGTAAAAAGCCTCTTTATATAAAAAAGAGAAAGATAAACAAGGTAATGTAAATATTGGCAAAACAACACTTTTCAAAAAGCAGAAAAACAGGATTATTTCATTAATATGTGGAACAGTGTTCAGGATAGCCAGACAGTGCAAGTGAAGACCACAAACAGATCCCAGTCCTACTCACTCATATAGTCACCTTCCCACTGCTGGGACCACGGGTCTCACACTGAAACTTAAAGGAGGAGAGGTTTAATTTGGCTCACAGTTTCAGAGGTTTCAGTCCATGGTCAGCTGGCTCCAAGGTAGAACCATCATGGTGGAGGGCACAGTAGGGGAAAGCTGCTCAACTCATGGCTGCCAGGCAGCAAAGAGAGAAGGGAGAACAGGAGATGAAGCATATTGGTAAAAGATAAACCTTGTAAAGAATACCCCCAGTGACCTACTTCCTGGGTTCTGCCTTCTAATGTCCCATTCACCTATGGATTTATCAATGGATCAATCCATTGAACAGTGCTCTTATAATCCAATCACTTCTCTAGGGCCCGCCTCTGAACATTGCTGCCTCGGTGATCAAGCCCTCAATACCCGAGTCTTTGGGGAATTCATATTTAAATTGTAACACTACCGGGTGAGCAAAATTAAGCAGACTGAAAATCCTGAATAGTGGAGAAGATGTGCTTTAATTGCAATCCTCACCTGGAATTGGTTAGTTTGGGTGCAAACTGGCGCAACAACTTTGAACAACACAGTCCTACATTCAGAAGTTGCACTCCTAGCAGAATCACACATTCATAAATGCCAGCAAACATGTAACAGGAACACATGAAAAACAAAGTTTAAATCAGCATTGTTTATAGTCATAAAAACATGGGCGAACCAAGATGGCCATCAATTAAGAATAGGATAGATAAAATATAAAAGGACATGGCAGCATTTTTATAACCGTGAAAGTGAACTATCACCACATGAACAAGATAGATGACTTTGAGACTGTCAAGTACAGAAAGAAAATCATACACATCGCACATATTAGGATATTCTCACAAGGCTCAAAGCAAGGAAATAGGTTATTTATTTTTGCTGGAATGTCTGACAAAACTATTAAAGAAAACCAAGAAAGTGATATGCTCAGAATTTAGTGAGAATGTAATATCCAGAAACAGGTGGGGTAAGGATGACCCAGGTAAGAACAGTGGTGGTGTTGTCATTGACATACTGGGCAGTATTTTTCAAAAATACACAGATACATAATTTAATTAAATTTGAAACTTTTTTGATGGGGGGAGGGAGAGAAAGAGATAGAGACAGAGAGAAAGAGAGAGAGAGAGAGCTGATATTACGTAGAGTTGTTGGTTATCTTTAGTTCTGCACTTTTACCAACAATGACATTGGGATATCTAGATGTTCTCTCTCCTCAACTCCATCCCCTGGTGTTCTGCATGCTTTAGAGCAGGTTTAGATGTCCTTCTTCCCTCCTGTCTCAGCAATTCTGATAAAAGCTTCCAAAAAGTATTAAGCTTCACTTTCCTGGAGGGAAGAAATGTAGTCAAGGCCACACATGCAGGAACTTCTGTGCATGGCCATGCTGCCTCTCTCTCTCAGGACACGCGGTATCTCTTGAGGGTACCACTGAAATCAACCAACACTGGGGTGGTCGATAGGATAATGCATTAGAAAAGGATTTGAGAGATTACTTGGAATGGCTGCAGTCAAGGAGACAATGATGTTCACAACTGTTTAATTTTATAAATTTCCAGTTAAACACCAATAAAAGTTCCATGTAACTACCACCATTTTTTAACCATCTAGTTTTGGTAATTCATTCTTTTCCACCTCTTCAACCTCCTCCGCCTTCTCTCATTCCTTCTCTTCATTTTTCTTCATCCTTTTCCTCCCTTTTTATATTCTTTTTTTCTGTTTATCTTCTTCCCTCTTCTCACACTCACTTCTATCCTACTCTTTTTTCTCCTCTCTCTCTTCACTTTCTCCCCCTCTCCTTTCTCATCCTTCCTCTCCCTCCTCCTCCACCACTCCTGCTTCTCCTCCCTCCTTCTTCTCCTTCTTCTTATTTTCAGATTTGTGCCTGGAGCATCAAAGGCAAAAGAAATTTTGATAAATTTAGAAAAATAAAAAAGGTTTATGAACACAAAGTTTTATCACTAAAAAAATCATACAGAGAGATTTATCACCACAAAAGAACAGACTTAAATAGTAAAGGGATTTAAGGCCATCATAGTCTGGCAAAAAGCAAGTTGTGGAGTAACATAACGATCTTTGAGCCGTTATGTTCTATCTTTGTTGAAAACAATGTGTGATGGTTGAGGGAAGAAAAAAATATTCCTTCTGATGCACGTTAGTGTTAAGAGCCTGAACTGAATCCCGATGAAGCTCGTAGAACTGTCTCCTTGACAATATTAAAGAATCAGTTTAAAATCACCCCATCTCCTGAAAAGAGTTCTAAAAAAACAGAACCCAGAAAAGTAAAGATGAACTAGGCAATATGCAAATATCCCAAACTGCCCTTTTTTGTGAATTTACCGAAGTCCTCAAATTAATGACACACATTCATGTGACAAGTATTTGTAATACATACATTGTGTTGTTTTATTATTTCTATTTTTAATTGACACACAACATGTTAGGGTATACTGTGATAATTCGATACAGGTAATAGAACATGTAATGAGTAAATCAAGGTAATTAGCGTTTGAATACTCTTAAATATGTAACTATTTCTTTGTGTTGGGAATCTTCAAAATCTTTTCCTGTGAGTCTTTACAAAACATGATAAATTGTTGCGAGCTGCAGAACTACAATGTGTTGTGGAACACTAGAAATTGTTTCTCCTATCTAATTCTATTGGTACCTGTTACCCAGCCTCCTTCTACCCTCTTCCTCCTCTACTTCCCCAGCATCTACACAGCGTTTTTCTACACTTCTTCTGTGAGATCAACCGTTTTAGTTTGCAAGTGCAAGTGAGATCATGCTTTGCTTCTTCTCTGTGCCTGAGCCTGGCTTCTTTCTCTTAACACAATTCTCTCTCAGTTGATGCACGTAGAGGTAAGTGACCAAATATCATCGTTTGGTCATGGCTGAGTGGTATTCCATTGTGTGACTGTGTGTGTCTGTATGTGTATGTGTGTGTGTGCCACATATTCTTTATCCACACATCCATCCATGTGTACCTTAGTTGATTACACATCCTGGCTTATTCTGCATTCTGCACCAATGAACATGAAAATGTAGGTCTTGAAATCTCCACTTTGGGCTGCCCATTATGAACTATGCTAAGCATGATGGAAGTTGGAAAAAGGAGTAACTATATATTTTTTGGACCTGATAGAACAGGTGGGAGGGAGACTTATGTACGTAAGAAGGTGTAATTTCAGACAGAAAGCATCCAGTGCCAAAGCAGAGGTACTGATAAAATGCCAAAGAAACTCAAGTGGAAGATGACTATTTATAAAAGATGTCTTGGATCGCAATCCCCTAGGATAGAGGAGGCGAGAACCACTTACTGCAACACAACTGAAAGCAAAATATTTAAATAAGTAACATCTTTGGGCAATAATGCAAGTGATGGTATAGAATGTAAATAATCTATCCCAGCAGAGAGAAAGGGTATTGTGAAATGTAGACCATCAGATTTCAGCTGCTCTTTGCACGAAGTATTTATTATTTTTAAATTATCTTGACAATATGCAATTCTAATTTTTTCTCTTTTTAATAAGCCTCTTATTTTAGAATTGTTTTAGATTTATAGAAATATTGCAAGGCGGTTCAGAGATTTCTCACATAACCCAGACTCATCTTTTCCTCTTATTAACATTTTAGGGTTCAGTATATTTGTCACTACGAGTAAACCAATGTAGATACATTATTATTAACTACAGTCCATAGCCAATACAGACTTTCTGATATTTTACCTCATGGTCCATCCAGATAGTATCTTAATTTTTTTTTTTGGTCCTAATTTTTGGGATGTGAAAGTACCCCTTCTTTCCTTACTTTTCAGATTTTGACAGCTTTAAGAAATAAAGGACAGGTAATATGTGGAATATATGTTAATTGGGTTGTCTAAAGCTTTTTCGCAAATAGGCAAGGGTTACAGGTTCAGGGGAAGAAGACAGCAGAGATCAAATGCCATTTTATTCCATTTTATTAAAGATATCAACACAACTCGTCGCTGTTAAACTTGACCTTGGTCACATGAATGAAGTGGTGTTTGCAGGTTTTCTCCACCATAAAATTACCTTCCTATCCTTTGTATTCTGTGCACATTGGAAGGAAGTCATTACACACAGCACATTCTTAAGGAGCATCTACATCAATCATTAGAATTTGTATGCACAAGAGATTAGTTCTACTCACCCATTTATTTGCTTAGTCAATAATTTATCTCAGTATGGACTCAAAATATATAGCATTTAACACTCAAAACCCTATATGAAATATTTTTTTCTCTTGCAATCAAAAATACTTGTCACATACCTTTTAGATCCAATTCCTCAAAAAAAAGATAAATCCCTCAGTATCACACAGCTATATTGTTTTGCCTGTGGTATGTATTAAGATGATGGGTTACCTTGAGTTTTAATAACTTAACATGTGCTTATGATGGAAATAATCTCATACTATGCATGGAAACATGTTCTATTAAGAGCAAATGCCTTACCTACACTTCCAAAATTTCCAAGTTTTAGTTTTGCTAACTTATTGAAAATTCTCTCTGGGTACCCTGAGCAATTTTGTAAATTGAGTTTGTGAACTTGACCCTGAGTTCCTCTGAAGTACTGGGTTTTGATGAATGAACAATATTATTAAGGCATTTGCATTACTCCCGTGTTCATCTAAAATTATTAAGAATGTAAAATTGCACATGGCCTTGATGTCTCACCGTCTAGATGGGAAATGGTGAAAAGAGACTATTTCTCCTACCTGTGTCTAGGAAAATAAAGGTCTTTTATTTACAACTGTAATACAGATATGAGGGCAGATTGCCTTAAGTAATTAAACCATCAGAGAAATTAAAAAAAAAATCTCCCATCACCACATATTGCAGCTAAAACCTAGAGAAGCCCACCTCTGTGGAAGATTATTTTTTGTATCCAGGGTATGGATATTAAAGGGCACTTTGAGAAAGAAATCAATGTGCATACACGACCGACAATCAGGGATAAATGGCTGAATTTTTAAAGTTCTGTATTCCAAGTGTTTGAAACCAGCCAGACCTCTCCCAAGACCAATAGCAGCAAGACATTTCATTTTTGTAAGACTCTCCAGCAAAAATATGTTTTTAATATTACAACTCTAAGGGTTGCTCTCTGCTACTTAGAGCTGAAGTCTTTTCATCATCAAGACTCCAGGAGCCTCCTTGCCGAGAGCAGACAGATGGGTAGCCAGGAACACATAGCTAATGAAAACCTCATCTCTATCTTCTCGGCACAGGAAGAGTTGCTCCTGCATGCGTCTTCTTCCCCAGAGGCCATGGTACATGACTGTCCTCTTCATTGTCTCGCTAAGAATGACCTCATTGTCACTGTGAGTTGGCAGACTTCATTGAATAAGCAATTTGGGGGTTCGCGCTTTGCATACATGTCAGAAAGTGAGATGCAAAATGTGCATCACATTTTGGAGTTCTTCACTTGAAAATGTCCTCATTGTATACTTGGCATGAGCAGAAAACATTCGCCTTGTTTGTGGGCTCAAAAGTACTGCCGACTTCATCATTTTTACCTTGCTAATGGATCTTTGCAAATGTTCAGCGTGTTAATTTATAGTATGGCAGGTTCTTCTGTGTAGTGCCTGAAACAGCAAATGTTTAAAACAGTAAATGTTTAGTTGTTTTCATCTTTCCACTGCTCCTGACTTCTCTCCCCAAAATAACTTCTATTTGCACAGGCCGACTACCATGCTCTCAGGGTGCTGGGAACAAGGGAGTCTTAGGCTCATGTGGGTGCTCAAACTCTCTAGCTGAGAGGCTGAGTCTAGCTTATCCTGGAGCCCATTATCTCTTCCATGTGGCTTTGCTCTCTAAGCTTGCACATGGCGACTTTCCTTGGCGTGCCCCAGCTTCTGCGGTACCCCAGGATTTCTCCACAGTCAGGTATACATTAGGTGCCCCATCTGCTACCAGTCACAGACTAGCTCAGGTGAGCCAGTCTCCCCTCTCCACCTATCAAGCCACATCCTTCAGTCAGTATCTTCCAATTTCTCCCAACCCATGGGACACCAAGGGTCTTTTCAAGAGTTGTTTTTCTTTGACAACCTTGTTGCAACCCAAGCAGAGAGGAGAAATGGAGGAGCTAAGTTCCTCATGCATTGTTGTACCATCTCAATGCTTATAGCCTCATCTCAAAGCATTTATGAAGAATTAAGACCTTGTTTTTCTGTTCTCATGGGCCCCAGCAGAACCAAGCTGCCTGGTTCATTCCTCTCCAACACAGACTTCAGCTGCAGCACATCCTCCTTCACGATGGTACCAAGAAAGCAGCCCACAAGAAAATCGACAACAATAGTCTATTCATTACTTGCATTCAACTTAGCATGTGTGCAAAGAAAAGTCACTCCTTGAAATTACACCTCTATAGTTCCTAAGCAATTTTATGTTTCTTTTTTTTTTGTATTTAATAACTGAACTATATCATAGCAATTTATACCAATGGGGGTAGTAAGATGAAGCTCCACGCTGTCTCTTATACCTGTTAGAAAAAATCTTTTTGATGACAATCCTCAAATAGGCTTGCATGATAGGTTCACCCAGGTCAAAGTATCTGATAAAAGATCAAGCTTAAGAGTGGATTATTAGCTCTGCTTCCAGGGCCCTGGGGATTCTTCTGTTCTGATCAGCCACAATATCACAGTTCAGGGGCAGCTGTGCACGGATGTGTAGTCTAGAGGCACAGATGGGTTGCTAACTGAATTATAGAACACTTTCTGAGTCGGTGCAATATTACAGTCTGATAAAAAGATAAATGAAGCACAGAGCTGCCTGATAGGAAGGGAGGAATCGTTTATGAGCCCATCAGGCACTGGGAAGTACATGGAAGCTTTTGGTCCCACGAATTGTCCACTTGATAGTGTCTAAACAGTTTATAGGCTCCGACCTGCCACAAGCACAGCATCTACCTGCTTATTGATAACTCCTCTGAGCTCCCCCCTGGTGTGGGATACAAGAGAGGAGGCCGAGGTCTGCAATCTCAGTCTTATTGTGACTAATTCTCTGTTATTTGCCAGAGGATATCCGTGGGCAAGGTCCTAACACAGTTGTTTTCCTGCAAAGTCAGAGATGGAAACTAAAAGCGAAAAGAGCAATAGCTTCCCACACTGAAACATACGCATCTCAATCCGTTGGCAGAGCTGCAGATGTGTACGCAGGGTGGATGAGAAGCTAGAGAAAGGGCTGGGGGATGATTGGGTAGTGACTGAGATCCAAGGCTGCTTAATGGAGGAGAGGATGTTCGGGTGGAGGAAAAAGCTAGTACAGTCATGGAGCTCTGAGAGCAGAGTAAATAAGAGAAGGAGGACAGGGTGCAAACCCTCTAGGTGACAACAGAAAAGGGGGGCTTGGCTATTTTTCTAGGTGTGTGATGGTGACAACTTGTCCATTCCAGGACATGGAGAGCAATCCTTCTTAAACCTCAGCCTGGTCTATACTATCAGAGACAGATTCCGATCATGAATCACAGTTCCAAGCAAGAAGTAATTTCTCAGTAAGGACTGCCCTTTCTGTATAGGTAACCATAGAGGAAGGGGCCTGTGGTTTTCTTTTTTCTTTTCTGTTCAGTGTTAGCTGCCATTTGCCTATGAGTTCATGGCACTGGACTTTGATAGGAACCAATTCTGGGTCTAATGAAGTAATAGGTGTGCACATGTAAATTCACTTCATGTGTTTTTTTACATAACCTAGGGTTTTTTCTGCTCTATTGCTTACTAGCTGGGTACATGGGATAGTATGGATCTTAAACATCCATAAAGGACCACGTGTTGAAGGCTTGGTTCCCAATATGATGCTACTGGGGGGTGGATTGGACTTTCAGAGGTGGAGCCTAGGGGAGGAAGTTAGATCATTGGGGCCATGTCCTTGGCTCTTCTTCCTTCTTCCCTCCTTCTTTTACTTCCCTGCCATAGGATGAGTGGGTTTTTCCAGCACATGCTTGTGCCATAATTCATTACCCTGCCAAAGCAATGGAGCCTCTGAAACCATGACTCAAAACAAACCTTTTCATTTCATAAGTTGAGTATCTAAGGCATTTGTGACAGTAACAGAAAGCTGACTAACACAGTAGATCTCATCTCAGATATTCTGTTGCATAATCCTATAAAGTGGTTGAGGGTTTTGTCAATGTCCAGAGGCCTCACATGTAACAAAAAAAACTGAATGCATATACTCAGTTAGTATTAGTTCATTTGCTTTTGTTAAATTTTCAGCAAACCGGAATTTCTCTTATGTTCTGTTAGTCATTGAAAGCAGCCTACTGTTGTTTAATCATTGTGCTGAAGGTCTCTTTTATTTAATTGTTTGAAAAACATTTTCCATATTTCCTCCCTGGATTGTTGGCTTATGGCATAAATTCCAATCATATGGATCTGGTCACCTCTCTATTTCAATTCTGATCTATAGTACTATGATTTACATCTCAGCTTTCCAGATTTATATAAAATTTAGGCTTTCTGAATGTATAGCATGACACCATCATCTTGCAACGCATCTGACTTTCTTTGGAATGACTCATCCTCTACCAATGTGATATTCCAAGCTTGAGTTGCAGGGCACAGTTGGGGACACATGCATGAATTTCTTTCTATTCATATTTTTATCTTATTATTTACTGTCTGTGTTTTGTGATACCCACACTTAAGGCTACAACTCTGTTTCCATCTCCATTGCTTTTATTCATCTCTATCATTTGTTTATTTCTGAGAGCTAGCCTTTATTCTGCGGCCCTCAGCACCCCATGAATTTTCTGGCTTGCCAGAAAGATGCCATCTCATCCTTCATTTTTATATTGCATGTCCTCTGCCAGTTTATGAGAAAGGAATGAAGATATAGATTTAATAAGTTCCCAGAGAGGTACCTTATTTCTCAGCTAGAGTCATCTGCACAAACTTATAATAGCATCTTAATTTTCACCTCCATCCAGAAAGGAATACAGGTGTGAATGTGAGTGTGTGTGTGTGTGTGTGTGTGTGTGTGTGATTTGAACCACAGGATATTTCCACCTTTGTGCCCAACATTTTCATTGCCTTTGGAACTCATCTCCATCTGTGCATGAAACTTACAAAGAATGTCCTGGGTCTCAAATTTGCTCTCCTACTTCTGTTATTCTGCATTAAAAAAAAAAAAAAAAAAAAAAAAAAAGCAAGGTGATTTTTAATGACCCACATAGGAAGAATGTCACGGAACAGTTCCTTGAATTGTTTGCCCCTCCAGGACGGAATATCACAGGAATATGTGTTAGCTGACAATGTGGTTCTAATGAAGAACATGCCATGGAAAGAGTAATGGTACCCTTCAGCTACACAAAGGCCAAGTCAAGGCAGGGGGTATTCAGTTGGTCAGAAAATTCTAATTATGTGGGTCTTGTTCTCATGGCAGATCCTGATTTAGGTGGCAAAAATCAGTGCATTTGATAGAGACAGGGTTTGTTGATTTCCTGACAGCAAATATTTCTCCTTTTGTCATAGAACTTAGTCTTTAGCTCACGTGCATGATATAAACAGGATAATTTTAGTAGCATGGCCTGCATATCAATAGCTACAATACTTGCTTGTGTAATTTTTTAAGTGTTTTTTTTTTATTTTTTTATTTTTTTTTCAGCCAGAACAGCAACTATGACATTGTTACTCGATGTTTAGACCTGAGGTCAGGGGCAGAGGTTTCAGCCGGAAGGTGATTGCAAAGGCAGAGTACTGTCAGTACTCACTCTAGACTTACCGAACATGAATCTGAATTTTAACAGGATCTCCAAATGCTTTGCATGTATCTCAAGGTCTCACAAGTGTGGAACATGATGGCAAAGCAGGACATTTTATTTTGCAGATTTAGGTCAATGTTTCTCAAATTCAGTAACATTTAAAATTGCCTTAGGGGATATAATAAGAGAGTTGGATATTGTTAGGCTAGAGAGGCAACAGAATTGTTGGAGAATCCCTTTCCACAGGAAAACGTGCATCCGAGGTTAAGAACCATGGTCTTAATTAGTTTTTAAAAGAATAAAATCTTCTGCCTGGATAAAAAGCTAAATATACTAAGTATGAAAATATTTATATATAGGTGTATATACATATACATATGCATGCACATACAAACACACACACATGTAATTTTTTGCAGGGAAACATCTATGCTCTGAATATGTCTTATATTAATCAGCCTTCTACCAGTATAATAAATTGCTTGAGATAAATAACTTACATAGAAAATTGTTCATTCTGGTTCAGGGTTATAGAGGTTCCAGTCTAGAATCATTTAGCACTGCTGCTTTCGTGTTTGTGTTGAGGTAAAACCTATCACAGAAGAGTGTGAGAGACCAAAACTTCTCAACTCATGGCTAGAATTAAAGAGAAGAAAAGGAAGGGACTAGGGTCCCACAATCCCCTTTAAATAGATGACACCAGTGATTCGAGATGATGTCTCCATAGATTCTGTCTCCTAAAGCACCCCCCCCAATAAAAGCCACCAGTAAGTTTGTAACACATGGATATTTGGGGCACATTTAAGATCCAAACTATAGAATATCTCCCGAACAACAAAAAAAAAAAAAAGTGATGTGTTTCCAATGTGATAGAATAGGAAGAGAGGGCTTTAAAAGGGATTGAGGATCTGGGTGTAGATCAGTGACAGAGCAAGTGCTTCTAATGTGAGAGGCTCTGGGTTCCAACTCACACCATCAGAAAGCAAAACAAATCAAAGAGATTATCGTGTTTTGAGGGCTCTTCTCTTATGAATGTGATGAAGGGCCTTGTAAAATGTGCTTCACATAGCACGTTCTTCTACCTTATGAATTTCTTCCCTTGGAGGATATAGCCCTCACCATGCCACCAAAGCTGCTGGTCCTTTCACCTTGGACTTCTCATCCTCCAAAACAGTGAGAAAACAAATTTCAGTCCTTTACAAATTTCCTAGTCTCAGATATTTTGTTACAGCAGAACAAAATGGATAAAGATAATTTAAAAAAAAATCACTGATGACTAGAACTAAAAGTTCAGCTATTGTACAACAACATGGATGGAGTGGATTTGAAAATCTTTGCAAAGCGAACAGCAATCATGTTCTGTCCAGACACTGTGCTGCATTTAAACTTTGAGTCGTTTTTAACACAAGTGCCATGCCATTGTCTTCAAGAACTGTGAAGAGCCAGAGATTTTATCTTTGTGGCAAGCTAAGAAGTTAGCCTGCCCATAGCTTTGTGGATGGTTACAGAGGTGGGAGACTCCCGGGTTAGAGACAGAGGATGTGTTATTGTTCATGGCACACGAGCTGCTTTAGCTCAGCTTGTCCCCAAATCCCATAGAACCAAAGCAGCTACGGAAATATGGGCAGCTAAACCTGCAGTGGGTTGTGTTAACAAAGAGGAATGCTAAGCTTGAGGGGTCTCAGTGTTTTATTTTTAGCAGTAGTAGACATCCTTCTCTCGGCACTAAAGGAAGATGCCATTCTTTATGTTTCCAACGTTGTTTGCTGTACAAACACCCTTGCAAAGATGATTTAGAACACGCAATAGATTAACACTTCACATCAAGACACACCAAAATGAGATGGACTCGATGGGAACTGTTACCCCGAAACCAGCACACAAAGTTCTCACTAATGAACATGATGGCATTTCTACTGGGTGTTGCTGCCTAAAATTGAAGTTAGCTGACTGCTGTTTCCTTGCTGACTTCAATTAAGAGCTCAGGATGTATTCACGTAGCAGGGAGAGTTAACATTTTTATCTAATTAAATCACTTTCTTATCGAAGCTTTGTTTAAAATCACATCATTATCGGAAGAAGTGTATTAAGAACAATCCAAATAGATTTAGACTGAAGTGATGCAGTTAGTGCTAAAGTGCTGGTTATAAAATTCTATTTGACCAGAGACCAAAGTGTGGCAAGACACGAGCGTAAAGGATGTACTTCTCCAGTAATACATTTCTGAGGGAAAATGTATAGGAAAATCTGCAAACAAAGGGGTCACAACCAAGAGAGGAAGAAAAAGATGGACAAGGATACCCAACCCCTCAGGAAGAGGAATTCCTCTGTCATTATCTGTCATCTACATCTCTCAGCTTTGCCTCAGTATCTGGTTCGTGTGATCTTCTGAGAAGAAAAGTCAGAAAATCTTCGAATCATTTACAGTAACATAAACTCTCTAGACAGATTCTGGTAGGCTTAGCAATGGATGCATCCTCCCCCCTCCATCTACCATGTTAGGTATCTTTTTGCTATGGTTGATCTTGGTGATTAACTCGATTGGCATGAGAGATGCCTAGAAAATTAGTAAAGCACACTTCTGGGTGTGTTTGACTGGATCATGGGGGTGCGATCTTGGTGACTCTATGTGATCCCTGACCCCTTCCTCTCTGGCTCTTCCTTTGATCTCCCTATCTCCCTGCTTCCTGGGTACCATGAGGTGAGCAGTTTTCTTCTGCCATGTCCTTCTACTATGTTGCTTCTGTATTGGCACCAGCCCACCATGAGCTAAAACTTCTGAAACCAAATCAATCTTTCCTCCTTTATATTGCAGGTACTAAACGTTTGTCCCAGCAATTAAAAGCTAACTAATACACCCCCTCAATCCAGTCTACCATGAGAACAACATGGCACCATTATTACACCAGCCCGTTTAGCAGAACCTTAAAATGATGGACACTAAGAAGGGGACACAGTATGAGCTAAAGCAGAGCTTCTAAAACTGGACATACATGGGAGTCTCCTGGGAGGAAAATGTAGATTCAATTCTGCAGGTCTGGGAGTCTGCATTTCTAACGACCTCCCAGATGGTATCCATGTACTTGGCTTGTGGCTCCTACTTTGAGTTGCAAAGGAATAGATCAGTGATTCTCAAATATGGCTGCAAATTGGAAGGAATTACCATGCTTCAAAACGCTACTTTAAAAATCAGCAAGTTGAGAATCTCAGTTATTCTTAAAGGAGAATTCTGTACCCTGGTGGCCATTTGGCAATGTGTGGAGATATTTTTGGTTGTCACAGTGTGGGCAGGCTGGGAGTGGGGGAGTTGCTGGCATATGGGAGATAGATGCAAAACCTCCTGCCATGCACAAGACAGCCCTGTGAGAAAACATCACCCAGAACCCATTGTGCATGGCGTGCAGGGAAGGAACCGCGTCACTAGGCCCCGTCTCCAGATCGCTACCTCAGCTGTGCACTATTATATTATAAAATTAATTGTGCAATACTTCACCGATGGATAACTGGGTAATATATGTTGATGCGCATTTACTGAGCACACAGTGTTGATAATTGGGTTTGTGCAACCGTGACACAGAATAGCAAACAGCCAACTCTGTAGTTAGTTCCATTATCACTTAAAATACAAGAGCAGAAGTCACCTAAATTTGCTAAACTCTGAAGGGTCACTCCTTCACATGGTTCTCTAAGTTAAACCATGAATTCTGCAAGGCAAATCCCAAAGAATGAATAATTTGCATGGTGATGCTTTAAATATTAAACTCCTTAAGACAGGCTTTTCTTTGTTTCAACACGCTAGCCTGTGCACTGAGCAGTGTAGCTAAGTGCTTTATAACTGGTGTGTTTTATGACCAATTTGAACAGTTAAACTATCCTACATTTGCAGGATGGCTTATACCATGGAATCATCAAGTGAATAAACTGAGCACTCTGCACAAATATGCAATTGATGCCACTTGGAGAAATACTAGGTGAAGGCTTTTTATGAATGTTATTCCATGCAGTAGCTTATCTTTTATTTCCTATATTCCCTTCATAGCTCTGCAAAAATTCTTCACAGAAGGTAAAAAAAGAAAAACTTGTTTGGCATTTTTACTGAGGCACAGAAATCATTATATCAATAAAACAAATGGAAAGATGGCATATTTGTCAGCCAGAATTATAGGAGATAGAATCAGGAGACTGGCTAACAATAATTATCAGGAAGTGTCATTAATGTCATTTTTTTTTATTAAAGAGCTTTCATTGTAGGTTCGAGCCGCTTGCTCCTAGCTCTATATGAATAAAAAGACAAAATTATCAATGATGGTTAAATTGCGATATGTGCACATGTGTGGGCACACACATTTCTTGCAGGATAGACTTAAGAATGCAGAGTTTGGGTGAGTTTCATGACACAAATACCCTTGTAAGAGTACTTCAAGAGTAGATATTATCCTGTGATTTTTTTTTTCCTTACTGGTGGAGCTTTGTGGAACCCCAGTATTTCTGAGCAGGCAACTGTACAAAACACCTTCAAAGTAACACACTTGGTATCATTTTGTAGTGGAAAAAAGGAAGAAGCTGATCAGCTTGCTGAGGAGCACAGGTCAGGATTAGAACTGCTCTCCGAACTCTTCAGGGTCTTGCACCTCTGTCACTGGGGAATTTTCTGTATTCTCCAAGAGATGTCTGCTCATATTCTAAAGTGCAAAATGGTAGCAAACCTGTTATATTCTCCCCACCATTCCAGCCAATGAATTGATTTTGGAGATTGATTATATAAGTAACAGCCAGTATGGATGGAACATATATCTGGGAAAATAGACCAACACCGGTCTCTGCTCCTACCTCTGCTGAGTGGTTCTGCTCAGTGACAGGCCCATATCGGCCCTGGGAGGTGAGAAGCTTTGGAATGAGAATATTTCTAAAGATCCCCAGCTAACCTGGATGCTGGAAGGTCTTGTCAGGTTTGAGAGAGATCCATCCCTTTAACACCACTTAAATCCTCTTTCCATGCTGAGAGGAATGCAGCCTGCACTGAACAGAAAGGTGAACATGTTTGAGGGTGTGAATAACTCACACACGGGACCAGAAACAGGACCTAACCCTGGTGGCTCTGGGATGCAGGGGAAAGAGCTGGGGCACTGGAACAAGGGAGTTCAACATTTCCTCCTGCCCCTCATAGTTACAGGCTCCAGGACCATTGGCAAGTCTCTGGGACTCTGAATCACTGGTCTTCCCTTCCTGGTTGTGCATTCAACCAGCTCCTTGATGGTAGCATGCACACACACACACACACACACACATAAAAAAAATTCCTCCAAAGGATGACCTATAGAAATCTCTGTTCAACATACGAGCGTGCATTTATTTCAGCATACATTTTTCTGCTGTTAATAATGCAAAAGCCACTCCTAGGTACACATTTTGGATATCTACAAACATGTTCAGAGGTTGTTATTTCATTGTAATTGTCAAATAATTATTTAATTATTGTTTAATTTAATAATGCATGTTCATGTCAAATTAGGGAAGTGTGTGTGCTTAATTGGAGTACTCTGTATTTGGGTGCAGTGAGCTTAGAAAGATTCTTTTAAATGCAATTGTTTCCTCTCATATTCTTTTCAAAGGGCTTTTAAACACTTCCTGTGTTCACAATCGCTTGTGCAGGGTTAAGTAGGGGTTCTTTATTGAGATACCCCCAAACAGCTCTTAACGCCCATCCTCAAGCTCTTATTTTATGGGTTGCTGTGAGAACACATTCTCCCTCTTTTGGGTCATCAGGTTCAACACGAGCGAAGGGTGCTTGGATAGCTCACTACCTGAAAAGACCTTGACTGGTGGGCTGCAATGCAGGCAGACAGCCAGATGAGCTCTCTTGAATGCAAAGCTCCAAATGCAGGTTTTCAAGCACAGCTGCAATTCCTCAGAAGCCGCAATTCTGAAGATTGAGTAGGTGGATGCTTTACTCGCTGACAAGAGGGGGGAAATCTCATGCACAAGAAGAGAAGGGAATAAGTGAGATGGAGCGGTTAAGACCCAAGGGCCTAAAATCTCCTCACTCTCAAGTATCAGTGATGGCTGATGTTAGCCTCAGCCAGCCTCGAAGTCCCAGGAGGAAGAAGAAAGGCTAGGAAGAAAATATACACGAGATCCCAGCCAAGATTTCAGTCCATAGCCTGAGTTTAAACAAAAGCTTGGCAAAGGGACACAACATTGCTTTAAAACGTTATTTCTCATGAAACTGCAAAGCAAATCTTGTATGTATGAGAGCACAGCACAAATGTGACACTGAGCATGCATCAGTGGATTTGTCATAAGCCGGGTATCTGAAGCGAATATAAATAATGCACGTAATGCAGCAGGAAGACTTTGTGATAAAGGATGTTCCCACTCATTCTTACAAGCATGTGGAGGTGGTTCTTAATGTAAGGATCACTAGTATATTGCTTACTAATAACTAAAGTACTAATTAACTCTTATTTTAAAACTCCTACCATGTGGTTATGAAGAATCAACACCTATTACCTTCGTTCCCCTCAATTTGGTTCCACGTGCAAAGAACAACAAATATCAATGCACAACTCAGATTTGCTAAATCATGCCGAATTGTCACTTAATTCTGCCAGTTCTTTCCAGGACACATGGTGTGGAATGTGCAAAGAGCGCACATGTCAGGCATGTTTCTTCAGGGAAGCACGCCACACACATATCCTCTTATTTTTTATTTTTTATTTTTTTGTGGGTACCGAGGGGTCGACCTCAGGACCTCGCGCGCCAGCAGGCACCCCTGCCGCTGAGCAATATCACCGGCCCCTTTTTCGTATGTGGATTCTGGGAGTTGAACTCAGGCCCTCGCGCTTGCCTGGCAGGCGCTTAAGCCGCTGAGCCATCGCACCGGCCCTCCTCTTATGTTAATGACTTTGATAATGAGTCAAAATCCTGGCCGTCCTCCTAAGGCCGATGTTTGCACACATAGTTAAAGTGATACAAAGCTCTTGTGTTGTTTTCATTGTGAAAAAAAAAATCTATTCTGCAACATTATTTATTTGTCTATGAATGTTTTAAGAGTTATAGGAAAAGTTGCTGCCCTGAAGTCACTTAGCTACACCTAAATCCAGATTTCACTTAGTACCTTCCTCTGATCGTCGTTGGACAGACAAATAATCTCTACAGCCATGCAGCAGCAGCTGCCAGTGGAGAAGGTGGGGGGCATAAGTGCAAGAAATTAAGTACGTGTTGGTTCAAAACACAAAATCATAAGTTTAAATTGAGAGCCCAGCAAGAATGCACATTTTCTTACTGCAACAGAAATGAACGCCTTGTGCAATCATAAACTAATAATGTTCTGTAGTAAAATGTTATTACAACTAAATATTCTTTCATTGATAAACTGTTGAATTTCTCAGGAAGAAAAAAGGCAAAATAACATTATGATCTTTTTCCTTTATATATATACACTACAGAGCTCAAAATAGCTTGAAATACCAATGCTAAATAAAGATGGCAGTTACAATTCCAGGTGGGGGGATCGACATCCTAAATATTCACCTAAGATTTTATTGGTACTTGGGAAGAAAAAAATTTGAAAATGGACTATGTAAATTTCCAGAATGCACAGTTATCTTCTTATTCTAAATACACTCATGTTTTCAACCTGAGCATAAATATTTTAAAGATTAGAGAGGCACCTGTATTCCTTACATCATAATCCAAATTATCTAAAAAGGTACATATGACTTAGGGGATTTTTCCAGATTTTGCTTGTCTTTATAAATGTTTTAATGAATAACGTTGCTTTATAAGGATTCTTGGTTATCAAACACAGTGTGAAATGTAATAATTATGAGTAAAACACATGGGAAATGGCACTTTGTGGACATATTCTGAGTGCCTGCACGTCTTTCCTTAATGATAGATCTTCTGAAGCTCTAGCTTCATGACTTATGTCATTAAACTGATTTGTCAGTCCTCGGTCATTTAAAAATGCCACTGTGATGCAACATTGTATCACACTTAAAATGGCATACGTTTGAAACACCTGTCACCTTGGCTTGGCTTCTCACAACATGACATAATGTGGGATAATTTGTCTACCTTCATTTTCAGAATTCCTTACTTCATGCTTTCTACAGAAGCCCATGGATTAACCTGTTATGTGCGAGTTTCAAACCAGCAAACCAAAGCAACTCCCAAGCTACCTTTAGCCCTTTGGCATGGACAACATTTCTGCATATTTGTTGTCCTCTCCTCATAGAGAACTTACAGAAATAAAAGAAACCCTCTGGTAAGCTAGTCACCAAAAAAGCTAAATTTACTTGGATGCATTCCAACTGAGATAAAATCTACTCAGTGCCAATCAACACAGTAAACTGGGATAGTTTTTCCAAAGTTGACAGCACAGATAGTGCAGAAATTAACATTCATAGTGGTCTAGAAATGTTAAACTGTTCAACTTAGTATTTTTCCCATTTGTATGGGGGTAAAACACTGGTGTAACTATGTAAGGTCTTATCAATGTGGGTTTGATTACAAAAACTAATAAAATATTCTTCCCAATGGAAATTTGGTGTGGGATGAGAACTTTTATCTATACTTGAAAACAACTGTATAATTAAAAAAAAAAACTATAACATTCTCTTTATAGGGAATACACACACACACACAAATATAGATGGCCCCTGAATTACTGTGGTTTGACTTATAATTTCTTGACTTTACAATGGTGTGAAAGCCCTATGAATTCTGCACAACCCGTGGTTTGTGTTTGGGATTTTGAACTTTTCTCTGGGTAGCTGCATGTTGCAGGGTACTCTCTCTCCAGGCTGCACACAAGTAAGAAGCTGCAGCTTCCAGTCACCTGCAAGACCAGAAAAGAAACAACTTGAACTCCTCAGAGCACTAGGTTGCTAAGTTATGAAGCTTTACAGGATAAAAGTCTTAAGTGCATGTGTAGTTTATGATATTTTAAACTTATGATGGGTTTGTTGCTACATAACTTCATTACAAGTCAAAGACCATTTCCAACGTAGCCTGCTATGAATACACATGACTGGGAATTTTTTTTAAAATGTACCCTGTAAACTTCTTATACTTTGATTTCTGACAAAAGATACAAAGAAGTTTATATTGCATCTTCTGTATTTATTCTTATGAAAGCAGGTAGAACATGAGGTGGAGAGCTCAGAATGTTATCTATAAGTCTAAGAGAGTGCAACGAGTCTGTAAGTATATTTCCTTTTCCAAATGAAACAATGCCTCAATGTTGTTTAACTGTTGCTACTAAATACCAAAGTCTGTACTTTTTCCTAGAGATTATACATTTGAAAAAGTGAGTTCAGGAGTGATCTTAAAATCTTCAAAAAAGGATTACATTGAATTATTATGTTGTTTTAGGATGTTGAGCCTTTCAAATAGCAACTTTGCTTGTTAGAATTAAAAAATAGAGTAAAGAAAAGTGAAATGTATACTAAACTGAGTAAAATACTTGAAATCAATTTCAAGATTTATCTATGCAATCATGAGTACGTATTAATATATATGATGATGATATATCCAAAGGTATGTATTTATGTACTTATTTATCTGTCTTTATTTCTAAGTTTTTGTCTTTCTATCTCACTCCAATGGCTCCATTTTGTCTGGAATATTGCTGCAGGCATTAAATTTTATCAAGGGAACAAAAACTAAGAAAATGAGTCTGAGTTTTGTCTTCTCTTAACTGGCTCTCAATTTGTGAAAGCTGAATTGGGATCATTATAAATAATCCTTAGAAGAAAATGTTGTCATCATTTGGAAATATAAGGTGGTCTAAAGATAAATAGGGAAAAGTAAAGGATTCTTCTCCATGAAGAATCCCTTCCACAATGAAGTAAATCCCCTCTCACCACTGCCACTGGTTTCCCCAAGTCCCATTGAATTTGAAGTATTTGGAAAAGGCAGCTCAGACACAAACTCTTATGGTACTGACTGGGAAGCCGAGAGGGTCAGGTGTGGGATGTAAATGACCAATCATCCCTCAGCAATTTGTGGAGAAGGTGGTAGACTGAAAGGTCCCCCTAAGTCTGGCTGGAAGCAAGAGGGTTCCTCTCTTTCATATTCATATTAATAACAACATCCAACAGCTCCACATATTTAATGAGTTAGATGATGCATGTATCAGGGAGGAAAAAACTCATAATTTTTGTCACCATCCCAATAATATATTCTCACTAACTTTAGTAGTAAGTGCACAGGATCTACTAAAAACTGAAATCCTACATTTATATCCTTGAACAAGAGTACGTAGTTCTAACTATGTATAAGATTTTATTCCACAATGAAAGTGCTCTGAAATAGGAATCTTTAAATACATAATAACTATTCTGTAAATGGAATCTTAAATTGTTATGTGTGGCAGAATATCTACTGTCACTCCACAAATTATAAGATAGAGTATAAGACAGTCCAGACAAAATAAAACCCAGCAGAAATCACTTTTTCAAATTTTAAACCATTCACACTCTACTCATTTCATATTTTTGATAAGCCATTTAAATGTAGTTTTCATACTCAGTCTCCTAAACACAAGATAATTCTATATAAGGAAAACAATAAGATGATTGTAAATGTATTTAAAATGCCTTCCTTTCATCACATTTTTAATTGACATATGATAATTGTACAAATTTCTGAGGTACAATATAATGTGCTAATACACGCATACATTGTGTAATGCTCAAATCAGAGGAATTTATTTAAAATAGAAACAACAAAGGGTTCCTTAATTCAAATCTTTTGTGAGTTAATCCTTTTTATAATGACTTATTATTGCAAAATCATAGATCTGGAACATGATTAATAAATCGACTGTTTGCAGAAGAAAACTTCTGAGATTAAATGATTATCAAATATGGCTATGATTATGTTCACATTCTTTTTTGTCTTACTATGTGTCCGTGAGAAAGCATGTGTGCTTTCTAACTATAATTTTTGTTCCTATCCCAAATGAAAAGGAAAAGAAACAGGATGGTTACTGTGGGACTCAATGTCTATTTGGTGGGGTCAGTTGAATTTCCGTATTGCAATAACATCTGTTTTTCTGAAGAAATGAGTGGAGACAAAGGTGGTTGGGAAAAGAGATGACTTGTGCCTTTGGTTTCTATATACATATTGGATAAAAATACACATATGTGAACTCCGAAGAAATTGTCAAAACCAGACCACCTAATTTGTATCAATTTTCACTCCCTTTTTATGATCTGGATGCTTTAAAAATGAGAAATATGATAGAATATGTTATACTATTATCCTAACTGCTGTAATTTCTTCTATTCCTAAACCTTAATAGTTTTTCCTATCATTTGAAGTTTAAATTCTGAACTGCATCCCAGTGTTATAGAATAGAAGCCTAGAAATGTTCAAATTATTAATATTCAAATATTAAATTGATCTGGCAGGGCTCAGTGAAGCTATGAAACAAGTTGAGTAATTTGGACCCTCTCTGTCCCTGGGATATTTTAATGCCTTAAAAGAGTTTTAATTCCAACATATAATAGCTAAACCATATTTTAAATAACTTCCATTTTTCTGCAACAAGGAGATGAGATAATAAATTCTGTTTCATAAAGTGACGAGTATGTAGAGAGAAAACTTTTACAACATTAAGAATAATGTTATGCTCCAGTGGAATCGAGAAGGTATTACTTTTACCTGGGCTGTTTTTTTAATTTTCCTTTTTCTCCTAGAAGGTGAAGAATACGGGTTTTGTTAAATACACTACAAACGGTGAGTCTCTTCAGTTTCCTCGAAAGTTTAGACTTTGATTTCAGCGCTATTTTCCCTGACCATTTCTCTGTGTACCTTAGATTTCAATGCTTAATCTTTCAAAAATATGTTTCATAGTGCCGGTGAGATGGCTCAGTGGCATAAGCGCCTGCCTTGCAAGCGCGAGGGCCCGAGTTCGACTCCCAGATCCCACATACGGAAAAGGGGCCGGTTATATCGCTCAGCGGCACGGGCGCCTACTGGCGCACGAGGTCCTGAGGTTGACCCCCCCGGTACCCACAAAAAAAAAATATGTTTCATAATATAGCTGCATGGACCCTTGAATGCTGGTACAGCAGAGCATATCACCAAAAACTGATGATGTTGGGTGAACAAGGAACTCTTATCAGTTCTGCCTTCTGAACTCTCCCTGTCTGTTTTCCCAGCTGGGGAAAGGTCTGGTGTTCACCTGCAAGCACACAACTGAGGAGGCTGATGTATGATTGATGACACCCATTCAACACAGAGGCGCAAATATCTTGTCATTTCAACACACCTTTTCCAACGAGCGCAGCTTAATTACTGAGAAGCATTGCAAAGATTGGAAATAAATGGTCTGATTTTCTTGAGACCTTGATAATTAACCTCGATACAGTTTCTTCGTGTTTATTATGTCTAATTTTTTAATTTTAATTGGATATCCAAAACAACAATTATCTTTAGAAGAGCAAGATAAAGTAATTTGTAAAATAAGCAAAAAAGAAACACCAAGAACTGTGATCTAAGAAATAACACAGATGCATTATAGTAAAAAGCTAATTCAACCAACAGTGATTTTCATTATTGACTAACAATAAAATTTTTAAAGGTATGACTTTTAAATGCATGAATATATTACTTGTTTTTCTACTCATAGTTATCAATATTACATATATATATTAATCCATTATTTACTTTATTTTTATTGTTGTTGTTTTTGTTCTGGGGATAGAAGCCATGCTAGTCAACTGCACTGCCACTGAGCTATGCCCCCAGCCCTATTCTATATATAACAAAATCTGTATTGATATAGTCCCTACACTAGACCTGTAACCTATTTAAAATTTTCACAAGGCCCCCTATTTAGTCCTTTGAATTTGTACTCACATAGTAATTTCAACTGCCAGATAATTAAGTGATTATTTAGAACCATCAATTTATGTTTGCTCTAAAATTCTTCAGTTTTTCTGAAACTCCTAGCACTATTAATTATTTCAAGCTCTAACCAGTATTCTCTACCTGATCATGCATTATTAGGAGAAATTTACCTGGGACTCCATGTACAAAAAAAAAGTTGTACAGTGACATAAGCTGGGTATTGTTATTGTGGTTATTACCATTGTTTGTCACTAAAAGAGTGAAGATAATGTTGGTGGTTCTGATTATGTAAATGTGAGCAAACACCAGTTCTAAGATTGCTCTCTTTTGCTTTGCTTTGTGCCTGGCAAACATTTTCAAGCTCATTTCTATTGGGCTTGTGGACAACAAAACTGCACTGTTAACGTTTTCTCTGAATTCTTGTCCCCAAGGATATTGGTTCATCTTGACACTTCCTTATGCTGGTTATTTATTTTCCACTATAGTGATGAAGCAGTTTCCATGACAGGAATCCATAGACTACCTCATACATATCCACTATATTTTACAGGTCAGCTCACCCGCATTCAATGCAAGCCATGGACCAACTCATCTATACCCAATGGAAGCCATGGATCAGCTCACTTATACCCATTGGAGTTCATGGACCAGTTCATCCATGGCCAGTAGAATTCTTGGACAAGCTCACATATGCACAATGGAGTCCATGGGCCAGCTCACCCATGCCCAGTGTTGTCTACAGACCAACTCACCCATACCCAGAGAAGTCTATATGCTAGCTGACCTATGCCTAATGGAATCTATAGGCTAGCTTCCCTATCCCCAATGGAGTCTATAGGCTAACTCACCATACCCAATGGAGCCTACTGACCAGCTCACCCAATCCCAATGGAGCCTACTGGCCAGCTCACCCAATCCCTTTGGAGCCTACTGGCCAGATCACCCAATCCCAGTGGAGCCTACTGGCCAGCTCACCCAATCCCAGTGGAGCCTACTGACCAGCTCACCCAATCCCATTGGAGCCTACTGGCCAGCTCACCCAATCCCAGTGGAGTCTACTGGCCAGCTCAACCAATCCCAGTGGAGTCTACTGACCAGCCCACTCAATCCCAATGGAGTCTACTGGCCATCTCAGCCTTAGCTGACGGATTCAGCAGACTAGCTCATCCATACCCACTGTAGCCTGTAGAGTACACTAACCTACCCATACCTAGTGAAATATATAGGTCAGTTCACCCATTCCCAATGCAGTATATAATGGGGGTTCAATAATACACAATGAAGCTCATGGATTAGTTTACCAATGTTTCAAAGGATACATGAAAAATCTGTTTATCAAATCATAATTGCTTCTAATCATAATTGTATCTAGTTACTTAAGAAAAATTCTTTTATACAATAAAGGGTTGATTTAATGAAGATTTAGATGACATATATCATCTGTAATCCTAAAACTCTATTCTTCCAAATGCCATTTGTTCATAACTTAGTTTCTGGTGCTCATCTAAACAGAATCTCCTGGAATTCTCTAGAAGAACAAAGTTCCCATCAATGCCAATATCCACATTTTCTTGTAAGTTGGCAGCATGCCTCTTTCACTCACAGAAAGTGCCATCCAGGTTAAATTGCTCAGTATTAGTGATTATTTCACAGTGGTTCCTAATGCAATTATATCCTGCTTTCTCTGCATGGTTTCCAATAGCTTTTTGTTTTTATTTAACCATCAAGCAAGAATGGATGAATTGATTTTATGGTTTCCTTTTTATTGATTACTTAACAAATATCAGTTGAGTTTGTGCAATTTTTAGGAACATACTCAATAAAGGTGATAATGAGTGAGTAAGTGATATTTGATCTGTATTAACCAAGAGTTTATTAAGATCTGGGAAATCTCTAAATTAATAGTAAATGATAATAACAATAAAACACCAAGAATATGGATCATAGCTAATATTTACTGAATATTTCCTAGGTGGTCGGCTGCAGAAGGCACTAGCCATACAATTACAAATACAAATTCAATATTTTAGGATAGTTATCTGAATAAAAATTGAGGTTACAGTAATCATATTCTTCCTGAAAATAGGTGGAGGAGAGTAGCCTCCCCAAAATATTTTCTATTTCATCAAGGTGGCTTTCAAACTGTGGGCAAAGAAAGAGACTGAAACCCTCGTGGAGAATCCAAGCTGCAGGACTCTGCAGTTTCAGATTTGTAAAGGGCAAGATTTTGTGGGGGCGGTGGTGCTGGGGATAAGGCGCAGAACGTGGCTCGCGACCTATGATGCTCATGTGACCACGGAAACATCTGTTGTCTCCTACAGCATCCCTTCCCAAAACTTATGTCCTCACTTCCCTTCACACTGAACTCTTTCCTGTCGGGTGAGCCCAGCGAAAGAGACAACTTCTGAAACTGTGTAACTGGTGCACAGGAAACTATCCAACATCCTCTTTCACGCATGTACCTATATTTTTCAGCAACTGGTGTACTCTACAAATAAAGAATGCTTCAGTAAAACAAGAACAACCTCACTAAGCCACTGCCACTCGCTCACGATTTGAATGTGCCTTTATATGTCTGTGTTGAAAACAAGTCATCTACCTGAAGTTTAAAAAAAAACACAGGGTGGAATTTAAATTTATCGGGTGGACACTGATTAGGAAATGCCAAAATTGCGCCACGTTCCTAGCAAAGAGAGACCTAATTCTGTGCTTAATTTATACTGGGGTGAACACAGGGTATGGGCTAGGGTGATCATGGATGTTAACTTTGAAAGCCGGTGTACTTGGGAATCTCTTCTCTGTATTTGTAGTACCTGTTTGTAAATCTGAGGTAAGGGAATGATATCAAGATGAATCCTCTGTCACCTGGCACACATCTAGAGAAAGACTTATGGATCTGCCAGGGTCTGATTTATTCCACTGTTATATCCTATTGTATCTGTGGAAATGAACTGCGCAGAAACGCCAAAGGGAGATTCACGACTTTGGCACCTGCATTTTGGAATTATCTTCACTTGTTTCTTTGCCCCTGCAAGGCGTAGTGATGGACATGATAAATGGGCTTCTCTTTCCTTAATAGAGCTGAGATCCTGGGTCGCAGAAATGGTTCACTAGCAATTTCCTTTGTCTTCGGGAAGGTGTGTTTGGCTCTTCATGTCTTGGGATGTACTCTGTGAAGCCCGGGGCCGCTTAAGCACCCGTACATACTCAGAGCTGGCCAGTGTAGAGGGCAGGGGGTGGATATTAGACTATTCTGAGACATATCCATCCCTGGTAAGACGCTGTGGGATTCACCGCACCTCCGTGCTTCTGCTACAATCCAGGATGCGCTAAATCAGCCTCCATCCAATTCCTAAAGAACAATCACTTCTTTAGCTTTTCTATGACCTTCTTAGCTAAGATCACTTTGTGCTACACCCATTCTCCTGTTTGATCCGTAATCTATAGAGCTCTAAACACAACTCAGGGATCCACCAGATGCTCACAAACCAGTGATTTATGGAATATGCCTACATGAAGCATTCTAATATCCTAAAGGAGAAAAAAGATAGGCCACTGTGCGTGTAAACTCAATACCAAAGCAAATTTCAGAGATGTGCTTTAAGAGAGACCAGAGAATGTTCTCTTCTTTTTTTTTAAGATACTGTGTTAGTTTTATTTTATCAGCATGTTTTCGACCCCATTTAATACAATCTTGTTTATGTCAGACGATCGTGCACATTTCTTCGCACCTTTCAGTACAACAAGGATTCGAAAATGCCGAGGTCTATTATCGCAATCGTGGGGGTGCAAACAATCACTTTGGTATTTCACTGAAATGTTTTGTTTGGAATCTGAGTTTCATTGTTCAACATCCTCTGTCACAGGCAATGAAACAGCACCTCGTTTTCCTTTCAGGAAACAAAAAAGGCTTGAGTCTCTGCGAAACAATTTTCAATTTACTTTATGGTTCTCCTTTAAATGTCAAGAAGAAAAACAGTGAAAAACAAACCAAAACATGCTCTGAAAGGACAGATTTCTATTATCTTTTCTCCTTTTCACTTTTTTACATTGCCTGCATTTCCCCTAATGTCTAATTATTTTTATCACTGGAACTGAAATTTGAAAGGCACAAAAGTTGGTGATGTAACAATTCTTAAGTCTTCAAAGGGCTGCAAAAATCATTAATAATTTCAGAAACATCAGCAACTTTGTTTATGCCATCCATTATAATTTGTATGATTAATCAACCTAGCTAAAAACTGCTCTAAATTATCTTTTTGTTCCCAGATAGGTTCACATCCTGGTTCAAATGAGACCAGATAGGTTCAAATGAGAGATTTCTATCCTTGCTATTCCTCCTCTTAATCCTTGGGTCTGGGACTCTCAGGGTGAAATTGCTTTTTTTAAGTCTGCCCTTTAAAAAGAAGGGCAACATTCTGTGTTGTTCAAAAGAAGCAACATTCTGTGTCACAAACATGGTAATTCACTACTTTTCTGCATGGCTCATCAAAATTCAACACTAATTTTATTCTCAATAAACTGCTGCTCCCAAATTTCCAGGGCTCTGTGAGGAGTAAGCAGTCTTATTAATAATAACTATAATTTATTGAACAGTTAAATATCTGCCAGGTGCTCCACTAAGCATTCTGAATATACTATTGGATTTAATTCTCCGAGTAACACTCAGGTGGAAGTAATATTAATAATTTCATTTTTTATGAGAAAGCTGATGCTTATAGAATTTAAGGATCTTATCTTCGTATCCTCAGGTGATAAGCTAGTGGGCTAGGATTTTATCCCAGGGTGTTTGGCACCCAAACTGGGCATGTTATGCTGCCAGTAGTGTCTGTGGCCAATGTCCCTTATATCCTTTTAGCTCTCCAGCGAGAATGTAAATTCCAGGCACGGGTGTGCCATCAGTTCTGATTATTCAACCAACTTCCTGGCATTATTAAAGATATTTGGAACTTTTTGGAAAGACTTTCCTACTGTTATGTGTTTCCCTGTTGCATCAGGATGAGTTAACATAAGCATGGATTACTGTATTGCTCACGAACCCACTTGTTACCTTGGAGACACAGTACATGGCCTCATACATGGCATGATTGAATGCCAGTGCCAGTTACATTAAAACAATATATGCATATCTGATAACTACCTTATTATACCCCAGATTTACTAATTCAACCCAAGAATGAATTATTGCAGGCTTCATACCATGGCAGAAAGTAGCATCCATGCCAGGCATGGTGGTACACTCCTGTAATCCCAGCGCTGAGGGAGACTGAGGCAGGAAGATCACAAATTTGATGCCAGCCTGAGAAATTTAAAGAGACCCTGTCTCAAAAACTTAAAAAAAATAAAACCAACTAACAAACAAAAATGGCTAGGGATGTATCTCAATGGTAGTGTGCCTATGAGTTCAATATCTAGTATTGCAAAAAAAAAAAAATAAATCACCTATATCCTTTTTTGTATCCTAGTAGGGTAATTTCAAGGCTTAAGAGAGTTCAAGTATATAGTGCCCCAATGATACTGAACAGTAAATACCCCTAACCTAACCTCAGAGGTTTAAAATTAAATGCAGGTGTTTAATTCATACAACAGCAGGTTGGCCATTTAGGCTGTCCAGCTGGGCAGATCTTTGATTCCCTGTTGACTTCACTCATACAGTGGGCAGTTGTCTGGCTGTCCACTGAAATAACTGCGTCACTTATCTTCCAACACTCAAGCTCTGGTATGCTTGCAGGACCGGAATGAACATCCTCAGCCAATGCAAAAACACACACACTTTCAGATTGCTCCTCCCAAATTTCCAAGGCTCCGTGAGGAGTAAGCAGTCTCTAGTGTGAGCATCCATTGGGTAAACCAAGCAACAGGGGTGAACTTGCAATCCCCTAACCCCTCCTGAGAGGCTGTAAACTCTTGACTCAAAGGGCTCTGCTTCAGGGAAGGCTGGGGAGGGAGGGCACTATGCACTCCCTACCTCAAGACACACCTCAAATTTGTGCCTGATAATTGTTACCTGGAGCAGATCTGTGACAGCTATGCAGATACTGAGAGCTCGCTTTAGAGCAGAAGCTTGTGTCTGTTTAATGCAGCATGAGTGTCTGCAGCTGGAGGTGTGGCGCTCCTCTAATTCAGCCTGGCAGGGGCCTAGGGACACAGAGATATTCAGAACTGGAGCTGTCCAAGCTCTACGCCATTATTATCATGTATTGAAATAATCAATGGGTAATCCACCATCAATGTCACCTAACTCAAAAGAGTATCGTCTTGCCCTAAGTCACAGAAAGACAATGTTGCAAGTGAATAATTGCACATACTGAATAATTGTAACATTTTATGAGCTATATCTTGATAAAAGGTGTGTGTGTGGGTGTGTGTGTGTCTCGAGTTGGGAAAAACTTTCATGTTTTGGGGGGCACTATTCAAAGTCACTTAGATATGGAATCAAGATGCCCACACACAGGTGAATGGATAAGACAAATATGGCCCATATGCACTATAAAATATTATTCAGCCGTAAGAAGAATGGAAGCTTATTATTTGATGCAACATGGATAGAATTAGAGGTGATTGTCTTACGTGAAATAAGCCAGACACACAGAGACAAGTATCAGTGTTCTTACTCATTTGCGGAAACTAAAAATGTCAAACTTGTAGAACAGGAGAGAATAGTGATTATTAGAAATGTGAAGAGGAGTGAGGAGGGGAGATGGAAAGAGATCATATAAGGCTCACAAGAATACAGTTAGAAGGGAACAATATCGTTCTATTTTTCAACAGTACTGGAGGGTGACTACTGCTTACAGCAATCTTGGATATTTTTCAGAATAACTAGAAAAATACACTGTGATTCCCAACACATAAAAACGATTGATGTTTGAAGAGATGAAGATGCTTATTACTCAGATCTGATCATCACACGTTATATACAAGTATCAAATTACCATAATGTACCCAATAAAGATCTACAAGTTATATGCCTCAATAAATAATATTGAAGTGTGTATGTACAAAGTCAGGAATGACTTTTCCCGTTGACAAACATAAATCAGGATACTTTCAATCGTATAGCACCATCTCCATCACCCTCAGAAAAACTATTGTAAGTATTTATGGATAGACTGTGTAGCTGGTTTTCTCATTATACCCAACACAAGTATATTAATTATCCTACTCTTTAGGTTTTCTGTTAGTTTTTCTTACTTATTTTTCTTTATTTTTTATTGTATATGTTTGTGATACATAAGAATTATGTTCAGTTTGGGGAATTGGTGTATAGTTACATTACATCTTGATCATTTTTACTTCCCTTCTTATCTGCCCTCCCATTTCCAATTCCCTTTGGCTTGTTTTACAAAATATTTTTTTTTCAAAATAACTCTCCACACACATTAGACCACCTCCCTTTGACTATTCATTAAGAATCATTTTAGAATCAGGCACATAAAACAATATTTATAGTTTCTCTAACATGTTTGCTGTATCACCTCTTCATGAGACAAACCCTTCTTAAAAACTGCCACTAGAAGAAAAATGTGTTTGTCTGATGAATTGGTTTGCTTTTTTGATTTTATACAAAAAATACAATTCTGTATTTTTTCTTCCTGACAAGGACAGATCAGAGATTGGCACATTGCTGTGGTTTGGAGTCTCCCAAAGGCCATGTTGCGAAAGCTTAGCGTGATGAAGGCGAGGCAGTTAGGTCATTGGGGTGTGTCTTCGGAAGGGATATTTGGCCCCCATCCCCTCCCCTTCATTTTTCCTAATGTAAGTAGTTTACCTCAGGTGTTTTGACACACAGTGATAGAAAGCTAACACACATAATCCCAACTTCTGCATGATGCTTGGGTGTAACCTTTGCAAACATATATTTTGTAATGAATTCTTCAGTTACATTTGCTGGGAGATATTGTTTTAGATATTGATTACTGTATATTAACACATTCAAAATGTCATGACTTAAATGTTTCATAGCAGTTATTTATTTTGTTATGATACTGTCGGTAGGTAAGTTGGGTGGGGCTTGGGTAGGATGGCTCAACACCAGAGTCTATTGTTTGTGGTATCTCTGCACTCTGTCCTATGTCTGGGGTCTCAGTTGGGTCAGATGGGACAGCTGTGAGGCAGAGTCTGACCTGTATCGAATCCCACTTGCTGTAGAATGCTAGATGGGTTTTACTCATATAACAGTAGGGTTCAAATGCAGAAAGTGGATATTATAGAGGTTCTTTTGTTTGTTTGTGTGTTTGTTTTCTTTTAAGAGACAAAGTCATGCTATGTTACACAGTCTGATGTCGAACTTCTGGGCTCAAGTAATCTTCCTGCCTCAGCCTTCTGAGTAGCTGGGGCTACAGATGCATACTACCATGCTCTGTGTTGTAGGGATTCTTGATGCACAGGCTTGGAAATTTCACAGCATTGCATTGCTGCATTTCATTGGTGAAATTAAATCAGGTCTCCAGCTCCAATGTCAGGTGAGGAAATAGACTTCACATGGTGGGAAGAAGTTAGAAAGAATTTGTGACCATCTTTATTTTACCCCACATATACACAGGATAGGATCTAAGTGATTTGACTCCGCATGCAGTTCTTCTGTGAATAAATCCACTTTATTTTCTTGGAATGGAAAGCTAGACTTCCACTTAAGGAAATAAACATCCAAACTCACTGGTTGGCAGTGCAAATATAAATAAAAATAATTCATGTATATGTTAAATGAATACCAGATTCATCAATTAAGGAAACATCAGAGATTCCATAGTGGAAATGAATTATAGAGTCAGTGAAAGAGAACTTAATTGCAATGTATTGACAATGCTTATTTCATCCTCTTAAAATACTTAAAAGAGTGAATTGAGTAATAGCCTTCCTGTGATTTAAAACATGTTTATAGCTCATTTTCCCTTGAATACTTTATCTTTTGCATGAATGCTAGATAGATCTTTAATAATTAATAAAGGTATATGTGTCATCCTCCTAAGTCATCACAAGAAATAACACAGCAGTATCTAAGAAAACATTAAAAATTGAACAAAGTCCCTTAAAGATATCTTCATTTTTTCTTATTTTCAGTAGCTATCTGCCTGGGGACAAAGAGTCATGTCTAGATACAAATAGAACAAAATTTAAAATGATCAGATTTAGAAGTTGGAATTTAAAGAGGAAACACATTAAGTGTCCAGACCTGTTTTTTTTTTTTTAAGTATTCATTTCTGGAATCGTTTTGAGTTTCACTGAAGGATAAATAGTAACTTGTCTTCTCCTATAATCTTGGTTTTTCACAATCACAGAGAAGATAAATGCAATGGTGACCCCATTTGTGTGCCTGTATTTCTTCCCTTCTCTTTTCACCCTTATTCTACATTCCTGCAAAACTACGTGTGGGTTTTCATCTGATCTTTGTTCCTAGCACAAGCAAAAAGACATTTGAGCTATCTGACAGCAAGGCCTTTTTGCAAAAAGTAGCCGATGCTTTCCTAGGAGATGAGAGAAGGCGGGCAGGGAGCATTTGGTTCAAGCACTAGTATGTTCCTTTGAGATCCAAAAGATGGGGAGGGATTCTTCCCTGAGCCTAATGATAGGTCCACTACCCCAAAGCAATCTCCGTAGTCTCCGTATGATTCCGTGTCTCCTCCACGAGCCGTACACCTAAGAGCCGCTATTACAGAGTCAACCTCTTCTGTCTTCTGTGGGGGAATGTGCTATTTCATCATAAACTCAGGGCTGCCACTACTGTCACAAAATTAGGCCTTCAAACATGACAGCGGAGAGTCAGGACGTCAGGCAATTGCAAATTCCCAAGGCAATGGACGGTGTCCCGGCCGTCACCCACAGCACACTCTTCCTGTCAAGGCGCCTTGGACTGAAAAGCGTTCAGTGGGTGACTCTTAGGGAGCTAAAGGGCTCCACCTAAGGCGTATTTCTGAGTGGGCCGGTGTGATGAGGATGTGGAGTTGCATGCTGGAGCTATTCTAAGGATCTTTTAGCATAGCTCACAGATACCCGCTGTGTCTAGTCTACACCCACCACACACCCTAGTTGGCAATGTGTAGGGAAGGAAGAGGCCACGCCCCCCTGAAACTGAGAAGTTGAAAAGGAGCCTTAAAAATGAAGATTTCTCTGGTTTCTTCATGCTAAGAGTAACACTGTCACCTTCAGCCCGGGTGCTAGTGAATTTTCAACAGAACCAGATTTACATGTTTAAGGGACCCTCTGAGGGCCCAAAACTGGCTAAATCTACACATGCATATTTCCTGGCTTTTGTTTTCTCCCTCTTGTCAATTAAACCACTTCTGTGTGCTCCAAGGTGGGTGAACTAGATGCCCTCCAAATTTGGCCAAATTGTGAATAATCTCACATTCCCACTTTTATAGACTTTTCTCACACTCTTGAAGGTGGGTGTGGCAAAGCAATCCAGATAGCTGGGACCCAGATTCAGGTCTCTGGTTAGATCCCCAGTAAAATCAGGATTGACCTGCATGTGGAAAGCTCTGGGTCCCTAAATAGAGGGTCACTTGTGCTTGGGCTCTCCAAACCTTGTGTTGCTGGAGAGGCGACGTCTACCACTGAACATCGTAGGATGGAGATGCTGGCTGCTGGAAACGTGCAGTGCTGTCTACCATGAAGATAGCCAGGGATTCTTCAGGATTTTATGGGGTTTCCCCATGAGCTACCTTAGAGCTGTGTTTTGCAAATGCAGATCCTAAGCCAGAATAGATCCTGGCATCAACTGACGGGGTTTTAACGGTTCTTTCACAGGAGGGGCCAGCTGTGAACTGCAGACTGGAGTTTGCAGATGCCTAAACCAGAGTCAAGAAACCACCTCCTGCCTTTGTACTGAAAACACCTTCAGACACCAGAGGTACTGGAAAAAGGATGAGGCGGTGGAAATTTTATGAATCTAAGTTTTTCTATTCCTACATCTCACCCAACCTCATAAGTTCAACAATAGATCCCAGATTATGTCTCTTTTGATCCAGTGAGCTATTTGCAAAGCAGTGGATGTACTGATTGGCCTCAGAATGATGGTTCAAATGCAGAATCATTTTACATTTAAAAAGTTGCTTTCTAGGGAGTCTTATTTGTCTGGAGGACTGGTATAACAAAGTACCGCACCCTGAGCTGATTAATCGGCAATTTATTGTCCCCTGGTGCTGAAGGCCAGGTGCCCTCCCTCTGTTATGTGTCTGTGTCCTCAGCTCATTCTCTTATAAAGACAACAATCTTGTTGTATCAAGGACACCCTAGGGACCTCATTTTACCTTAATAACCTCTTTAAAGGCCCCATCTCCAAATACAGTCACATTTCAAGGTTAGGCTTTCAACATAGAATTTGAGAGGGAGGGGGCAAAATTGAACACTCAGCAGAAATTTTCTCCCACTATAAGGTCTCCATCTCATTTTATGGACATTCACTTTCTGTCACTGGAAGACCTACTTGTCCCCACCCACACCATCACCATGGTAACCAAGATTGATGTTCAGGTCCAACACTAGTTCCTCTGATGTCCAGAAAGGGAGAAAAGACAGAAGCACCTCCCACCCCATGCATCTCTGGGAGCTTTCACAATGAAGGTGCAATTCTGTGGTCCTTTCTTCGAGAGGTGGAGCCTCCTGTTCTGGTCCGTGAAGATGGATGTAGCATCAGTAAGGTACCCAGTAATCCCCAGGACATGGGTGTCTCTGCAAAGTAGCATTCGATTGCATTTCTGGTTGACCCCTAGAGATTCAACACAAACTTTGAGAGCACATGGTCTTGCCTATAGCTACAGCAGAGCCTCAAAGACAGAAAAGTCCCTTATTCCTATTGAATCCCTGCGTTTGGTACCCATAGGAACATGCAAGCATCCATAATTCCTCTTCCTTTATCCCAAATAATTCACTAAGGGGCGAGGAGGAGGGCGGAGTCCCAACAGTTGAGACAAAATCCCCTATTACATTTCACAGCAAGTCCAAAAATGTAAAGAAGTAATGTAGCCTGCTATTGGTACAGTTATTGTTTCTGGGATAAACCTCAAATATGAGCATTTACCGTGAACTTAATCTCAGCATTGAAATTTAAGTTTCTATTTCAATCTATTTGCATTTTTAAAAACTCTAATTTGTTTGTGGCCTCTGCCATTTGGAAAACAGCTCCTCGTTTTAGCCACATTTGTAGTAGGTGATTTGGTGGTAAGGACTGAGAATACTACAAATGCCATACTCTATCTTTGGCATGGATTCTTTTTTTTCTTTCTTTCTTTCTTTCTTTTCTTCTTCTTGTTTTTTAGAACATTTGAGGATTACTCAACTTGAAACAAGTCTGTGTAATTATATGGTTCTGCAGCTCACGTTTTTCTTTTGTGTTTGTCCACCAGGAGGCAGCAAGATATTATGGAAATGATGTGGCTACCGGAAGTTAGAATTACGACACCTTAATCCTGACAGTTAGCCTATCTGACTCTCAGTCTCTTTATCTGTGCAATGGGAAGAGGGAACAGTAACAGCAAGGAGTTTGCATTTAATCCATGCAAAGGACCATGAGGAGATTTGTACGTGCATTTAATTGTCGTAACACTTAATCCTCACACATGCTATAAAAAGCAGTTCTCAGAATTACGACTATCTGATGGAAAAGGCAGCTAAAATGAAGACTTTAAGGAATTTAGCTGGCAAAGCTGAGCTCTCACCAAGAGGGATTTGAACACAAATCTGCCAGACCCCTGGATTCTGTAGCAGGATGGTGCAGGGATTCCAGATGGTATTTATATAGCTGCTGACAGAGGAGAGGTGCTTGAGAGATGAGGAACGCGATCACTACAAACAAAATCGGAAGATTTTGCCGGTCATTCTTTTCTGAAACCCAGATATAACACCGCTAAAGAATTTCCCCGGACTGCCAGTCTTGCATCAAGTGAGGGATATGAGGAGAATCTTACATTTGTCATCCACAGGGAATCCATGGTTTCTGCAAGGCCTCTTAATTTTTGCTGGAGGCTCAAGTAGTATATACTTAAGTAGCTGCCCTAGAGCTTGACCTGGGATCCGATATCTCTATTACTGGGAAGAGCTGTCATTATTTCCTCGCTGAGGGGAATTCCGTTTACAAAATCACAGCAGGCTTGGCTGGGGATGTAGTTGAGTGGTGAAGGGCTTGATGATTTTCAGGCTCAAAGTGCTGGGCACAGTCTCTGCTACCAAGAAAAACAAACAGATAAGGAAAAATAAAAACAAAAAGCACAACAAGAAAAGCATTTTGCAAAATCTAAACTGTACAGATTGTCTGGGAGAAACAACTCAATTATCCCAATAACTCAGTGACATGGTGTAAAGACAGGAAATTTGGAAAAGAAAAATTAAAAAGCAAAAAAGATTTTGAGTCTCATGAGTGTCGAAGCCTTAAGTTTAGAATATAAGTATCACGAAGAAAGACTCCGCCTAATGGAATCTTCCTTTCTCCCTAAAATCTTAAGGGATATGCATATTGTCTGTAAATTTAAAATTATTTTTTCAAAATGCATATCCTGAGGAGGGGATCTGGAAATTGAGGGAGACAGGAAGGGAAGGAGGAAAGGGAAAGTAAAAAGGACCAAGATGTAATATGTACCAGTTCCTCACGACGAATGTACTTATTATGTGTCACAAACATATACTAATAAATTTTTTTTAAATGAAATAAAATGCATATCCTGAACCTCATCGTTAGAAGAGATCAGAAAAGTCTCAGTTGATGGGTGACTCTTAACTCCCAGTAGAACATAAAGACTGGAGAACTCAAATCCAGATCTGGGCAGATTAGCAAGATACTATCTCAAAAAAAAATAATAATAATAACAAAAAAGAGCTGTAGAACTTCAGTGTGTAGAACTTGGATTCAATCCCCAGCATTGAAAAAGAAAAAGGAAAAACTTAGGAACTACCCAGATTCAAAGAGAGGTCAGCAAGACTGCTGAAACATCATTTTGAATTGTACCTCCTTGTTGGCAGCATCCTAAAGAATCCCAAGGTTAGATGTTAGAATTGGAGCAGTGCTGAGTTCCTGATTTCAATTTTTGTACTATCATTCTGGAACACAGTTTTTGCTTCCTATGGTTTTTACCTGCAAATGTTAAAGTTGCTGTATATTTCCATAGGATTTAAGTGCTTAAGATATGTCTGAAAAAATACACCTTGTTTCCCACGCTTCCGCAGAGTTCTCTGCTGTGAATTTACATTTACATTCATTGGTTTTCATTCACCTAAATATTATCTTCTGCAATTAAACGTAGTTTTACCCACCATTCTAGCAGCCTTATTTATTTTCAAGAGAACTTACTAGCAATAAATATCACAGCATGGTGGTTTGTGAATAGTGAAAACTAAGAACTAACATTTTTCAGAAGTCAGGGAGATGACTCTGACATTCAAGCTCTGAGAGGTTTGCTGAAACGACGGTTCAAAGTGATGTTCTCAGATCATATAGCATTCTGGGGCTGCTGCACACAGGAAAGTTTTGGGGGCCAATTCCTGTCTTACTGAATGAGAAGCTATAGGAATATGGCCGAGCAACCAAATGCTTTATGACGAACAGTCATTAGTGTTTTCTGTGCACTAAAAGTCATTTGAGGTCCTGAAGATAGATATGTAGAGCATCACACAGGATGCAGAATGCTACAACCCTTTAAAAGTGTCTGTAGCTCCTTACCAAATTAAACACGCTTGTACCATAAGATCCAGCAAAAGCAGTCCTGGCTAATTACCCTCATAGGCTGCTTATCTCTACATGAAAACATGCCCACGGATGCTCCTCACACACTTGCCCATCAGTGCAAAATCTTAGCAGCAACCACACCACCTTTGGTGAGGGGAAGGTAACAGTGGAATATTACATGGTTCTCGAAGTAAATGAACTATCCGGCCCCAGCCATGAAAAACATACAGAGGGTTCTTAAATGAATAAGGCTAGGTGAAAGAAGCCAGCCTGAAAATGCTACAGACTACATTCTGGAAAAGGCAAAACTAGAGAGAAAATAAAAAGCAGTGGTTGGCAGGTGTTTGTGGGAAAGTAAGGAGGGCTACATAGGTAGAAGACAGATGATATCTAGCAAGTCAAAAGTACTCTGTGATAATACGATCATAATATAGTGGCAGACACGTGTCGTTGTACATTTGTCAGTACCCACACAATGTTCAGCACCAGGAGGGAACTCAGTTATGTCCAGCAGGGACATTGAGTAACTGCTTTTGGAAAAGTGCATTGTGAGGTGTATAGATGGTCCTCATTTAATAACATACCTATTTAACAACTATTCGGACTTACGACCTCCATTTGGACTTAGGACATAGGAACGTGAGCAGCAGTGTAGACTTATGGTGGCTTCCTCTACAGTACAGTTCTGTAATTTTTGCTGATTGTACCGTAGAGTATAGTACAGTACTATAGTTTTATGTTCTGTTCTACATTGCAGTATGGAACGTAAGAGTTATGCAAATAAAAGCAAAGTCATCAAGTTGGAGTTTTCTTTGACCATTTCTTTGTTCTGAATATTGTCTTGTACACACTATATACACTTCCTCATTGGTCATTTAGTGACAAATTCATCAAACAACCTAGTCACAGGACCAGAATTTGGTTGTTAAATGAGGACTGTCTACAGTTAAAAATTAATAATAATATCAGTAACAATAACCCAGCCACTGACTCATGATTCATGAAACTTGCATGCACTAAAGCCTAAGAACAAATATCCTGAGGCGATATGTGTTACTATTTTATAAACACCATGATCAAAAATCTGCAGGCCCAATATTTTTGGGGAAATATATTTGAAACACATGCACATGTATATAATAGGCTGGTAATGAAAACCTTTGCCAATGCATAGCATATGAAACTTTTTAGGTGGCAACTTGAAAATAGTTGGGAAAGCATATTGCCTTTCAAAACTATTGTAGCATGGACTACAAGGAAATTTTTGAAGAATGATATTCACTGCTCAGACTAAAATTCAAGTTTAGTCGAATTTGCATGGAGCTAATCTACAGAGAAAAAGTGCCACAGAAAGAGACAGAGATAGGTGGGAACTCAGAAGGGCATGAACTGGGAACATGCTGGAGTGAACTGACAGCCCACCTTAGAAGTCCTCTACCATGGCAGCCACAGCAAGTGACTTTCTGCTGTATAACAAGGCTTATTTTAATGGTATCTCACCTTTCTGAGAAATGTAGAATGAGGTGTCATAATTTTTTTTACTATTTTATTTTATTTTATTAGTACATATTAGTATAGCAAAATAGTGAGTTTGATTCTGCAATACTGATACATGCATGTAACATATTTTGATTATTTTCACCCCACATTATTCCCAACCTCTTCCCACCCCTTCCACAATCCTTCACTTTTTCATCTCTGATAATTTACCTTTCTCTTCTCTTTCCTTCTCTTCCTTCTCTTCTCTTCTCTTCTCTTCCCTTCCCTCCTTCTGTTCTCTTCTCTTTTCTTCTCTTCTCTTCCTTTCCTTTCCCTTCCCTTCCTTTCTCGTCTCTTTTCTTCTCTTGTCCTCTTCTTCCTTTTTCTTTCTTTCTCTTTTTTTCTTTCTTCTTTCTTTCTTTCTCTCTCTCTGTCTTCCTTCCTTCTTTCCTTCCTTTCTATCTATTCTTTAGCTTTCTCATATAAGAGAGAGTATGCAAAGTTTAACATTCTGAGTCTGGTTCATTTTGTTTAGCATGACGGTTTCCAATTTCATCCATTTTCCTGCAAATGACATGATTTTACTCTTCTTTGTGACTTAATAATACTCCATTGTGTGTATAAACCATATACATATATATTTTTTTTATCCAGTCATCTGTTGATGGATGTCTAACTGTTGCCATAGCTTAGTGATTGTAATTGTGCTATAGTAAATGCAAGTATGCAGGCATGTCTATCATGTGCTGTCTTTTTAAAGTTTTATAGGCATATATTTGTGATACATAATAATTACTTTCATCTTAGGGAAATGGAAATATAAATCTCACATCTTAATCCATTTTACTTCCTCTTCCCCCATTCCATTGCCTTTCATACCCAGGGGGTTTACTCTTTCCACAAAGTTTACCTCCCTGTATCCTATCATTTGTTTCTCATTTTGCTTTTAAAATACATCGCTATATATATATATATATATATATATATATATATATATATATATATTGGGTTTCTCATACAAGAGATACATTGGGTCTTATTTAACTTTCTGAGCCTGATTTATTTCACTTAGTGTTATGGTCTCAAGGTGCATCCATTTTCCTACAAATGGCTCATATTTATCCATTTTATGGGTGAGTAGTACTCCACCGTATGTATACCATATACCATGCTTTCTTTATTCATTTACCTGTTGATAGATAGACATATAGGCCACTTCCAAGATTTAGCTGCAAATACCAAGGAATGGTACAGCTAAATCAAATGGTATCTCCCTGTTTAGCTTTTTGAAGAATCTCCGTACTGATTCCACAGTGGTTGTAGTAGTTTACCTTCCCACCAACAGTGTGGAAGGATTCCCTCCCCTGCATCCTAACTAGCATTTATTCATTTTTACAATCTTGATGGTAGGATGAGGGCTCTTTCTTATTGCCACTTTAGAGAACTACGAAGAAAGAGAGAACAGAATCTCTACTCCAAATCTTCAGAGAACTTACAAGCAAAGAAAACGTTGGGTCATACGGGGGACTGTTTCACTTTGTACAGAAACACGTTTTGCATTTTGACATCCAGCGTCTCGGGCTGCCTGCATTAATTTCTCCGTTTCTCCCACAAAGTGCAGGTGTAGAGCTCCATATGGAGCCCTTGGAACAGAAAATTGGTCAAGGGAGGTAACACCAAACAGGCAAAGTAGCACCTGAGACCTAATTAGGGTTGGAAACGGCACCAAGGAAAATCCCCTAAATGAGCACGTTGAGGCTTCCAGAGAGGCAGATTAGCACGGGTTGCAGAGAACGTGTGGACGAGGCCCATGTTCAGAAGCCCGGGGAATCGTTTTGTTTTAAGAGCAAAATATGAAACATGAAAAAAGAAATAGAGTCGTGGCAAAAAGCGAGAATAAAAAGTCTGGGAGCTTAAATTACCAGGGACTTGATGGCTGTGTTCAGGACTGAGAAATAAATAAGCTGGAAGTGGAGAGATGGGTAATATGAGTGGAAAAGAAAATACATTATGAGTTCAAGATAAAGAGAAGGTCAGGAGAGATAGGTTATAAATCAAAATTGTCAGTGCTACCGGAGGAGGGAGAGAGAAATAAAGTACGAGGCGGGGAGAAAATGATCAGGGAAGCGGAGATTGCTTAGAAAGGATGGCAGGAGATTCCATAGCATCAAAAACAGCTTCCAGAACCCACAACCCTAAAAGGTTGGTGGGAACGTGGCCAGGTGAGTGGTGGGGAGAGATTTCTGGGACATGAAAAATCATGGCTTCAGCATTTTGCTTCCCCCACACATATCTGCACACAGTTACTAAAGAGCTCGGAGAAATAAATCACTGCAGAATGTAAGAGGTGGGATGCGAATCAATAAAACAATGCATTTTCATAGAGACACACATTGCTTTAAAGTGGGATGCTTTCCTAGGGTCTCTAGAAACAAATGGAATTGGTCCTTGCCAAACAGGCAACTAAGTAAACAAAGACAGTTTCTGAATAAGATTTTGCTCCCAGAGCATATGAAAGATTTTTCATACTTCTTATAATACTCTCTGGGTCATTTAAATACACGCCGTCTGTCCTTTTTAATTTCTAATAATCCCCAATTACTATGTTCAGCTGCTCTTTATTTCAAGATTAAATTAAATTTATTTTTAATGATCACCATCCTACCCTCAAATTATTGAATTTTAGTGATGTTGTTCTGTGAGTCAAATAAAGTTCCCAAGATGTTAAATGTCAAAGATGTTTGCTTATCACCAGAGAGAATGGATGGAAGGAGTCAGCATTTGAATGCAAATAAATAATTCCCTCTCAAAGAAGTAATTCTGCTAATAATTAAATTTTAAATGAACTTTTTCAGTTTTGAAATGCCTTTTGGGGTATATATGAAAAGCGGACATGGGTGGGTATTTCCTAGCAAATCAAATGTAAGTTATAGGAGCAAATACTTTCAAATAATTACTTAATATTATTGAGACTATTATTTCAATATTGAGGGATGAAATAAAGCTGCATGAACAAATGATGCTGATGATGACAAATTTTAAATCACAGTATTTATCTTTTGTCCACATTTATGTATAAGATAGATTATAAGAAAATATCCAGAAAGAAGCAAAAAGGAACAAAACGATAGAGTAATCACATGGTAGAAACTAACCAACACAAGTTAGAATTTGCAGAAAAAAGTTAAAAACATTACTATGACTATATTCTCTATGTTCAAAATGTAGAGATTTAGAAGACATAAAAATGACCCAGAAAAACCTAGAGAGATGAAGACCACAATATTTCAGATGAAAGTACTCTGGATACGATTAACAGCTGATTAGAAATATGGAAGAAGTGTAGTGAAGTATGTAGATGGTATAGCAATAGAAATTATGCAAAACAAACACAAAGAGAAAAAGGAATCAAACAAAGGAAAGGCAACTGGTGAAATCAGGGACCATTCAAGCAATCTCATGTGCATGTACTAACTGGGCACCATTTTTGAGGTATATTTTCAACTGAATCTTGTTGTTTTTGCTTCTTTGGATCAGGATATAAGTGGGTCAGAGTTCTCTGGAGAGGAAGATTCTTGGAATTTTTTCCCCAGAACTGCAGGCAGGGTTTGTGGGAAACTGGTGATTCTCATGTCTACCAACTTTGTACCCAGAGTTTTGATCCATCTCAGTTCAGCTGCTCCCTTGCTTTGAGAGGTAAATTTGTGTGTAAATTTTGAGCCCTTTCAAGTTAATTTAGTGCATGCTTTAGGAAAAGACTCTAGGTTTTGTTCTATTTAGCGAATTACAATATGTCCACCTGCTTTCTAGCTTTCAAAATTACATATTATCTTAAATAAATATTGAATCTTACATCATAATCCTTAGTTCCCATAATTTTATCATTATATTACTGTGTTTTGGAATTTACTGCCCAAAAGAGAGAATTTGATTATTGTTGCCTTTTATATAATCTTAGGTAATATTTTCAAACTACCAGAGAGATTTTGGACTGTTTTATTTTATTTTATTTTTTTTTTTTTTTTGTGGGTACCGGCAGTCGACCTCAGGACCTTGCACTTGCCAGCAGGTGCTTACACCACTGAGCCATCTCACTGGCCCTTTTTTGGACTGTTTTTAATGCTGATTTTTCAAAAAAGTCACCAGAATACATCAGTGTTTTTAATTTTTCCTGGCTAATCCTACATTCTGGAAGTTCCTTTCTCTCAGACTTTTAGTTCTGTTACTTCTTAAAGTGACTTTCTTTTGCCCCATCATAAGTGAGTTTCCTTTGTCTGTCTCCTCCTCAATGTCACCTCTTTCTTTTTTAAAAATTGGAATTAAAAGCCATTCCAGATTTCATCTTCTAATTCTCCTCTCTTCAGTCGCCCAGCGTACACTTTCCTGCTATAAATGCAACTTTAAATATTCAGAACCCATTTCCAACTCAGCTCACGGGTTCTTAGCCATTTGCTCTCTTTCTATGACGGCTTTTATTTAATAATCCTTTCAATCCTACCGACAATACCCTTGAGAAAATTTCCGACGGATCTTGAAAAGCATCACGCAGTCATGCGTTTTTCTGCTCATCACCATGGAAGGATGCTAATGTTTGGTTTTGTCTTATTGTGGCTCGGGAGTGGAAGTATGTTGTGAAAACTCTTATTTGGCTGTCTGGTTGAGTAGTTTAGTGCACAAAAAAAGGGAAACAAACAAGCAGAAGACAAACTAGCTGCCCCGCAATTCTGCTTTTCTCTGTAGACAATAGCAAGGCTTCGAGGAAGAAGGAGGAGTAGTTGGAAGCCTGAGTCTGCAGTAGATGGGCTCCACCTCTCTGGTGGAGAATGTTTTCTTCAGCACGGATGTTGGACGCAATACTAGGCACATTCTTGTACAGTCTGGTGGTGCTCCATGTCAATGGGCTTGGCCAACCTCTGAGTATATACACGGGGTGGGAATGTGGCTCAGGGCAACCCTCTGCCATCCTTCCATTGATCACCCCACAGATTTCCCCCCAGTGGGCAATTTTCTCTCCCCTCCTCATGACCCTCAGCCTCATCTGGACCCAGTGTTGTCTATTCTACAAGGCATTAGAAGGGACAGTATTAGGTCAAGGGTGAATTCTTCCTTCTGTGTGAACTGCAATTTGATGGCTCCTTTCTTCTCCTTTACCTCAGAATTTGTACTTAAGAAGCACAGTCCCCTCTTCCTAGAAATAAAACTTCCCTTTACTCATATTTTCTTTGGTCATTTGCATTGCAGTTAGGAAGAAAAGTGGAAGGTAAATTCAGGTGTTTAAATTACCTTGAGTTGAAAATCTTTCTTGTTCTGTCATTGTTTAATCTTTGCTCACCAGCCCCAGGTCCTTTAATCTATCTCTGCCTGCAAATTATCCCCTTAAATATCTTTTTTAGTCTTTATTAAACTCTCTAGGGTCATTGAAGCTCTTTTGGAGAAAGTGGCAAAGCTCAGACCAATTTCACACTTACGGAGTAATATATGCCAGGGATGTCTTTGTCCACTGCTAGTATACACAACAGTCGCAGACTTCTTTCTGCACAGCTCCTACTAGGCACGGTACAGGGCAGAAGTAAGCACTGTTATCATCCCCAAGGTGACTTTAGTATATAGGAAGAGAGAGCTGTGTGTCCTAAAGGTCCCCTTGGCTCCTCCATTCATTCGCAAACCCACCTCCCTACCCCTGCAACCATGCAACCTGTATTGAGTTTATGGATGGTGGGACGAGGTCCATAGTGATGGACAGCTTTTCTAAGCCTGGCTCCTAAAACTTTACTAGGTAATCTTCCCACCGATTGCACTCACAACTAAGATACAAGTGGTTGGTGAGTCTTCAAATATTGCCATTTAATGCTCAAACCTGCATGCCTCTGGGCTCTAGTCTCTGCACCATCAACTGCTTTTTTGGCTTCCCTCACTGTGGTAGGTGACCACTTACTTCCAAGTGGGATGCAGAGCAGAAGTTTTCGTTCCTAAAATCTTTGGCTCCTTCTGGCTTCTATGGAGGTAAAAGGGGCTGATGATAAAGTGAATTCTCAAAAAAAAGTGAATTCTAGACCATAAGTAAATTTTCACCAGTGTGAGACAGAAGACAATGGGAAACTCAGCAAATATCTTCTTCCCTCTTTCCCCTCTACTGTGTAATTGTCCACCAGCTTTGTTCCTTTATCTGTCTGTATTTGCATTCATCTGACTATGAGTGAAATGATCAATCTATTGCTTATTATCATGATTTGTGGTGAAGCAGTTGTCAAAGCAGGGACACACCATTTCACATGCTGCCCCCGTCCCAACCCCATTTCCTTTCCCCTCAACATTTCTGACCCAGAATGGACCTGTCAGTAAAAGCCGGTATACATAATCCTTTCCTCAGGCTCTATATTCCCGTGAAGATGGACTAAGACACACCACTTCCTAGAAAATGTGCAATTTGAACAGAATAAAATTATTTAGGAAAATGGAAAAGTGGCTCAAGATGGTGTTTTGGTTTAGAGCTAAAATGTCCCACAAAAGTCTCATGTTTCAAGGTGGGGCCTGGCTGGAAGGGCCAGGTCACTGGGAGTTTAACTTGGAAGGGTACATTCTCATCCCGGGCTCCTCTGTTCTTTCTCTGCTTCCTGGCTGTGAGGGGATGCATAGCTTTCTTCCACCATGCCCTTCCACCATGACTTTCTGCTTCGCAGCCACCAATTTTGGACCAAACCCATTGGAAACTGTGGGACAAATAATCCTCTCCTCCTTTAAGTTATGGCCGTTGGGTATTAGGTCTCAGCAATAGGAAAGTGACTAAAAACAGATGGACATGTGCATGCTTTCTGGAGAAGTATTGTCATTTTAGCATAGAGCTCTCAAGAGCCTAGACACTTCCTACATTGTCACTAGATGGTATCCATATCTTCTTTCTTTCTCCAGTAAGGTCGATACTAGATGAGATCATCGACAATAAGAAGGCTAGAGCTACTAATGAAGCAGAAAAGCAGTATTACTTTTGAAACATTTTTTATAATGCAGCTCTTCTAATACATTAATAAGACTTCTTCCACACATTATAAATGTAATGGTTACTGTACTTGTTTGGTAGGGTTTCTCTAATAATATATCATAGACCAGGGGTCCTTAACAGCAGAATATATTTTCTCATAGTCTTAGAGGCCAGAAGTGTGAGGTCCAGGTGTGGTCTGGCCGGGCTCCTCCTGAGGCCTCTCTACCTGTAGACTCTGACTTCTCCCTGTGTCTTTACGCATCATCCCTCTGTGTGTGTCTGCATCCTCATCTCCTCATAAAGACTTTGAAAATCACTGGATACACCCCGAGAGGGGGCAGTTTTTCCTTTTTATGGATCTATAAGCTTTGGTCCCAGAGTTCATGGTATTATTGCATCAGGAACAAAATGGAATATTCCAGAACAAAATGGAATGTTCCATAATGAAATGGTCTGTAAGTGTTTTAGTTAGAAATCATTGGTTGTACACAACAAACGAGAGAAAAAAGGAAATGATGGAAAGAAAGAGCAGTAGTTCATAAAGTTCAAGGAATGAACAAGAAAAATTCAGGCCATGAACTGAAAAAGGTATAGAACAGCTTCAGGAACCCCTTATGGCAGGAGATAATGATTTTCTGTCCCACGTCTACATGCTGCTGAGAGGACCGAGAGCCAACCTCTTCCTTTAGCCTAAGCAGGATGTAGTATCTTTGGCTTCTGTGCAACTGGGCTGGCTGCAGTCACTTGTCACTAATTTCTTACAAAAGGTGAAAAGGACTCTGATATTCATACCCCCAGCATAATTGCACACAATCGAGGAGTTGTATGACTTGCAAAATAAATTGTGATGGCATTTCACTAAGAAAGACAAATGGATCCTCAGTGAGAGGGAGACAGAAAGAAGTGAAGGAGGGGAGGAGAGAGAGAGAGACAGAGAGAGGAGGAGAGGGGAAGAGAAGAAGGAAAGAAAGAGAGAGAGGAAGGAAGGAAGAAAGGAAGGAAGGGACAGAGGGAGGAAGAGAGGAAGGAAGGAAAGAAAAAATGAAGGGAGGGAGGAAGGAAGGAAGGGAGGGAAGGGAGGGAGGTGTGTCTCCTAGGTTGGCTAACATTGTTCACACAATTGTCTAATCACCGGGATTCTCTTTGTAGACATAGATAGAATCTGCAATGCTAGGAGGAACTTGAACTCCTCCCCAGCTTGGTGACCCCCAAATCTGTATGTTATCCACCAGTGGGTTTGGGATTACATGTCATTACTTCCTTGGCCAGAAGCTTGGAAAGCCAGGAGGAATGAGCTGATTCATCAACTGCCCAGCCTCCTCCATGAGAGAGAAGCCCCAATCCTTGCCCTCTGCTGTCAATTTTCTAGTTGTCGAGGATTGGCTTCTGCCTCCAAAACATGGAAATTGTGCCATATTTTACTTACAGCTCTTCCAAGAATCCTCTGCTGTTTTCTTTGCTGTCACAGTCTGTGAGAGGTTGGTTTATAGAGCCCGTGTCTTTTAGAATATGAGAACAGTGGAATTGTGTAGTTTTAAGATAGCTGTTCCATATCTGATTTTGCCTTTGACAAACACTATGTGCTCCACTTTCCTTCAACCTTAACGAAGTCCACCCATCCATGTGGCAACTGGGGCAGAGTTATCTTCATTACCATTTCCTGGTTTCCTAGGACATCGTGCAAGAGTGTCCAGCTCACGTTTTCAGTGTAGGCAAAGAAAGGAATTCTTTTTGGCTTTGTGGGCCATATGCTCTCTGTTGCAAATATTCAACCCTGTTGTTATAGTGACAAAGCCATGTATGATTCACAAGTGAATGGGCAAGGCTGTGTTTCAATAAAACTTTATTTACAGAAACAGAAAGGAAGCCAGATGTGGCCCATGAGTGAGCATTTCCTGGTGCATGGTGTAGACTTCTACCTTCGTTACTAATACACTGAATGATGAATATTTAACAATGGAAGTAATCACTATCTTTTGAATCTTATTACATGCATGGCTATATTATAAATATATGTACTTTGTAAAATATATTTAATCTTCACAATCCAATAAGATATTTATTAAAAATAACTAAACTCGGGCAACCCATTCAGGACCCCTCCTGTTTCTCAGGAGCTATTCCTATCCCCATTACTATTCTCCAATAAATTTTCCTACTCTTCACCTCAAAAAAAAAAAAAAAAAAAGAAAAACTAAACTCAATCGTGTAGTCTGGCTCATATTTCCAAAGCTACAGAAGTACAAAAAGATTATGCATAAATGAATAATGATTTGCTCACATTAGGGTAATATGTATGCATATAAGTACTTATCTGGCAAATATATATAATATATACCTATGTAAATACAAAGATGGAAAATGCATATGTATGCATATATATGTGGGTATGTATGTAGGTATGTATGTATGTATGTATATATGTACATTTAGGTACACAGTTTCAAAAAGTAGATGTGTTTGTGCTCAGTTTGGATCTTCAGTATCCCACTATGTTAAATACTTTCTACTCAGGATGGTGCTAATGGAGGTAGGGGACCTTTTAAGAAGGTGGTAGGGGCTGGGGAGGAAGTGAGGCCATTGCAGACGTGGCCCTGTAGGGGACAGTGAGATCTCAGTCCTTTCCTCTTCCACTCTTTCCTTTCCCCAGCCAAAGGGTGAAACTTTTGCTCTGTTACTAGGCATTGTTCCCTCCCAGAGACCCAAAAGGAATGGGTCTGTCCAGGCATGAACTGGAACTTCCAAAACTGTGATCCAACACAAACATTTCCTCTTTGCAGATTGATGATATCGGATATTTTCTGACAGTAGCAGAGAGCTAACTAATACACAAAATCAGTGCAAATGAAGAAACCACTGCTGTTGCTATTAACATGGATGGATACTGGATGAAAAAGATAAAGAAGAACAAAGCAACATGATGCTTAAAAAGAACAAAATCCATGGATAACCAAGAATAAATTGTTTGGAATTGCATACATATGCACCAAAACTACAAAGAAAAACAAAAAAATGACATATGTGATTTCTTACTTTTCTCATTGCTGGGACCTGACACCCACAAGTTAAAGGAAGAAAGGTTTATTTTAGCTCACAGTTTGTAGAGGTTTTATTCCATAGTCATTTGGACCCAAGGCAGGGCAGCATGGCAAAGGGACATCACAGAGCAAAAACAGTCCATGGCAGGATAGGCAGGAGGCAGCGAGCTTCTTTTTTCTTTTTATTTCATGCAGACTACAAATCAATTGATTGGTGCCACTTACCCTTAGGGTGGACCTTCCCATTATCCACGCTCAGAACTATGCTAAGCCATCAGTGGACAATTTAGTTATCACACACCCTTAATCCAAATACACACACCCTATTTCCAGCCACCTCTGAAAAGCTCCACCTTTGAGCACATGGGGCTTTGGGGGAACATCCAGGTACAGTCCATAACATGTGATGGTAAGAATAGGAAGAGAGAAGAGGAGAGGCTTAGAGCAGGACATTCATGTGTCCTCAGTGACATTTAAATATTCTACTTGTGAACTTAGGATGTGGGTTTGTGGGATATATTTGTGATGCTTCTTATAACTTAACAAACCTTACACAGAATAGTTCTTGATAATATTGTTTTTAAAAATTAATGCATTTTTTTTCTCTCTCATGAAGGAATATTATCACCAAATAAATTTTATGGGGCTTAATGTCCTAAGATATTGAAATGTACTCATATAAATTCAGGCCATTAATCTTTTATTTTATTTCAAAGTTCAGCCATTAAATGCTAGGTCCTCTGCTGTACACACTTAAAGAATATGAAAGAGAGACTTTGGTATCCAGAAATTCATAATTTCATTTGTAAATATGAAATCCCTAGAGACTGAAATAAGTGACTTAGCAAATGGGTGAGTGGTGTGCTATGCAAACACAAGAAAGTACGAAAAATGGGATGCACACTACTGAACAGCTGCTATAAATCAAGCATTTTGCAAAGTCGCTTCACATACATTTTTCTCTTTCCATCTCTCAGCAACACCCCTGTGACGTACGACTGCCTTATAATACCAGTGAAGAAAACAGAGTGAAGGATACTGGAGGACAAAACTTTTGGTTAAACCCTTTGTTGGGAGTGCAAACTACTAAGACGAATTTGGCTGGCCATCTCCAAAAACCTGGAAGGTGCTTCATGTTCAGTACCCAGCAGTCTCACTACTAAGCACTTCTTGGTCCAAAGCAACATTGACATAGAGATCCAAGCCCGAGTCCACTAGACCCCCAGGTTTCTGTTTTATGTGACATCCTGTTTCCTCAGTCATTTTAATCACACACCACAGCCTAGGAAAGTCCATTTAAAAGCATCTTAATTTTGCCACCTTTGGCCATGGAGGCCAATATCTCCTTATCATTTTGCTAGATGCTCTTTCCCCTACACAGTATATCGATCCGTTAGCATCTCTGCTACACAGGGGCGCAACACAATTATGTAATCTCCACTTACCACTTTCTATAGGTGCTGCAATTTCTGCAAAAGGGGAGGTCACTTGCTATGTTCAGAATCAAATTAGGGGAGAGACCAGCCTGAGTTATTTCCATGTACAGTGTTTGACTTGAATGGTCTGTAAAGTGAATCATGAGGCAAGCCAAGTTTGCAACGCAGTCTCGTGAGATCACAGTAGCGTTTTCTTTGACCGTTGAGAGAGGATACTGCATTTCATGGGAAATGCTGATGACGTGATTGATATGGTATCCCATTCTGAGTGCAGCTTGATGGGAATCTCTATGTCAAAAGGGTTGACAAGCTTGAAGATGGCTGGCAAGGGGTTTATTTCTGTTTTGGGCAGCATGTAAAAAGTGCAACCTCGTGATTGATGATCACATCCATTTTGATGAATATTTGCACCACAACTCCTAGACATTAGGTCAGCCTACTATTATTATATATGATGCGTCTAAGGTGATTTCCAGTAGCATGGTAGTCTCACCGTGATGACAAATAGTGGGAAATTAGTCTGTATTTGCAAAACCATCTAGAGGCACTGACTTGTTCATGTGATTATTTGGTTTGTGAGAAATGTTAGTACTACCCAGCAATCATGCACCAAGGAGAAAGCAGCCATTTGTGGTATATGAAGCCCGTTTTCAGCTCTTTAGACCAAAGTCCTGTTGAACTCTCCTAGAGTCCAACTTAAAGCAAGGTGGACAGTAGGTGCAGAGTCAATCCTAGTAGGATATGAGGAAATAACACTTCTGTTCTGATTGACTATCAAATACCAGAGAATCACCCGTTTCCGTCAACACTTCAAAGAACAAGCTGCTTTCAGAATCCATCTCCCCACACAGTAAATTGTCAGATATATTCTGACAACCTCAGCTGTCAATTTCCAAACCAATTTTGGCAATATTAACTGGCAGAATTCAATGAGAAAGTCAAATTTCTATTTGGGATGATAATTTGTTTTAGCTGCAGGACACATTCACTAGTGTAGATTAATACCATGAAAATGGCCAAAACTGGGGACCAACATCCAACTTTGACTCCCAGAGTGAACAAGTAAAAGCAAGCTGAACTTGAAGAAATCATTGTGTTTCTATGAAATTTGGAATTCTCGTTGTATGTATTTATTCATGAACCTCTTCTGAAGACTCAACAAAGAGATTGCTTATTTCTAATACGCATTCACAGGGACTGTGAGGGTGCGACAATGGGATACAGTCTTTCACCATAAAATAGGCTTATGTTTTCTATCCCAGAGTCTGACAGTGTGCAATATATTTGAGGGTAGCATTGTTAGAGAGAAATGCAAACATATGCTTACCCATATGCGTAGTAAAAGCACCTTGTAAACTGTAAAGTAGGAAGGAAGTCAGGGTTGTTATTATTCAGGCATGTAGCCAGGTGCTACACTTATTCAGTAAAGTACTCAATATTCTGTCTGCTTTGGGCTGGCTACATGTTTACCTTAAATTTACAGAAACTATCACTACAGGAGGTCAGTGGAGATACACGGGATGTGTCCATGTGTGTTTGTGACCTCTTTTCTAGATATCCTGAAGGCCTTAAGATACACTGTGAACAGCATCCCAAATTTATGAATGGCAAGGAAACCTGAGCTAAATAACTTGTTACAACTGGCCCTGTGCGATTACCCCGATTCATTTTTTTGGATGTATATGAGTAATGGGACTCCCTACCTATGACTAAGGACACTGTCACTGAGAAGCTTAAAGGCAAAGTCTAGCTGGTTGACCAACAAAACAATGGGAAAGGACATATTTTTAGTGTCACATATTATTCCATCCAATTCCATTTATAGCAGTAAAATACGCCAGGCTACACTGTCGTAGATAGGGAATCCAATGAATTTTTTAAAACGTGAAAATACTAGGTGTTGATCAGAAAAATATAGTTTAATAAGCAGAACCACATCCCATGGTAGATACAGTGTACCTCGGTTCATAAACTTAATTCTTTCCACCATGCTGGTCATAAACCAAACTATACAAGAGCTAAATCAAATTCAATGGTTAGTGTCTTAGTTAGTTTTCTCACTGCTGAGACAAAATACCTAAAACCCAAAGTTAAAGTGAGGAAAGTTTCATTTAGCTCACAGTTTGTGGAGGTTTCAGTCCACAATTGGCTGGCTCCCAGGTGGGGTGGAACATGGCAGAGGGGCAACAGTTCATGGCAATGGAAGATAGCAGAAGCAGCAAGAGCAAAAGGGGAAGACAAGCCTCTTTCTGCCCCTTTTATCTTATCCAGACTGCTGGGATTAGGACGGTGCCAATCTAATCAGTGGACTGATCCAGCAATCACACATCCTTAGTCCCTGTACCCTTAATCCCAGCATTGCACTACAAATCAATCACACACTCCAGATTCAGCCTTGAAAAATCCTCCAAAAATGTCCTGTGACCACATGAGGCTTTGGGGGAGCATCTAGACACAAACTATAACAGGTTCGATCTTGACCTTATGGGGAAATTTGATTCAGTTCTCATTCAATTTGGTTTGCGACCAGAGTTGTGGAAAAAATTAAGTTTGTGAACAAAGGTATCAGCGTAATTTCCATAAGAAAGTTGATTCATGTTATAATATGGATCTGGAATGTTCCCCCAAAGGTCCATGTGTCAAAAGATTTGGACCCCAGGATGACATTCTTGGAGGCAGTGAAACCGTTAAGAGGTGGAGTTTAGTGGGAGGCCTTTAGGTCTTTGAAAGCATGACCTTGAATGTGATAGTGAAAGCTACCTACCATGATTCATTACAAGGAATAAATTTAATACTTTGATAAATAGCTTCTAAATGAAGATGCTCATGGACGAATTCTTGATTATGGTAAAAAAAAAATGGGACCATGGTAAATGACTGCTGGTGAATATTTGATAAAATTCTCATAATGCCAGATCATTTTAAGTTCCCCTTTAATCTTAGGTATCATTCTGTGTAGGAAAAAGAGAAAATAAAGGCAACACATTAAATGCTTTCCAATGAAGAGTACATTAACTTGAAATCATGTCTTAATCAGAACTAAAACTTTAACTATTAAGAGTTTAATCCCCTATCATCACTGCATTTGGTAGAAGGATTTTGAAGAAAGTTGAGAACTCTTTTAGAAAATTTAAAATATTATCTTTAGCACTAAAGAAGTACATACATTTCACTTCACCATAATATTAGATGAATAAATAATACTATACTGAAATATTTTCTTTTGTGGGTACCGGGGGGCCAACCTCAGGACCTCGCGTGCCAACAGGCACCTGTGCCGCTGAGCGATATCACCGGCCCCTTTTTCGTATGTGGGTTCTGGGAGTCGAACTCGGGCCTTCACGCTTGCAAGGCAGGTGCTTACGCCACTGAGCCATCTCACCGGACCCCTACTATACTGAAATTTAATATTCATTTCATGGAAGGAATATGTATGATCATAATTTTGCTTTGTTCTCAAAAATATTTTTAATTATTTTTTAGTTTCTTTATACTAAATGGTATTTTGCATTACTTTACATAGTGGGCTTGCTTCAGTTCTTACACATAACTCTACGTCTTAATCTATTTTCATGCTAAGTAGCCCTACATTACTAAAAAGAATACTTAAGAGAAAGGTGGACTGACTTCTTACTGCCCAAGACTTTAAAGCTCTACACAGAGACCCTCAATTTCTAACCAAATGCAAAAGAGCCAAAGGTACAATTATTAGACCAAGCATTAACAGTCATTGTAAGGCCTCTCTTATCTTTCGAAGACATAATATGAAAAAAGTACATAAAAATCCATCATTAAAAATTTAATTTTGATTGCATGCTGAAATGGTACTCTGGATATATCCAGTAAAGCAAAATATCTTATTAAAATTAACACTTCTCTAGCTATTTTTCCCTACATTTTATAAGCGTGGCCAGTTGCGGCACACACCTGTAATCCCAGCTACCTGGGAGGCTGAGGCAGGAGGATCACAAGTTCGAGACAGCCTGGGCAACATAGAAAGACCCTGTCTCAAAAAAATAAAATAAAATAAAAATAAAGGATTGGGAATGTAGCTTAGTGTGAAGGCTTTGGATACAGTCCCCAGTATCCCAAAACTAAATAAATAAAAGTAGATAAATAAATAAACAAATAAATAGGCTGGGATCATCACTCAGTAGCAGAGCAATCTGGTTTCAATCCCCATACGAAAATAAAAGTGTAGCTATTAGAAAACTTTAGATAAGCGATCTGGTTCTTTCAATATTCTTTCTCATACCTTGTTACCTTTTCTTGCATCCCAGATCTTCCCTCCTACAAGGGCCATGTCTCTGGCATCTCCCATACCCGGCCAGAAGCATGGGTTCCAGCACACTGTGGAGACAGAGAAAGCAGGAGCATCCATACCCACGAGGCAACTTGGACGAGTGAGGGACAGGAAATGGGAGAAAGTCGGAGAACGAGGTCCCCTGTCTGCTTGTTCTGTGAAGATGAGGTTCCACGTCATCCACTCCGAGGTGTCCTGCCTGGTCTGGTGAGTGGCTCTCTCCACCCTGAACCCTCGTTTCTGTGACCACCCTGGCCTGGCACACACAGCTCTGTGCTCTTCTCGTCCTGTGCTGCTTCTACTGCTCCTGCCTCCCCTCTGCACAGCTTTGGGGTGACCACTTTCAATAAGGCCTCGGTGAGCACTTGCTTGAAGTTAGCTGGTTGAAAACCCTGGGCTAACACATTAGCTTGGTTCGTTTATTTCTTCTTACTCTTTGCCTTCAGGCAGTTGCTCAGCACGTGTGAAACGGCCACAGTCCATTTTGCGATAATAGGATTATGCCCTGAAGCATCGTGTGTACCTGGAGGTCTCTTAGATGGGCAGCGTGTACCTTCAAATACCAAACTGTTGTTTACTCCTAAAAGACCCACACGCACTGCTGGGCTTTTAACATTTTCACCGTGCATTTCTAGAAACTAAGATGTCTGGTACCTTTCCCAGGCTCTCAGCAGGCGTGATCACATGCCTGTACTCTGTGTGACATCTTCTTTTGATGGTTTTGGTATCTCTGTTGAAGGTCAATGAAGAAAAACTAGAAAGCAATCACACAAAAATCCCTTGCATATTATTTAAGAAGCGAAGCTGAATGCCTGTAATTCCACCATTCGGAGAGGCAGAGGCAGGAGGATCTCAAGTTTAAGCCCACCTTGGGGAAATTAGTGAGTTAGCAAGAACCTGCCTCAAACTAAAAATAATTTTAAAAGGGCTTGGGATGTAGCTCAGTCTGAAAGACTGGGCTCAATCTCTAGTATCTTAAAAAAAGGGAAAAAACAAATTAAGGCCGGTGAGACGGCTCAGCGGCTTAAGCGCCTGCCTTGCAAGCGCGAAGGCCCGAGTTCGACTCCCGGAACCCACATACGAAAAAGGGGCCGGTGATATCGCTCAGTGGCACGGGCGCCTGCTGGCGCGCGAGGTCCTGAGGTCGTCCCCCCAGTACCCACAAAAAACAAAAAGAAAAACAAAAAAAAACAAATTAAGAAATAAAATTCAGGTGGCACAAAAACTGATCTTCTAAGATATGCAGGTGAGACTGAATAGCTGCTTCAAAACAGATGCAGGGTCACGGCTTCAGCCTTATTATTCAAAATTTTGGACTGTTACCCTAGGCTTGTCTGAAGGAGTTGTCTTCCTTAAATATATCCCACAAAAGACTAAAGTATGCCAATGTAATTTGATTTATTATTCAATCTATTGTGAAAAAATAAAAACTTTCAATTGGCATGTCTTTTTGCTTCCAGCAAAATTGTGACAAGTTTTGCATAGCTGGTAGCCTTTAAACAAAGTGCTATAGCTTTCCAAGTCATGAATTTTAAAACAGAAATAGTAAGCCCGTTCTGAAGAAGAAAGAATTAAGGACTTCAGAATTTCCCTCCAGACTTCCATTAGATACCCAGGAGAGCTGTATGGCTCTAAGAATAATTAAATAATGGAAGTGTTTTCCAAAGCCACGTGTGGAATCTATGAACCTGCAAAACGTTTAAGGTTAGACTGCTAAGCAGCTTTCTGGATTTGTCTAAATGAAGCCTTATCTCCCAGGAAAGGGATCTTGCCTGGATTGCTGGATAAACAATGGTGAAGGAGGTAATTGTCCAGGAACACCCCCTCCTCTTACCTTTGGAGCACCTGCCAGACACCTTCTAAGGGAGGTTCTGTAGTCACAGGATTCCAGTTTTCTGTTCAGTTGTTGAAATAACAAGAATTAACTCCATAGGGAGGACTGCTCAACCCTCAAAAAGAAGACTTGAACATTTACCACAACTCATCTGCCTTCTCTCCACTAACTATGACATTCATTAGCAACATTTCATGGGCAGAATTAATCTCTAAACATCCACAGAGAAAATTGTCTTATCACACCCATTTCACTGCTGTGTGGTCCAATATGGTGGCCACCAACCACAATTCTATTAAGTATCTAAAATCAAGACCATCTGAGTTAAGATATGCTGTAAGTGTAAAATGTATACCACATTTTGAAAACAAGATGAAAACTTTAAAAATGTGTGGGAAGTGTGTCATTAATAATTTTGTATTGATTGAGATGGTATTTTAGATATATTGGGTTAAATAAAATATCTTATTAAAATTAACATTTCCCCAGTTTATTTATTTATTTTTTTGTGGGTACTGGGGGTCGACCTCAGTACCTCGTGTGCCAGCAGGGGCCCATGCTACTAAGCGATATCACTGGCCCTTTTTTCGTATGTGGGTTCCAGGAGTCGAACTAAGGACCTTGCACTTCCCAGGCAGGTGCTTATGCCGCTGAGCTATCTCACCAGACCCCCAGTTTATTTTTACGTTTTAATGCTGCTGTCAGAAAATATTAAGGTATGGGTTTTGCTGTCAAATATTTAGCATTTTTCTTTAGTCTACACTATGTTAACTGGATAACTTCCATTCTTCATCTTGTGGCTCCCATTCTCTTAAATTTATGTTCCAGATACACACTTGTATCTGAATTCTGGACTGAATGTCTATGTATGTGGGAAACTCGAACTCTGACCAATAGTAATATCCCATTCACAACTGGGATAACAGTCTGTGATTTTGCTTTCTAGCCAAAGAGTTCCGAAAGTCTTCTTTCTGTAGCGTTAGTTATGTTGTTGCAGCTGCCTCAGTGTCCTCAACTGCTTCAAAACATTCATCTTTCAAGCTCATTTTGACTTCGGAGAAGAGCCAGAAGTTGTACAGTGCCAGATCCAGTGAATAAAGTAAACAAGCACACATTGTAATACTTTAATTTGACAGAAATTGCCATTACTTGCAGTTGATAAACAAGGTGTGATCAAAAGGAGACAATGAAGGTTTAAATAAAAAATTAGTACACTAAAAAATGCATTGCCATTGATTTTCCTCAAAATACTCAAAATCATCCCCTCACTTTCCCATCATGCCTGGCAATGCATCATTTCCTGTAGTGAGTTTTCTTTCATTTAAACATCCACTGTATTTTTCAATCACTCTGTGTGTGTGTGTGTACAAATCATAGAAAATTAGTCAAAAATGAAATCTTTCAATTGGTACTCTTTTGTCCTTTTGGCAAAATGGCAACCAGTTTGCATTGTTGGAGTTTAGAGAGAGTGCTGCTGTCCCAAAAATCACACACTTTGCGATCAAAACCAGTGAGTCAGTCCTCCAGGAAGAATTGGCTTCCAACACTGCTCTACAGATTTAATATGATACCCAGAAGAGATATTTGGCTCTAACAGGAATTAAGCACTAAAAACGTGTTCCAAGAGAAATGAGGGGTCTTTGCAAAGACCACTCAATAGTTACTTCAAAAATATATGGAGTTTCATTGCCTCATTCTTCTTATTTAGCACTTTAAATTGTTTTGTTTGCTGTGTTTATAGAACCCTGGCATAAACCTGCAAAGCTATATCTCCCTTACTCCACCTGTTATATTCTTTTGGTTGTTTTGCACAAGATGACCCTGAATGATCTTTTTGGTGCTAATGTGAAATTGTTTTTGTAATTTCCTCTTTGGAGGGTTCACTATGACTGAATAGTATTACAGCAACCCACATTTGTGTGTTGATTTTCTATCTGGAAATTTTGTTTAATTGTTATTATTATTTAGTTCTGTCAGTCTCGTATGTAGACTCCTTAGTATTTTCTAATTATTAGCTGAACATTTGCATTTTGAGCCCTCACGTTTTATGTTCCTGAAGCTGTCCCCACGGTCCCAGACGAGACACTCTGTCTGCTGCGCGGAGCCCTACAAAGACATCTGGATAATTGATTCATTATTTAAAAAATCACAGCAACAGGCTAAATGACATTAGCTCCAGCCCAGGCTGGTTGATAAGCTGAGACTCCAAGCCTGTCACTGGGACATTTTAATAAGAAAATAGAGCAAAGAAGAGTGTTTCTGCCGATGTACCTGGCTGACTCTGTGCTGGCTGGCAACGATGGCTTTTATTCACAATCCAGAGCCAGAAACATAAATGCACTCAAAAAATACCGTGGGGAAAAGAAAAGGTAAAAACACTCTAGCGTCTTTGGCAGGCTCATCTGTTCTGCCAGCCATGGGTGAGAAGGAGCCAATTGTCTTCCAGGGCTGGCTCCTTAGAGCTCACCTGTTCCTAGCACCATCATGGATTTTTAACCCGCAGAGTGGATGGGATTTGAAACCTGGTGGATACACCTTCCCTCAGCATCTTCTCCCTTCACCCAAATTTAAACTGGCATTGGGTCCCTTACACTACGATTCCAAACTTCTTATATATTATAAGTTCCATTCACCGTTTCAATGGGCTAGGGGATTAAAACAAAGGTAATACTCCCAGCATGGGAAGAAATCTCACTCTGAATAATTTAAAGACTGCTATAATAAACTTGTAGGAAATGAAAGTCAGAATTGCTTGTCCCATGACACTGAAATTAAAAGAAGCTGCTGAGTTATAAAGGAGACCAAAAAGGAAGGAAAGTGTTGCCACCACCTAACTCATTATGCTAAGCAGCCTTTTCCCTTTGGAATACAATTTGGAGAGTGTAAACTTTAAAAGAGTGAGGATGTGTTGTATTAAGAAAAAGAGGACAATAAAATCAAAGGATTCTAGCTTGAGTAGGAAGTATATCACCCAGCTCTTCTTCCTCATCTAAGGATAGACCTATTTCCCATCTTCCCTTGCACTTGGGTGTCACATGACTCATTTCCAGCTGGAGGAATATGAGGGGAAGCGTTGGGTGACACCATAAGATCTTTCCATGTGTGCTTCTCCATTTTCTTTCATTTCCACTGATGTGACTCCACAAGACAGAAAACCTCGGCCCTAGACGAAGAAGATGGTGTCTTTGTAAGATGCCAGAGGTTGGACTCCAAGATGGTGGCTACTGACCAATCAGGCTCACCTGTTGGGTCATTTGGGTCATGGCAGATGAACTTTCAGCATGATGGAGCCATCACACCTATTTGGATTCATTTGTTTCAGTAGCTAGAATTCCCTATCTAATGCAGAACCTTGAATAAGACATTCCGTGTCTGACACTCGGGTTTCTCATCAGAAAATAATCATATTAGACTGTCTAGGAGGAAATGAAGCAATGAAAGAAAATATGCTTTGGATGCCATAATCAGTATTATTAACAATATTATCTTAATCATCATCTTACATAAATGTAAGATTAGATAACTCTTGCCTAAATAGGCAGAGGAGATTTAGATAGTACCTTTCATTGATTTGAAATGGCTAGATGTGAAATTAGCATGTGTCTTGAAATTGATGGACTGGAATTGTCAAAGGGAGAGTTTGTTTTTTTGTTTGTTTGTTCTTAGTTTTTCATTTCTTAGTGGTACATAATAAAGGCCCAATTTTTATTACATGGCATGGTGGACTTCATGGCATCATGGCATCGTGAAGGGTTATATCATATCTGCATTGCAGGACTATAGTTGTCACATATTTTCTGTTCCTCTAGTATTCTGTTGATATTTTCTTCTCACAAATCCTCAATCTCAAAGTGGGAGACTTCCCCTGAATATGATATGCCACTGGAATATTCCATGTCCCCCACAATAATTACCCTTCCTGAGGCTCCAAACTTTAGTATAGTGACTTATACAGAGGTTTAATTTTTTCTATAATGGTAACTGTAAGACATATGGAGACATTAAATAAGAAGAAATTACTGTCATCTCTTGAAGCTAAAATTAAGCCATAATTAGACAAAGATTAATCTCTATAAAACTTGATAGATGTTTTCCTATGTTCCATTGATCCACCAGTATAATATTGAAGGCACAAGAATTCAGCAGGTGGTAGATATCTGCTCTAAACATAACATCTAGAAAATAAACATAGAAAAACAAGTGTGGTCCAAATAATCAGGATAATATTGTTTATAAGTGCCTTTTCATCTTTGACTCATTCTCTAAACAACAGAAAGCATTTGGGAAAGGACCAGAAAGCACCATTTCTCATTGAAGCACGTTCCCCATCTTGTAGGCAGCTCAGCCTTATATCCAATGATCAATTAAAGCAGGAATCAGCAAACTGCAGCCCCAAGCCCAATCTGGCTACCCCCCCTGCTTTCAGACAGTTCACAAGCTAAGGATGCCGTTTGTGTTTTTAAACGTTTGGAAAAAAAACTTAAATTTAACGTTTTATGACACATAGACATTTCATAAAATTCAGATTTTCATGACGATATATAACACTTAATTGAAACAGCCGTTTCTATTTGTGTTTGCATTATCCCTGGTTGTTGCTTTGGGTCAGAGCCGGAAATGACTCCAGGTCAAAGAACCAGAAATGCATAGCATCTGGCTTTTGACTGAGAAAGTTTGGTGACCCTTGATGTAGGCCTTCCTACTCTAAAGACCTGAAACAATTTCAAGGTCCCTTGGGGGCTTTCGGGAAATATGGAGTCTCAGCCCCAGAACTGCTGACTTAGAATCAATATTTTCAAGACCGTTCCAATGATTTACAGAAACATTAAAATTTGACAAGCACTGTCATAAAAAAAACCCTCTATATTAATAGAGGGAAGAATATCAACTTGAGGAAATGTAAACAAATACATTCATAACTCATGACAAGTCATGGGTATGGTAGTTAAAGGTAAATATAAATGACGAGACATTAATTTTCATAGAGCTAATAGCTGAGTAATTTTTTTTTTTAAAGAGCCCTACAATACTAGATCATGTAAGAAATTAAATGATATGAGCCTAGGTTTGTTTTCTAAAGTGTATGGTTTCTTTTTGTTATTTTAGTTTATTAGTTTATTAGTAAATGTGTATAGTATACAACGTTTACATTCCTTGTGGAATGTTTGTACATGTACATAACACATCTTAATTCCTTTTTTAAAAATGGATGCCTTCTTAATCATAGTTGTTTTATTTATTTATTTTCATAATAAATAAACCAAACCATTCCTTGCATTATGGACATGAAAAACAAATCAAGGACACTACATATTTTTTTTTTTACCTGTGAACCAAATACTACTAAAGATTACAATATATGTTCTAAGGTTGCACACTAAACCATGAGGCTAGTTAGACCACTTCCAGTGTGTGTGTGAGTGGGGCAGGTTTCAAAAGCAATTAATGGTTATTTACTTATCAGAACCAGCAGTCTTTTATGCTTCTTTAACTCTGATATTTTCTCCTTGTGATTTCATCATCATGGGATGATATTTCTTCAGGATACCCTAAGTATTCAGGATACCCTAAGTATACCCTATATACACAAGGAGAGTAGCTTAAGATTTCAACATCCTATGTTTCTTAGATTTAAACTCATATCTCTTCAGATGCTAGCCTGGGTAAACCTTAAGAATTTCTTCTCTAATCATTAATCACAGAGGAAGAGCTGACAAGATGATTGTAGCATTTCCTTAGGCAATTGTTAATGTGTTCCTAAAAGAAAGCTGATATGTAAGCCAGGTTATAAGGTTTGACCTCAAAGAATTGCTGCTTACCAAGCTCATTTCTCACCAACACATATGTGTCTTTTGGTCCAATTCTCAATTAGAGTGATCAACCTTCAAAGGCCTAACTTTCAAACTACTAGAGGAAAACAAAGTTTGTAAACTATAATGACATGGAGGAAAATCTCCCCAGATAAAACATCCATCCTCACCCATCATCTCCATTTACTTACATGTCATTAAAAACATTTGCATAGAAATCAATTGTCATGGGTTGTTTACAAACTTAATCCATCATCTGTATCTGTTCCTAATTCTTGACAATATGGTGATCTCTAGCCACACAGGGGCTATTTCAATTTCAGCCCATAGTTAAACCCCTATCCCTTCTGGTCCACATCACTCTGGCCTCATTTAGAACATGTCGCAATGAGTTTACCCTTTAATCATTCTTACCCTTTGGGTTAGTAGAATGTCCGTTAATCAGCCTGATTTAATACCCAGCTCTGTCTCTTTCTACTGGGGGTGAACAGGGGACAGAATACCAATTGTCTTCATAACTACAGCTATTGCCACTCAGGAAAAGGAACCCTACTGTGCTAATGAAATTATCGGGACTTCATGGTGTGAGTCATTCTCTGTAAATATCTTTATTCACTCAGGCACTCTGATTTTTTACCTGAAACTTTTACAGCTATTAATGCGATATCTCCAATAAGTATAAGTTTTTATAACAATATTAATATTTGGGTTTCCGTTCAAGAGGAAAATCAGCAGCCCAGTGCTTTGAACCAGAAGGAGAATCAATTTGAAGTAAATCATATTCGTCTAACTAATGTTCATATTTTGAAATTAGTTATTAGGAACTGTCAGTTTGGATTTATTTATTAGTCCCAGTGATAGAAAGCAAGCCTAGCTAATTTAAAGAAAGGAACCAAAAAGTATTTAAAAAGTAGGGTTGCCCATAAATCAGAAGGTCCAGAACCAAGAAGGACACAAACATCTCCAAGACTTAGGCATCTAGCATTGAACATCTACCCTATTTGGGCACAGATGTTGAGATTAATCAGTTTTAATCCTTTTGTTGTCCCTGAAAAAGAGAAGCCAATTGCTCTAACTTAGGTTATGTGGTATCTCCTTCATGACATGCTCCCACGGATTTTATCTTAATGCTCCTTATTGTACTGTACACGACAATGCCAAGTCAAATCTCCCCCACGGAAGTCAAGATGGTGGAGCGGGTGAACAAATGGTGGGTGGTCAAAGATAAAAATGTCCACAAAATTCTTCACCTCCTCACTAACCAAAAGTGCTCTTCTTTCTATACATATTTGCAAAATTATCTGGCACCTAAAATGTTGTAGCAATTCCATGTGCAATAAAATCTTGGCATTACTTCTCTCTGAAGTGAGGCAACCCATAGACCTCACTTGGCCTTGGGTCCTGGACAGGTCTCCTCTCTATGTCATCTGGGCCTCATGTTGGTATTGACCTGTAGAAGGGATAATTAACCATGACAGTCACCGTGCCTCACAAGGGAAGAACAAGTAAATAAGGCATTTAATTTTAAAACGTAAGTTCTACAAGGTAGAGAAAACCCAGAAAATAAAGATAAAACCTATAGATGTCACATGCATCTTGTACTATCTAATTTAAAACCCTCTTCATTCTAGACAGCACTTCTATTTTTGAGAGTTCTTGAGTTGGTAGAATGAAACCAGCACAAGCAAACTTAATTCTTCCTGGACTAGCCAGGTAAGATTAAGATCTTCCATTAACTCTGGCCATCAGACATGATGTGAAAAAAGTGTCTGATAGATAAATGGATAATGGTTTGATGATCATTAAGGAATTAACACAGAGAGACTATTTGGTCGAAATTGTCTTAAGCATCAGTCAAATGTTATATTACTTACCTAAAATTGTGTGATTCCTGTTTACTTTAATTTTAATGCATCTTTAGTACTATTTTACTTTTTGAAAATCTACTTGTATGTATTATAGTGTAGAAACTTTACTTCTCTCTGTATGGAAATTCCACAAATTATTTTCCAAAGAATTTCTTATTTTTAAACATTATCTCATCTTCTAATATTATGAGCCCATTGCCTTGCACAATGGCACTTAAAAGCAGATTTGTTGCTCTGTGTTGGAGGTTTCCTGGAGGGCCATCCATGGGAGAAATATAACGTAATTTTTAGATGGTAAGTACACTTACAGCATTAATAAAATAATTAACGGTCATAAATGTAATACAGTGGACAGAATGCAAAATTATCTGTGCCATGCTTGTGATTATTTTTCTTATTCTTTGCAACTGAGAAAAGAATGAGGAGTTAAAGTGTGAAAAAAAAAATAACAGAAGCCATAATCCTAAGGATTTATATGTGATTACCGCAAAGAGTGATCTAGAAAGAACATAATAGAACAAAAGCAATTACCTATTTATTACCACAAGGATGTGCTGAGCAGGAAAAAGGAGAATACTTGTGCTCTGCAAGGACCATAAACTGGCAAAGAGTACTGATTCATGGGTGCAGGACTGGAGTTAGCCAGCATAACCTTCCCAAAGCACTCTCTCGGGATACCTAGAATGCTTCATTTTTTATTTATTGCAACAACATTTTTTGTTTTAAAGCAATGTTTACAGTTTACTGATTTACTGGTAAACAGATACATCCATTCCAGGACAGAATTCTGCTTATAAATATATGGTAGAAAGCAAAAAATTAATAAAAAGAGGAATGGCATGGGAAACTTGGGCACAACGTTGAGGTAATAAATTAAGGCCATTTTTTTTCTTTCGACAAGTGTTTTTATGACCCAGATTGTGTTTTATTGCAGAAAACTAATGTGACCATTTGTTGTAAATGAAAGAATTCTCCTGTTGATATTCCCTCAACAAGTACTCAATGCAAAATCTAGTTGAGCATTGTAATCATTAACAGTATTTTGTGCCTGGAAGAAAAGAAGTTCTTGTTTTAAATGTTCATTCACTACTTGATTTACAGGTATGCTCTGTGTCATAATGTATTACATCTGCATCATCAAATGCTTTAAGTTTTAATCCTTACTTATAATCTCCTTGCAGATAAGAATGCCACATGTAATAGGCAATTTTCCCAAAGCTGGAACACCCACAATTTAAAGGAGGAGTAGTTTAATTTGGCTTACAGTTTCAGGAAGTTCTGTCTATGGTTGGCTGGCTCCAAGGTAGAAACATCATGACAGAAAGGCATGGCAGACCAAATATCTCATTGCACAGGACTGGGAGTTAAAGCACGGGAACATTACCAGAGAGGAAGAGGTCAGGGACCAAATATAATACCCAAGGTCACACCTCCATGACCCACCCAGACACAACCAGAATTGTGCTTTACTAATCACCTGGACAACTCCCAAACCAATCTGGTTGACACAAGCAAGCTTAACAATCACACCACCAATGTGGCTTTCTTACTGGAACGACAAATAGAACAGGAGGCCCTTAAAGATGGAGGGGGGATTCTTTGAGAAAAGCTCTGATTCATTCTTTGATTCTTTTTCCCAAGCCATTTTTATGACTCTACTTGTAGCTAGTGTTTTTGTGACATCTATATAGTTTAATGTGTGTCCCTATTGGAAGATCTTCACTTGAAAAATGTGTCATTTGTAGAAGCATCTACTTGTAAAACTTGATGCTTGCACATTACCATAATTCAGGATTTCTTGGGTTTCTTGTCATTCTTAACATTTGGCACTGGATAATGCTTTGTCATAGAGAGGTTCTATGCATCATGGGCGATGTGGTATCATCTCTGGCCTTTACCCACCAGATGATAGTAACATCCTTCTCACACAGTTATGGCACCCAAAAATGTCCCTAGACATTTTCAAGTGTCCTGTAAGTGTTAATTGACTTTAAACATAAATCTAGATTCTCTAGTCCCTAATTCGATGGGGTGGAGAGAAAAAGGAAGAAGGAGGAGGAGCACAGTGAGGAGGAGAAGGACAAAGAGGAGGATGGGGAGGAGGAGAGGAAGAAAGGCAAAAAAGATTGAAATTGTTCCTGTATTCACTCCTCCTTCACATCTAAAGCACTTACTATTGTTGGTTAATCTTATTCTCAGAAAAAGATTTAATCCCTAGCTTTTCTTATAATCTCCTAGCACAAGAACCTGACCTGTATTAGTCAATTCTCCCCTAGCTAGAACACAATACCTGACACACACAACTTAAAGGTGTAGGGGTTTAATCAGGCTCACAGTTCAGGAGGTTCAGTCCATGGTTAGTTGGCTCCAAGGCAGAAACATCATGGCAGCAGGGCATGGCTGAGCAAAACTGTTCAGTTCACAGGTCCAGGAGTTAGAGTAGGGGGATAGTCCCAGAAAGAAAGAATCCTGAATCTTTTTATCCTTATTCTTTTCATAATTTCTTTGTGCTAGGCATTTGTTCTGCAGTTTTTGTGGCTCTTATGTCTCAGAAGGTAGATCATTTTTTCCATGTTTTATATCAGAGGAAATTAAAATCCAGACAGATTGGAGTTGGAGGTTGGAATGTCTCAGAAATTAATGTGCACTCCCATCAACTGAGCATCTGTTAAAAATTCAGATTCTGGTTCTGATTCAGCAGCAATCTGAACTAAATCCTGAGATTCTATAGTTTTAAGAAGCTCATAAGTAATACTGAAATGATGGTCCATGGAACTAGTTTGAGGAATAAAGAAGGAAACTTTCTTGACTCTTATAGGTAGCAAATATTTGTGCCACATTGGAGTCCAGCACTGTTTCTTAAAGAGTGCCTTTTTTCTCTTCCTTCTTGCTATATGTCCATGTGAATATCTGTGTTAGGCAGTTCAGTTAGCTCTTCCTCAAATAGTAACAGGCTCTTGTATCTTATTTCCACCTTCTTGCTTAACCAATTGTGTGGCAGATCTGGAAAAGAATTGGATAAATGTGGTCAAATAAATTAACATAAACTGGAATACAACTCAGTCATTTCACCTTTCATCCATCCACCCATTCGTCCATTCACCCACCATCCATCCGCCAGCCCACCCACACATCCATCTGTCTTTCAATCCATCCATCTATCCATTCATCCACTCAGTAAGCACTGATTGCCATTTCCTATAGTAGCTAGACCGTAGACTAGAAGCTTGGTTTCAAAGATGGAAGGAAAATGGTCCTTCTTTCCTTTGAACTTTATGTTTAGTTGGGGATATCAATGCATAAACAGACTGATTGTATATTTGCATAGTATCACCAGCTGTATCACTGAAAGCTGAACAGAGAAATTGTTAGAGTATAGAAAAAGGAAAAAAAAAAACAATGAGTAGCTGGATAAAATGGTGCATTCTTGTAACACCAGCACGCTGGGAGGCTGAAGAAGGAAGATCTGGTTTAAATTCAGCCTGGACAACTTAATGACTCAGTGAGATCCTATCTCAAAATAAAAAATAAAAAGGGGGGTCAGGGATGTATCTCATTGCGAAGTCCTTAGGTTCTATCTCTAATACCTCACAGAAAAATAGAATTGCTTAGGTTGTGGTCAGCATCAACTTAGTATAAGTTTTTGCCCTTTTCTCTATGGTAAATTTCAACCCAAGTTTTACCCTCTAAACTTCTGTGACCATTGCAATATGGGGCCACCATTTCAAGATTGGCTCCATGTGCTTTGAATGTCCTTTCTGCTTCTGGTTGGCAAAGTGGAGGCCATGATGGTTCATACCTGAACAAGATTCATGGCACAACAATGGAGAAAATAGAAGGCTTCATTTTGAGAGGACCACAATGAAATCATCTATTGAGAGCCTTCATTGCTCCTCTCAGTGGGATTTATCCAACTTATACCTATGCTACTGTACCAGTGGCTTTTATGAGATAGAAAGCCCTTAGAAAAAAATGGCGGATAGTTGTTTCCACAATTGAAAAATTATTTCAGGAAAATGTGGGTCAGTAAAGTTGACCATGTCCAAGTTACCAAATATTTGTTAGATGGCAGCATTGACCTAGGTGGCTCCTAATTAGATCTCATAGTTATGGAGTTAATCACATCCAGTGGGATGGACTCTGTTTGATGCTAAATTATTTGGGAGCTCATTCCATCCAGCACCTCTCCCCATATTTTTAACATCATTCTTTCTCCAGATACACACCTATTTCTTTATCGTGAATTAGCTCATATAGTATTGGTAACTGGAGAAGCAATGAAAGTGTGCATTGCATTGGTTCACGCAAATTTTATTCCAGAGATGAATGTTTCATGCCACCAAGTAATAGCAATGAAATACAAAATACTATGCACAGTTTCTGTTCACTCTCTTTATCTTTCTGATCCACATCGCCAGTCACACATTGAATCTTGCAGATGTTTACTACTTGGTTCTTTTTCTATTCTACAAATTCTTTGATATTCCCTTGCAAAATCTTTCCTGCAATGCCTTCCATCAAGCTATGTTTATTTGAATTCAATATTCTATACTTATCCTGGCATCCTTGTAAAAATATGATGTTAAATATCTTTTTCATTTAGTAAAGATTTTGAATATATGTATATATATTTTGAAAATTGTTTCAAAATTGTTTCCATGAGCTCAGCTATAGTACACAATTTTGCTGACTGTAGATTTGTTTATCCACACATGTATATATCAGGCAATAGCAAAAAAAAAAAAAAAAAAAAAAAACAGAACAAAACAAAACACCTGTATTCTCTATTATAGCATTCACATGATTGTATATCTCTTATCCTCCTATAACAAAGCTCATGAAATCTTTATTTCACTGTATTTCTCCTGGGACTGTAGATCTCTATAGCTTCCTCATGCAACAGCCCAATCCCATAAAATATTCATCTGTTTCTGCTATCTCCTCTTTCCAATGCCTCATTCAACTTCAGTTTGACTTTCATCCTAACCAGTACATTAAAATGGCCTTTGCATTGGTTTTCAACAATATTTCGGTAACACAATAAAACCACCAGACACACCATCATCCCCTTCAATTGGGGAAGGGATAAGTGGGTTGTGGCTACATCTATCCAGTGGCATACTATTCAGCAATTAAGAGGAAAGAGCCAGCAGTATAGATCTGTCTCATGTGTATGATGCTGAGCACAAAAAGCAAAATTCGAAGACTACATTCTGTATCATTCCATTTCTTCCCAAGGCAAAGAGAGCGGTAAAGATAGAAGCAAATGGTGACCACAGCCAGGGATTTAAATTCTTTTAATGGTAAAGGGGCATCATTTTCTGTCTTCTTGTTTACTTTTTTGTTTGTTTGTTTGTCTTACTTTGTTTTGTTTCATTTTGCTTTTTACCGATGTTTTTAAATGGGGTGGGGAATGGTAATTGAAGATAAAAGTAAATAATTAAATTTAATACTAAGAATTTTTAATGTGCAAAGAGAGAGACAAGAATGTTGTCTGGAAGTTATTCTATAGAAGAAAGAAGAACTAAGGAGAAAAAACACATCTATAAAAATGAATGTTAGGAAGTGTTCGCATTACTCAAAAGGTGTCTGGATGGAGCCTTTAGAGTCACACAGACAAGAGAAGGACAGCTTAACAAGCGTCTCCATCTTCAGCCGTTCATTTTCTCCCTTGGAAGTCTGTCTGTGTTAGGATGGGATACATTTGTGCCTAATGGCTTCCAAACTTGGAAATCATATTTCATAGAAAATCACTCCATTTTTAAATGAAGCACACATAAAATATAGCCAGTTCTATTTCGAAAAGTATTTCACTCTGACAGACCTGGCAAAGTATGCACATTTTCAGGTTGTTTGTCAAAAATGCACAAAGGGTATCCTAATAAGTTCTTTTCTTTCCTTTTTACCAGACAAAATATATGGTACCGTATATCTGAGAATGTTAAATAAGTCCCATTTTTTTCTCCCATGTTTGCTTATTACCCACAGTACTGTTTTATTATCTCTAAACATAAAACAAACACAAACCACCTATAAAGGCAAGATTATCCACTTCCTTCTGCTTCTAGTGAATCTGGTACATAGCATGCAGTGACGTTGGGTAGTTGAATGCAGTTTCTTTAGGTGAAAATTTAATGAAGGTAAATGTCTGCAGTGCTTTCAGGATGGATATTTCGTCCAAACACTAAGAATGTTTCTCTTGGCAGTGACTGTTTTAAAGATTTACCAAATAGGGCTGGTGAGACGGCTTAGGAGCATAAAGGCCTGCCTGGCAAGCGTAAGGTCCTGAGTTCGACTCCCGTTACCCACATAAAGGAAAAAAAGGGCCAATGATATCACTCAGTGGCACAAGTGCCTGCTGGCAAGCACAAGGTCCTGAGTTTGACTCCTGGTACCAACATAAAAAAAAAAGATTTACCAAATAAAAATACAAGATGATATGCATGCTTTCTTTTGTGTGAAAACCCAAATTATAAATAAAAAGCAAAATAAAATATAGACAATAGGAAGTAGGAAGATAGATCTTTCTCAAATAGGAAGGGGACCAAGAGATGGAGGAAGGGGCAGAGACAGGAGGGGAAGGGGACAACAAAGAAATTAAGATGCATTATGTACATGTGCTAACTTTACACAAGGAATGTAAACATTATTACAGCGAAGATGTACTAATAAAAAAGAAAAACACCCAAAAAAGGGTAATATGAGTGTGAATGTGGGCAATTTTACAGAAATTCACCCTTCCTAAAAGAGAGGAAGTCAGGGTGATGAGTTAATTGCATAATGTTTCAAGTTGTTTTCTCTTTTGCAGATATATATCAATATAGCAGAATACCGGGAGAGTCACATCATTCCCGGAGAGAAGGCAGGAAAAAAAAAAAAAAAAAAAAAGAAGGGAAAAGAAAATCCTGTAAGTGGGCAAAGTATCTATTGGGGGTGCAGCAGAAATGTTCTACCCAGCCTTTTGCTCTATTTCTAAATTTTTGTCTTGAGCATAAAGGAAGGCTTACTAAAAAAAAAAAAAAAAAAAAAAGAAAAAAGAAAAAAGGAAAAAGAAAAGAAATATCTACTCACTCATTAGATTTGAGAGTGTAAATATATTTCATCAAGGTGTTTATATCTCATACTGCAAAATGACAAAATGCATCTGTTCTGAACATGTACAGACATTTATTCCTTGTCATTATTCCCTAAACAGTACAGTATCACTATTATTAAATAGCAGTTACACTGTACAAGGTATTGTAAGCAACTAGCAATGCTTTCATGTATACAGGAGGCTGTCTTTTATTGTATGTAAACACTACATCATTTTTCAAAGGGGCTTGGGCATCCTTGGATTTTAGAATCTATGTGAGGTCCTAAAATAAATGCTCGGTAGATACTGCGGGACCAATTTTTCTCCTTCTCAAAGGACTGTGGTTTGTGATAAGGAAGTACAAATGGAAGATACCTGCAGGGAAAGCATTCTTTCCAGTTGTGAAATGTGTTCCAAAGACAGAAAGAAGATGGAAGGTGATATTATCTCCCCCATAGGGATTGCAGAGTGGATTTCATTTTCAGTGACTCATGGCTATTTCTGGTCAGGTTTAAGATGAAAATAACTCTCCAGAAACACGAATGAGAAACAAAATGTATGAGAGTACTTCTGAAGCCCCTTTCATTGGTGTCCAGACAAAACTTTAACCCTAAGAGCCACCAAATCAGAACAGGTTGGTTGAGCTGTTCATGTTGATGTTTTCTTCTCCAGTTATATGGATGATCTTAGAGAAAGGGATGTTTTGAGCTAAAGAATGGGTCAGAAGTTGGAAGTTTCCATGGAGCGAAGGAAAGATCTTAGCTCATTTAAGGCATTACCTGTGCGTGTCAAGAACCTTTTTACATAGCACAGAATATGAGCTTCAAGTAATAAAATGACCTGCAAAATTTTTAGAGAGGTGATAAGTGTGCTGTTGGAATGTGTTCCGCAAGTTTCTTGTGTTTGAAATGCAACTCTTGAATTTGTGTCAGTAACATTCAAAGATGGGACCTTTGAGAAGTGATGGGGTCATGAGGACTCTACTGTCATGAATGAATTAATCCATTCATGCATTTATGGATTAATCCATTCATGCATTTATGGATTAATGGACTATAGAAGGTGTGGCTTTGTTATTAAAGTGAGCTCTCTCTAGCACACTTGTTCCATTCCCCCATGTGATGCCCTTGGACTTTCCAGTCTCCATAACCATAAGTGAAACAAACTTCCACTGGTTAACAGTTACCCAGTCTGAGGTATTTGGTTGTAGCCAAAGAAAATGGACTTAGACAAACACTTTCATATAGTCTTTACATAATACCATTTGACATATATTCCAGCTGCCTTCTCATGCATCTGAGTTTACCAGTAGCCTAGAAAGTAACTTGATTTATCAGGAAAAGTACCTTTTCAAGAAAGTCCAAGCCTCCATAGTGGGAAGAAAACTTTGAAATTTTTACAAAGGGTGGGGATCCAGTGGAGGATACATTAGGGTGTCACTTACCTTCCTGCACCAGCTTCCTTTGTGTGGTTGGATGGGCATCCATTTCATACCACAGTTGACCTCTGGTTTGTGGAAATGGAGTGGTTTAACTTCACCCAGAATCAATGAAACCATGTATGATGGATTTGTATTGCTTTAATATAGCTAAGATAGTTCTATGCTTTCTAAAGTGTATTTCCCTTTATGATGCTAGGAGAAGGCTGGCCATACAGAAGGTTTTGTGAGACTGAGAAACCATGAGTTATCAACAACTGTTACAAAACACTGACACAGAGGCAAGGATGTTCTCCTTGAAGTCATTGCTCATGGCTTTGAACCTTGTGGTAGTATAAGGTAATAGCTGGGGCCACAACTCTTTCAGATTCTTCCAAACCACCTCACCTGGGGACTTCAGGCTACAGGCCAGGTTCACACACGAATGCTGTCAGCAGCTTCTGCCTCATCTAGTTTAGATGTGCTATTAGGAAAATACGGGTTCCAGTCTGACCTGGTGGGCTCCAACTTGTCCCCTTGGGCTTCATGTTATCCTTGTTAATTTTTCCTCATAGATCACAACTGAAACTCCAGTGAGCTCTTACTTTTCCTTGATTTATCTCCAACATTCTTCCTTGTCTCCCCTGCTATGTTGGCCACCTTTACATTACTGAGACAAAACTCCTGACACTTGTCACTGACAGGATGAGATGTTTATTTTGATTCACACTGTCAGAGGATTCAGTCCATAAGCACCTGGCTCCAAAGCAGAAATATGGCAGAAAGGCACAGCCAAGAAAAGTTGCTCACTGCCTATATTTGGACACAGAGAAACAAGGAAAGAACCAGGGAAGAACATTCCAGAGGCCAGATATAGTTCCCAAAGTCACAGTGGTGAAAGATCTAAAAAAATTTCCTTTATTCCATGTAATTCATGGTGTTTTACCATCTCTAATTAAAAGGGTTATTAACATATCAAGTCTGCTACTTATGAGCAAAGAGACTTTAAAACATTGACCAAGTGGAAGTAGAGTGTTATTATTTAAAACACATGAAATGACTTAAACCAGTATATCAAAACCCAAATTCAGATATCAGCCTGGCTGCCATCTTGAAACCTTACCCAATTCTAGCGTTCTGGTCATAGCTTTTTCTTAGTTTCTTTCTTTCCCTTCTAGGTTTTAGGGCTTGCCTTTTGACTCCTTTACTGCTACTTTTATTCCGAATTCCACTATTTATACAATATTAGCAAAAGGAGAAATTAATAATCACAACTATAACTACAACAACAATGAAATATAGCATTTCTCTGGCAACTGCACAGACTTTAATTAATTTCTCTGACAACCACATGAAGTAGGTATTTTTATACCCAGCTAATATGGGACAGAACCGTACTATAAACTCAGATTTCGATGTTTCTGAGGTCCATACTTTAGTGAGTAAATTCCACAATCACTAGTGGAAAGAATTTCCAAGTCTAGAGTCATTTCCTTATTGCCTTTGAAACTATATTCCTCAAAGTCAAGGAAGATTCCCTGAGGCTTCCAAGGGTATGTTTGGATCTATATATCTCACAGCTCAACATCCTTTGTTCTGGACCTCTACCTTACCCTCCACTTCTTCCTTTCTTCTAACATTTCTCAAGTCCAAGATTCCCCAGCCTGAATGTGCGGCTTGCACGATTTTTTTTCTTCAAAGCTTGGCAAAATGAGACCAAAACATAGCATCATGAAAATCAAGAGTGAAACAGGCCTGCCTGCTGTTGTGCACTCTTGTGGACATTTGAAGTATAAATCACCAAAAGGGATCCAAAGCTGTAGAAAAACACAAAATACTTGTAATAACAAAAACATGACTGCTAGATGCAGTGCTGTTTCTCCTACCAGCTCTTCCTCTCCTGTTTATATGTGTGATCCTCCACACTGTGAATGTCAGCAAAGTGCCAGGCACTTCTGACGAGGATTCCACAACAGGTTCCATCCCTCTACCTGTGTGGTCTCCGATTCATCACAACAGAATGGGCTCTGCCCAAGACCAGACCTCCTGATAAGCACCCCCATTGTGTCTGCTCTGTTCCAGCTCTTCCTGTTTCCGGTCCTGGTGCCCTCTGATGTGGTAAAACTAGAAACTGCCACAGTTTACATTCTGCACTGTTATCTTGTGAAAATCCTGGTGTGCCTGAAAATACCTTAGATTGTTCAAAAAAGGATGCTGAGAGCAGGGAGGTGGGGGAAGAGAGAGAAAGAGAATACATCTCAATGCTGTCCCCAAGCTGTATGCATGAATGAATCAGGGACCCCTTTTCTGTGGTTAGATCCTGTCTATGGTGACGGATGTCTCCGCTGGAAAGGAAGCACCTGCTCTGCAGGCCTATTGTGGGACAGGTGGCTACTGAGCTGGCACTTTTCCATTAACCACACAGTGCCTGCGCTCCAAGGGCAGATGCTTAGTAGCAGGTTCAGTGGGAGAGTATTGAAAGGTCTTCTATCACAGACCTAATCAGGCATAACATTTGCACTAACACAACGAAGACAGACGTAAGCAGTGTCCAATTACACAGGACTAATTAGTGAATTGCTTTTTATAAATAAATGCATTATTACTGAAAGACTGTGTGTGTGTGTGGTATGGGAGATTGAAGCCAGAGCCTTTGCCCTTAGCTACATTCCCAGCCAGTTCTAATTTTTTTTTTTTTTAATTTTAAGACAGGATCTTGCTAAGTCTCTAAGTTACCCATGATGGGCTTGAAATTGTGATGCTCCTGCCTCAGCCTTCTGGAGTGCTTGAATTACACGTGTGCACCACCCCGTCCACCTGTGAATTGATGTTATAAATAAATGCATTGCTACTGAAAGATTGTGCTACTGCTCTTTAATTTGAATGTGGAAAACTTGTGCTCTTCCGTGGGTGAGCAGGACAGAGGCACATTACATATTACCCAATCAGAGAATGGAGACTTATGTCCGAAGCAGAGCTAACTCCCTGCAACCGATAAGTATTGCTTTACCGGACCATTGGGGAGGTGATGTACAAGAAATTAATAAAGATACAATAGTCCTTTAGAAAGCAATCTGAACAGAGACATGATTTGGAGTCCTGCAATGGTGTTTTGTTTTGTTTTGCTTTGTTTTGTTTTGTCTTGTTCTGTTTTGTTTTGTTTTGTTTTGTAGTACAGGCAAATTGAACTCAGAGGGGCTACATACCACTGAGCTACAACCCCACCCTGTTTATTTATTTGTTTGTTTGTTTGCTTGTTTATTTATGAATTTAGAGAAAGATTCTTTTAAAGATGACCAGGAAGGATTCTAAATTGTGATTCTCCTGCCTCATTTTCCCTCAGTGCTAGGGTTAGAGGTGTGGGCCACTGGGAAAAATAGGATTTAAAGGATGCCTTTACATAGAACTTAAAGTATTGAAGCATCATTATGGTCAGATGATTGGTCCTGATTTTTCCTAATTTTGATTCAGATTCATCCCTATGAGTAGGTGAATCAAGTGCATCAGAAAGACTGACTTGTTCTAAAATGATCTCCCCACCCACAGAGCAGTCCACTACAGTAACAATGAAAGCCCAGTGTTTAGTTATTTCTGCTTAGCAGATAAGTAAATACTATGCTCAGTAAATATCTTGCTGGAATGAATGGAATCTTTGTTAAAAATTGCCTCCAAAGTACAGTTGAAGAACACTAGAATATAACAGCCACTAAAATTTAGTTTGGCAGTGAGGGGAGAGAGAGAGAGAGAGAACAGAAAGGAAAAGGAGAAGGAGAAAAAAGAAGAGGAAGAGGATCAGAAGAAGGAAGAGGAGGAGAATGGAAGGAAAAAGAGGAAGGAAGAAGGGAAAAAGGGGAAGAGGAGGAAGATGAGATGAAGAGGAGGAGAGGAAGAGGTGTTGGAAGAAGAGGAGGAGATGGATGATGAAAGGAGGAGGAGAGACAGAGGAAAAGGAAGAAGAGAGGAGGAGAAAGGAGAAAGAAAGAGGTGGAGGAAGAAGAGCAAGAGGAGCAAAAGAGGAAAATGAAGGGGAGGAAGTAGAAGGGGAGGAGGAAGGAGAAAAAGGATAAGAGAAGCAGAAGAAGGATGAAGGCTATGTACTCCTTTTTCTCTCTTTCTCCGGTTGGCCAGTCTGATGCTGGTGGTACGTATTTCAGCAGGGAATAATCCACCCCTTAGTTATGAGTTAGTGAGCAGGATCATTGAGAACACTGGACATGTAGATCCACTTGCATCCAGCACCCCCCCAAGGTGCTCCTATTTGGACATGAATTGTTGTATTAATTTACATATTATAACACCATGTGTATAACATGCTGTCTGTAGGAGAAGGGACTATTTATACCCATCTATGCTCAGGCACATGTGTAGACACCCACTCCCACCCTCAAACATGAACAGTGTAGGCAGCATCTGCATTCTGTATAGCAGGCATTTGTGCAAAACTTAGGTTGGTAAAGAACCACACATGAGAACACAAGTTTGTTTTTTAATGTCCATTCTTATTGCTTGCCACTGGTCCCTTTTCCAATAAGATAAATCCAAGCTTGTCACATTATCCTAAGCCAGGCATCTCCAGTGGAGACAACTGTGACTCCCTCCAAGGCACATTTGGTGATGTCTGGAAACATTTCCAATTGTCACAACCTGAGGTGAGGAATAATACTAGTGTCTAGAAGGTATGATAGAAGGATGCTGCTGAATATCTTCTAATGCACAGGGCAGGCCCACAGATGAAATTATCCTGCCCCAAATGTGGGCTAGCTAAGGTGAGAAACTCTGCCATAAATCTGTCTATGGAAAAATACAAGGACGCCAATTTATAAAAGTGACAAGATAGTTCTTCTAGGAAAGTAGCAAGCATTGTACCCCTGACACCTCAGACATTCAGGCTTACTGGTAGAAGAAAACATATGCTATCATTTCATATGCCTGGTTCTTTTAGTACTCCATTGCCAACCTCTGGCTGGAGATGGTAGCGCAAAGAAAATCTTCATATACTAAGAAAAACTCAGAAAAAAATGCCAGGTGGTAACACTCTATCATGGCCAAACAATTGCAACTTAAAGAAGCAGACATTTAATTTGGCTTATGGCTTCAAGGGGTTCAGTCCATGGTTGGCTGGTTCCAAGGTAGGAACATCATGGAAGAAAGGTGTGGTTGAGGAAAGATGTTTAATCTATGGCAGCCAGGAAGCAGAAAAAAAGGGGAGGAGCCAAGGACAAGAATACCTCTTCCAAGTCACTCCCCAGTGGCACATCCTTCAACCAGGCCCCATTTCCTAAACACACATTCAGTTATAAACTTATTGATGGATTTATCCACTGATGGTCATAGCACCCCTATGATGCAATTAACTTCTAAAAGCCCCACCGCTGAACATATGAGACACATTTTATATATGTACCATAATGACGAGAGTACACTGTCCAGAAATAGTTTGTTGGTCCCATGTATTATAAGCTCCAAAAAAAAAATCCATATCATTAGACACATGAAATCTACCTCTATGAACTGTATTTACTTTAACTGCAATAAACTTGAGAAGCCTAGGTAAAATGATTTCTAAGATACCTTCCGTAGTAACAATTCCATAATTAATATCTATGAATGTGAGTTTATACAGCTGTTGGAGAAACAAAAGAACTTGAGGGGATAAACATAACAGGGTTGTTGATGGCATCCTCTTTACAAAATACACATGATGCCAGTTTTGAAATTGTGTATTTGTTTGGTTAATCTGTGTTCGAATGATTCATTGCTTTTACACAAAAGCCATAAAAAAAAACTTGTTTCTTTAAGACTTGGAAATGATGATTGTGTAGATTCTGACGTCGTCCCCACTCCCTGTGGGCAAGATGCTGTTTCCCTATAAATGTCTGGATTCATCTCCCCGGCTCTGTCTCAGTCCTGATCTCTTTATTTAGCCGATTCATTTGACTGCTCTCTTATCCACTAGCTCAGTGACACATTTCTTTTCTCAGCAGGGAAAACAGACATTTAGGAAGAAGTCTGTCTTGTGGAGAAGAAGGATAAAGGAACACATTATCGCTAGCAGGACTGACCTTTTGCAAGTTTGATAGACACCAACTTTAAACCTCTGAGAACACTTCTCCACCATTCCCTCCCCAAGATGTGGCCATCTGCTACGTGCTGGCTTATTTTCCTCCCTTAAAACACAACACCTTCCTTTAGTCAATCTGAAGAGGTTTGCCAGCACTGCAGTAGACTTGCTGGGTGGCATTTCTCTTGTTATGCCATGTTATGTCTCGCAATGTTTGAACTTTGTTTCCTGGTATAAAAATAAATATGTGTACATGCACTCCTCAGCTTGACAGGAAAGCAAACATGGAGGGTTTTGAAAAAATATTAGCTAGAGAAATTCCTGTGCCCCCTTCTTTTGAGAGCACTGTCTCTCGTGTATGTTGAGAAGTGAGCAGGAATCATTTCTGGTGACATATGAAGTGTAGAGATGGAAGAGATGGGAGATGGTCTCTTTGGGAAACTTACTTATTTGGTGAGAATGGTACAGAATTATTTCCCTAATTTATAAGGAATTCAAAGTGGTGTTTTCTAACAGGAGGCATAGTCCAAGGTGTTTTTAAACATCAGTCTCTCCTCCTGACTGAAGGACATGGGTAGTGAAGTCTAAAACAAAATCCTCCTTTAAATCACTCCGTGGGCCAAATTCTACTACTTGAGCTAGTGGGCTGACAGAAAGCTGATCAGGGATTTCATCTGTGGCCTGAATGGAAAGAGAGGATTAAGGTAAATTCAACCTGATCTTTCAAAGACTGTCCTAAATGGTACCTTTCCAGTGATCCCTTTTCCAATGTCTCCAGGCGGAATTCTCAGCTCTTGCCAATATTCTTCCAAGGCACTTTACACACCCATCAATTATAGCACTGCGTTCCATCATTTATCAGCCCATCTTTGCCACATACTCTGAGAACCTTGAAGCTCTCAAAGCAAACTCCGCATAATTTGCACATTCTTTATATTCAGTACTCAGGGGTGGCTCAATAAATGCTTATGAAATGATAGCAATAGCTCCCCTTTCATGAAGCTTAGCATGGACGCATCAAAGTTACAGCCCTATAGCCTACTCCAGAGGGCAAGTCCACCAAAACTAGGAAACAGTAGCGCTATTTCTGCTTTAGAGGCTTGTGTTAGAAGTATCAAATTAATTGCTCAAGATTATGGGAATCTCATTAGACAAAACCCATTGATCCTTGGAAGCTATATCTAAATCAAGATAATGCAGAGCATTAAACAAATACCCTGCAAACAATCTTCAGAAAACCAAGGGTATGGGCCATATTATTATGCAATCGCCAACTAAAATTGAAGACATAGAATATTATAGGAAGGAATCCCAGGCATGCAATTTTAAATATAGGAAGATGTAGAAAGGAAATTATAAAAGCATGGGTGCTTAAAATTTTCAGGAGTAGATTCTGTAAAAGTGGCAGCATACAGTGCACAGAGTGAGCTGAAAAAATTTTCATCTACTCATCAGCTGACAAAGGCAGCTCAAAAAAAGAGCCTTGCTCTACCTCCGGGGAACTGTCCCCCCATTAAGAAGAGGGGTGGAGAGCTGGAAGGTCACTCTTTAAGAGAAGCTGAATGTGACAGCCTGAAAATCAGGCTCTGTATTTAAGCATCCCGCATAAGGGTAAAGAAAGACATTACATAAGGTACTTCTTAATTGCTTCTTAGTCAATTTTTACTCATATATTCATTAATTTAGTCATTCTTTATATAGATGCACATTGATCATCAGTTATAGCAGAGATTTTCAACCCTCAGTGGGCACACATATCTCCCAAGGGTCCAGAGAGAATGCAGGTTCTGACTCCATCTATCTGAGATGGATCCTGAAATTCTGAATTTCTGAAGACCACCCAGGAGTCATAGGTGTGGTCTAAGGACAACTCTATGCTGGGCACTTAGGGTATCAAGATGAAAGGGACCTACTCACATGTCCCTCTGCTATACTGGGTATAAAAAATAAATCCAATGAGTTTTCCCTCAAAAGTTCATGTGCACTCTGTATTAGTTCATTTTTCATTACTATAATAAAATACCCATGGCTGGATAACTTTATGAAGAAAGATGTCTCTTTTGGCTCACAGCTCTGCTCCAAGGTCAGAGGGCTGCCTCTGCTAATGGCCTTGAGGTGATGCCGGGTATCCTGAGGCCAGGCAGGAAGCATGTGCACATCTGTCTCTGCTGGACCCTCCTTAAAAAGGTACCTGGGTTCAGTCATGGGGGCTCCATCTGAAGATCTTATTTAATCCTACTACCAAAAGCCCACTTCTAAATAGTCATAGTTGGATTAAATTTCAGCCTCCTAATACCTCACGGTGGGGATTGGATTCCAACACATGAACCCTTGGGAGATACTCAAACTAAATCAAACCATGGCACATTCCAGGTAACTCAGATACATTGGGTAAAAAACTCTATCCTCTGCTTGTTATCTCTATGTGACTATATACGTGGGTGGAGTAATCAACATACCATGAATGTTTACATTTTGAAAAGTTATCACTGTAAAAGACACATTCCCAGCGATCCCACTCAGAATCCTCCTCCTCACTTTACCACACTTAGCCCAGCACTTTCTGGAGCAGTTCTGGAAGTTCTCCTTCCTGTGTGTCATTACAAGTTGTGATAAAAACATATAGCGAAGGCCGCTGCTGAGCATCATCCCACAGAAAGGCAGGCTTGTGAAACATCACACTGTGTCCTCAACCACCTTATTCACTGCAGCGGCCATTAAGTGACTTCTAGTTCTCCCCCAAAGTCAAAATGACCATGAAAGGTCAACGTTTGCAATTGATTCAGGATACCGAAGGACCCACCACAACTAAAGACACTTACAAAAGAGGTCTTCCAGAGCTGCATCAGAAAGTGGCAGGAAGGATGGGATAAGTGTGTTTAAAGTGAGAAGCAATATTTTAAAATGGATTAATGGCAATTAAAGAAAATTTAAATATGTACTGAGTTTTTTGGATCACACCTTGCATATGCATATATGTACACACACACGTGTGTGTGTGTGTGCATGTATGTGTATTGATTCATCTATGTCTTGGCAAAGGATAATTATACTTTAACCCTGTCTGGCTTGCAATTTATTGTGAGGGAACAAATCCTCTGTCTCTCACGATCTCATATTTCCAATGGTCTTATGTCTCCATATCTAGGAATGTGGATGAATGGATGGGAGGGGTGTGTGTGTTATTAATTCAAGATGGGGGATAATAGTAGGGTGCCAAAATACAGACCCTCTGGCTTCCATGGTGTTCTGGGTAGCACATTCTGGAGGGTTACCCAGCTGCTGCTTGTCCTGCTGAAATTCTTCAGGGAAGCCTACAGAGTTGATCACTTTAGCTCTGGTTGGAATCTGGAAGCCCTTTCTGGCTGTCTTCATCTGCCAGAAGCCCTTCCTTTCTTTTTTTTTTTTTTCAAACTTCATTTTTTTTAAAGACAACAAGTAAACATTCTCATGTATTAACAAACTCAAGCATTAGAGAATGTACAAATAACTTTTGGAGAAAAATATTACTCAGTATAAGATTAAGCCATGTAAGAGCTAGGTAAAAATAGAAGACTAAGGAATGGAATAGTCACAGTGAAATTGCATTTTCATACTAGGGAGACAATACGATGTTTACAAATGTGCATCCGATTTATTTCGCTTGTATTTTCTCGAGTTGCATCCATTTACCTATAAAAGTTTCCAGTTTTTCTTTATGGCTGAGTAGTACTCCATTGTATAGAAATACCACATCTTTTTTATCCATTCCTCGGTTAATGGGCATTTGGGTTGTTTCCACGATCTAGCTATTACAAATTGTGTTGCTATAAACATGGATGTACATATACCGCTGTGGTACGATGTTTTTAATTCTTCTGGGAAGATACCCAGAAGGAGAATAGCTGGGTCAAATGGGACCTCCAATCCCAGGTTTTTGAGGAGTCTCCACACGGATTTCCACAGTGGTTGCACCAGTCGACACTCCCACCAACAGTGGAGAAGGGTTCCTTTTTCTCCACAGCCCCTCCAGCATTTGTTATTAGTTGACTTCTTGATAGCAGCCATTCTTTCTGGGGTGAGATGGAATCTCAGTGTTGTTTTCATTTGCATCTCTCGGATGACTAGTGATGTTGAATATTTTTTCATATATTTATTTGCCATTTGTATTTCTTCATCTGAGAAGTGTTTATTCATCTCAGATGCCCATTTTTGGATTGGGTCTTTAAATTTGGGAGGTCTGATTTTTTTGAGTTCTTTGTATGTTCTTGATAGTAATCCTTTGTCTGAGGAACAGCTGGCAAACATTTTTTTCCCACATTGTGGGTTGTCTCTTCACTCTGTTGGTGGTTTCTCTTGCTGTGCAAAAGTTTTTTTAATAAGATGAGATCCCAGTTGTTGATGCTTTGTGATACTTCCTGTGCGATGGGGGTTTTATTCATAAAGTCTTTGCCTACACCAATGTCTTCAAGAGTTTTACCTATTCTATTTTCCAGGAGATTTAATGTTTCTGTTTTAATATTGAGTTCTTTGATCCATTTTGAATTTAGTTTAGTGCACGGTGAAAGATATGGGTCTAATTTTAACCTTCGGCATGTGTAGAGCCAATTTTTCCAGCACCATTTATTAAAGAGGCTATCTTTCTTCCAGTGAATGTGTTTGGCACCTTTGTCAAAGATAGGGTGGCTTAATATGTCTGGAGTTGTTTCTGCATCGTCTGTTCTATTCCATTGATCTTCAGGTCTGTTTTTTTGCCAATACCACGATGTTTTTATCACAGTAGCTTTATAGTATAATTTCAAATCAGGGATTGTGATGCCCCCAGCCTTGCTTTTGTTGCCCAGAATTGCCTTTGCTATTCTAGGTCTCTTCTGGTTCCAGATGAATTTTAGGATTGTTTTCTCTAATTCTGTGAGATACATTGTTGGAATTTTGATCGGGATTGCATTATGTATAACAGTTTTGGAAGTATGGCCATTTTCACTATATTCCTTCCTTTCAATACAGACTTTGCAATAGGACCATGTCACTTGTAGGTGTCCTGGCAGTAACTATACCTCTCACCACAGGGATACCCATGGTGGATATCCTCCAACTTAACATTTAGGGGGTGGTTGAAAAACAAATTTCAACAAATTGAGTTTAATGATCTAATTTGCTTTTGTTAGTGATTCACAGATTGGACAACATCTCTTCCAGAAATAGATGGCTGTTCCTTTGGGAATGGCAGACAGCTGGTTTTTATAATGTAGCTTGAATAAGAACAAAAATATAGAATAATTTAAAAGGTGGACTGAAGTCTCCATCAACCGATGAATGAATTAAGAAATGTGGTACATATATAAGGGAATACTGTCTGGCCATAGAAAACAGATGAAATCCAGTCCTTTCTGATGATAGGAATGGACCTAGAGGATATTATGTCAAGGGAAATAGGCCAGGGACAGAAGGCAGGGACTACATGGTCTTATTCATATGTAGAATAACGAGTTTATCTCGTGAAGAATAGAATGGTCATTGCCAGAGGCCAGGGGAGTAGTGCAGAAACAAGGATAGGCAAACAAGGATAGATGCTAAGTTACAGTTGGAGAGGAGGAAGGTGTTCTAAGGTGCTAATAGTGACTACAGGTAATGATCATGTATTACGTATTTCAGAAACCTACAAGAAAATGTTTCAAATGTTTCCACCAAAAAGAAATGATGAATGTTGGAGGAGACAGATGCCTTTACTCTGATTTGGACATCTAATTATGTTGCAGAAAAATAGGACCGAGTCAGATGGAAGACACACAGCACTGGAAGCACTTGGGAGGCAAACAGGTTTATTTATGCTAGTGGGCTGATGGGAATCTCAGTTCCAAATCATCAGCCCTGTCTTAGGGTTAAACACTCACTTATATAGGTTGTTAGCAGGAAATACAAAAAGGCTGATAACAGGATATTCTATAGTTGGCTACATATTGTCTTGTCATTCGTTGTTAGACAGAATTATCTTGGGCAAATTAATTGGTTTTTTTTTTATCCTATAGCAGGGAGGTTAGGCTAGGGTGAGCAGGAAGAATCAATGATTGTCTTAGACTGAGCTGAGTTGACTCTGGGTGATAATTCCTTAAAACCTTGGAGCAGATTAACATAACAAGATGCACTTTGTGTATGAGTTACACTTATCTTACATTCTGCAGCTGGAGTTGGAATGCCAAGGCTAGCTGAGTTTTGCCACTCTCTAAAAATGGGAACTGGCTGTGCCTACCTTTCCCACCCTTGAATTTAGTGGCAGACTTTACATTTTAAAATTTCTTTTACAATTACGTATGCAAGGATTCTGACACATCGTGTGGTACTCTATAAATATGTAAGTTCCAAATGCCTTTCTGTGTTAAATAAAAATTGCTTTAAATGTTAAAAAGAAAAAGTGGATGGGTTAACATCAGTTCGCTTCAGGCTACTTTCCTTTCAAGAGTTAAAGCAAAGAGGTTGTCCTCTTCATGTCCTTTCCAGGTGACTGCTGTGAATCTCCTGACTTTTTTTTTTTGTGTGTGTGGGTAATGGGGTCGACCTCAGGACCTTGCGTGCCAGCAGGCGCCCGTGCCGCTGAGCGATATCACCGGCCCTTTTTTCGTATGTAGGTTCCAGGAGTCGAACTCGGGCCCTTGCACTTGCCAAGCAGGCGCTTACGCCGCTGAGCCATCTCACCGGCCCTCTCCTGACTTTTATTTTCTATTTTTCTTTCTAGTTTGGGGGTTTTCCTGTTTTTTTAAAGGTTCGGTGTGATTCTGTGGCTCTTAGGATGAGTGACTCCATTGTTCGTTTATCCTTTGGGTCATAGTGTATGAGATCAGTCCAAATAAGTGCTGCATATAAAAGTTTATTTCCTTGGGATATGGGAGACTCTATTCCATCCATGTCCCCCAGCAAACAAGAACATAGGACTCCTCCCAAAACATAGCATACTAACAGGTGTTCTTGGATGTGTCTGTTTTGGTGCCGCCTCAAATCTATTTTTGGGGTACTCTGTATATTTGATTTGCCATTTTCTCCATGTCACAGAAGTGTCAGGCACCCCTGACCAGCTTTGATGGTGCCAACACACACGTAGTCATTGTGCAGCCCACATCAAACCGCTTCGATTTAAAAAGTAGATATATTCATGGGAGGCTGATGGACATCTGTCTTCCCTTCTACATCTCCATTGCTGGAAGAAAAGAGTGTAATTTCAGCAGGAACTCCATAGATGTGATACAGTGATAGGTTCCATCTGTCTAATGCAAACTGTGTGCAAGACAGTTTTAAGCACTGTATTTGTGTTAATTTACTTGATGGGCAAAACAAGTGATCAAGTGAAGTTGGCTTTGTCACCAACTGCATCTTAGAATTGACGAAACCAAAGCAGGCAGGACCCAGTCCCCTGGAATCTGTCTTTTCAGGGGAATTACTGAGGGGAAGCCTTGCTGAAAGTGATTACACTAGGGACTGCAATGAATCCAATCAACTGAAACAATAAACTATCTGTGACTCTTCAATGTCTCCTCCTTCAGAAGCACCTGCCATGCATATTTTACCTCCTAGTACCTTTCAAATAGTTTACGGTCTTTTTCAACTTTTATTTTTATTAGTGCATGTTTGCGGTACATAACGATCACTTCATTGTGTGGAGTTGGTACATGTACATAGCATATCTTACTTCTTTTCTTTTTTATCCGCTCCTCCTCCCTTTCCACTCTGGTCTCTTGGTTCCCTTCCCTTTTGCAAAATATCTATATCCCAGTTTGTTTCATGGCTTAATTTATTTGTATTTTGGGTTTCTCTTGTAAAGAAATCAAGCAATATTCAAGCTTGCATGCTTGATTTATTTCACTTAACATTATTTTCCCAAGAAGCATCTATTTTTCTACAAGGAAAATAGAAACATTGGAATAATCTCCTTTTTATTTCCAGCCTGAACTCCAAAGACTGCAGCTTACCCTTGGGGCATAAAAGATCATCAGAGTATTGAAAAGAAAAAGAATAGATAAAATTTAGGTTATGACATTACTTTCTTACATGCACATTGTGAGAAATGTTCTCCTCTCCTGGATGTTTTCAAACCTCCATCTTTTTTGGCGGGGCGGGGGGGTGCGGGTCGTGATTTCCAAATACTGTAGATTCATTTAGGGACAACTCACAGCATTGCATTGAAAAATATTGCATTAAAGTCCATGTAAGCAGCTTATGAGCATAAATGCAGAAACTGTCCATAGTAAATATTTGACATGCATAATCTTATACAGATAACATATAACCACACACACTTGTGTAGACACACATGAGTGCATACCATAAATAAATATATGAAGTTATATACAGAATTTTTCTGCAGCTCTGCAGAGAAACCTGATGGTTTCTCTGAAATTTCACTTTGTTGTAGCACCCTAATTAACATTTAGAACATGTCACCGTGAACCTCACAGCTAAGCTACTCACAATTGAAAATAATCTTTGTCTTCATTGATCAGGGATCTTTTAAATCTTTTGAATACATACTGCTTTACAACGACACAAACTACTAATCCACTCCTCAGAAGCACAGAACTCTCTGCCTCTCTTCTCTTTATTGCCATCTCTTTTCAAGTTGAAATGCCCTTGGCAATCCACAATCCACTGTCATTGTGTTTTGAACAAACACTCTTCAATTTCAATCACAACAGCATACACAGAGGATGATCCCAAAGAAGGCAAAAGCTTCCAAAGAGATAAAAGCAGACAAACACTTGTATAACCTTTTAAAGTGTAAAAAAAGGCACAACTCTTAGATACCTGGAGAAATGTCTTTGCCTTACTTTATCATTTTTAAATTTCACCAGCTGTTTCTTTCTCATCCTACATAATGCAAATAACACCAAAATCAACACTTCTTTTTTTAAACTCAACTTTGAATAAATCATGATGGCAAAGAGAATAAACATAAGTTAACATCCAAAATCTCAATATTTATGTTCATGATCAAATAAGTCATGACAAACAAGCCAATGGACACGATGATGAAAACTTTTCAATTCTTGGCTTTTAAGGAGTTTTTATTAATGAAAGAAAATATCTCTAATGAAATATTCAGGGAAAGAACATTACGATCGTTCATTATGACATGTCAACTCGAGTAAGAAGTGCTTAGCAGATTAGTAAAGCTCTGTGTGTCTGTGGATGATTGACATGCAAATCAGCAAACTAGATGGGAGGAGGGACCAACCCCTACCAATAGGATTGTATCATGGATAGGTTAAAAAGGGAAAGAAGAAAGGATTCTCTTTTCTTGGAGGAAGTCTGGTCTTCCCAATTGTGTCTGTATCTTGGTCACCAGTGTCTTGGGCCTTTCAGTGTGAACTCTTCAGCCTTCTACTACAGACTCTTCAGTTGTCCTTCACTGACTCACACTAGTGACAGCTCCATAGTGAGTTTCTAGACCTTTGACCTTCAACTGCCGTGGATTCTCCATTCTCCAGTGTACAGACACCACCATTTTGGATTCTTCCAACTCTGCTCCTGCTTGTGGCCACTGGGATTCTTCTATGCTTGATCCTGTAAGCCTGCCTAATAAACCTCTCTGTATAGTTACATATATATTTTATATTGATTCTATTCCTCTGGAGAGCCCTTATACAATAATATACTGTCTGTGTGTGCATAATGTATATACCATTTTATTAAAATTAAGCAATGGGTCAATACATGTAAAGCCATAAGGACATATGTGTACTTTGATGCATTAAAATGAGAAACAAAGAAAAATGCTGTAAGGAAACAGACCCAGACCATATGTATGGAGGGATGTATGGAGGGATGTTCTGAGGAATTATTTTACAAAAGAGTTAATGGAAGCTATAAACTACATGTTCAGTGATGTTTAGAGGTGGCCTGGGCAGTGACATTTAGTTTCTATGATGGGTCCAGAACAGGGATCATCAAAAGGCAGCCAGGCAGGCAATGAGGAAGCAGGGCTGCTTTAGTGGTACACATGCAAGGAAGCATCTTGTTGGCCAACAAAACCTGAAATATTTACTGTCTGGCCCTTTACAGAGAAGAAAGTCTGCTGAACCCTGGGTTAGAATCTTGATGAGGCCTGTAGATATGATGTTTATGCTCTCATCAAGGTTTTGCTTGTATTTATTGATATAGAGCCAAGATCTGCCCCATTGCTTTCACTCACCACCACATAAAGCATCTCGCCCCACTTGAACTGCCATGTGATGCGACCATTACTTCACTATAAATGATGACTTATGAATTGCAGGCTTAAACAACCACAAAGAAATGTAATTACTGGGCCGGTGAGATGGCTCAGCGGCATAAGCGCCTGCCTTGCAAGCGCGAAGGCCGGAGTTCGACTCCCGGAACCCACATACGAAAAAGGGGCCGGTGATATCGCTCAGTGGCATGGGTGCCTGTTGGCGCGCGAGGTCCTGAGGTCGTCCCCCCGGTACCCACAAAAAAAAAAAAAAAAAAAAAAAAAAAAAAAAAAGAAATGTAATTACTAAAGACACAGGTGGGGAAACACCACTCATCAATTCCCCGCTTCACAATAAATTTTCCAGCTGACTCAGTGACACTTTTTTTTTTTTCTAATAGAAAAGAAGACTAAACCAATGACATAGTAATTTTCCCTAGGACCATCTTATGTTTTGCTGGCTACATAATTATAATTTTTTGATTTGAATTGATCTCATTTCATTGTGGCTTTCTCATTGTAATAACTCACTGATCTTGGCTTTTTCTAGAATCACTTTTCTGTCCATCTTGGAGCTACCCTGTTTTTATGAATAACTCAAATGCAAGGAATAAAATGCATGAACTGGCATTGATCAAGAGCATTTAGGATGCCAGCTAGAGGTGAAAAAACATCTTTGATTCTCCTAACCCGGGAAGTCTGTGATGTACATCACAAGCTATCAGAGTAGACGATATAACTTCTCTTTTCCAAATGGAGAGCAGCATTCTCTTTTTCTCATTGTGTGTCTGACAGTGGTGGGCCCACAAGCCCTGGTTTTTTTGGGCCCATGCTGCCCCAAATCTGCAAAGTGGCACAATTGTCATCCTTTCTCTGCCACAGCTCCCATTCTAAAGGGAATTTAAGTGTCATGCTAATGACACCAGGTTTGGCAAGGTTTCAAGACCTATCTCAAAAGAACTCATGCAATGTTGAATTCTTCACTGAAATGGACTAGCTGGCTCTTAAAGGCAGCAAATAAAACAGAATTCTAAGAAGGAAGCTTAGGGCATTAACAGACACAATGGCTCTTCCAGTCTTGGTGGGTTAAGCTGAGAAGACTAAGGTTTGAAAAGCTTCAGCTGTATTATGCTGGCTTCTGGAAAACTCTTTTCACTGACGCCAAGCAGTTTTATTTTTCTCTTCGTCTTTTGTTAGGGCTGCTGTGACTTATGTGTCTGGGAAGCACTTCTTTGCAAAATGTGGTAACTCTCCCCATGAAAACAGACTGGTTTTAACGACAATGACTTGATATTATAGGTGGCACCATCCATTGCTAAGAAATTGCTATCAGGTGATAAAAGGTCTGAAAACTTAAAATCTGCTGCAGTGGAGACTAAGAAGGGAAAAAGAGACTCTTGGGAAGCCATCATCATAAAAATGTCCAAGTTAGCAGGAAATTGGGACATAGAAAATGCTCTTTGGGGATTGGAGTTCATGCTTGAAGGGGACATAAACCAGGTCCAACCTACAAGATAATGAACATCATTGGAAGCCACACAAGTTATGACTCTTGTCTTTTTGGAAAATAGTATTTGAGTCTTTCTTTTATTTTCTTTTTTTTTTTTTCCCTATAAGAAAATGAAAATTCCTATCATCATTAAAATGAAACCTAGGCAAGTGCTACAGGGAGAATTCTCTGCACTTTCTGGGCCTTTTTTTTTTTTTTCCTGCAAGCCTAAAACATTTCTTAAAAAAAAAAAAAAAATATATATATATATATGTGTGTGTATATATATATATATATATATATATATATATAAATGCAAATCTGTAAAACTAGATGATAGTTCAACTTTATTATATTCTGGACAATATTATGGTGTTAATAAAAAAAAATGATTAGATGTCACCAGGGATTAGAGGTGGATGGATTAGTGGAGTATAGAGGATTTTTGAGGCAGAGAAACAATTGCTTACGATACTGTAATGGTGGATACTATTATTATATGTTTGTCAAGACTTTAGAATATAGGACAATAAAAGTGAACCTTAATGTAAGTTATAATAATAGTAATCAGGTGATAATACTGTACCAATGCAGGTCCACCCATTCTTTTTTTTTTTATGTGGCTACCGGGAGTGGAACTCAGGACCTCGCGTTTGCGAGGCCCTTTTTTCCTTTTATGTGGGTACTGGGAGTTGAACTCAAGACCTCGCACTTGCCAGGCAGGCGCTTATGCCTCTGAGCCATATCACTGGCCCGCACCCATTCTTAAAAAAACCAAAAAGTGTGCCACTATCATGGGGGACAGTGATAATTTGGAGGGTTGTGTATGTGTTAGGGGTGTAGAGGATATTTGGAGAATCTCTGTGCCTTCTCATTTTTTTCTGTGAAAACAGCTCTAAAAATAACACAAAGTCCTCAAATACACACACACACACACACACACACACAGACATATACACCCCTCTTTAAAAACAGTGATAACCTAGAAGCATATATACAAAAATAAATTCAAGCCTGATAGTCAGAAATGTTTTGGATGAGATGAAAGAATCATGGCGATTGCTGGGTTGGTGAAGTTTGCTGACTCTTAACTTAAGCTCAAGGCTCCCACAAGCGATTTCTTTTCCTAAGCCTCAGGCTGCCCTGCAGGTGTTTGTTGAAAATCTGGGTGGATTCCAGGAAGGAAGAAATCGAAGCCAGCAGAATATGCTTAGGTATTTCTTTGGTCTATTTCGATGACAGAGAATCCTTACTTCTTTTGTGGGAACAAACCCCGGCTTACTAAATGCAAGCTGAACCAGCTCTACTGTAATTGTCCCCAAGCCATAGCGAAATCTGGCTGGAGGCTGAGCGGCCCTTCCTGGGACCTGCCACATGGAGTCAGGCAGGACACCCATCTGAAGAGGACATTTGGATTGCTAAGAAGAAAAAAACCTACAATGCATCCTTAGGACACAGGGTTGAAGCGAGTTTAACCTTATTCAAATCATTCATCTTTTCTTTTGAGAGGCCCGGCTTTGTTTCCAAAAAACACAGGAGCTGCCAAACAGGGTATTATGAGGTCTTCCTGCTGCAGAATCAATGGAGAGAGAGAGAGAGGAAGAGAGAATTGGGGTCCTGGGGGATTAATCAGCTTCCTTCCCTATGTCTGATTTGAGCACTGCGTGTTCATACTGTAGTGATTTAGTCTCTATGGAATTAGTTCATGGGGCCCCAAAAATATATCCACTTGCAAAAAAAACCCAATATATTCTTCGGTATTTCTGGCTTAGATTGAAGAAGTAGGTTAGGTTACTCTGTATTTTTTTTCCCCCTTTGGGCCAAAGTAGCTCCCTGTAACTATTTTTGCTTTTCAAATCTACAAATAGAACTGATTGTGAAATGTCTCTGGCTTTTTGTGTGTACTTACTTCTCTCAAAAATTTGACTCCCGGAACCCACATACGAAAAAGGGGCTGGTGATATTGCTCAGCGGCACGGGTGCCTGCTGGCGCGCGAGGTCCTGAGGTCGACCCCCCGGTACCCACAAAAAAAAAAAATTCAAAGGCAGAAGAGCTTTTAACTTAATGGTCAAAGTAGTTGGCAAATTGATTGATTGATTGATTGATTGATTGATTGATTGGGATACCAGGGATTGAACCCAGGTCCTTTGCACTGAGCTACAACCCCAACCCCTTTTTTATTGTTTTATTATACTGGGATTGAGTCTCTAAGTTCCCTAAGGCTGGAGTAGAATTTGTGATCCTCCTGCTTCAGCCTTCCCAGAGTGCTGGTATTACAGGCATGTGCTAACACACCCAGCTTGTGGTAGGCAAATTAGTGGTTACTGTCCGGACACTTAGATTTCTCCTGAATCTAAGTGAAGTGCTCTCACCCAGTCATTTAAAGGCTGTCTTCAGCAAATCGCATTGGAAATTGCATTGGAAATTGCATTGGAAAGCAATTTGGACACATTTAGATCCAGGATTCCTCCTGATGTTAGATTTTACTTTCCACTTCCTTTTCTTTCCATACATATGTACTTATATATCTCAAATCTACAAGTAGATTACATATTAGCAAGTGAGGATATTTGTTTCTTGTTATCTGCAGTGCTGCATCTCCTTTCATGAACTATTCATATGGTCAGAGCTCTGCTATGTACAACTTTGCTGGTGCTACATTTGGGGCATTTATTTATTTAATGAAAATGCACTGTTCATTACCCAGCTAGTCATTATGATTATCTAACTACTAGTTTAGCAGTTAGGATCATGAGAGTAGAGCCACAGAACTTCAGGCTGGATCTTGGCTTTGCTACTCAATAGTTTTGTGACCTTTAGAAATGTACTTAACCTCTCTGGGCCATTGGTTGGTTCCTCTGTATCTCTTGAGAAAGAGCGAGGCTATGAACAGAACAGTGCAACGAGAATGAGAAGACAACAATATTGTCCGATCAACATTGAAATTAAGCAAGAAGCATAACACAAAGCTAAACTCTTGTCTGCTCTTCTGGGAACGACTTCCTACTTATAAGCTCTATGTTCTGCTGAGGAGGTACTGGACAGAAAATATCTCTCTTGGCCATGCTGTCTTTTGAGCATTCCAAAAAGAAACTCGGGGGCCGGTGAGATGGCTCAGCGGCATAAGCGCCTGCCTTGCAAGCGCGAGGGCCCGAGTTCGACTCCCGGAACCCACATACGAAAAAGGGGCCGGTGATATCGCTCAGTGGCATGGGTGCCTGTTGGCACGCAAGGTCCTGAGGTTGACCCCCCGGTACCCACAAAAAAAAAATATCCAAAAAGAAACTCAATTGCAAAGGTATGAGTGAATGATGATGTGGATACTATGTCTACTGAGGGAAAAGAATAGAATGGAGTCCACAGCATTGAAGGCATGCTGTGTTCCCAAAAGTTGCACTGAATTTTAACACCGGGTATATTAAAGTATATTAAACATGCTTGTGAAAATGCTAGAATTGTGCTTCTTTGGAGAGTTATTTTTTTTTAAGTTGCTTAAAGTTTTCAGACCAAGAAATACTGGCACCTGTTTCAGATACTGAAACTGAAATGAATTGTTGCTTTTCAAGGGGAAAGAGTAAACTAAAAATATTAATTCCAAGTTACATTACTGGAGAGTTACACTGAAAATCTAAATTCAAAGAATAGTCTAGCTTTTCCTTCGCAGGCAATGGTTGCAGTCCTGTCTTCTAGGGAAGCGTTTGCTCAGACAAAGTATAAGCAGAGAGGATCAAGAAGGCAGGAAAAAAGGAAGGAGGGAAGGAAGGAAGGAAAGAAGGAAAGAAGGAAGGAAGGAAGGAAATGAAGGGGGAGGAAGGGATAAGCAAAAGGAAGGAAAGAAAAATGTGTATGGCAAAATTCACAAATTTTTATCATCATATAAAACTAATGTTCGTGTTGAACACCAAGTAAGGACCTTACTATACATATTGTAATAAATATATTTAGATCATAACGCTAGAAATGGTTTATATATATTTTTTCCAAATAATATTATAAAATGAACTCAATCCAGTAACTATCTTGAAATGCATTTGGAAAAAAAGAAATTCTTTTTCTCCATGGTTTAAAGATATTATTTCAGCCAGTGAGATGGCTCAGCGGCTTAAGCGCCTGCCCGGCAAGCGCGAGGTCCCAAGTTTGACTCCCAGAACCCACATACGAAAAAGGGGCTGGTGATATCGCTCAGCAGCATGGGCGCCTGTTGGCGCGCGAGGTCCTGAGGTCGACCCCCCGGTACCCACAAAAAAAAAGTAAAGATATTATTTCGCTTGAATTCTAAAATTTATATCTTAATTTCCTTGCCAATATAAGAAGAAAGAAGAGGAGGAGGAAAACGATGAGGAGAAGGAAGAGGAGGAGGAGGAAGAAGAGAAAAAGAGCCCTCATATTTTCTTCACAGTTAACAAGAAGAGCAAGCACTTTCGCTCCCCATGCTAACTTGTTAACTCTTGTATACTGAATCAACAGGAATTTCACCTTTTAATTAAGTGAAGTATTTCAAAACCTTGACCTCTCCGGGAATGACCCTTTTAATCTCATCATGAGTCTTTCCCCCACAGGGGAGTTGATTAATGATGCTACAGACATTTTACCAACACAGTCTCTTAGATCCTCCAGTAATTCTTTAGCCTGTTTGCACTTCCTTTTGTAATCTATCAAATGCTGAACATGGAACAAATGCTTGACTTTTTTCAAGGATTTTCTATTTTCTTTGATTATACAGATCAGCTGTCTATGGCAGCTAGAAGCAAGCTTTCTGCTAAGCAGATGAAAAAAATAGTATTCCAGCTGAGCATAGAATAATAGGTGTGACAGTGGTACCCCTCCATCACTGTCAATTTTCTTTAAAGTTCTGCAGAAAAGTTAGGTTGAAAGACTTTATGTAGAAAGACATACTGATATATTGATAAAATGAAATGTGTACAATTAATGATATTTATTAGTTATTATATATTACATAATATGCATTATATGTGATATATACCTTATGCAAATATAGACATTGTTAGATATTAACACTATAGCATATATAATAAAATATATATGTATCTTATACATATTACATACAGCACATATGTATCATAATAAGAATATGTATATATATATACACAGGCACACAAAGCAAACTTTAAATGATGGAAGTATTGAAATTAAAATTCAAGAATGCAGTATTTCCTAAAGATTGAATAGAAGTCATTTTCAAAATGTGGATTTACTTATCAGAAGATACCCATAGGATACCATATATAATGGTAAAAGTACACTCATTGGATTATATTTATGCAGGTATCCAAATTTTTTTTAATTAAATAGTTCTATCTTGGATGAAAGCCAGATTACTATAAATAGTATTCATTTATTCATAGCTATATATTTCCAAATGGATATGCTTTTCCTTTTCAGAACTGTGGATTGAACCGAAGGCCTACACACTGAGCTACATCCCTGGCCCTTTTGTATTTTTTAATTTGAGGTAGTGTTATGGCTGTGTCTAGATGTCCCCCAAAGCCTCATGCTGTCATAGGTGGGGCTTTTTCAGAGGTGGCTGAATCTAGAGTGCATGATTCATTCATGATGTAATGCTAGGATTAAGGGTGCTAGGATTAAGAGTGTGTGATTGCTAAACCAGTGCACTGATTGGTTTGACACCACCCTAATCCCGGTAGCCTAGATACAATATAAGGGACAGAAAGAGGTTTGCCTTTTCTCTTGCTAGCTTCGCTACCTTCTGTGTGCCATGAACTGGTTAGAGTCAGCCAATTATGGACTGAAACCTCTACAAACTGTGAGCTAAATAAATCTTTCCTCTTTTAACTTTGGGTGTTGGGTGTTTTGTCTCAGCAACAAGAAAAGTAACTAACACAGGTGGGGTCTCGCTAATCCACTAAATTGCTCAGGCAGGCTTGGCTCACATTTATAATCCTCCTGCCTCAGTATCTCAGAGTGCTGGGATTATAGGCAAGCACCACCACCCATGACTTGCCCATATTTAATATCTTAGTAAAATGCTATACGCAGATGTGTGGGACTCTGAATATGTTTCTGCTCACTAATACATGTTACTAAAAATATCTTTAGAGGTATAGAAACATGTTTGAAAATTGATGTCATTCTGACCATAAATAAACATACTGCAGGGAGAATTTTAGAAAGTGGAATGAATTTGGCAAATTTCTAAATTTCTTGCTAAATTAAGTATTTCCCTAATATCCAAAATTTATGTGCAGAGTAATATATTGCACTTAACCTTACTAAAAACTTCCTGGGAAGAGGCTTGTGCATATAACTGATTATTTCAATAAATATTTGATATAGACTTATTTTTGTTCCTAATTAGATCCAAACTAAAATCAAAACAGTACTTTATTTTTGATCCTTGGCAGAAACTAAAAGATAAAAGTGATACAAACTCTTAGGAGACAAAAAAAAAAAAAAAAAAAGGGAAGATTGGTGGGCAGCTTATTTCAATATCTTTGTACAGAGTTTCACATTTACAAAACACATTGCAAAATCAATCCAGGGTGGGATTCCAGACCAGACGGGGTGCATCTAATGGGAGAACAGCTCTGTATTTTGCCAATGCTATAAAAATGTTCTTTGATTAAAGCAGAAAATATTCTTTATGAAATGATAATTTGCAGCTCTTACCTGGCTTTTTACTTGTACAACATGAGAGGAGATTCCAGTTGATTCTGGAATCAGAACAAAACCATTGAGGTGTGTAAAACGTCATGAAGAATGGAAGGGAAGCAAAGTGTGAACATACAGCGACTCTGGAAACCACTCTTTCAGGAGAATTGCAGAGAAAACTGCGAAGTTAGATCTTGATGTTGCAAGACAATAAATGCAAGCTTGTTTGCCTCCAGTCCAAGTAATAATGCTGTGAGATTGTTATAGCTGATTCATTGTGTCAACCTGAGGAGTTTAGAAGTTTAACTAAGTGATTCAGCAGGGGGCCAGGGTCCTCACTTTGCAAATGACTTCAGCCTGTGCAAGAGGAGGGTACGGAGGTGGTGTGTAAGGACCCACCCTAGGGAAGGTAGCCAGCATACAAAAAAGGGAAAATGAAAAAGGACTGGGTACTGGTTCTTTGGAGGAGCTCCAGTCTTTGCCTTCAGCTTGGACGTTGTCTCCTGGCTTCTAGTGCAGACTGTTCCGCTGCCACCTGGGATTCTTCAGCCTTCCAGAGTAGAATCTTCAGCTGTCCATTGCAGAGCCATCGGCTTCCTGATATGGACTTGCATGGAACACTGCAGTGAGCTCTAGACCTTGGACTGGACCCTTCAGCCTCCGGTGTGCAGACACCCTCTGCATGCTTCCTCATCCAACTCTGTGGTTGACCATCCTAAGCCAATCTTGTGATTTCTTATACATTTGTATATCTTGTGTTATATCTGTTTCTCTAGTAAAACCCTGACTGATACATAGATTCTCACTACACCACCACTTGTGTCTCTCTGATCAGACCATCAAGGTGATAGGTGGCCAAATGTCATCTTTTGGGACCCCCAGAGTCATACATCCAGCCTAAAAATTCATTAAAATAATGAATCCTTATGAATTAAAGTTTAACAAACCTAACTCATGGAATAATCAAAACACAGCTTTTATTTTAGTCTCCAACACATGATTTAAAAATGTGAATTGCTGTGAACTTTCTTTGCCCTAGAAGAAAACCCAGGAGGGGCCCTTGTGCACTGGTCAGGGCTTCTGGACTTCTTCTGAAGGACTTCATTTGTTTGTTCCTGGGGTTTCTGCTAATTCTTATCTACCAACATCCATCTCATTAAAGTGAGAGCTAATATTTTGTAGGATTTTTATGTCCCAGGTTCTGTTTCATGACCTCTTTCTCACAGCTTTGAAAGATTGTATTAGCTTTCCTGTCACTAGAACACAATATCAGCCACTCACAACAAAACGGAGGAGAAGTGCAATCTGGCTCATGGTTTCAGGGGATTCAGTGCATGGTCATCTAGCTCCAAGGCACAAAAATATGATGGAAGGTTGTGGTGGAACAAAGCTGCTTAGTTGATTGTGGCTGAGAAATGGAACAGGGGAACAGTGCCAGAGAGGAAGGGATGAAGGACAAGATATAGACCCCCCAAGGCCATGCCTCCATGTCCCACAGAGACACCCAGAACTATGCTTTACTAAAACACCAGGTAGTTCCAAAGGGAATTAAGTTGACACAATTAAGGGTAACCACCACGAAAGTGTTTTTTGTTGTCTCCATTTGATAGAAGAAAGGGCTGAGATCGAGAAGCTTAAGTGTCTTATCTACAATTGAAGGTGAAATATGACAGGCTGGGTAGCTGCTGTCTAGCCCCTGGGATTATAAGTGGAAAATAATCCTAGGATGAAGAAAGCAACAGATGTCAAATTCAAAGGGTCTCACTGGGAGCAGTAGGCTCTGTAGTAACAGTATAACAGAATAATCAGTGTTATTGCTCGAGGGGGGTCAATTGGGCATCTTTCTTGAGATGATTATTCCCAACTGAGTATTGGGGTGACCTCCATTCCTATTGTGGTCTCATTACTCATGTCTGGTGGGGAGCTGGCAGCCTTGGTTCCCAATATGGGGTGATCTGTCTGCAAGATTCATTCCACCTAGAATCCTGACAATATCTCATTTATACTTACATTGGCATTTCAGCCTTGAAGAGGTCCCAGAAAAGCTGGGTAAATTTGGGGCTAATTGATGTTGTGTCATTAGTTTTTAAACAGATATTTCTTAAGTGACCAACATGTCTATGCAGAGTTGAACAGGAATCTGTCCGAAAGTTTAGGGTAGCAAAGGAGACCACTGCAAGCCCAAGTGAACAGTCAGAATTTTTAGGAAAAGCAGCCTGTATGTCCCCATTACAACTGGGGTGGATGTGGTGGTTTTGAGGTCCATCATCTACACCCACAAAGGTGAGATGCAACAAATCTTCATCATGACCATCCTCAGCACTCTCTTTCTGCTTGTGTCCACCCACTGGATTTCTCCTTTCTCCCTCACAACCAGGTTTTTCTTTTGAGATAGAGCTCTGCCACAGATCTCTTTCATAGTTTATATATCTTGCACTGCAGGGATCAGATCTATCAAGACCGGAATCACTCATCGCATCTCCAAAAGCCTCCTCATGAAACCAATTGGCAAACTCAGGCTCCCACTGGTTAAATGGAAATGGGTTTGGGACCATAGTATGTGTTTTGCGTGTAAGTAATTTTTGTCGCATCCAATTTCACCATGGGCAATATTTGGGGACCCCTCCTAGAAGTCAATGTAAAGCCCAATGTCCTTATTAGTTCTTTTTTTCCTCTGGGATGCAATACAGTTAAGGCCAACCCAGTCTGTCGGCCAATCCTTGGAGCTGAGAAAGACACAAGGACTTCATTATAAAGAGACACAGGAACTACAGACATTCCCAACCCTTAAGAAAAGCTGGCATGGCACCATCTTGGGCCTAAGATTTTAGATATTACTCCATAGACACAGCCGCATACCTAATTCTAGAAAGACAGCTACTGGGCTTTAGCCTAAAACTCACTTCCGCTTCATCCTTCAATAGGTGCAGCAGTTATAAGATGATAACTGGCTCCTTATCATAATATGATTCTCACCAACTTCATGTGGGTTCTTCTAAGGCACTGGACCATATTCTCTACCCATAAACAGATAGCATCTTGGAACATTTCTTCCAAGCAGAAAACAAAGACAGACCAGTATTTTGCAATCTCAGAAACCCTACCATATCCCAGACTCTGCACCATTCATCTATAGACTCATTCCAGGAAGGAGTAAAAACTGTTTACCATAGTATCAGGCTTTATATACAGTGGCAGGTGTATACAAGTAGTATTTAGGTGAACTGCTACACAGTAGTTTCCCCCTGCTCATTCTATCTTCCTTTCCTGCTAATGATCTAAGGGTGACTCTGAGAACTTTTCTCTAAACCTAGTATGCTGCACATGATGACATTTTAGGCTATGATGAACTAAGTACTAATACTCCCAGTGATACTGTAGCCCTCTTAGTTTGTGTAAGTATGCTCTGTAATGTTTGCACAGTGATAAAATCACCAACACATGCATCTCAGTTGTTATTCCCTGATGAAACATTACATGACTGTACTTGCTTGTAACTCTTCATTTTCTTGTGGAAAGTAGTATATTTGCCAGGCTCCAAAACTTCCTTGGTTTTAATACCCAGAATCTTAACTCCATGAGTACTTCTTGAGTCTTAGCTGGCAATTGCCTTGCATGATATAGAGCAGATCTTTTAGAAACACCTCTCTGGATCCACAAAGCCAACTTTGGAAAGCACAATTATTTCTAAGCCCAACCATCTTAAGAATGTGCACTTCATGGTGACACTCCTTTCCAGCAGTATTCTAACATATTCATGACTGAGATTTGATCAAACCCTTGTACCTAGTACTATTATTCCAATGGCCTGGAAGACGAACGAAGTGTGTTCTTTACTCTTGAAAGTCTTGAAAGTCATAGTTTTAGCCCTGAAAGCGACTGAATGATGTATTTTAGATAACAGAGGCTAGAGATTGCTCGAAAGTCCTGCCACTGTAACCCCACTGAATCTATCACCCACATGAGCCATTCTGTAAGTGGTAGCACAGCTAAGGGAAGAGAACAGCATCTTAAAAAGTGATTTTCAACTTTGCGTGCAATCTCCATACTCGTGTGCCTTCAGCACCTTGGTATGATTTATTGCTTACTGCAAAAGTTTGCAAGCTTGATCTCCTTTTCTCTGTGGGAATCCCCTGTAACCAGTGGCCTGTCTGGCGTGTCATTCTTGCAAACTTAGTGTAAAACTCCTCATTTAGAGGTAACCTGAGGGCGCTGGGAAAGCTGAACAGGAAAATCCACTCCTTTCAAACAGAAAAAGACAAAATGCGGGGAGCACAGATTTTCCTGTACTGAAATTCTTCTCATAATATGTGCTGAAGGAAGACAGAACTGTGAAGAGCTTCTGCAACTTTGATAAAGGAACTGAGTTCAAATACTTACGAGAGTAGATGAGATGACCCTGAGCTATGGATAACGTCTCAGCTTTTTCCAAACAAGCATGATTCATTTTGGCTACAGCCAGTGCATCTGCTTTCATTCTGAGTGATAGCTCCCTCTCTGCAACACAGGTCATGAAAACTTGAAGAATGTGTTAGAAGAGGAAGAAATTCCACTTCCTCTCTCAGTGTCTCACCTCCAAAAACTCGCTCCCATCGGAGGCAGCCTGTGTGCTAGCAGAGTTTAGTTGGTTCTCCCAATAAGTTCAGATTGGAGCGAATGCATTGTTGAGGAAAGGAGAGTTGAGGAGTTGTTTTTACAACTGAAACATAGTTTTTATATGCACCCTTGGCCATGCCTAGAACATTTTGTACGCTTGCCTAGAACTTTTTGCATCCTTTGAGATGACTGGGACTTAGAAGCATTGTCCTTCAAAAGTTGTTCATGAGTAGAGTTTAGCATATACTGGAAGAGTCGGGTCTTCAGAACTTCCAGGAGGAAGGAAGGGGGTAAAAGAGAGTGGTGGAAGAGTAGCACCGTCACAGCCCTGAGGCTCTAATGGCCTTCGACAGTGGTCTGAAGTGGAGGTGAGGAGTGTGTATGTGTTTAGAGAGCCTTATATCGCTCCGTTCAACAGTGATTGGATACGCAGCAGTCTCAGAGACATTGCAGGACATAGAAGAAGAGAGATGTCTTTGGAAAAGGTCAATTCTGGGAGACCACAGAAAGCTGAGGGCTGTGAGGACAGCACTTCCTGGACCTGGTGAAATCAATCCCTATCCTTTAGTGGAGCGGGCAGTGTAGTCGTCTCTACAGGACTTGATAAGGATGCAACATTACCGTGGGTATGCTGTGCTGTGCTTGATGTGGCAGGAGGTCAGTATCGGTAGATCAAATGCATGCGTGGATCAGAAGCATTTCTTGAGCTTAGAACTGAGTGTGGGTAGGAAGCAGCCAGAGATACCGCATGATGGGCATGCTAGTTGTATTCATAGGCTCCCCTGTTCTGATTGGTACTCCCAGCCCTTGAGGGAAATATCTGCTTCTCATGCTTGGACCATTGCATCACTTCTCTCCTTTGTTCAATTTGGGGCCACTGGGACAACCAGGATATAGAAAAGCAACAGTTCATAGAAGATGCGGCCCCAGGAGGTTCTCCCTGGACACAGGAAATGTGTCAGGGAAGGCTTCATGGTAAATATGCTATGGTAGTTTTCTCTTATCTATGGTTTTTCACTCTAGGTTTCAGGTACCTGTGATTAACCGTAGCCCAAAAATATTAAATGAAAACTTCCAGAAATGAATAATTCACAAGCTTTAAATTGTGCACAGTTCTAAGTGGCATGATAAAAGCTCATGATATCCAGTCCATCCTGCCTGGGATGTGACTTATCCTTTGTCCAATGTGTTGACGCCAAAGCTACTATCCACCCCTCAATCACTGGGCAACCATCACAACGATAAGATCAACTGTGGTTGTATCGCAGTGATGCATTCAAGGAACAATTACTTTACTTAATAATGGCTCCAAAGTGCAAGAGTAAGGCTGATAGTAATTCAAACACATCAAAGAGGGAGTGCTTCCTTTAAGTAAAAAGGTGGATGCACAGTAAGATATCTTGAGAGAGAAAGAGAGACCATGATCATGTAATTTTATTACAGTACATTATCATAATCATTCAATTTTAGTATTACTGTTCTTCACTTACTAGGTCTAATTTATAAATTAAACTTTATCCTAAGGGGGTATATATGAAAAAAATATATTAGAGATGGAGTCCAGAATTATGGAAAGTTTCAGGCATCTACTGGGGGCCTTGGAACACACCTCTCATGTACAATGGGGGACTGCTGTTACTTTACTGATGTGAATTCATGTGAAGATTTGAGCATCCACAAAATAGTGGGTAGATAGTTGCAGTAGATAAACAATCATGAAGGCCCCATGGCGATAAGACTCTCCAGGAGCGACTTGTATGGCTGAGGTATGGTCTGTTTGGGTCATGGGTGGAAGCTACAGTGGAACCAGATGAGAGGCCTGAAAAGATGAGTTCTTCTGGAGACAAAGAAAGGGCTTATCTGCCTGGGTGAGCTCTTCGCATTTTACTTTAAAATTGAACAGGGGCCTTCGTGGTCTCACAGCTGCTTAGAGAGGTTCACCCGTGTGCAATTTGCTATAGGCATCAAAAGACATCTATCTTTTATTTTGCTCTTCACTTATAACTTGAGTTCTGTATATATTCTAGATATCAGTCCTCTGAGGAGTTGCCGGCAAGTATTTTTTCTCATTCTCTACTTTGTCTCTTCATTGTTGGTTGTTGCCTTTGCTATTCAAAACTTTTTAATTTGATATAATCCCGTTCATTGATTCTTGGTATTATTTCTTGAGCAACTGTGGTTGTGTTCAGAAAGCCCTTGCCTATGCCTATGCATCTTCTAGAGTTTTACCTCTTTTTCTTTTCTTCCAGAGAATTCAGTGCTTCTCTGTTAATATCTAGCCTTTGATTTGATTTCTCTTATATGTTAAATCCAAACTATAAATAATTTCAAGAGCAAACTAAAAGATAGTTGAAAGGGAATAGGGAAGTAGATTTTTGTGGAGATGGGATGGGGAAAAGATGGGGGAAAGGAGAAGATGGAGGAAAGCAATAATAATTATGGTGTAATATGTATATGCATCAATTCCCCAAGAAGATTGTAATTATTATTATATCAAATATATACCAATGAAAAGGATTACCAGGAAGGTTCTGTGACTCATCCTGAATAAGATGGCATATACGCAAGGAAGGAAACAGTTGTTACCATTGTGTATGTTGGCTTCTTGCACAGTATGTTCATGTACCTCCCATTTCCTTCACTGATGTTTTCCTTCACTCAGCAGATGGAGCTTTGCGATATAATTCAGAGCAAAGCAGATTTAATTTCTGTTCTCAAGCTTGGAGATGGAGAGATAACTTTTGAGAAAGACAGGCAGGGAGAAGAAAAGAAGGAAGGAAGGAAGGAAAGGAGGATGTGCTAGTTAATTGATTGTGGAAACTCAAGTGAAAATCATCCAAATAAATTGGATTAGCATAGTTCTAGGTGTGGCTGAATGAATTTACTGAAGAGGGAAGACTCATCCTGCATGTAGATGGCACCAATCAATAGGCTTTTAGCCTGGATGGAGTATAAAGGGGCACAAAGAAGGAAGGTTGCTGCTGCTGCCTTCTTGCCTGCCTGGTCTGCCATGGACTGTTTTCTTCTGTGATGAGCCTTTGCCACACCACTCTCCCTTGGAGCCAGCCTAAATAAATCTCTCCTCCTTTAACTTGTAGGTGTCAGATATTTTGTCTCAATGATGAGAAAGCCAATTAAGATAAATTTTGGCACCAAAGAAGTGGGGTTCTTCTTGTGACAATACCTAGCCATGTGCTTCAGAAGCTTTTGGACCTTTTGGTTTGCAGGAAGAGTTTGGAAAGGTTTGGAGATGCCAGCCAAAGAAGCAACCCTAGAATGCTCCGAGCCAAATTTGATTGGAGACTGTGGACAGAGCTCAGAAGACCAGAAGGCTGATAGAAATGCTGCTGGTAAAGAGCAGGATTAGGATGTTTCTGTTGGGAAGAAGGACTCCATCAGCTGTTGGAATCCAGATCACATGTGTTATGCTCTGGCAGAAAATTTGTCTACATTTTTCCCATGTCTGGAGACCTTGTGGGAGACCAAGATTAAGAACAGCAGAATGAGCCAGGCATGGTGGCTCATGCCTATAATCCCAGCACTTGGGAGGCTGAGGCAGGAGGATCGCTGCAAGTTCAAGGCCAGCCTGGGCTACAAAGTGAGTTCAAGGCTGGCCTGAACTGCAGAGTGAGACCCCATCTCAAAAAAAAAAAAAATAGGAAAAGAAAAGAAAAGAACAGAACATTGATTAATCTGAGGAAAGAAATGTCAAAGCATTATAATGTTGAGGCAGTGATATGGCTATCATTGGGTGCTTTTGGCTAGATTTATGTTGAGACTCAAGAGCCAAGGGCCCAGGAGAAGTAATTTAAAATTTTTTGAGCTTGGCCAGAAAGGAAACTCCAGTAAAGTTGAAGACTGCAAAGTTGGAGCAGAAGAGAACTTGGTTGTTGAAATGATTGGCATTAAAAAGCTAAGTACTCTGGAACTGGACAATAGGAAAGATGGTCTGAGGGCATCACGAGAAACAGTAAAACTCCAGCTGTTGCAGCTGCAAAGTTGCAAAGGTCAAAGACTTTGCTTTGAGAAGAGAGCCATAAAGAACCATGTTCCAGAATAGTAGCAGCCTAGAGAATTTTTCAGGATTGGGTTCATAGTACTCAACAATCCATGTACTCTACTTTCATAGCCAAGAGATAAGGAAGCCCGACTATTGCTCCAGCTGATGGTAGACCTTAGAGTTATCCACATGGTGCTAGTTTTAGGCCCATGCAGAATGCAAGAGTTGTGGGGTCAGGAAGGCTTCCACCCAGATTGCAGAAGAAGTCCTGGGAGGCCAGGCAGTGTGTCCCTGGAAGGACAGTGTGTGAATCTGTGAGTGTGAAGTCAAAGATGCAGTGGAGACAACAGAATGTTGGAGAAGCCAGAAATGTGGATTGTCTGAGGAAAGTTGCAAGGAGTGAGCAAAGCCATCCCAAGAGAGAAGCTCTGGGAGCTACAGCCACTGGCAGTCCCATAGGGGTGGAGCCACCCAAGCCCTGTGGAGTTCACAACTTGCCACAGATTGGCCCAGATAGAACTATGGGACTAAATGTTTTCCCTGCTGGATTTTGGACCTGCATTGGTCCCCTTTTCTATCTCCCTATTTATAACTTTTGGAATGGAAATGTTCATCTTGTGCCACTTGTATGTTGGAAGTGTTTAACTTTCTTTTCATTTGTACAGGGGCTCACAGCTAAGAGTTTGCCTTAAATCTCAGAAGAGGATTTGGATTTGGACATTTCAGTAAGTCAGAGACAGGACTTTGTCAACCCTTAGATATGGACTACATGCATTTTTCCTAAAGGGATACACATTTGTCTTTTGGAGTCCAGGAACAGAATGTTATGGCTAGTATCTAACTGTCTCCGAAAATCCTCGTGCACACTTTGGTGGGGCTTTTGGGAGTTGTCAGATTCTAGGATGTGTGATACTGGGATTAAGGGTGTGTGGTACTGGATTAGTCCACCAATTGGTTTATCATAGTTCTGAGCGTGGATAATGGGAAGCCCCATCCTGGATGTGATAAAAGAGAAAGGGAGGTTTGCTGATTGCCACTGCTCATCGCCTTCTGCCTGCCATGTCATGGACTGTTTCTCCTCTGTGATGCTCCTCTGCCATGCTGCCTTGCCTTGGAGCCAGCTGATGATGGACTGAAATCTCTACAAACTGTGAGCTGAAATAAAGCTTTCCTTGTTTAACTTGTGGGTGTCAGGTATTGTGTCTCAAAGGTGAGAAAATTAACTAAGATAGAGTGTAAGAGGAAGGGAAGAAAAAGGAGAAGGAGGGAGGGACAAAAGGAAGGGAAAGGAGAGAGAGAAGGGAAGGAGGAGGAGAGGGAAGGGAAAGCAAGGGAAGCAGAAGGAAAGACAAGCTCTAAGATGCTAGCTGTGATTACAGCTTTGACAGAAAAGGCTATAGTGCTGGGAAGGGAGTGTGATTTTCCTATACTGGAGGTTCATATTGTGAGGCTCTCAACATTCAATATCAGGGTGATCATTTTGTAGCTGTTATGACAAAGTCAGTCTTTGAAAAAAGAACACTCAGGGAAAGTCAGATATAGCAGGTTTGTAACGATGACAGTTAGAATGAAAAATATTATCTGAGTGCCTGAATGCCTTCCTTTTTGAAGTAGGGGCAATAATACCATTGAGTTCCAAGTTGCTGTCAGAATGGAATCAGGTATCATATAGGAAAATGCCTGATGGCTCCTCACACTGAAGTGGTCCTCTTGTATTTGTTTATATATCTATTATTTCACTTCTTTGTTCTTTCAACACGTTTTGGTAATGATCCACACAGAAGACAAGAAAAGCCTAGGCTTTGGAGAAGGAAAAGGAATGGGCCAAATATTAAGACTTTGGGAAACAAAAATGACTGCATTTGGAGACATGTGGAAAGTAAATTAAAAATTAGTTGATCACTGGGAAATTTTTAAAAAATTCTATTGCTTAAGAATGTATTAGAGGTTAATAAAAATTGGGGTTACTGAGCTAATGTTTCTTGACTAATGTTTTTCTGTCAAAAAAGATAAAATTCATAGCACCAGATCAGAGTTTTTTAGCACTGTTTTTTTAAATGATTGACATAATATTAATATTAGTTCCTTTTAAATTGCCAAAAATTATATATATATAGTGGAGAACATGTCATAATATGCATATACATGGTAGAATTGAGTTAATTAACTTATAGATTGCCAAATATAGTTATTATTTTTTGTAATGTGAATATTTAAAAATCTATCATCAGCCAGGCATTGTGGTGCATGCCTGTAATGCCAGCACTTTGGCAGGCAGAGGCAGAAAGGTTGCAAGTTTGAGTCCTGCCAGGGCAACTTAGCAAATTAGCAAGACCCTGTCTCAAAAGAAAAAAAGAAAAACGGGTGTGATATAGCTCAATGAAATGACCATGTGTTTAATCCCTAGTACCATAAAAAAAATTTACTGTCTTTGTAGTTCTCAATAGTACACAATACCTTATTATTAATTATATGCTCCATGAGGTACAATGTCTCCTGAATTTATTCCACCTACCAAACTGAAAGTTTCTACTCTTTTACTACGAATTAGTCATAAAGTTCATCTAGAAAAAGGTTTTCAGTTGTTAAATATGGAAGGGAGAGATTCAAATTATATCCTGAAGGCATTAATTTTACTGTACATGGTGGTGGGAAAAAAACTCTAAGAAACAGGTGGAACCAGGGTGCCTATCAGTTATATCAGAACTAACCTGCACGCAGCTCATCTATGAGTCATGTGTGACTGTCACGATGGGAATCAGCCTCTCTGCCCTAAGCAGCTTCCTTGAACCAGATACCTATGTGCCCAGTATGCAACGTGGCTCATCTCTTCAGAGATGGGCTCTACAGTGGCCACCATCTTGCCCACCATCATAGGACATGTAGCTCCAAAGATTCCAGCTCATCCTCCCTCCCCCTGATCTGATACAATGAAGTTCTAAATGCTGGGAGTGCATATGATTCATATTCATTACCTGGATGGGCCAGAAGTTTTAATAGCCTTTAGGTGAGATCTGATGAGGACCAATAGCAACATTTCTCTTTCTCCCCCAGTAGATGTCTGAGGATGGACTCAGTTATTCTTTACAGCCATGTCTATCATGGTTGAGCAGCCAGCTACGTTTTCTTCTCAGGACACGGTCAGTTCTATACTGGTAGTAGTTCTATATCAAATCCTATGTGATATTCTTGAGTTGCTTCCCTCTATAAAATTCAGTACAAACTGTCTTCCTCAGGCACTCTTTGGGCAGAAATCCAGGCACAGAATATTAGCATTTTCCTGGACCACAAAGAACACCCAGGGGAGAGGATTCAGGATGTGGGTTGTACGTGTTTCTGAAGCATGTTTCTGTCCATGTTTCTAGAAATAAGTGTGGGTGTTGACTAAATCCTCTCAATCACTGACTTTGCAATGACAAAATCTTTGCTTCTGGAAAATTGAGATGAGTTGCAAGTGGGATATGAACCGTTGGGGAATTAAGGGGCTGCTCCCCTGTCTACAACTGTTATGGAGGTCAGGATAACTCAATAAGTAATGTGTCAGTGTAGCTACTTCCACCACCACTGAAGACCTTACAAAGGAGAGCAGTAGTTTCTGGATGTCCCACTCTCCCTTTAGGGCATTCCCTGAGATCTGGGATGCTGCCCAAGAAACACCGAAGAAGATATCACCCTTCTGCAGCCTTGGGGCAGAACATGATGAGAATTAGATCCTTGATCATAACAAGACAACTACAGAAATGAATTAAGAGCCCTGACAGATCTGCTATGTCAGACAGGAATTCTGACAGGGAAAGCGGTGCACCCTGGGGCTTGTGTTGGAATTTTTCAGTGGACTAGCCTGACCAGTGCACCTGATCCTTTGGAACATTCCTAGATAGTAGGAACATTCCTATTCCATCATTCAGTAGAAGAAATTCTTCCTGTGTAATGATGTCAACTGGCAAAGGGAGCTCTCAAAATGCAACCTTTCTTCCATAACTGTCATCTCCATCTCTCTTCTGTGTGGGTCAGATCAGCAATTTTCAAACTAGAATGCTGGTTAAAGAGCACATTGCTGACCTGTGACCTTAAAACTTCTGACTTGTTCATCTGACGTGGAACCTGAGAATGTGTGCTTTTAATAATTTCTTAGGAGATTCCATTGCTGCTGGTCTAGAAGCCACACTTCTACAAACCCATGGTCTTGCCTTATTACTATGTCTCATCACAGCAGCACAAACAAAATTCCCATGTGACAAACAACTTGCTGCCTCTTAGTCATCTGTACCAGTATGGAGCCACATGTCCCTGGGTCCTCGGGGGGCTCACCTTAGGTAGATTTTAAGGTAACAACAGTGGAATCCAAGAAACAGACTATTATGCTGAAGAAGAGAGAAGTTGTTGACGGGAGGCATTTATATATGCCTTGCGATTCAAACGAGCAGGAGGGCATCGACAGCTAATGGTAAGAGTTTGGTGTGATGACACATGGAAGAGTGGGCACAACAATGATGTTTTCTAAATAAGGTAGAGTTTCTAGATCTCCTTAGTGTAGAACTGAGAGAACATTGCGGTGCTGGAATGGATTACTCCTGTAAAATTCCACACCTCTAACCTGACTTTGCCTTTTGGGAGATCTCAGATGACTTCTTCACTACAACATTAAGCAATGCATGGATGAGTGGGTCCTTGGCATATTTCAGAAACCGTAGCTTAGGGTTGAAAGTACATGGTGAGCCTAACATTTTTGATGCTGAGTGGACTCTGGGAAGTTGGAGGAATGGTACCAGCACTTAGACATCAGAAGAAATGGGCCTGATTGCTGGCATTGGCATCAACCCAGAGTAACCAAGACCCATTGAGGAAAGACCCTGCAACTCCACTGCAAGAACATAAAAGGTAAATATTTCTGCTGCTTTCCTCTGTTATGCTTGCAGGCACATCCCTAAAAATGAGAGGAAATAGAATACTCTGAAACTTCAAGGAGTACTAAATATAAACTGTTGCTTCCACTTCTTTTCAGGGTGGGTCCAATGATTCCACATATTTTCTTAGGTCGTTCTCCAAGTTTTCAAGTATATAACTGGGATGCATCAACTTAGAACTGGCAGAATCCTCCCACATAATATCTGATCTGTGAAATAAGTGTCATTGTCATAAGAAAAGCCAAGTAGAGTCCCCTAAATTGGCCTAGTAACAATCAAATACTTGGAAAGGTTAGGTATGGTATGAATGAAAAGAGTGATGTAGCAGTAGGTGCCGGTACATCCTTGCTCAAATCAATTGTCTCATCTATCACAACACCAACTGGGCCACAGGAAATAATTGCTAATCACTGTGTATGGGACCAGTTAGAGCCCCAGTTGGAGGCAGTTCTCCAGAAATGGTGTATTTAATGGAGAGTTCAGAATGACACTCAGCGTATTTCTTTTTGAGAATTACTCTTTTTCATTCATTTCTCCTTCACCTGTTAACTTCTGCTGTATCTCTCAGGTTGTGCACCTTGATGTTCTACCTCACTTCACACTGGTCCATTGCAATGATGACATCATATTACTGAGTGGATCAGGGGGAGGCAAGTGCCTGTTGCACTCTAATAAGTCGCTGACATTCTGGAAGGTGGGAGATGAACTAAATCAAGTTTTCGGAGTCTGCCATATTGGTGACCCAGTGGTCTGCAACATGCCCGGACATCACCTCTAAAGTCGACTTGTTTTATTGCGAACTTCCTATCACTAATGAAGACACAAGATTTTGATGACATACCAAAGACTGAAGTCAAAGCTGTATCCAAAGTTTTGGTCCCATTCACTGGATGATGAACAAATTTGCACTAAATATGAATTTAAGATTATTGTGGAGGAAGCATTTGGCAATCTGACTCTGTATACTAATGGAGAAATCGCAGCTGGAGAAAAGAGTTTGTGAGCCATCAGCACTTACCCAAGTGTTCAAGGCTCTGCTGGCACTGAACAAGTTACTATGCTACATAAAAGGTCTAAGGCCTGGGAATCCCAAAACTGAAGAGCACTGAAGTAGTGCTCCCCGATAGGCCTCTCAGAGGTGGGATGAAATTCATAATGAAAGGCTAAGTGAGAATTTAGTTTTCAATTTAGGAAGCCCATAACCCTAATTCTTCTTTCCTCACCAAACTCTCCAGATGTGGAAAAAATTAAGGATTTTTGTAGGCACAGTGATTTTTCAACGAGGAATTTCTCAGCAAAGCATTCACCCAGGTTTCGCATCACCAGGGAGCGAGGATTTCTCTTTAAGCCTTCAACAATTGCATATTGATAGCAAAATTTAAACAGCCTATCAGCCAGGTTACCCAGCACGAATATGAACAACTCATTTTCATAAGCCCTGGGCTCTTTGAGGAGATTCTACAACTTATTTAGGATTTGATGATGCTAAAAACAATTTGAGTACTTTGAACTCTTTAGTGCATAGATAGATCCGTGTCTACAAATACATATATGCACACAAGAATATCAATTATAGGTATTATTTAATATTTATTATAAAATGACTCTTCGTTATAAAATATATGGAAAACAAGCAAGCCCCTAATGAAAAGAGTAAAAAAAAATATTAAGGCCACTTCCTGAATTTAACCCTTGATAGCATACAGCAGGTTCAGTTCTAACCAATTTCTAGGTTGTTGTTTTGCTAAAGGACAAAGAATGCAGTGGTTCCCTTAGTAATAGAACCCCATTTGGGGGTGAAGAAAGAATCACAGAGACAATTTCAGCATAAGCAACCAAGCATAGAATTTGTAGGGCATGAAATCAAGCCTGAACAGACACTTCAAAATATAAAATCTAGAGGTATTTATAGAAAAGAATTTTAAACACGGAAGCACACATACACAATTATTTGTGCAAAGGTCCTCCACCAATAACGGTTTTTAAGTTACCCTTTCTTCCTAGTCTATAGCTGTCATGATTACATTTTAAGCATCTTCGATAGGTCAAAGGATCAGATGATACGGAATTTTAGATAGACACATCTTAGTTAAGATCCGTGTCTCTGTCTCTCTCTTTCTTTATCTCTGTCTCTCTGTCTCTCCTCCCTCTTGCCCAAAGCAAATCCCACCTCCCTTTTCCAAGCAAAGCCTAGTGTGTGATTTTTCCAAGTCTGTGATTTCTCTCTCTTGGTTTATGGTCATTGTTCGCTGAGCACAACTGGGGTTTTCTTTTTTATTAAAAAAAATAAACAAAGCCAGCGATGAGACATCACTTCTGCCAACTTTTTAATTATATTTTGATGGCTTTCAGGAGTAACTCCTTCCTGCAATCATACATCATAAGCAAACAAAATTAAACCTACACCTGAGGGCCTACCAAATCATAGCCTACCAAATCATAGCATAGTTACAAGAACAACATGGAATTAATTTGAGAAATGTTCATTTGGAAAACATTTTTCCCCCTCTCGCTATTCTGTATGTCTCCTATACATCAAAAATGGAATCTTTGCATTGTTGTTCCTTTCTGAAATTGCTAACCAGACCTTTGTATTTGTCGGGTTACAGTTCCCTGGAGAGGTCTTTTGTTGCTTTTTACCACTGAATGTCTTCATCTTTGTCTACAAGCTCTCTATCATTCCCTGTGTGACAGCCCTGAGTTGATAAAACCTCTGATTATGCTCTCTGATTTCCAAGGGTGATGAGAGCCAAAACCCACCAAGACCTGCACCACATCTCTAAATGGCGGGTATCTGCAGTTAGCTGGCTTTTCTCAACTCTGCATTACAGAGAACAGTATTAGCGCTATTCAAGCCTTCACCCTGCCCTTGCACCCAGCATAGGACGCCTCCACTTGCCAAAGTAATAACAATCAACTCCAAGAGCCTGTGTCTCTTTTTACTTCTAACCACTTCCAACAATTTCTGAATTTACCTTAAATCCTAGTCTCATAAACTGACAAAATTCTAATGGGAACCTAGTTTTCTGGGTCATAGCATTGGGAATATAAGGATCATGTGCCTGGACACGGCTGGATATCTGGACCTCTGTGCAATATTTTAAAATTTCAGGACCTCATTAATTCACTCAACAGACTGGATATAACCATGAGTGAGTCCCTGTGGGGGGTGCAGGAGGCGCAAAAATATGATGAACTGGAACTTTTTGCCTGTTTTGTTTATTATTATTACTTATTTGTTTTAGTTTTTCTTTGTTTATCCAACAAGCATTTATGGTACATCTTCTAACTCTAAGAAGCAAATTCAGGGTCCCCAAGTGAATAAAGCAAATTTTATAGAATTTGCTGAACAGATTTTATACAAGTTCCTAGAAACGACGGTCCAGAGATTTTGCCAGTGTGATGCTGCCAGAGCGACGAGTCTATGTTGCCAGTGTGAAAAAGGACAATTGATGAGAACTATGAGGGTCACGCAGCAAAATTAACATGGAATAAGCTCTTGGTTTTTGTCAGAGACCATGGTATAATTTTTTAAATTTTTATTTTAAGGAGAAAAAATAGAACAAAATTTCAAAACAACATAATAGGAGGGTAACAATGGTTAATACGTTTCATATTGTTACCTTTAAAATAGAGTACAAGATATCAGCATTCAATTGTCCAAACAATATTAGCACAAACCTTTCTTTTCAATGAACTAAGAGAAATTAACAGTATATCTATCTTAACTATCTGTTATATATATATTTTTTTCTTATTCCCTTCCTTCTTTTCTCCATTCCCCCATCCCAGATTCTCTTTCCTTTTGAACAGTTTCTTCCTGTTTTACAATATCCATTGTACATTTTGTATCTTATTTACTCTTTCAGCTTCTCACACTAGGGCGACAATGCCATGTTGACGCATGTACGTCTGGTTTATTTCACTTATGAGTATGGACTCGAGTTGCATCCATTTACCTATAAAAGTCTCCAGTTTATCCTTCTTTATGGCTGAGTAGTACTCCATTGTATACAAACACCACATCTTTTTTATCCATTCCTCAGTTGGTGGCATTTGGGTTGTTTCCAAGATTTAGCTATTACAAATTGTGCTGCTATAAACATGGGTGCACATATATCGCTGTGGTACGATGTTTTTAAATCTTCTGGGAAGATACCCAGAAGGGGAATAGCTGGGTTGAATGGGACCACTAATCCTAGTTTTTGAGGAATGTCCACACTGATTCCTACAGTGGTTGCACCAGTCTACACTCCCACCAACAGTGGACAAGAGTTCCTTTTTCCCCACAGCCCCTCCAGCATTTGTTATTGGTTGATTTCTCGATGATAGCCATGCTTTCTGGGGTGAGATGCAATCTCAGTGTTGTTTTACTTTGCATCTCTTGGATGACCAATGATGTTGAACATTTTTTCATATATTTATTTGCTGTTTGTATTTCTTCATCTGAGAAGTGTGTATTCATCTCAGATGCCCATTTTTGGATTGGACATGGTATAATTTTTGCATTTTATTTTAATTTTGAACTTTTTCTCATCAACAAATATAAATTATAGACAGTCATCCTTTGGTGTGCATGGGAGATTGGTTCCGACATTCCCCGAGGATACCAAAATTTGCACATGCTGAACCCCTAGGTAAAGGGGTGTAGAGTTCACATATGGTGTAGGCACACTTTCCTATATACTTTAAATCATCTCTGGATGACTTTAGTGACTAATGCAATAGGTGACTGACATGCAGTAGGTATTATACTACATCGTATAGCTAATACTAACAGTGAGAAAGTCTGTACATGTCTAATGCAAATGCAACTTTTTAAAAATACTTTTATATGCAACCCATGGGTACAGAGAGCTGGTTGTACATCATGATGTCTCCAAATATATACTCACTGTGGATAATTGCATCAAACTCAACAATATACATAACCTCACATTTATGTTTTGTGTCTGTATGTGTGGTGTGAATACTTAAAATCTACTCTCTTACCAATTTGCAAGTATATGATATGTTATCATTAATGCTGGTCACTATGTTGTACAATAAATCTCTCGAACATATTAATCTTGTCCAAATCCAATTTTATGTCCTTTGACACATATCCAAATAATATGACATTGGTCTCAGCACTATCTTCATATGGATGACAGATCTGAAGTTTTGGTCCAATACCACATCACTGAAAACAATGAAATGCTAATATATCCTACAATACAGGTGGACCTCAAAAAGATAAGCTAAACTGATCATGGGGATGATTCTTGTAATCCCAGCTGTTTGGCAAGCTAAACAAGGGGATTACAAGTTTTAGGGCAGTGTGGGCTACATAGGAAGTGATAGCCTGTCTCATAATAATAAAGAAAAGATTTTAAAAGTGGGGATGAGGATGTAGCTCAGTGTCTTCCCAGCAAGCTTCAACCCTCTGTATGAAAAAAATATGTATATATTAAGTGGAAAATGCCACATGAAAACAGTGTAAGTATCATATGATTCCATTTATACAAAGAACCAAGGGCAGGAAAATTTCTAAACACACACAGTAGAGTAGTGATTTCTGCTTTTGTTGTGAGTGATCTTTATTTTATTTTTGTTTTTTAATTTTTACTGGTGCATTTTTGGAGTACGAAATGTTTACATTCCTTGTGTGGAGGTGGCATAACACATCTTAATTCCCTTCTTCATTCCCTTCTTCTCCCCTCCCTCCATCTCTTGATCCCCTTCCCATTTGAGAAAGATCTTTCCCTACTTCTAATGATCTTTCTTCTATTTTGGTCTTTATTTATAATTTGGGTTTCTCATATAAGAGAAACAATGCAATATTTAAGCTTGTGTGTCTGATTTACTTCACTTAGCATTATGGTCCCGAGGTGCATCCATTTTCCTACAAATGAGTCAAGTTTAACCAACTTTAAGGCAGAATGGTACTCCGTGTAAACACCACATTTTCTTTACCCATTCATCTGCTGATGGGCATACAGGCTACTACCAAGATTTAGTTGTTATGAGTTGTGCTGCTATAAATATGGGTGTGCACTGTTAGATGCTTCTAACAGTAGATCTAACATCACTGTTAGATGTTTCTGACTCTTTGGGGAAGCTCAGAGAGGGGGAATAACTGGGTCAAATGGAATTTCTAGATTTCTGAGGCAGGGGCTGTAGGTGATAGAAGGGATTGACTCCTCATTAATTTTTTGCACTGATGCAAACATTCTCCAACTGGATTGTGATGATTGTTACACAACTCTATAAATTATCAAAAATCACTAAGCACATGAGTGCTACAGAATGTAAATTATACCTCAGTAGTGCTAGAAACAAAGAAAAAGAAGTGTCCCTACACAAGAAGCAATGAAGTATCACATCTTTACTGATGGTTACTCTACTTCTTTTTTTTTTTTTTTTTTGTGGGTACTGGGGGTCGAACTCAGGACCTCGTGCTTGCCAGGCAGGTGCTTATACCGCTGAGCTATCTCACTGGCCCTCTACTTCTCTAGATGGTTTCATGTATATCATCTTCCTGTACATATTAGGAAAGTGCAGGTCCCTTTGGATAAACTTCCAGACCCTGATTTTTCCATAGCAATCAAGGTGCCTTCCAGAATCCAGGCATGAATTGCCTCTGAGCTCCTTTCCTTCTAAACTCTTCATGCTAGTGGTGCTTTCCAAATACAGCGTAGAAAGTTCTGCTCTGCCCATCTTTCTCCAGTGGGCCTGCCTCTGAGTGTATAGAAGGTGAACCATCTCTCACCCAGGCCCCTTCTGTGTGCTGGACACAATCACATTGCAGAACTCTCTCCACCCTCATGAAATGATGGAGAATTCACCTTGCCATGCACTTTCCAGATGCAAAACAGCTGATTGCAGAGATGAACTCATTTGGCCCAAAGTCAGGCACACAATGTGAAGACTAAGGCCAGAATACACACCCAGCTCTTTCCCATCCAGTGCTGTAATTCTGTCTACTTAGCTGGTGGCTTTGCAACCCATGTGGTACTCTGCGTTCTGAATACCTCATCATTCCATTTCACCACTGAGCTTATTCAAGGTGCCAGAATAGAGATGGAACTTGCATTTTGAGACAGCCCAACACTCAAGAGCTGGGTCAAGTTAAGTGAATATGTTTGTCATGCCTACATTACTTGGTCTCTAATCATATTGTAACTGCAGCCAAGCCAGTTGCTTGCAGCGCCCTGACACAAAATTGCCTTTACATAAAATCCATCTTCAAAATTTCCTTTCTATTGCCCCAATGAATCCATGCCAAAGGCACTTCAGTTATTATATTTCTTTCAAAATTCTGCTGAAATCTTTTTCTAAATATGACACTTTTTGCTGCTCAAGGTTATTCAGGGCAAACTGAGAATCAACAGCGTATTGTTTCTTACAATGCAAAGAAAGAATCCAGATATAGCGGCTGGGACAAAGAGACAAACATATCAGGCAACAAGCTTTGGTCAACACATTTCAAGTAATGCTGGAGAGGGTTTTTGTGACAATCGAGGACAAGATAGCAAGAATAGGGCCACATGAGGGAGGAGCACTCTGAAAAGTGTAATATTTCGCTGCAAGGGTGTTGATATTTAACGGTAGAATAGACATGATTGCATTTAAAGAATCACATTGATTGTGTTGATTTGCTTCAGCGAGTGTCAACTGGGGTGATTTTGTGCACACAAACACACACACGTACACACAACTCTGGGACTGACAATCGGCAATGTAGGGGTCTTTTTTGTTTATTTATTTTCACAACTAGGGTGCGTTGTGTAGAAACCAGAGTCTTCTAAATATTCCACAGTGACCAGGGGAGCTGTCTCACCGCAGAGTCCTCCAGCCCCAAATGTCAACAGAACAAAGGCTGAGAACACCTGATAATGAGGCGACAGGAAACTCCAAGCCAACTCAAAGATAACCCGAGGCGTTTTGTTAAATCAGTAAGGATCTGGACCATGCATTTTCTTAGGACCACTTGATACAATTCATAGCAATTCTACCAACACACCTCCAAATCCATCAAACAGGAGCATCATTTCAACTTTTCTTTAAGGAAAAGACTAATTCGTATAGAATGACTGGGCTACCAAAGTGCAGCAATATTTTAACTCGTGGAGATTTATGCCAGGATTTCTCAGACACTTTTGTTCTTTTTAATATCATCCATCATGATGCCTAGCATGATATGATCATGTAGCCGGCCCAATCTGCCTCCCAGAAAGATGTCCCCAAGATAAAATGAACACATTTTTCCAATTGCTCTTCCATTTTTGGGACCTAATCAAAGACCTTTCATTTTTAAGCTACCTTTGGCAGTGAAATAGTAATGAGTCTCTCTCTAGGGAGTCATTTTCGGAAACTGCTCCACGCTGGAGGTTTTGGCTTCTAGGCTGTTTCCCAGGTCTGGTAACTGAATGAAGTAGATTGATTGTGGTTCAAACAGAAGCAACTAGAAATAAAGCTGCTCCATGCAGCTTTATCCATTAATTTCCTACAATCATGGCAGCATCAATTATGTATCAATTCATTGAAGAAATTTTAGCTGCCTCCGAGTATCAAACACTCTTGAGAACCATTTATGTTTCACCAAACAAAGAGGAATTTTCCTGTTAATAAACTTCCTCTTATTTATCTATTACATCTCACACAAAATGACACTCACAAATCCAATCGTCAGTATTCTGAAGGCTCAGTGAGACCAAGGTTACTTCCGATTCTCTGCAATCCTGGGTCCTGCCTTTGGCCAAGGAGAGTGTTTGGTCCACATTTTCCATGTAAAGCAATGTTAGTTACTATCAACAATAAAACTTATGTCATTAGTAAGGAAGTCATACCTGAAATTTGTCATTTATTTTCACGGTTCTGGGGATGGATTCCAGGGCCTTGTGTATGCTAGGCAAGTGTTCCACCACTGAGCTACACCCCAGCTCTTGTCATAACTTTTAACTTCAGGGACTGGAAATCTTTCCTCCCCTAAACCATTCACTCTCTTAAGAAAAAAATATGTATGCTCCTTGGAGAATCCAAAATTTGTGTTTTCAGACATGTTGTTGACTTTATAAATCATGGTAGACTATTTGATCATCAGGATGGGTAAATCTTGCCGAGTAGAATATGTGAATGTGGTTTGCAAAGATCTACCCTCGTTCCCAATCCACAGGAACCAAATCAGGATGTCAATTGTGAGGAGAAATTAGAATGCCTATCTCTCCCCCCTCCATCTCTCTCTGTTTCCTCCTTGCTGTCTTTTCTCCCCTCCATCCTCTTCTTCCCCACCTCCTCCCTCCTTTCTCTCCTCCTTCTCTCCCTCTTCCTCCTCTGTTCCCTGACACAGTGCCAATGTTCAGGAAGAATTTGATCAATTTTGAGTTGAGCTTTGTCTAAGGCAGAGAAAAAGATGTGCTTTCAGTCCTTGGCAGGTATATTTACGGTTTTCCCACAACCATTTGCTGAAGAGGCTGTCCTTTCTCCAAAAAATACTTAGACACCATTTGGTAGAAGTATAAATTAGTACATAGCACAGCCATTATGGAAAACAGCATATATGTTCCTCAAAATACTAAAAGTAAAACTCCCCTATGATCCAGCTATATAACTTTTGCGTGTACAACTAAAGGAACCAAAGTCAACATGCTATCAAGATACCCATGATTGGCAGTTATGGACTCACAACACCTAAGTTGGGAAATCAACATAGATGCCACAGGCAGATGAGCAGATAAAGAAAAAGTGTACAAAATGTACACAATAGAGCATTATCCAGCCATGAGGAAGAATGAAATCTTGTCATTTCAGGAAAATGAATGGAACTAGAGGTCATTATGTTACATAAAAAAAAGCCAGACTCGGACACATATGGCATATTTTTTCTCTAATGTTGAATCTAAGGGTAAAAAGAGATTGATATAAAATCAGAAAGGGAACTACTGGGGAAGAGGAAAAAGGCTGGGGGAGGGTGAAAGAAGAGAAAAGAGACAGTGGATACAATCACAGGATGTTATACAATGAATGGGAATGTCACGATGAAACCTCTGATTTTGTACAATTAATATGCACTAACAATTACACTGGAAAAGAGCAGGAAACCCTATCCTTACGGTTAGTTTCCTTCTCTCTATTTCCTGAGTGCCTCTGGGTAGGAATGTGTGTGTGCTTGAATTCACAAAACAAGGCTGCCAATCCTTCCTTCTTTCCCACTTCTTGTGGATGTTGGCGTAATATTTAAGCATTAATTATGTAATGTTTGTCAAGTGTTTGAAGCTTCTGGGGGAAAGGCACTATATTAATAGCATTATTATCAGTGTTTTCTCTGTTAAATTTCCATTATGAAATGCATCAAGAAATGAGTAGCGCCCATCTGTCACAGAGCTTAAATGCTTACATCCTGCAGGATTTTGTTTATTGTGGGATGGCGGCACTGTGTAAGCCATATATGAAAATAATTTTCAAAACTGAGTCAAACATCTGTTCCCTTGTACTAATTTTAACACCTTGCTTGCAGCTATTATTTTTAGCAACCTGAAAAGCAAATCGCAGTTCCCATTACTGAGTTTTAATAGTGATCTTGTAACAGGCATCGTGTCACACCATAAATGATTTAGTTGAGGATGAACAAAAGCTGAGACTGGTACTTGGATCTTTAATGGATTCCTAACACCCTGTAGAGGTCAGTACTTGCCTCTGCTCTTACACGGCTTAGATACTGACTATAAATGTGGTTTCACTAAGCAGAATTGTGCTGCCCCAGATTAATTTGCCCTGCCATCAATCTATAGATGTCCAATCATCTCATTTTACTACCTTCTTAAAGTAGGAAGGAGATCCTGTATGATTGAATATTTTCTATTCATATCTGTGTGAAAGAGAATTGCATTCAATGACACTTTTGAAGCATGGTAAGAAAGACTTTATTAGGATCGTCACTATTAGGGTAGGGACAAAGAGATTGGGCTGAACTCTGAATACAGCATATAAAAGTGAAAAATTATAGCTGAGGAGTAGAGTGTAGGTTGGTAGATGAAAAATTCCTAAGAAGAGACTTCAGTAGAGCATGGAATCCTGGCTGAGCAGACCTCACAGGATTTTAGCTGAAGACAGAGCAACCAGAAGCATCAACTCAGGGTGGAGGCAGATGAGGAGCCATATAGAGTGATTGGATTTTGAGAACGATTGGACGTCAACGGTCAGGGGTTCTTGTTACAGGTGCCCAACAAACTTTTCTATTTTTTTTTTTTTCTAAAACAGGATTTCGTAAGGAGGCATCCAGGTGGGGCTAGGAGAAAGTTCAGAAGTCTGACTCTAGTTTGTCATCAGCCACTGGTGCTGCATATTTTTAAAACCTCCTGTTCAGTTTCTTGTCTTTGGTTATCATCTTTTTTTCATTTTAAGAGATCTTAATTTAGAATAAGAAATATTTTAACGAGATATATTTTTGCAAGTGCTTTCTTCTTCCTCTAAATTCTCATTTGCTTTTGGATTGCTTCTGAAGTATGTGCATGTGTACGTTTGCATGTGTGTTACAGATTTCACTATTTGGAAGACAGGAATTTACGATATCTTTTCTTTTGTGCTTCTGGAAATAGCATAGTGATTAAAAAGGCCTTCCCCAAACAACAATAACAACAACAACAACAACAAGAAAAGTAAAAACAACTAGTTTCCCATATTTTCCTGTTTTTAAATTACATATACTTTTTTTTATGTAAATTGTAAATAAGAGCTCCAGCTGCATTCTTTTTCCTGAATTTTTTCAGTTGCCTCAACACCATTACTTTAATTTTTTTTTTACATGTTTGAAATACAACATGAATTCAGACTAAATTTGCATGCCTATTTTGGCATCTTTCTCCCATTTTCCTCACTGCATTGATCTGTCTCTTACTGCCAAATGCCAACCATTTAAACATGGACTCTACAGGAATTTTAACACCTAATAAAACCCCCTGAGAAAGTACATTTTCTCCCTTAAATGGCCTGAGATGATGGCTACTCCAGTAATTACAAACATCAAAATGTGTCTTTACACATAGGTTATATGAAGTGTGATTAAAATACAAGGCAAATGTTTAAATTTTAAAATTTTATCACAGTAAAAGACATGTTGTGTTAATCCCCCTTAAAATAATTCCCCTTCTATCAAACACACTTATTCCATCTTCCTTGACACTTTCTGAAGCACTTCTGGAAGACTTGTTTTGTAAGTGCAATCACAAATACACTGAATGCTGTTGCAGAGTGACACCATCAGAGAGGCAGGCTCATAAAAATGTGATGCTGTGTCCTCATCCATTTTATTCAATGGGTGGGGCACTGTGTGGCTTGTGACTCTTCCTGAAAGTCAAAAAGACCATGAAAGGTCAATGTTTTGAATCCGTTCAGGACATTGACTAGCCAGGATCATTCGACTAAAGACACATACAAAAGAGGACTTCTAGAGCTGCTGCAGAAAGTGGCAAGAATGATGGGATGACCATGTTTGAAGAAAAGGGGGTATTTTGAAGGGGAGTATTTGCAGAGTCTTTTAGTGTAATAATTTTTTAAATTGAATTATGCAGTATAGTTTTTATCACGCCTCATGTTCAGAGTAATGCACCTCCAGAAAACCCACTGAAATTTTTGTAAATGGAGTCATTCTTGTCACAGATAACACTATTGAACATTGTACCTACACAACTCTTCAACATGAATGGCCTAGAGTTTATCACAAACATTACAAAAATATCATTATGGGTCGATTCTTTTTTATTTCCAGGACTGGGGATTGAGCATAGGGACTTTGCACTGAGCTACATCTCCAGCCTTTTCTATTTTTTTTTTTTTTAATTTTGACTCAAGATCTCACTACATTTCTATGTTTCCCAGGCTGGACTCAAACTTGTAATCTTCCTGGCTCAGCCTCCCAGAGTGTGTATCAATTCCTAAAGGTGGCGAATAATACTTTTCTTAAAATTATTTTAAAATAATACTTTCTCTTTTATTTTTTATTAGTCTGTTTGCAGTACATAATGCTTACATTTTTTGTGAGGAGTCAGTGCATGTGCATAGCACATCTTCATTCCCTTCATCTTCTCCCCCACTCCCTCTCTTTCTTCCCTTTCCGTTTGAGAAATATCATCTATCTTTTATTTTGCTCTTTATGTATGTATTGTTTCATGTATAAGAGAAACCATGTGATAGTCAAGCTTGTGTGTCTGATTTATTTCACTTCACTTTATGGCCTCAAGGTGCATCCATTCTCCTACCAATGACTCAAGTTTATGCTTCTTTATGGCAGAGTAGTACTCCATTGTGGGTAAACACCACATTTGCTTTATCCAGTCATCTGTTGATGGGCATACAGACTGCAACCAATAATTTTCTACCAGGATCTAGAACTTTGTGCAGAAAGGTGAGTTCCATCATCACTGTCCTCCAAGATAGATAGATAACTTCCTTCTGGACTGGAACTACTACTCATTATCGGATACAGTACTCTGACCTACTGAATCAAATTGGCCATTTCTGGCTATCAGAACATTCCTGGATCAACAGGAGCAATCTAGAAAACTTCAGCTACCTGAGGCTTTTCACACTGAAAAATATTCTGCCTCTGTGTTGAATGTACTGAGGATAATGGTGCATGGCTCCCAAAATACACAGGTAGAGTTTCAGATCTAGTCTTTTTAATGTATAAATCTTTGTAGAAACATCAGATTCTGTCTCTCTTCTGTCTGTCCCTGATTCACAGTAAATTTATATCAGACGATTTGTTTTTGAGCACTTACATAGATTGGAGTTTAGTAACACTGGGAAAATATTGAATATTCTGAAAAAGCTCCCCATGAAGTTTATGGGACACAAATGCACACACATGTATATGTGTGTGTATAAAACAAGTGCATATATGTTTCAAAAATTTCAATAAGGATGTTGCATTCTGTTCATCTGTTTGGGTCCCTGCATTTCAGTAAAGCGACAACAGAGCAGAATAAAGGCTTAGAGAAGGGAAGTTGGGATGACTAAAAGTCCAGCACTGCGGTTTTATGCAGGTGGCCTTAAAGGATTAGTATAATTCCATCAGCAAAGACCAAGGCTGACAGGGGATATGATTGAAGTCTATAAAACTCATAAAAGATACGGCTGGGATGAACATAGACTTGTTTGCCAAATCCCAGTTCACCACGACTATGGTATTTCCCTTCTGTCTTGCAAGAGGCAAATTTAGGACAAAGTGAGAAAGGATAAGTAGACAAAAGTGAGCAGATAGCAACGGCCCGATTGGCAGCAATACTGACCTAGAACACCAGAGGCATACCGCACACATAAATAACTTCCAGTGAGTGCTCAAAAATTTCATGCATGACAGAGCTCTTGGTGAGGGTCGCTGCTGAGTTGAAATTGTTTAAAAAGTGAATGCAGCGTACCTGGAAGTGAATTACTGCTCTGGAGGTAGAAGGATCCAGTGGGAAGACGTCAGAGTTGGAGGCAGTTACTGGAAAAAAGATGGTGGATGAGTAAGAAGCACGCAGAGAAACTCTCTAAAAGTTGCCATTGGACTACGGGAATATAGTGACTGGGAGAGTGCAGGGGGGGGGCAGATGCCTCCCCGGGACCCAGGAAAGTTCTGAAGCGCAGCTTGGGACCCCCAGCACCAGTGAAGGGTACTTTTCAACAAAGAAGGAGCAGACCCCACGTGCACGCACCTTCTACCATCCCAGGAATCACGGTGGGACAGAAGCTCAAAGCTGCGGACACACGGTGACAGCTGGTGCCCAGGGAGCCCCCATGGAGGATGGAGAGACAGCGGCTTGGCAGGGGAGCAGCGGAGAACTGTGCTGGCTGGAGCTTTCCTTCCTGATATTTCATGATTGATATTGACTAAGGGACACAGAAAATACAGTGGCACAGTACCAAAGAATCAAGGACTGGGCCAAACAGGTAGCAACTTCTCACATCCAACGAATTGAAGAGGTAGGATCTGGCAGAAAGCTCAAAACCCAAAAGCAAGCTCCACTTGGAAGATACTGCAGAGAAGTAGTCATCTTCTAAGGATCTTGAACACTAGCAATAAAGTAACCTATCATAGGTAATTTACAAACATCAACCCAGGAATTAAAGAAAGAAAAGATGAGATGACACTTAAACAAGATGCAACCCCACATATCCAATTCACCAAAGGCAAACCTAGGGGGCAACGAAGTGGGACAATCTGAAAGCCACCCACCTGGCATATCTGAAGGGGTAACAACAAAACAATTGAATGAGGCTCTGGAAAATGTTAAAACAGAAATAATTTCACAGATAACTGCAGAGATAATGTCCACAATGAAGACTATGCTTAAGGACACTATAGCTGATACAGACAAAAAAATAGATGAGCTTAAGAAAACTATAGAAACCATGAATGCTCAGCATAGGAAAGAAATGGAATCCATAAAGCAGATTCAAGCAGATATCCAAGAGAACAAAAATTCCATTGAAAGTATTTGTAGCAGATTAAGCCAATGTGAGGACAGGATATCAGATACAGAAGACAGGCTTGCAATTAGTGATCATGAAAAGAAAGAATTCTTAAAAACAGCAAGGGACCATGAAAAATCAATTCAGCAGCTGCTAGATGACTCAAAGATAAACAACTTAAGAATAATTGGAATAAATGAAAAAGCAGGAGATAGCATAAATGACATTAAAACCTTGTTCAAAGACATTATCAGGGAGAACTTTCCTGGAAGAGAAAAAGAATTTGACCCCCCAATAAGTGAAGCTTTTAGAACACCAACTAGACATGATCAAAAAAAAAAACTTCAGCCAGACATATCATAGTCAAGATCCCAGAAATTCAACAGAAGGGCAGAATCTTAAAAGCTGTTAGGGAGAAGAGACAAATCACCTATGAAGGAAAACCCATCAGAATCACAGCTGACTTTTCAGCACAAACCCTCAATTCAAGAAGAGCTTGGAATGACGTATTTCAAGCTCTAAAGGAAAAGAATTTTCAACCCAGATTGATGTACCCCGCAAAACTATCTTTCAAAATTGATGGAGAAATAAAATACTTTCATGACAAAGAACATCACAGAAAATTTATGACCACCAAACCAGCACTCCAAAATGTTCTGAAAGACATTCTAGAAAGAGATAGGAACCCCAACAGAAGGAATCCACCAGGCAGGGCAGATAATTAAATAGCAGGAAAGGGGAAAAACAAAGAGTGGGAACCAACAACAGGAAAATATCATGACAAGTATAAGTCAATACATATCAGTTTTAACCATCAATGTTAATGGTCTCAATTCACCAATCAAAAGGCACAGACTGGCAAAATGGATCAAGAAGCAAGACCCAACAATATGCTGTATACAAGAAACACATTTAATTCAGAAAGAAATTCATAGACTGAAAGTCAAAGGATGGAAAACAATACTCCATGCAACAGGAACCCAGAAAAAAGCAGGGGTAGCTATTCTTTTTGCAGACAAAGTGAATTTCAAGCCAAGAATGATTCAGAGAGATAAAGACGGTCATTACATCCTTGTAAAGGGAACAATCCAAGAGGAAGAGATAACGATCATAAATATATATGTGTCAAATACCAATGCACCCAACTATATAAAACAAGTACTAAAGGACATGAAAAATCAAATAAGCACTAGTACAATTATATTGGGAGATCTCAATACTCCACTGTCACAAAAAGACAGATCAACTAGACAGAAAATCAATAATGAAATAATAGAACTGAACCAAACTTTTGAACAAATGGACTTAGTAGATGTCTACAGAGTGTTCCACCCCACAACATCAGAATACACATTCTTCTCAGCTGCACATGGGACGTTCTCCAAAATAGACCACATACTAGCTCATAAAACCTGCTTAAGTAAATGCAAAGGAATTGAAATTATCCCATGCATATTATCAGACCATAGTCCAATGAAATTGGAAATCAATGACAAAAGAAATCACAAATACTCCCTAAACACATGGAAATTAAACAGCACCCTCCTGAACAACCAATGGGTCACAGATGAAATTAAAGAAGAAATTAGACAATTTCTACAACTGAATGATAATGACAGTACAACATACCAGAACTTATGGGATACAATGAAAGCAGTCCTAAGAGGGAAATTTATAGCATTAAATACTTATATTAGGAAAATAGAGCAAGCACAAATAAATAACTTAATGGCGAACCTCGAACTTCTAGAAAAAGAAGAGCAGGTTAAGCCAAAAGCCCGTACGAGGGAGAAAATTACAAAGATCAGAGCAGAAATTAATGTATTGGAGACTAAAAAAACAATACAAAGAATCAATGAAGCAAAAAGTTGGTTATTTGAAAGAATAAATAGGATTGACAAACCCTTATCCAACCTTATTAAAAAAAGAAAAGAAAAGACTCAAATCCATGCAATTGAAAATGAAAAGGGTGATATCACGACGGATCCTGCAGAAATCCAGAAGATCATCTATACCTATTTTAAAAATCTATATTCTACTAAGATGGAAAATGCAGAAGAAATGGACAGATTCCTAGATTCGTATGAATTACCAAAGCTGAATCAAGATTTAAAAATCCTAAATAAACCAATATCAACCAATGAAATTGAAGATGTAATTAAAAACCTCCCAACAAAGAAAAGCCCAGGCCCTGATGGATTCACTGCCGAATTCTACAAGAAATTTAGAGAAGACCTAACGCCACTACTTCTCAAACTTTTTAATGAAATTGAAAGAGAAGCAATACTCCCAAATTCATTCCTGGAAGCAAGCATTACCCTGATACCAAAACCAGAGAAGGACCCAACTAAGAAAGAGAACTACAGGCCAATCTCCCTAATGAACATAGATGCAAAAATCCTTAATAAGATACTGCCAAACAGAATCCAACAAATCATCAAGAAGATTATACACCATGACCAAGTTGGATTCATCCCAGGGATGCAGGGATGGTTCAACATACGTAGATCAATAAATGTAATACTCCATATTAACAGAACCAAAGACAAAAACCACATGATCATCTCAATAGATGCAGAAAAAGCTTTTGACAAAGTCCAGCACCTTTTCATGATAAAAACCCTACAGAAAATTGGAATAGAGGGTCTTTATCTCAACCTGGTAAAAGCTATCTATGACAAACCAACAGCCAATATTATACTAAATGGCCCAAAACTGAAAGCCTTCCCTCTAAAATCAGGAACAAGACAAGGATGTCCACTGTCCCCACTCTTATTCAACATAGTTCTGGAAACTTTAGCCAGAGCAATTAGACAAGAGAAAGAAATAAAAGGAATAATGATTGGAAAGGAAGAAGTTAAATTATCATTATTTGCAGATGACATGATACTCTACACAGAAGACCCCAAAAACTCCACTAAAATACTGCTAGATTTAATAAGCAAATTCAGTAGTGTAGCTGGATACAAAGTCAATACTCAAAAGTCAATAGCCTTCCTGTACACAAATAACAAACTTACTGAAAGAGAAATTAGGGAAACAATACCTTTCACAACAACATCCAAAAAAATGAAATACCTAGGAATCAACCTCACAAAGGATGTAAAAGACCTATACACTGAAAACTACAGTACTCTGAAAAAGGAGATTGAAGAGGATATCAGAAAATGGAAAGATATCCCTTGCTCCTGGATAGGAAGAACCAATATAGTGAAAATGGCCATACTTCCAAAATTGTTATACAGATTTAATGCAATTCCAATCAAAATTCCAACAGCATATCTCACAGAATTAGAGAAAACAATCCTAAAATTCATTTGGAATCCGAAGAGACCTAGAATAGCAAAGGCAATTCTGGGCAACAAAGGCAAGGCAGGGGGCATCACAATCCCTGACTTGAAATTATACTATAAAGCTACTGTGATAAAAGCAGTGTGGTACTGGCAAAAAAACAGACCTGAAGATCAATGGAACAGATTAGAAGATGCTGAAACAACCCCAGACATACTAAGCCACCTTATCTTTGACAAAGGTGCCAAACACATTCAGTGGAAGAAAGATAGCCTCTTTAATAAATGGTGCTGGAAAAACTGGCTCTACACATGCCGAAGATTAAAACTAGACCCATATCTTTCACCATGCACTAAACTAAATTCAAAATGGATCAGAGATCTAAATATTAAAACAGAAACATTAAATCTGCTGGAAGGTAGGATAGGTAAATCCCTTGAAGACATTGGTGTAGGCAAAGACTTTATGAATAAAAACTCAACCACACGGGAACTATCCCAAAGAATCAATAACTGGGATCTCATCTTATTAAAAAGCTTTTGCACAGCAAGAGAAACCACCAACAGAGTGAAGAGACAACCCACAATGTGGGAAAAAATGTTTGCCAGCTGTTCCTCAGACAAAGGATTACTATCGAGAACATACAAAGAACTCAAAAAAATCAGACCTCCCAAATTTAAAGACCCACTCCAAAAATGGGCATCTGAGATGTGTATTCACACATTTCTCAGATGAAATACTAATGCAAATAAATATACAAAAAAATGTGCAACATCACTAGTCATTCAAGAGATGCAAATTAAAACAACACTGAGATACCATCTCACTCCAGAAAGAATGGCTACTATAAAGAAATCAACTAATAACAAATGCTGGAGGGGCTGTGGGGAAAAAGGAACCCTTCTCCACTGTTGGTGGGAGTGTCGACTGGTACAGCCACTGTGGAAGTCAGTGTGGAGATTCCTCAAAAAACTAGGGTTGGAGGTCCCATTTGACCCAGCTATTCCCCTTCTGGGCATCTTACCAGAAGAATTAAAAACATCGTACCACAGCGATATATGTGCACCCATGTTTATAGCAGCACAATTTGTAATAGCCAGATCTTGGAAACAACCCAAATGCCCATCAACTGAGGAATGGATAAGAAAGATGTGGTATTTTTATACAATGGAGTACTATTCAGCCATAAAGAAGGATAAACTGGAGACTTTTATAGGTAAATGGATGCAACTGGAGAAAATACTCATAAGTGAATTAAACCAGACGCACATGTGTAAGCATCGTATTGTCTCACTAGTATGAGAAACTGAAAGAGTAAATAAGATGCAAAATGTACAATAGACATGGTGAATCAAAAAGAAACTGGTCAATAAGAAAGAGAGACTGGAATGGGGAAAAGAAAGAAGGGAAAGGGAAAAAAATTGTATATGTATATAAGATGGTTAAGATAGATACACTACCAGTTTTACTTAGTTCATTGAAGAGTAAGGTTTGAGCCAATAATGTTTGGATAATTGAATGCTAATGTCTGGTATCCTGAATAACTAACTTAAAGATAATAATACGTAATGCATTGACCATTGTTACCCTCATATTATGTTGTTTTGAAAATTTGTTCTTTTTTTGATTTGTTTTGTTTTTTCTTCTCTTTAAAATAAAAAAAACTAATAATAAATAAATTTCATGCATGACAGTTCCATTAAGGGAGCCAAAATAATGCCCCAAAATTTAAAGAAGCAAAAAATGATGGGCCAAATATGAATGGCTTCCAATTAGGGCAATATTTCTAGATTTAGGATATCTCTCACTAGGGCACTGCGCATACAACCACTCCCGCTGTGCAATTTGCAAATTGCCCCTGAATTGCCTCCGCTGGTTTGCTGCATGGTGTTATTCCCTGTAGATTTATTTTGTGTCAGGCAAAGTGCTGTTTTTATGGAATTGCCCATGGAGAGGAGCCCATCATAGATTCTGAACGACATGGATAAACCCTGGTAAACTACTAAATCTAGATAGGATTGAGCTATCCACTGAAATTCTGAAATGACTTCACTTTTAAAATTTCTTCCAGGCAAGAAATAGACCCTCTTGTGTAAGATATAGTGTGGGCAATTTCAGGGGTTGTAGCATACATTCTGCTTCCAAGAACAGGAACACAAATCTCAAGAGAGTCATGGATTAGAATCCCTGGATGCTTGCAGATTAAATTCAGTTACTTTCAAAAAATCAAAACTCTTGCCTTCTAGATGATTCCAGGTAATGTGGTTTTCTTTGTCTGCAAACTCAACACTCATCTTTTCTAGGAACAGCTTCAGTAGGAAGAGGGCACTTAGTCTTTGGAAACAATCCCATTTTCAAATGGCAAATCATTTTAATTGTATTCAACTGATTAAAAATTAATAGGTACTATGGTTAAACATTTTGCAACACAATTTCTCAAAAGAGTGGTGAACTTCTAGAAATCAGGTATTCAGTATTCCTGACCATGTCTGGGAGGACAGACACAATAGCCACTGGTGGAAGAGAAAATTTTAAAGGTGTGGTTTTCATGAATTCAAACCCCTGGACAATGGCTGAAGAATGTCTCATCAGTAAACTGATGCTTATTAAATATTTACTGCTCTGGTTTGGGTAGTCATTTTGTTTATAAAACTATGAAATAGCATGCTGCTTATGATTCACTGGTAAAAATTTTAGCAAACCCCTGCTACCCAAACATGCTACATGGTCTTTTAATGCTGGAGACATGAACGGACACCTTTTCTGTTAAATGTCTTGTAATCACAAGGAATATTTTATCACCATTGTGATAAGAATAATCTTATACCTATTTCTAATTCCCCTCTCTAGACCTAACAGTCTCACCTGGACCATGAGGGACAGGATACTGTAGTTTCCAAAAACCTCCAAAGGAAGGGCAAAAGCAGCACTTGAAGACTCCCACGTACATTTCATGGTCATGTGCTTTGAAAGATTGCAATGATTTCCATTTTATATCATGAATAAGATATTAGCAAAGGTTGGGATATTGTTTAGTAATAAATAGTATAGAAGTAAGTTTATCCAGTACTACAACAGAGATTTTTCTTATGGTACTAGGGATTTAACCTGGGGTGCTTGCTTGCTTTCTTTCCTCTTTTCTTCTTTCTTCCTTCCTTCTCTTTCCTTTCTTCCTTCCTTCTTTCCTTCCTTCCTTCCTTCCTTCTTTCCTTCCTTCCTTCCATTTTTTGTTCCATCTCTGTCTCTCTTTTCCTCCCTCCCTTCCTTCCTTCCAACTTTCTTTTCTCTTTGTTTTTCTTTGTTCCTTTTAATTTTTTTTGAGATAGGGTCTCTCTAAATTTCCCAGGCTAGCCTTAAACTTATGATCCTCTTGCCTCAGCCTCCCAAGTAGCTGGGATTATAAGTATGTGCCACCATCCTGAACGAGAATTTTTGATTTTTGGTTAAACAGAATCCAGAGAGAAAGAATAATTCCAAATACAGGACCTCTGATCACAGGTCTCTCACTGTATATCACATGAGCTTTGTGTCCTCTTTGTGTGTGAGCCACACACATGCATGGTCCTGGGCTGACTAAGCACACACGAGCATGCTCCATGTGAATAAAACATGGGCCTCATTAGGAGAGGCAGCTCTGTGAAGTCCATAGACTCTTTCTGTGACAACACATGATTCAGAGGCCTCCCACTGGGGGAGATGCCACAGACAACTGTCAGAAAGTTAAGGGGTCCCTAAGGTTTTGTCAACAATAGCTCATTATTCCTTTTGCTCTGAGAAAAGGAGGGTAAATGCATCAGCCAGCACCCTTTCAAAAGCCAGTCCAGAGGACCCGACTGGAGGTTACACAAACAAGGAGCTTTCCAAAAGCCATGCCAGACACAGTAGAAACAAACTTAGGCTTGAAGTCCAGTGGCAAAAAACAGCCGTTTTTATTCCGACTGTGCACCCAAAGCCACTTGCTTAAATGACACTTAAGCATTCTCATTTAGATTCCCTAAATTACAATTCCTGGCTTTATTGCATATTTCTTCTGGGTCCCTTCCAAATGGATCCTGTGGCATGGTTATATAGAATGATAGAGTGATATTCAGTTTAAAAAATAATTACCTTAATCATCTCTGCTGCTTTGATAGAGTGTGAGGAGGTGGCTGATTTTCTTTTCTTGCTCACTGTAAGAATTTCACTCATGGTTAAATTGCTTTGATTTTTAAATGGAACCCATGGACCAGAGAACGAAAGGGTAGGGCACAGACTTTGGAAGTTGTGTTTTCTACACATGTGTTGATTCAAATTTGACAATGGAAATTTCCTGAGTGGAACCAGCTCACACAAAGGTAGCTGGCTGAGATAAGAGAATAAGAGAACTGGATGTATTGAGTGATTCGTGACTTAGTTTGAGCACTTTGGACCATCAGGGGTTCCCATACTAACCCACTAGGAGGAAGAAAGATGTCCTTTTATGAAAGGAAATCAGTGGTGTATCTTTGTGCCATTACCCAACCTGGCCGAATGACTGCATATAGAAATGTTTTCTAATTTCCTAAAAAGTGTTTCCCACATGCAGCACAGGTAAAAATAGGTAAACTAGACAATACCAAAAGTAAAAATATGTATCCACCAGTGGATAAAATGAACAGAGCGAAAGACTACCTGTGAAGTGGGAGAAAATTATTGCAACTCCAATACTCATAAGAAGTGATATTCAGAGAATTTAAAGGACTTTTACTACTAAGCACCCACAACAAAAATAACTTGTTCAACAATGCAAAGTTTCTAAATAGACATTTCTTCAAAAATGACTTCCAAGTGCCAGCAAAGCATAAGAATAAATGTTCAACATTATGGATTATTTGAGAAATGCAAGTGAAACCAATCATGAGACATAACCTCGTACCTATTGGGTTTGCCACCATCAAAACAAAAGAGAAAACAGCAACTATGGACAACCGGAACCCTTCTGCACAGTTGGCAAGAATGTAAAATGTTCCACTCGCTATGAAAAAAACATTGTGGAGAGTCCAATAACAATCAGGAGAACTTTCATCTGATCCAGCAATCCCATTGTGTGAAATAACTGAAAGCAGAGTCCTGAAGAGATAGCTGCACTCCATGCTCATAGCAGCATCATTCGCCAAAGCCAAGAAATAGAAACAACTCAAGTGTATCCATTGACAGATGGATAGATAAACAAAAACATGTGATACGTACAAACACCAGAATGTCACTCACCTTAAAAGGAAGGAAATTAGAACATAGGCTCGTGTGTTCATGGATGAATCTGAAGGGCGTCATGCTGAGTGACAGAAATCAGACACAAATGGCAAATTCTGCATGACTGCATTTTTTATGAGGTGCCTAGAGTATTCAGATTTGTAGAAACAGAAAACAGAATGGTCTGAGAGAGTAAAGGAAAGTTGTTTTGTGAATATAGAATTTTATTTTTGCAAGGTGGAAAGTTATGAAAATTACACAACAATCTACATTTAAAAGCAATTAAGATGGCAAGTTTCATGTTATATATATTTTTACCACAGTTTTTTTTTAATTTAAGAGAAGTTACTGAATATCAAAGGACTTGCTCTTTTTTGTTCTTTTTTTATAAGAAAAAAATACTTCCAGGTCTCATACTGAATGTCTTGTCCATCTGTCTGAATATTCAAATTGCAGTATTTTCATCAAACTTAGTAACAGGAAAGTTCAAGCAGTTGCCCTTTTTTTCTGAAGAAGTTTTCCAGGCAGACAAAATTGTCAGGAGTCGAGGTAACACACCTGTAGCTGCTGCTATCGGTTCTCCCTGTGAGTACCACGCTGTAGGGTTTGTCTGTGCTTAGCTGTAAGATGCCAAGTGACACCTGTAAACCAGGGCTGTTAGCCAGCAAGCCTTCAACTAAAACCAGCATTAAGGTCCACTTTCTCGTGGTGTTTTAACTGAGGATAAAGTAGAAGGGCTGGAGCAGGGATGCGAAGCATGTGTTCTCTATCTGCCTCTTGAGCAGTTTACTGGAGAACGCTAGCATTTTTAACGCAGCCTGGTAACCTAACATTATTTAGTGTTGTCTACAATGATTCATCAAGTGCTTTTACATATCTTCAGGAGCTACAATAGAAAGATACCCTGCTCATTGTGCTGGCATCGATACGAAACTAACCTCAGTATTATGAAAAATTTCACACGGTTGTGTCTTAATATGGAAAAGTCATAACACCAATCATAAACAACATCGTATCCAACGCAGCACCCCTTTTGCAGGATGCAGGTTCAGAAAGACATCAGTGGAGTGGTCCGGGGACCTGCATATGGGATACTGCAAGAATCTTGTGGCTAGAAACCAAACTGGCCCAACAAAGATCTCTCAGTATATAACTTTAGGACTCAGACATGGGAATGAACTGATGCTGTCAAGTCAAGTACGCTTGTTGAGGTGCCACTAATAGCAAGCCAACCAGAAAGAGGAAGTCGTATCTTTCCTCTTTCTATCTGGCGATATCTCCCAATGCCTGTTATTGATAGCACTAACCTGTCCTGAAATAAAAAACTAAAAGTGCTGGAGATCTAGCTTGGTGCTGGGCTCAAACCCTAGCACCACACTTAATGGGGCTTAGGATCTGGCTAACATCGATTGAAAGACATTTGCTGCATACCCAGCCTATACCCAGAGTGCAGAACATAACTGGTAGACCTGAAACTCAGGGACGAACTGCCTAATTACCAGCATAGAGGCCCCCTTGAATTTCTTTGCTCCCCATCCTCAATGAGTGTCCTAGGTTCTGCATACCCTAAAGACTTAAAATTGCTTGCTGACTGAATGCAGCAGTACCTGGCTTTAGCTGATCAGAGAAGTCCAAAGGATAAAGCTTCATGTGGAGAAATAGCAACACGGTACCGCTCGATGGTTCTCCCATACTAGGTGTTGTACTTTCCCTGACAAGTTTATTCAGGTGATATCAGGTTAAAGTCAGCAACTATTAAAAAATGGGGCTTTTGAAAAAGGGGCCTAAACAGAAAGCCAAGAGAAGCAGGTAGATCTTGAGAGAGGAACTGTGGAGCCCCTGAATTGAAGCGATTTCTCTGTTCTGCATGAGACCAAGAAACACTGACCGCCCGTTACTTTCTTTTTTTTTGTGGGTACTGGGGGGTCGACTTCAGGACCTCGCACACCAGCAGGCGCTCATGCCGCTGAGTGATATCACTGGCCCCTTTTTCATATGTGGGTTCCGGGAGTCGAACTCTGGCTCTCGTGCTTGCCGGGCAGGTGCTTAAGCCGCTGAGCCATCTCACCGGCCCTGCCTGTTAATTTCGAACAAAGATCCAGTTGTCCAGAATATTTAGAGCTCAGCATCTGGAAGACAATTTAATGAGTTACTCCTGTCAGTTAAGGCACTTTAAAGTAACACATTTAAAATTCCAGGAGCAGACTGTCATGCCAATAAGTTTCTCCCAAAATTATTAAGTGGCTTTTGATCACATTTCCACCTAACAAAGTACTTAGCATGTGTAACAATCATGCCAAATACGACTGTGTTCAGAATCATGCCTGCAAGACAGATGTGAGAATAGACATCCAACCAAGCAGCCACTGGACAGCAGGTTGTGCTGTGCTCTATTTAAGAAGGGATGGTTTGACTCCTTTTCAGCATCTGTCTTTTGGGGATTGCTTGCATTTACAGTAGGATAGATTCCTGTGGTGGATAAATTGTGTGTGTCCATGTTTGCAGGTGTTTGGTTCGACATTAATCTAGATGTGGCTAGGCAGGAACTTGGTGATGTGATTAGCTCTACCATTAGTTGACTTGCAGTAGAAGAGAATATCTGCAATATGAGTGAGCATCATCCAGTTGGTTGAAAGCAATGAATCACTTGGCAAAACCTGAGATTCCTTGCACAAGATGGAACTCCGTCTCCAGACAGGGGCATGGAGATGCTGGCTGAACATTTAGCCAGTCAACCTGCCCTGAAGAATACAGACCCAACATGACAACATCGATTTCTGTCTGACTTCACAGTGTGTGAGCTGTCTTACAAAATCCAAACTTAGCAATTCTCAAGTTTACAACAGCAATTCTGTCCTTAGCGTCCAGCCTACTATCTTACATATGCTGTGGAATTCAAGCAGGTCCACCCTCACATTTGCACGAGCCAAATCCTTAAAACAAATCTTTCTTTCTCTGGATCGATAGATAGATGATAGGTATGGATGGATGGAAGATAGATAGAGAGATGGATAGATTGATTGATAAATTGATAAGATGGATCAATAGATGAATGGATTGATGAATGGATGGATAGATTAATGGATTAATAGATGAATGGATTGGTAGATGATAGATAGATAGATAGATTATAGATAGATTATAGATAGAGACAGACAGATGAGATACATGACTAGATGGATGGATAAACTGATAAGGTGGATGAATGGATGAATAAATGGATAGAGAGATTAGATAGATAGATACATAGATGATAGATAGATAATGATAGATATAGATAGATGATAGAGACAGACAGATGAGATACATGACTGGATGGATGGATAGATAGAATGATAAGATGTATGAATGGATGGATGGATGGATTGATTGATTGATAAGATGGATGAATAGATGCTAGATAGATAGATATAGATAGATGATAGATAGATAGATAGATAGATAGATAGATAGATAGATAGATAGATAGATAATGATGGACGGTGCTCCTAGCTCTAAACTATTTATTTTGGGGGTGGTGTTGGGGACTGAGCCTAAGTCCTCATAAATGTAAGGCAAGTGCACTATGAATGAACTACAACCTCAGCTCTTTTATTATTATTATTATTTTTCACCTTGAGACTAGTGTCCCTAAGTTCTTCATTTCTTCATATGACCTTCACCTTTCATTCCTGCTGCCTCAGCCTCCTGAGTTCCTGCTGTCACAGGCAGGTGCTACTGCACCAAGCTGGTCAGTTCCATGGAGATCCCTAGTTAATAGTGTTCTTCATCTAAGCAGGAAATTGAGGCTCAGGAAGCTGGGTAATCAGCTACAGAGACAAGAGTGGCAGTGTGTTTCGTCCTAGTCTCCTCCTGGAGATATAATGCAGCTTTACTCCTGGCAATTCTTTTTACCCGCAGGAACTTTGCAAAGACTTGCTGCTCAGTGTTGCTTGAGCCAAGTGATTTTTTTTTTTTTTTTTTTTTTGCTGAACAAGATCCATTTTATTCTTTTTTTTTTTTTTTTTTTTAAAGAGAAGAAAAAACAAAACAAAGCAAAAGAAGAACAAATTTTCAAACAAACATAATAGGAGGGTAACAATGGTTAATACATTACGTATTACTATCTTTAAGTTAGTTATTCAGGACACCAGACATTAGCATTCAATTGTCCAAACATTATTGGCACAAACCTTACTCTTCAATGAACTAAGTAAAAATGGTAGTGTATCTATCTTAACCATCTTATATATATATATATATATATATATATATATATACAATTTTTTTTCCCTTTCCCTTCTTTCTTTTCCCTATTCCAGTCTCTCTTTCCTTTTGACCAGTTTCTTTTTGATTCACCATGTCTATTGTACATTTTGGATCTTATTTACTCTTTCAGTTTCTCATACTAGAGAGATAATACGATGCTTACACATGTGCTTCTGGTTTATTTCACTTATGAGTATTTTCTCGAGTTGCATCCATTTACCTATAAAAGTCTCCAGTTTATCCTTCTTTATGGCTGAATAGTACTCCATTGTATAAAAATACCACATCTTTCTTATCCATTCCTCAGTTGATGGGCATTTGGGTTGTTTCCAAGATCTGGCTATTACAAATTGTGCTGCTATAAACATGGGTGCACATATATCGCTGTGGTACGATGTTTTTAATTCTTCTGGGAAGATGCCCAGAAGGGGAATAGCTGGGTCAAATGGGACCTCCAACCCTAGTTTTCTGAGGAATCTCCACACTGACTTCCACAGTGGCTGTACCAGTCGACACTCCCACCAACAGTGAAGAAGGGTTCCTTTTTCCCCACAGCCCCTCCAGCATTTGTTATTAGTTGATTTCTTAATAGTAGCCATTCTTTCTGGGGTGAGATGGTATCTCAGTGTTGTTTTAATTTGCATCTCTCGAATGACTAGTGATGTTGCACATTTTTTTGTATATTTATTTGCCATTAGTATTTCTTCATCTGAGAAATGTGTATTCATCTCAGATGCCCATTTTTGGAGTGGGTCTTTAAATTTGGGAGGTCTGATTTTTTTGAGTTCTTTATATGTTCTCGATAGTAATCCTTTGTCTGAGGAACAGCTGGCAAACATTTTTTCCCACATTGTGGGTTGTCTCTTCACTCTGTTGGTGGTTTCTCTTGCTGTGCAAAAGCTTTTTAATAAGATGAGATCCCAGTTATTGATTCTTTGGGATAGTTCCCGTGCGATTGAGTTTTTATTCATAAAGTCTTTGCCTACACCAATGTCTCCAAGGGTTTTACCTATCCTACCTTCCAGCAGATTTAATGTTTCTGTTTTAATATTTAGATCTCTGATCCATTTTGAATTTAGTTTAGTGCATGGTGAAAGATATGGATCTAGTTTTAATCTTCGGCATGTGTAGAGCCAGTTTTTCCAGCACCATTTATTAAAGAGGCTATCTTTCTTCCAGCGAATGTGTTTGGCACCTTTGTCAAAGATAAGGTGGCTTAGTATGTCTGGGGTTGTTTCAGCATCTTCTAATCTGTTCCATTGATCTTCAGGTCTGTTTTTTTGCCAGTACCACACTGTTTTTATCACAGTAGCTTTATAGTATAATTTCAAGTCGGGGATAGTGATGCCCCCTGCCTTGCCTTTGTTGCCCAGAATTGCCTTTGCTATTCTAGGTCTCTTCTGATTCCAAATGAATTTTAGGATTGTTTTCTCTAATTCTGTGAGATATGCTGTTGGAATTTTGATTGGAATTGCATTAAATCTGTATAACAATTTTGGAAGTATGGCCATTTTCACTATATTGGTTCTTCCTATCCAGGAGCAAGGGATATCTTTCCATTTTCTGATATCCTCTTCAATCTCCTTTTTCAGAGTACTGTAGTTTTCAGTATAGAGGTCTTTTACATCCTTCGTGAGGTTGATTCCTAGGTATTTCATTTTTTTGGATGTTATTGTGAAAGGTATTGTTTCCCTAATTTCTCTTTCAGTAAGTTTGTTATTTGTGTACAGGAAGGCTATTGACTTTTGAGTATTGACTTTGTATCCAGCTACACTACTGAATTTGCTTATTAAATCTAGCAGTTTTTTAGTGGAGTTTTTGGGGTCTTCTGTGTAGAGTATCATGTCATCTGCAAATAATGATAATTTAACTTCTTCCTTTCCAATCATTATTCCTTTTATTTCTTTCTCTTGTCTAATCGCTCTGGCTAAAGTTTCCAGAACTATGTTGAATAAGAGTGGGGACAGTGGACATCCTTGTCTTATTCCTGATTTCAGAGGGAAGGCTTTTAGTTTTTGGCCATTTAGTATAATATTGGCTGTTGGTTTGTCATAGATAGCTTTTACCAGATTGAGATAAAGACCCTCTATTCCAATTTTCTGTAGGGTTTTTATCATGAAAAGGTGCTGGACTTTGTCAAAAGCTTTTTCTGCATCTATTGAGATGATCATGTGATTTTTGTCTTTGGTTCTGTTAATATGCTGTATTACATTTATTGATTTACGTATGTTGAACCATCCCTGCATCCCTGGGATGAATCCAACTTGGTCATGGTGTATAATCTTCTTGATGATTTGTTGGATTCTGTTTGGCAGTATCTTATTAAGGATTTTTGCATCTATGTTCATTAGGGAGATTGGCCTGTAGTTCTCTTTCTTAGTTGGGTCCTTCTCTGGTTTTGGTATCAGGGTAATGCTTGCTTCCAGGAATGAATTTGGGAGTATTGCTTCCCTTTCAATTTCATTGAAAAGTTTGAGAAGTAGGGGCGTTAGGTCTTCTCTAAATTTCTTGTAGAATTCGGCAGTGAATCCATCAGGGCCTGGGCTTTTCTTTGTTGGGAGGTTTTTAATTACATCTTCAATTTCATTGGCTGATATTGGTTTATTTAGGATTTTTAAATCTTCTTGATTCAGCTTTGGTAATTCATACGAATCTAGGAATCTGTCCATTTCTTCTGCATTTTCCATCTTAGTAGAATATAAATTTTCAAAATAGGTATAGATGATCTTCTGGATTTCTGCAGGGTCTGTCGTGATATCACCCTTTTCATTTTCAATTGCATGGATTTGAGTCTTTTCTTTTCTTTTTTTAATAAGGTTGGATATGGGTTTGTCAATCTTATTTATTCTTTCAAAGAACCAACTTTTTGCTTCATTGATTCTTTGTATTGTTTTTTTATTCTCCAATACGTTAATTTCTGCTCTGATCTTTATAATTTCCTCCCTTGTACGGGCTTTTGGCTTAACCTGCTCTTCTTTTTCTAGAAGCTCGAGGTTCACCCTTAAGTTGTTTATTTGCGCTTGCTCTATTTTCCTGATATAAGTGTTTAATGCTATAAATTTCCCTCTTAGGACTGCTTTCATTGTATCCCATAAGTTCCGGTATGTTGTACTGTCATTATCATTCAGTTGTAGAAAGTGACTAATTTCTTCTTTAATTTCATCTGTGACCCATTGGTTGTTCAGGAGGATGCTGTTTAATTTCCATGTGTTTAGGGAGTTTTTGTGGGATCTTTTGCCATTGATTTCCAATTTCATTGCACTATGGTCTGATAATATGCATGGGATAATTTCAATTCCTTTGCATTTACTTAAGCAGGTTTTATGAGCTAGTATGTGGTCTATTTTGGAGAACGTCCCATGTGCAGCTGAGAAAAATGTGTATTCTGATGTTGTGGGATGGAACACTCTGTAGACATCTACTAAGTCCATTTGTTCAAAAGTTTGGTTCAGTTCTACTATTTCATTATTGATTTTCTGTCCAGTTGATCTATCTTTTTGTGACAGTGGAGTATTGAGATCTCCCAATATAATTGTATTAGCGCTTATTTGATTTTTCATGTCCTTTATTACTTGTTTTATATAGCTGGGTGCATTGGTATTTGATGCATATATATTTATGATCGTTATCTCTTCCTCTTGGATTGTTCCCTTTACAAGGATGTAATGACCGTCTTTATCTCTCTGAATCCTTCTTGGCTTGAAGTTCACTTTGTCTGCAAAAAGAATAGCTACCCCTGCTTTTTTCTGGGTTCCTGTGGCATGGAGTATTGTTTTCCATCCTTTGACTTTCAGTCTATGAATTTCTTTCTGAATTAAATGTGTTTCTTGTATACAGCATATTGTTGGATCTTGCTTCTTGATCCATTTCGCCAGTCTGTGCCTTTTGATTCGTGAATTGAGACCGTTAACATTGATGGTTAAAACTGATATGTATCGACTTGTCATGATATTTTCCTGTTGTTGGTTCCCACTCTTTGTTTTTCCGCTTTCCGGCTATTTAATTATTTGCCCTGCCTGGTGGATTCCTTCTGTTGGGGTTCCTATCTCTTTCTAGAATGTCCTTCAGAACGTTTTGGAGTGCTGGTTTGGTGGTCATAAATTTTCTCAGATGTTCTTTGTCATGAAAGTATTTTATTTCTCCATCAATTTTGAAAGATAGTTTTGCAGGGTACATCAATCTGGGCTGAAAATTATTTTCCTTTAGAGCTTGCAATACATCATTCCAAGCTCTTCTTGAATTGAGGGTTTGTGCTGAAAAGTCAGCTGTGATTCTGATGGGTTTTCCTTCATAGGTGATTTGTCTCTTCTCCCTAACAGCTTTTAAGATTCTGCCCTTCTGTTGAATTTCTGGGATCTTGACTATAATATGTCTGGCTGAAGTTTTTTTTTGATCATGTCTAGTTGGTGTTCTAAAAGCTTCACTTATAGGGGTGTCAAATTCCTTTTCTCTTCCAGGAAAGTTCTCCCTGATTATGTCTTTGAACAAGGCTTTAATGTCGTTGATGCTATCTCCTGCTTTTTCATTTATTCCAATTATTCTTAAGTTGTTTATCTTTGAGTCATCTAGCAGCTGCTGAATTGATTTTTCATGGTCCCTTGCTATTTTTAAGAATTTTTCCATTTCATGATCACTAATTGCAAGCCTGTCTTCTATATCTGAGATCCTGTCCTCGCATTGGCTTATTCTGCTACAAATACTTTCAATGGAATTTTTTATCTCTTGGATATCTGCTTGAATCTGCCTTATAGATTCCATTTCTTTCCTATGCTGAGCATTCATGGTTTCTATAGTTTTCTTAAGTTCATCTATTTTTTTGTCTGTATCAGCTATAGTGTCCTTAAGCATGGTCTTCATTGTAGACATTATCTCTGCAGTTATCTGTGAGATTATTTCTGTTTTAATTTTTTCCAGAACCTCATTCAGTTGCTTTGTTGTTACCACTTCAGATAGGCCAGGTGGGTGGCTTTCGGATTGTCCCACCTCGTTGCTCCCTAGGTTTGCCTTTGGTGAATTGGATGTGTGTGGTTGCATCTTGTTTAAGTGTCGTCTCATTTTTTCTTTCTTTAATTCCTGGGGTGATGTTTGCAAATTACCTATAGTAGGTTACTTTATTGCTAGTGTTTAAGATCTTTAGAAGATGACTACTTCTCTGCAGTATCTTCCAAGTGGAGCTTGCTTTTAGGTTTTGAGCTTTCTGCCAGATCCTACCTCTTCAATTCGTTGGGTATGCGAAGTTGCTACCTGTTTGGCCCAGTCCTTGATTCTTTGGTACTGTGCCACTGTATTTTCTGTGTCCCTTAGTCAATCGCCGGTCAGCGCCATTCTCCGCCGCTCCCCTGCCCTGCCGCTGTCTCAGGATCCTCCGTGGGGGCTCCCTGGGCGCCAGCTGCCACCGTGTGTCCGTAGAATTGAGCCTCCGCCGGCGCTCCAACTCCCAGGATATTAGAAGGTGCACGCGCGCGGTCTGCTCCTTCTTTCCTTCTTCTTTGTTGGAAGTCACCTGAGCCAAGTGATTTTGCGGCACCTGACATCTTCACAGGTCCCTTCCTTTCAGCACTGCCACTGCCCTCTATAAGTCCAGAGAGCGCTCCGCCTAAGTGATTAACGATGAATAACTTTCCGCAAGCAACTGCCACTGTGGTTGTGGTTGGTTATGCTCAAGACTGGCCAGACTTGACAAATCCCTTCCCAAGTCAGACTCATAAATAAACACAAGTAGTAGCCACAGTGTGGACAGCCCACAAGGAGGCACTCCAAAATAATCACTTCATTGCAAAGTGTAGGTCTCCATAGTGGCTGAATGCCCACAGTCACCCAAATGAAACATGCAGTAATTGTGTGTGTTTGGGAGAATGAACTTCCTTAATCTACCATTACCTCTAAGGTAGATTAAGCAGCTTTTCTTAAAACAATACTATTGCTTTTCTTATTCAGGAAAATTGGTTTGTTTCCCTGGGTAGATAATAATTAAGAACAATGCTCATAAAAGAGAACCACAGTATAGCTGGATATTTTAAAGTAAACCCCCTAATTTGGGACATGAGCTTTGTTTTTTTGTTGCTGTTGTTATTTCAAGTATATTTTTGCTGACAATGGTGGATATTTTCCAAATTGTTCATCAAAACCATTTTCCTTCCTTCCTTCCTTCCTTCCTTCCTTGCTTCCTTCCTTCCTTCCTTCCTTTGTTCCTCTTTCCATACCCCTTTCTTCTTTCTCTTCTTTATCTCCTTTATGTTTTCTTTTCCTCCCTCTATCCTTTTTTTTTCTTTCTTTCTTTCCCTTTCATTCTTTTATCATCCCAGCTCCTTGTATTTTCTCTTTTTTTTTTTTTTTTTTTTTTTTTTTTTTTGTGGGTACCGGGGGGTCGACCTCAGGACCTCGCGCGCCAACAGGCACCCGTGCCTCTGAGCGATATCACCGGCCCCTTTTTCGTATGTGGGTTCCGGGAGTCGAACTCGGGCCCTCGCGCTTGCAAGGCAGGCGCTTACGCCACTGAGCCATCTCACCGGCCCTTCTCTTATTTTTTTAAGGAATGATCATGGCTAAAAGTTTAAAATTCCTCATATGGCTTCCAGGTCAGTGCTGTGGAATTTTGCAGATATTCTTTGTGTATATAATATTAGCCTGGACATCAGAAACAATCAAAGCAAAACAAACATCGCTCCACATAGCTTGTTTATAAACATAATTCAGTTCATCCCACGCCTCTTCTTCCAAAAAAATCATGGCCTACAAAAGACAAAACATTTTACACAAACACTCTGAGAAAATGAATTTTAGCAAGATTTGGAAATCACACTTCCTAGCTCGTTTTAAACACTTTGCATGGTGAGGTGTATTCAGTGTTACATAGTTCTATTACCAAAGGATAGCCTCCTGGAATATCATGAAATTTATTCTATCACTGTATAGATAATGTTAACTTTTATGGAAATAGTACTACCAGGCTTGAAGATAGTCATCTCCAGGGCTGTATTTATATCTGTGGAAACATCATTCAAATCACACGGCATCTGGTAAACACACCTATTGATATCTACCATCAAAAATATCCGTGGTATGCCGGTGAGACGGCTCAGCGGCTTAAGCGCCTGCCTTGCAAGCGCGAAGGCCCGAGTTCGACTCCCGGAACCCACATACGAAAAAGGGGCCGGTGATATCGCTCAGCGGCACGGGTGCCTGTTGGTGCGCGAGGTCCTGAGGTCGTCCCCCCGGTACCCACAAAAAAAAAAAAAAAAAAAAAAAAAAAAAAAAAAAAAATATCCGTGGTAAACATATTACTTTATTCTGTAGTGGTTTATGTATGAAGAGGCAGAAAAACACCGCACGAAGAGCTAAGACTCAAAAATATTCTCATATTTACCCTAGAATTTCTTCCTCTTTCCCTCCCTTCTTCATTTATTTTCTGCTTGGCTTCAGAGGGTTTATGTGACCCTGCATTATTATTTTAATTGACAATTTCATGAGTACAATTCAGGCTCATGCTTTCCCACAAAACTGTCTGTATCCTCTGGCCATTTTTAAATTGCATTATTTGTTTTTATATCAACTTAAGAAAGTCTTTATGTATTTTAGGTATAAATTTTCAGTCACTTGTGAATTTTCCAAAAATATATCCTCAGTCTGTGGTTTGTTCTTTGCTGGATCATGTGCTAGTTTCCTTTTAACTGAAGATGATTTTAATTTTGGTGCAGTCCCATTTATAGCTTTTAGGAAAGAAACCTTTGCATGCCTCTCCCAGGATCCAAATTAGCATGCTGTCATAGATAGGAAAAAAAGAGGATGTGGTTCTATAATTTAATGTGGATTTTAAAAATGTGTTTTTCTGTTTTCACTGTCTCACTCATCAGTATCATGTACCTTGTTTACTTGACTCACAAGTTATTCGGGGTTGGATTATTCCTACTTTGTCTAATGTGTTCCGCTGACAGTTATGCGGGTGGGGGAGCTGACCAAGGTCCTGAATGTAATTGAGATTGTTAGATGCTTTCTCCGCCGAACGGCAGAAGTGTTATTGAAATATGAAAGCCCAATCAAATCAAAGCTTGGTGATATGGAAAGCGAATTTTTTTTTTTTGGTGGGTACCGGGGGTGGAACTCAGGACCTCGCGCGCCAGCAGGCACCCTTACCGCTGAGCGATATCACCGGCCCTTTTTCGTCTGTGGGTACTGGGAGTCGAACTCGGGCCCTCGCGCATGCCGGGAAGGTGCTTATGCTGCTGAGCTATCTCACCGGCCCTGGAAAGCGAATTTATTCACATTCTGTTTTCTGTGTTTTTGCAAACAGCTCTTTAGAACTCTACAATACCAAAATTAACATAGAGCCTTATTCATATAGATATTCCTCTCATGTTGAAACAACTTAAATTAGGTTGTTCTTTATATTGGTGATTCTAGCTGTGTGTGCACTGAGTAATTTATGTCACAATTACTTTTGTTCTCTTTAGTGAGATTCCTTGACACTGCCAAAGTCTTGTTGGATAAGAAACTGTTGAAGATACTGATGCTTAGAAATCAATGTATTAATTAACTTTTCTTGATAAGATATATACCTCAAAGTTTAAAAATAATGAGTACCTATTGTACTTGATATCTTAATTTTGTTAGTTCAGCACCACAAATGGGAGGGTTGTACACGAGATGGGTGACATGGGACCAAAAACAGAAGCAGAAATGCAAGGGACAGTGCATGAATTTGAGAGCGTCCCCTAACCCTGGCTACCCCACTGAGCTTCCAGTTCAAAATTTCTCATGTCACATGAGTATTCTGTAAATGTTTCAGTACTACTGCAGACTCAAAATGGTTGAAGCAGAGGATGAATTTCCAATTATGGCAGTTACAAAAACAGTAAATCGAGCCCATGGGAATACACATTCAGAGTGCCTCATGTATCTTGGAAGTGTGGAGGCAGGCATGATTGCTCTCAGAAGTTCAAATCTGAACCAGCTACATAATCAAACATCTTGAGGTGTCAAAATGTAGTCCAGGGGGGCTGGTGAGATGGCTCAGCGGCTTAAGCGCCTGCCCAGCAAGCGCGAGGGCCCGAGTTTGACTCCTGGAACCCACATACAAAAACGGGGCCGGTGATATCGCTCAGCAGCACGGGCGCCTGCTGGTGCGCGAGGTCCTGAGGTCGACACCCCGGTACCCATAAAAAAAATATATATATATAGTCCAGGAATGGAGCTACCAAGAGAAAGAGCATGACAGTTTGGAGGATGGGTTAGCATGAGCCAAAAACCATATATAACTGGCCACATGAAAAAAGAGAAACTTTTTTGGTAACTAAAGTGTTTCAATTGCTGTGAGCCTTTCAGTACCAGCTTGATATCAGTCTATTCTCAGAAATCGCATGGAGACACTTTACAGTCTGATGGCAAATCTTAACAGCCATTGGATCCTGACTATTTTGCCCCACGGCAGTCTTATTTTATCTGTGGAAATATTGAGGCATAAAATTATGAATGAAAGCTTGGAGTGTGGTTGCATGTTGAGAAAGGAGGGTGTCTTTGGGTAGGCTGGTAAACTTATGCAGAAAAGTCTTACATTTTTTTTTGGAGGGGAGGATACATGAATAACTTTCTCAGTTGAAGTTCTTTTACCAAGTGGATGTAAGTTTGCGTAGTTACCTAATCTGACCACATTTTTCTTCTCAATCCAGCCAGATACATTTGTTAATTTTGCAAGCTTATTTCTGCCTATATCTTAAACTACATTGAAAACCCATGTATCGTCTATCCACAGATGCCCATTAGTGGACAGTTGAAGTTGTCATCCTGATGCTGGTCTCTTTTGGGTCCATTTCACTAATTACCTGCAAGGCTGCTTGTCATATAGATGGGGTGCTGAATGCAGCCCAATGGAATCCAGTTAGGATGGCTAGTTGCTTGATAATGATGCTTATGCAGGTATTGAGATGGAAAGGGATTGAGACTATTGAATAAAATTACATTTCAAATTATGTGGAAATTTAACGTGCTCTTGTTACCCTTGTTAATGATTAGCATAAATCACAGAGTCAAGTTTGCACCACAAGCACGCTCTGCAGCTAACTTGTATACCACACTCATTTTGCCATGAAATAGTATATGCAGTGTGGTAAAAACTACGGTGAATGATTAAATTTTAAAACTTTATTATAGTAAAGGACTAATTTCCATGATTTCTCTTTAAAATACTGCGCCTGCTTCAAACACACTTGTCCATTATTCTGGCCACTTTCTGAAGCAGTTCTGGAGTCCTCTTTCATGAGTGTCTTTAGTTGACTTGTACTGGCTGCCTCACTATCCTGAATCAATTTTAAAAGTTGATGTTTCATGGTCATTTGGACTTTGAGAAAAAAGCAAAAAGTTCATGGTACCAGATCCAAAGAACAAGGTGGGTGAGAAAACACTGTAATGCTTTTTATGAGCCTGTCTTTCATTGGATAATGCTTTGCAGAAACATTTATTGTATTTTTGACCATACCTCCTAAAGACCCTGAAGAAAGAGGACTTCCAGAACTGCTTCAGAAAGTGGCAAGAATGATGGGATAGGGGTGTTCAGAGCAAGGAGGGGCACTATGAGGGAGATTAATTGCAATGTCTTTTATTATACATATATTTTTTAATCTATATTTTTGCCATATATTTTGATCACTCCTTGCATATCTGGGGTTATGGGATAGAACATAGATGTGTCTTGCACTGTTTGCTGCTTTCTAATTTTTCGCATTCTTCTCAAACTCATTTTTTCATGGGTTAGAACGCTTTACCTTGCATATTAGTCAAGGGAGGTAGACAATGACCACTACTGATAATTACAAGAACAAGAGAGAAGTTCTATAGACAGTCACCTCGCTGCTTTGGGAATGAACGCACTATAAGAGATATAATCCTGCCGAAGGAGACTTCTACATTTCTTCTTCATCAGTAAACTACTCTGCAGGCTTTTAGGGATGTGAGAAAGGATACTTTGTTAGTTTCCTTGAATCATGGACTGCAAAGCACAAAAGCTATGAATCAGATGTTTTCCTCCATCTCTCTAGCAATAGAAAATATATTTTGAATTTTTATTTGCAGTTATTAGACATTTATTGAATACTGAGTGCACCAATCTGTAAAGCCTCTCAGAAACAGGAGAGGCAGTATTTCAACACAGAACATAGAGTATTTTTTGGTCTTATGAGATTAAAATCAGCTATATTCATTGCTCCTGTCTCAAGAAAAGGGCAGGTAAAAGAAAAAAAAATCCTACTGTATAATGCATCTTTTTTATTATTTTTCCATAACAATGTTGGACACATGGGGATAACAACAACCAAGTCCCCATGTATGTGCATTAAAACCATTGAGATGCTACGCATAAAAATGATTCATTATAAAACTACCCAGGAAACAGGAATTCTCAATCTGAGAAAGAATATCTATGAAAACATTCAACTAAAATTGAATATTTATAAAAATATAATTTAATCACAAAATGTTACAGTTTTTTTGTAGACTGGGAATAAAATAAAGCTATCAACTCTAATCACTTCTGATCAACATCATATTGGAGGAACTAAGGTAAGAAAAACAAATAAAAGATATACGAATAAAAAGGCAAATGTCAAATGGTCGGTATTTGAAGATAGTATTTTTTGTGAAGAATCCTAAAGTATCTATCAAACTAGCACCATAACACTCATTTGAGCAAGATATTGGGACTGAGTGTCAGCATACGAAAACCCTCCTTGTTTATATATGTCAGTAGCAAGCAACCAGAAAATGAAACTGTAAATGTGAAGTCATTTATATCATCATCCTCAATAAAAAATAGGTGTAATGTTAACAAAAGTTGACCAAGACTTCTACACTGATAATGCAAAACATTGCTGAGCAAAATTAACAAAGACATAAATCAATGGAGACACTACTATTTTCAAGATTTTAAGACTTGATATTTTTATGATATTAACTCACCCTTAAATGATCTATACAGTCATTGTTATTCAAACATAAACCACAGGAAGCTTTTATTTGTAGGAATTACTAAGGTGACTGTAAAATTCACAAGAAAATGCAAAGGAAGTAGGTTTTCTATAATGTCTTAAAAATAAGTGCACTAGGCTTCTGGTACTTGAAATTTGAGAAAGACCTATTAGATAGTTGGAGAGAAAATGTTGAAGTGAAAGTTGGATTTCTTGGTGTGGATATCAGAGCTGGAGGTAAAATTTGGTAGTCATCAATATCTCCTTAACATTTAGATGTGATATAAGTTAAGACTTATCAAGGCAGCGACCGGTAGAAGAAACTACCACTTTCACAAAATATCTAAAGAGAGACAGCCCAAGATTTAGAATTGGAAGACAGAAGAAAGCAATGAAAGAATATGAGAAAGTCGGCCGAAGCAGCAGAAAGAAAATTGGCAGAGTATGTTTTCTCAGAACATAAGTGAAGGAGAATTATCCCAAGGAAATAGGAGCAAATCATATATGGTATATCAGCAAATCATATTAATAGGCCAGACAAAGTGAAGGTTGAGATGGAAATTAGATTTAAAAATGTGAAGTTCATTGGTGATTTGGCCAGAACAATTTCGTTGGAAAGGTGGCAAGAACAGTTCTAATAGAACAGATTCAAGAGCAACTATGCAGTTTTTAAAATTATGTCAATGTTAATGGTCTGCGATTTTCATCTGGGGACACCATCTTTTCCGGGAACCTGAAGAAGTAGACATTGGAATAACTAGGATATCTTTTTAATCTCAGGAAAAATGTCATAAAAACACAGGTATTTTTCCTCGAGATATATTCCTCTAAATCTGCAGGAAGCAGAGAAGGCACATTCAAAGGCAAAAAACTTAGCTACTAGTCTTTAGGAGTCAGTACTCTGGCAGTAATACTAACAAGGAGAAAAGTGCTGATGGATATTCCTGTTTGTTGGAAGGGCCTTGGCAGCCTATCAGAAGATTTTAACTACAAAAAATTTGAAGTACTGACCTACCACTGCAGGCAAAAGGAGACAAGAAATCCTCCAGGATGCCAAGCCAAAGGGCAGAGAAGTACAAAAGTAGATCAATCAGGATATCAAAATGGAGCATGCGGGAAGGACTGCAAGACAAATGGAAACGGAAGCAGAGACAGCGGAATTCTCTGCTGATAGTTCAAGAGAGAGTTAAGCGTGAATCTTGAAAACACTCTGTATTTTTCCACTGTTGCCCAAATTGAAGTAACTATGTTTCCAAAAATCCATTTCACATAAGAAGTGAACTGAGAGATGTGAAATATAAAAAAGATGCACCCCTCACTCATGAAACACATTCTTTTATTTCAATTGGCTTGAACCATAAGCATATAATATTTTGTTTTAGGAAGTGGTGGTGGAATTTCACTAACACTTGTAGAAAGGGTCCTGGGTATGTTCCCTCCTGTCCCTGCTCCTGAAAGTTGCACATCAGTATGATAGAGGCAGTGGTAGGGCTGCCCCAGCTGAGTCTGTATCTGTCAGTTCTAATTTATGAGGTACCAGGCAGATCTGAATTGTCCTTGTCAGTCACAAAGTGAGTACACAAGGAGACGGCTGAAGGGGATCTTTGCATTCACGTTTTCCTTGTAAAGCACACCCTTGGCTGAAACAGATAACACCACCACTCTTGTATGCAAGTGAAATTAAGCATTATAGACCAAACTAAAGGTTTGCTAAGGGCTCCTTTCTTCTGACATGAAAATCATTTAAGGGACCTGCAGTTTTGTGTCAGTTTATAAAAGACTAAAATATCTAATCGGTTTTCTGAAAAAGGGAATCAATAATTGTAAACCACGGTGTCAAGAATTAGAAAAAGATTAATTGCAGGTGGTCCTGGCTTAGGGGGAAATAGCAACCCCAGTGAGCAAGGTCCTAGCAATTAATAAAACAACCAGCCATAAGATTTGCATTGGTGTTCAAAGGTCAATCCATTACAATGAAGGAGTGTGTTCATTAGGAAAAAGAAACTCCGGGGAAATTCTACAATTAACTACCCCTGATTCAGCATGTTCGTTCAGCTACCCCACTGGAGAAAACCCATAAAAGGAAAAACATGACACCTTGTCATTAATGGACAAGGAGGGCTCTCTGCAAGCACTAAGTAGCAATTCCATTACTGTCCAGCTCTTGACTGGCATTTGAGAAACATAATGAGGGCTTAGGCAAGCTAACATGTTGCTCTACTTTTAATCAGACACAGAGAATAACTTACCTTTGTCAATGAAAACCAAAGAAGGCAGTGGAACGCCCAGGGTTTTTTTTTTTTTTTTAATATAAAATCTACATGTTTAAACTCTGACTCCTCATCTTTACATATGAATGAAATGTGTGAAGTTGTGATGGTAAGATACTCAACTTGGAAATAGAGAAATGGGATATTTTTGTAAGAACACACCCAACTGAAAATAATAGATACAGTAAAGCACATTTACTGGTATGATAGTTTGTATTAAAGCTGTAAGAGTGTGGCTCGTATTGATATTTTTTATTCGCATATGTGTGTTGGTCAGCTTTCCCATTGCTTGGAAAAAAAAAAAAAAAAAACACCTGACACCAACAACTGAAAGGAAGAGAAGTTTAATTTTGGCTCATGGTCTCACAGGTTTCAGTCCATGGTCAGCTGGCTGTAAGGAAGAAACGTGGCAGAAGGACACAGTGGAGGAAACCTGCTAAGCTCATGGTATCCATGGAGCAGAGCCTGAGGTCAGCGACCAGAAATATTCCCCAGATCATGATGTCCCATGACCCACTTCCCCCAACTTGGTGCTGCTTCCTAATAGCCCATTCAGCTGTAAACTTACAACTGGACTAGCCACATGGATATTGTAGCATCCTTACCATCCAATCACTTCTGCAGGAATCTCAGTCCAGTCAAACTGGTGTTCAAGATTGACTAGCACACCCTGCAAACACACACACACACACACACACACACACACACACAATGATAAAAATATTTTCTCTGACGAACCACATTTTCTCTTACTTATATTTCCAACAACATACCTTCAAAGTTCAACACTATCCTATTTCTTACTGTCTATGTTTCATATTGGTGAAATTTATGTTCATGGAATCATGAAGCACGTACTCTTATGTCTAAATTCTTTTACTCAACATTATATCTGTATCAACCACCCTTAAACTTTCATGAAGTCCTCATTCACGTTTCACTTACGAATCTTCTCTCTTTTTAAATTTAAAACAGGGTCTCGCCATGAAGTTCAAGCTTCCCTTAAGCACATTACATAGCCCTGGCTGACTTCAAGCTCGTGATCTACCTGCCTCACCATCCTGAGTGCTAGGATTGTTATTTCTATCCATTTAAAGATACAGATCAATTCCATTATATCATGATAGACATTTGTGTACTTCTCAGGTTAAGACAATGATGAACAAATGCCCATAAACATTTTTGTCTGTCTTTCCATGAGAATATGAACTACATTTTCCAAGATATGTGCCTAGGAGTAGAATTTCTGTCTTATATGCTAGACTTGTTTTCAGTTTAAATCTATAATAGCTAACATTTTCCAGTATACTTCCCAGGAGCTATGTTGAAAAATTGCTTTTGTTCTTACCAGCACATAACATTTTTTTTACATTTTCTATTCTCATTGGTACAAACGCTATGTTTTATGCATACTTGGTTTAATATAAGTATGTTGCAACATTGAGTTATATCCATTTTTTTCAAATTTGAGAAATCTTGTATAATATAAATATTCTAGGCTTGATATGACAGAGTAGAGATGATCTCTTATATTGGCAAACATTTCAATTACAGAACATTTTGTTATATGTATGTATGAAAACATCATAAAGAAACTGATCACTTTACAGTTAACATGTTCTGATAATTTTAACTTAGAAGATAGAGTTTGCCAAGTTTTCATTGGATTTAGTATGCTTGGTATTTGATTTCATTTTTTCCTCTAGTGTTTCACACCAGTCCACTCTTTAGCCTTTCTAAGTTTGCCTCATTTTTAACCTCATTTTTGTTTCTATCCTTCTGAGAATTTGACAAATATCTATTTTTATGTTCAAATTCTTAATAGATATGTACCATCTACCCATATTTTGTATTTTATCCCCTTCTAACCCTGTTCTGTACATTCCCCTTGAGTGACCTCAACTATTCTAAGGCAATTTAAAAAATCACCAGGAATCATAGAACTCCCAGATTCTGCATTGTGGGCCAGCCTAGAATTCCCTACCTAAATTCATTATTTCAATTTTCTGTGATCTGCTGGATATTTTCACTTGACTATAAGGTACCAATTATACATAAGCACCCATCTTTTTATTTGTTTTTAATTGAATTGATTTCCCACCAAGACTGTATATTTTTCTAGTATTGGGTAAATGAATTCAGTACTTACACTGTAAGTACTTGTACCACAAATTTGAAGGGGCAAAGTTGGTGAAAAAGTGTGCTTTAAACTTTCCAGTAAGTCCACTGTACTAGTTAAAATGCATATGGCTCATGTAGTCATTATAATTCTCTGTTGGTTCCAGTGTAAGTGTATGCACAATTTCTAAAGCAACTCAATTTATCTTTCTTGTGCCTTAAAGATCTCTATACACATTGGCCCAAAAATTCCACTTGTATAAAGCAACCTCAGAAAAAGTGAAATACAGAGAGCAACTCAAGTATGATTAGCATAATTTCATAGCACTATTTCACAAAATTTTATAACTATAGAAATGAACCATGTAGCAGGCACTTTTCAGGGATAACTCTTCATTAATACATCTTTAAGATGAGATATTATGTATCCATTCAAAGTTCAGTTTTTGAAATAAAATCAACATGGTAAAACATTAACAACAAAATGTTAAGGGATGGAGGCAAGCGTTCAATATAAATGTGGCAGCAGCCCAAGCACATAAAGATGCCAATAGATTTTATCTGGGTTTGGTGTGATTAAATAGCATTTTTTTTATGTGGGTACCGGGGTCAAACTCAGGACCTTGCGCTTGCCAGCAGGTGCCTGTGCCACTGAGCGATATCACCGGCCCTTTTTTCGTATGTGGGTACTGGGAGTCGAACTCAGGACCTCACACCTGCCAGGCAGATGCTTATGCCGCTGAACTACCTCACCGGCCCTAAATAGCATATTTTTGTGTTTTCTTCATTAAGCTTTTTTCTCTTTCTAAAGGTTTTAGCTTTACCAGCCATTGCAACCGTCTAATATGAATAATATTTATTAAATAGTCATTCGGTAACAGAGAACTTTTAGGGGGCACATATAATGCGCATGAGTAGAAAAACACCAGAAGTAAAAGGCTGACAGATATCATCTCTGGTTGATGTTTTAAACATTTTGTAGTTTTTCATTTATTGATTGAACCTTCTAATGTCTGTATAATGAGCAGGTGCCAACTTCAACTTTTAAAAAGGTTACATGAAGAAATTTTAAATAAATTATTTAAAAATAACAACAAAGTAGCGATTTAAGATTCTCAAGTATCTTGCAGTTTAGGAATGAATGTGCTTATTTCCCTAAAGCTGATAGCTGGATAACTATCTTAGTTACATTTCTCTCATTATTGAGACAAAGTAGCTAACACCCAAAGTTAAAGGAGGAAAGGTTTATTTAGCTTATGGTTTGTGGAGGTTTCAGTCCATCATTGGCTGGCTCCAAGGCAGGGTGGCACATGGCAGAGGGGGAACAGTTCATGGCAGTGGAAGACATCAAAAGCAGCAAGAGCAGAGAGAGAGAGACAAGCCACTTTTTGTCCCTTATATTGTATTCAGTCTACTGGGATTAGGGCACTGCCAAGCTAATCAGTGGACTGATCCATCAATCACCCACCCTTAATCCCATCACCCTTAATCCCAGCATTGCACTACAAATCTTAATCACGCACTCTAGATTCAGCCACCTTTGAAAAAAAATCCTACAACCACATGAGGCTCTGGGGCGACATCTCCACAACAAATCTTAACAATTAACCAGGTGAAAATGTGGTACCCATAAACCATACTGGGAGAGTTATGCCCAAAACGAACCTCAGGTCTCCTGCAGTAGTGCAAAATCGAAATTGAGTGTTTTAAAATCTTCTGGCATGGTTACAAATCCTGAATAAATACGAAAAAAATGAGCTGATATTATGTATTCTAATATTAGTATATCTAAAATGAACTGTCTTTTCCAGGTAAGATAATCTCCAGGACTGGCATGCTAGAAATAAAAGAATATAAACTCCAAGATTTTTTAATGAAATCCTCAAAATGTGCATTTACTGATCATGTCACAGAGATAAGAGAAAGCTTACTGCAGTATTCAAAAGGAATATTCATTCTTTTTTTTAATCATTCAATTTATGCTTTTTGAAAATTTACTACTATACACTGGTTTACTGAGTCTCAGTCTTCATTAATGTCTAAGATAGGAAGGAGAAATTAAGTACAGTAACCAAATGCATGTGATGATTTCAGGTAATTAACCTGTCAGGTCACTTGACGATGCAGGGAACACATGAGATCATTCAAATGCAGCCCTAATAGCTCACTGATTTTGGGATTTTAAAATAAACGTAGAAATTGACATTTAGCCAATTTTCTCCCAAGTCAAAAATCTCTAATTACAATATTTGGCATAATGCACCCTTTTAGCCCAGTAAAAGCCACACAGAACAGTCACATCCAAAATGACAAAATGGATAGTAACTAGCAACTGAAAACACTCAGCAACACGTTGTCACAAGGACCACTTTCTAGAGGAGGCAGTTTAGAAAAAGCAGTCTCCCTACACCACCTGCCTGGGAGACCCGAAGACACTGACACTGAGATATTTCAGGAAAAAAAATGCAGTGTGAAAAAGACAGCGATCCTAGGCACGTCTCAGGAATGATTTTTTTGCAAGTGCCACTGAGACAGGCTGATGGAAGATGACTGTCATTTGTGCAAAAGGGTTTCTTCGTAGTTGGTTTAATTTTGTTAATTCAGCAATTTCCGGTTGGAAATTTGCAGCATGCGCATTTTTCTTAAGATAGCAAGGACAGTGCAGGTAGAGAGCTTTTCATCCAGCAAACCATTGGCGAGAAGCCCACACATACTGCACGCGTGACAAAGTTCTCCCTTAGGACCAAGAGTAACAGGATTTCCAAGCCAAGGTGGATCTGGCAGAGAATTGTGGCTAGCACTTCCATGAAACTCGCGTCTCTCCTAGAGAGACTTGGAATTTCCTGGATTTTCTTGATTAGACATTTTGCTAATGTAGTCTAAATTTACTTAGTCTCCTAGCTATTTTCTCCAGGGTAGCCCATTTTAACAGTATTGAAATAAGAAATGAAAGTTCCGCCTCAGTAATACTGTACCTTGTTATATTTAAATTGAAGTTTAACACTTAGCTTACCTTCTTACTGACGGAGGGGAAAATACAGAAGGCTATCTGCTGATAATATCGAATGAGCGTAAAGTCTAAATGTCAAAGAGAAAATTAACTCACTGTAAGACGTTCCTCTTCCTAAACTATCTCCCAGTTCTTAATGAGTCTATGGAAACATACATATATATATTTTCTTCTTTATTAGCATAGGTTTGGAATATACACAATACATTCATCTTGAGGAACTGGTACATGTACATTTTGCATCTTTACCATTTTTACTACCCCCTCCCCTCCCCACAACCCCTCTCTTTCCCCATGTTGGAATGATTCTTCTTAATGAGTATTTTAGGGCAGAATCATTCATATAGCTTACTCAAGCGTCGTAATTTCTGCATAAAATTAGCAGTTCTTAAGCCTCAATTTTGAATTTATAAGTTATAAATAAAAGCTATTTCTTGGAAAGGTGAAAAATTATTGTTAAGGATCCTCTTGAGGTTTGTATATGATTTCCAGGTCTTTAAAAGTATTTTAAGACCAAGTAGTAAGACCAACACAGGTGCCAGCAAAGTATCGTCTTCTTGTTTTCATAAAGTTTTATTGGAACACAGCCACACACATTGACTCACATTTTGTCCATATTTACTGTGACTGCTTTTGAATTCTACAACTGCATAATTTAGCAGTCACCACAAAGATAATATGACCCTCCCATGTAAAAATTTACTTTCTAGCCTTTTAAGAGAATTTGTGCACACTGGAGCTGTACAGATATCCTCATTTAGGGATAAAGGGGGCATATTTACATGGAATGGAGGACCCACCTAGGCCAGGGAGAAATCTCACTGGAAGAACATTATGCCAAGGTCGTCTTTCTCTATTCATTGCATCTGGTTACAACTGTTACATAAAGAAATTGACTTTCACTGATGGCTTTCAAAGAAAGGTGAAATGAGATGTTGGTGCACATATTTTTAAAACATGTAATATGATTCTTTCTACCATACTTTTAATTCTTACTATACCAAGTTAATTAGATAAACCCTAGAGGAGATATTAGTAGGAATGATAACAGAATTAGAAGTTTTCTATCTTATTTGGTCTGGGCAGGAAATGGTGTCTTTTCTTTTTCGGGCACACACAAGCATAGAAAAGAGATAGTGAGGCTGATTCTATGGGACAAGGGTTGGCCATCTATGACCGTGAGCCACACCCAGCTTGCTGGCTGCAAGCTGAGAATAATTCTTATAATTTAAAGTAGTTCCAACCCACCCCCAAATATCAAAAAAGGATATTTTATGACATGAAATTCAAACTTTACTGCCCATAAATATAGCTTTATAGAAACACCATCACATTCATTGCATATTGTGCATGAATTATCTACAGTGACTTTTATGCTAAATGGCAGAGCTGAGAATGAGACAGAGCTGAGTATCTAGACCAGTGATGGAGAACCTTTTAGGGACGAGTGCCCAAACTGCTACCCAAAACCCACTTATTCATCGCAAAATGCCAACACTGCAATTAAAACTGAATAGTGAGGTTTTATTTTAGAAAAAACAATTCATACATCAATATCATTTTTTTAAAAGAAAAACATGTGTGCCATTGGTTCGTCACCACTGATTCTAGACTGAAATGCCTATCATATTTACTATCAACATTTTTTAAGAAAAAATTCGGTGGCCTTTGGTGATACATAAGGATCACTTAGGTGTACCTTCAACTTCCTCCCTGGGCCTGCTAATCTCCAACTTCCTCCCTTCGTAGTGCACAAGGAAAAAACTAGCGTAGAGCCTTGTTTCTTCCTCCATATGAAAACTTAACTTCTGCTCTTAGCTACTCAAAAAGCCATGTTTTTCTGACTTTGTCTCCTCCTGCATATTTTCAATTCAGACTCTCTCCCCAGGACCCAAAAGAGTTATTTTTCTTCACACAGTCCAATACAGTCATATGAGAAACTAGCCTGATAAGAACCAGTCTCCATGGATGCTGAATATGAACTTAATGATGATTGATTTAAATTAAAGTAAATGACCACAAAATGAAGATATCAGTGAAATGACTCCCATTTGATGAGATCATTGTTCAGAAATAGGAATTCTGAACTTTGCCATTCATTTTCAAATAAGGTTTAGAAGGATGATTTATGCTAACAAAATGCTGTGGTACTGACCTGTGATTGGGGGTTTGGAGAAAACCCCAAAACACTTTCATGATATTTGAATAAGTCAAAAGGAAAGCAGCAATAGTTAGGTTCATCAGAAAAACTGAACCATTTCTCTCTCTGTGATTCATGGATGAATCACATGCACGGCATGTTTACCAAAATAAAAAAATAAGACAAGCTGCAGAAGAACTCAAACTACTGGACACTGGTACATGAAGTCTAAAAACATGAACAACGATATGATAAACTGGGCCGGTGAGATGGCTCAGCAGCATAAGCGCCTGCCTGGCAAGTGCAAGGTCCTGAGTTCAACTCCCGGCACCCACATACAAAAACAGGGCCAGTGATATCGCTCAGCGGCACAAGCGCCTGTTTGCAAGCGTGAGGTCCTGAGTTCAACAGCCGGTACCCACAAAAAAAAAATATATATATATGATAAACTGACTAGGAATATGCAAATTCATAGCAAAACTATAAAGAGTAACAAGGCAATAATGAATACCAAAATCAGGACAGCAGTCATTTCTATAAAGCGTGGAGGAAATTGGTTCAGGGAATTAATTGAACTGGATTGATTTTCCAAACCTGGTTTTGGATACACAGATATCTGTTGTATTCAAAACTATATTTGACTTAATATGCTGATTATAATGTTTTCCAAATATGCACAGAAGAAATGGTTCTACTAAAATGAGATCTGTGTGCCTTCTCATGCATTCAAATATATAGCAGTTGCTTCATCTATCTTAACTATTTTTCTTTCCATAGCACATTGCATATTTGTATATATTATTATGTAAATCATATATAATGAGATATATGAAGATAGAATATATCTAAACATATATATATATATATATATATATATATATATATATATGGATGCATATTTGATATCCATAACTGGGCGAACTAATTCCTTAAAATAAATCTTTCTCTGTGTCTGTATATATTAATACCTAATAAAAATATGTGTTAATTGAACAGATAGATAGCCATATGATGAGAAACAAAATGAGAGACGCAAAAAGAGAAAGACAGGGAAAGAGAGACGAGGAACTAGCTCAAAAAATTACAAAGCTGACGTGTCCGAACTTGGTAAAATCTTCAAGTCATTGCCCAGTTCAGTCTATGACTGTTTCCATGTTTTCATCAAACGCCCTATATGAACCAGAAGGCTGCCGGGCTGCTGCCTAGCTGGAAAGAGCCCATGCCCAAAACTGAAAGCCATTTGGCAAGAAAAGTCTCTTTTTCTGACGAAGAGTCAGCTATGTTTTCTTTTGGGTGAGACCCACCTACATGGGAGCAGGTAGTCCCCTCTATTTGGTCTATTGATTTAAATATTATTTTCATCCAAAACACCTTCCAAGAAACACAGACTCTAGTGTCTAACCAAATATCTGGGCACCTTGTGACCCAGTCAAGTTGACATATAAAACCAACCAGCTCAGGAACATTGTTCCACCACTGGTTAATATTTTCAGAACTTCAGGGACCACGGTTCTACAACAGATGATTTGTAAGCTTAGAAATTCAACAATGCTAATCAGCATATAGTATATAATATGTTTGAAAGGAGGTCTTGGCAGTCTGTGAGCTAAATGAGTGAACTCACACTCTCAAGCCTGCTAGATTGTGTCCAAAATCAACACCAAGGCCCAGAAATCATTTGTGTTATTGGTCAAACTGTGCAACAGATAAACTTATCCCCCTTTACCATGTATTTCATCCTCAGCCTAAAGCTAAGAAAAATTTCGATTGACAGTTTATGTAGGTAATAAATCTGCCAATCTGCTGTTAAAGGTATGAAGTTAAACTTGCTTTTTTGACAGTAATGGGGATTGAACCCAGAGTCTTCACACTGAGCTGTATCTCTAGCCTTGCGTTTTTATTTATTCATTTTTTTTTTCATTTTGAGGTAGGGTCTCATTAGGTTGCTAAATTGTTCAGATTGAACTCAGATTTATGATCTTCCTTCCTCAACTTCTCAGATTGCTAGGATTATAGGAGCACTTAAATTCTTTAAGAATGCTGTGACAGAATGCCAAGGCCTTAAGAAGTCTACTTTGACAACTAAATTTGCCATATTTTTATTTCTACAATTTTAGTTTATTTGTTTATTTATTTTGGAGATGCTGGGGATCGAACCCAGGACATTGCACATGCTATGCAAATACTCTACCACTAACCTACACCCCCAGTCCTTTACAGTTGATTTTTCAGCATTACTTTTTTTATTGTCCTAACCTTCTTCATTGTTCCTGAAACTTTGTATCTGTGCTTGACTCAGTGCATCAAAGTGAAATTCCTATGTACAGTGATTTTGGAGTACTTGACTCAAACTTGCTTTGCTGACCTGTGTGAAAACAAACTCTGCTTCCTGGATTACTGGAAAGACAGATTTAGAGATTGTGCAGCCAAGATGTGATGTCTAAAAGATTATCCCACAAAGTAAAGTGCAGAAATCTTTGTTCTCAGTGCAACAAGAAAGGAGAAGTTTATTTAGACAGTAAAGACAGGAAATGGGAGTGGAAAGAAAAGGAAGAGACAGGAAGAGTTAGGAAAGGATGGGAGAAAAAAAAGAGAAACTATTTTACCTCTGTGATTTTTCCACTCAAAAGCCATTGACTCCAGTCTAATCTTGAGAAAAACATCTGCCAAATGCCAATGGAGGGATGGTTTTCAGAATACCTAACCTACAGCTTTCAAAATCATTAAGATCATCAAATACAAGGAAAGCTTGAGAAGCTGTTGTAGCCAAGAAAAACCTAAGAAGACGTGACAAATAAATGTGGTGTGGTGCCCCGGATGGTGTTCTGGAACAAAAGAAGTGTATTTGGTTAAAATTTAAACTAAATCTGAATAATGTGCAGACTTTTGTTAGCACTGTTACTATAACAAAATAACTGAGGCTCTTGGCTCTGCAGGTTCCAGGCCATGGCACTGGCATTGGCTTGGCTTTGCTGAGAACTTCATGGTGGATGGTGTTACAATGGCAGGAGCATGTGTCAGAGGGAGGGATCATTTGGCAAGTCAAAAAGCCAGATTATGATTCAGGGATCAGGCTTGGTCTTTTATAACGCTCTCTTGAGAATGAACTGGGGTCCTAAGAGGACGGCTTAATAATTTCCAAAGGATTGCCCAGGAATTCTCCCAAGGTTTACGCACTAGGCTCCAGCTCTTGAAGGCTTCATCATTTCAACATCACTACATTAGGGACCCAGCTTCTAACATATGGATCCTTAGGCAGCAAACCACATGCAAATACAGCACACAAATACACATCAACCTTGGTTGTAAGTCTAAAACTATAGTAAAATCTAAGTTTATTTGCAAAATGAAGAAAGAATGAGGAAGCTAAAATGAGTTGAATTACTGCAAAATGTGCTAAGTACCTCAGATGAGTTACAGCATCATACCCACTGTATGGAAAAATTTTTTTTTTACTTTTGTTCATTATCTTGGTCAGTTCTTACACCAAACCTGCAATGTGAGGACCATTCTTCCCACATTTGTAGATGAAAACAAAGCAACAAAAATAACACCACTTTAGCTAAGAGAATGCTGTCTGAAATACTGTGAACTAGCTAGCAGGGTAATTGGGATCTTAATTATATTTCAGACTGAGAATATCAAAGTTCAAATGTCATTCTATTTCTCCCAAGAGATTGCAATTCACACAACTGATATGATGTTGAGAGAACAGCTCCCCACATCACATAATTACACGCTGGGATCTTCTTATTTTTTAGACTGCCAACAATTTTTACTTTTGGCTCACACACCCAAAAATAATCATTACAAGTCAGAAGGTAACCGAGCAGTAAGTGAGAAGATGTCTTAAATCCAGAATTGATTTTCCTCACGGAGTTGTTGATGCATAGAGTTCACAGGGCAATGTTAAATCCCTCCACCACCCAAAATGAGAAGTTCGTGGGCAGGTCTGTGTTTCCCTCACAACTTCAAACTCTTCCACACAAAGAATCATTGGCAAAGCTCATTAGCAGCTCTGAGGGATGGAGTTGCCACAGTGACTTCCCTTCTCCTCTAAGTCATCGGTGATTATTAAGTAAGATGTGTTGTGCACATAACGATAAGAATCTGAAATGTAACACTATGGAAGGAAGAAATACCAACAAGAGGATATTTTGTCATAGGTCTCTTTTCTACCTAAAGGCTGCTAGTCCTTTGCAAGAGCTCCATATTTAACTGTGATTGTTTTAAACCATCATAAACATTTTTGGTGAGAGAAAAAGACAGATGACGTACAAGAACAATAGTTTTTTTTGTGTGTGTGGGTACTGGGGGTCGACCTCAGGACCTCGTGCACTAGCAGGTACTTGTGCCGCTGAGCAATATCACCTGCCCTTTTTTCGTATGTGGGTTCCGATAGTCGAACTCAGGACCTCGCGCTTGCCAGGCAGGCGCTTATGCCGCTGAGCTGTCTCACCGGCCCAAGAACAAGAGTCTTAAAGCTTCCAATAATGACTCTAGAGTTCCACCTTTTGGATAGAAAAGAAAGAAAAGCATAAGATGATATTTAAAATTTATTTGTTTTTATTTTATTTTACCAGTCCATGCTTGCCATATGTGACGATCACTCTCTTCCTGGGCAGTTGGTCCATGTACACAACACATCTTAGTTTTTTCATTGTCTTCCTCTCTCCCCCTCCCTCTCCCACCACTGCTTGGTCCCCTTCCTTATGCAAAAGATCCATCTCCCTGTTCCCTGTTATCTTTTATTTTGCTGAATAACCTATTTATATTTGGGGCTAACAACTCCATAACTCTACCCAGCCTCCAGCTCCCTATATCTCACAAGAAAATAGTCACTAATCACTTTTGCCCCATGTGCTGTATTTAATCAAGCATGCTGGTATGGCATTGAATCATTTGCAATAACCAGAACAGAAAGAGCTGGGCAAGGTGACACATGCCTGTGGCCCCAGCACTTGGGACAGTGAGGCAAAAGAATCTTGAATTTGAGGCCATCCTGGACTACATAGGGAGTTTGAAGCATTGTGGAGGGCACAGCAAGAGCTTGTCTCTAAAAACAAATGACAAAGGAGGAAGCAGGTGTTCTGATGGTGTCGCACTGAACAATAATGCAAATCCAGCCATTGTATTCGCTGAGTATAAAGAGGGCGTAATTTGTAATATATAAATGATGAAAGAAGTGTGTTAATTTTAGGGCATGAAGAGAGGTAAATAGATGCTAACAGACATGTAAATATAGGCACAAATCCAGGTGGAAATGGGTAATTTTCATGACTAGACTCAGGCTGTCTTTCCACATGTGAAGTTAGACATGCAGAGAAACCTAACAGCAGCGCTGTGCAAACACCCATAAAAGGAAAGCTTCCTAGGTCTCTGGCTTCGTCCTCCCTCACCTGTGCATCTGTCTCGCCCTCTAGAAAGGCAGGAGGGAAATGGCCCAGCCACACATTGACCTCTACACAAGTCATACCCCAGATTTCAGTAAAGCTAGTGAGACAGAGGCTTGCTCTTAGCAAATCTGGGAGCTTCTGCTACTGCTGTTCCATTTACTGTGGGCTGAGGAGATATTTGTTAAGTGATCTGTTCTAGAACATTGAGGATTATTGTCCAATTTACCTGTCTGTATTTTCCATAACGTTATCCTCGCCTTATGACAAGGAAAAAAAAAAGAAAGAAAGAAAGAAAGAAAGAAAGAAAGAAAGAAAGAAAGAAAGAAAGAAAGAAAGAAAGAAAGAAAGAAAAACTGGGTTAATATTTACCCATCTTTTAGCCTTCAATTTTTCTCCTGGTACCCAGGACTACTTAATGACAACCAGGAAATACTCTCTGTCAGTGAGGTATAATTCATCTGAGTTTGAATGCATTTTAAAACGTGGTGCCCTTTCATTCTCTCTTCACTTCTCAAAGGCTTAAATCCCTCCCAACTCTATTTGCTTTGACCTTTACAATTTGGAGATCATGTTTTTTCCTGTGGAAATGGAACAAGAATGTCAGGATTTGGAGACTTGGACTCTGGTATGTCAGCATCGCACCAGCTCTCAATCATAACTATGAGCTTCCCTTTTATCTTTTTTCTAAACCAAAATTCCACCTGCAAAATACATTTTAATTTCCCTTAGCATTTTTCATAAGCCTGGGATTCAGTGTTCTTACTTTCCCTGACTACGATCCAATCGATGCATATTTTTAAATGTTCTTTCAATTGTCATTGTCATCAGGGAACATCTAGCATTGCCACATGTTCTCACCAACCCCAGAAAGCTGTGACTATCAGCCTAAAACACTGTCATCGGTGTCATGTTAATCACAAAAAATGCCACATTAGTGCTGCATAGTACTGCTTCCTCCTATAAGCAAAACTGTATTTCTTTTCCATTTTAAAATTATTTTTCACTTTTCATTGTGGAAAATATCAAATATATGAAAAGCAAACAGAATGGCATAATGAGCTCTCATGAATCCATCAGGCCACCTCAAAAATCTATGCTCTGCCGTTCTGTAACATCCACACATTTGCCAGCCACAACTGCTATGGAAGTACAGTATGCCATCAGCACCCACGGATTCTACATTTGTGCATTCAACCTACTGTTAGTCAGAAATATTGGGGGAAAATGTGTCAGTACTGAATCTATCAGATCCTATGCTTCTATCTTAGCTTCCTAAAATAAACAATATCATTTACTGACCACTTACACAGCATTTACATTGCATCAGGTATTATAAATCATCTAGAGATGATTTGAAATATATCTGAGAAGGTGCCCATGTTCTGTGGAAGGACTTGAGCACTTTATATGAAGGACCATTTCATATGAAAGACTTGAGCATCCTTGGATTTTGGCATCCACGGGGAGGAAAAGGGGTTACTGACTGTGTAGTTGTTGCAAGTTTATTTTTTTAGATATAGAAAAACACAACAATTAGCTACACAGTTTTGGTGAACGGATACCCCTCTCTCATCCAGAAACTTGTCACTGTGTATAGAACATTTTCTTCTCTTCCCAGTTAATCTTTCTACAAGAGGCAACCACTGTTTTGATAAGTTTTCCCTCTGCTCAGTTCTGCTAGCTCTAGCAGTTGACATGAACCAAAACAGCACAGAAAAAAGTGTGAGGTCTAGCATCATTTATTTCACTATTTTTATGTCTGTGAGCTTCATTCTGCATAAAAGTTGCTCCTTTTGATAGTGTGGTGGTATTGCATTGTGTGAACATGAAAACTGCTATCTTTTCCATTACTGTTGCACATTTAAGTTGCTTCCAGTTTTCAACAATTGCAAAGAAAGTTGTTACGATCATTCCTGTACAATCACATTTCACACATAAACACCTGCCAGTGGAATTTCTCCCTGAAAAGGAAGGTACATAAGTGTATTGATCAGCTTTCCCATTGCTGGGACAAAATACCAGACATCACATCTTGACAGAGGAGAGGTTTGTTTTGGCTCATGGTTTCAGAGGTTTCAGTCCATGGTTGGCTGATTCCAAGGCAGAAACATCATGGCAGAAGTGTGTGGCAGAAGAAAGCTGTTTACTTGATGCTTTCCAGGAAGGGGAGAGTAGAGGAAGAGCCCACAGAGGAAGGGACTAGGGACCAGATTTAGTTCCCAGGAGCATATTCCCATAACCCACTTCCTCCAAAAATTTCCCACCTCCTAATAGCTCATTCAGCTATGAATTCATCAAACCTATTAACGAGGTTAGAGTACTCACAATCTAATCACCTCTCCAGGAGTCTCTTAATCCATTCACATTGACAATTAAGATTAATTGGCACTATATATAATTTGAAAATAATTTGCCTAATTTAGATATGTCATTGGACCATCTAACCAGCAGGCATGAAAGATCTAGTTTCTCCTCCAAACATTTTGTTCCCACCTTTAAAAACGTTAGCCATTCTACTTGCTATGCAAAGGCTGTAATGTTTTGTATTTATTTTCCTAGATGGTTAGTAATGTTGAGCTCTTTTTCATGTGCTTATCAGCTGTTTGTTCATCTTGTGTGAAAATGTATTATTTTGAACAAATGTTATCTACCCAGAAATTATAAAAATAGTATTGTTTTTACTTCAGACCTTCAATGTTAACATCTTTCATGACAATAATGTAATCACTGTGTATAGGAAATTGATGCAATGATATCTAAACCAGAATGTTCTTCTATAAATGAGTGTTAATAAGTAAAAAAAAAATTATATGGTTTAAAACAAAACTAATTTAAAAGGACATAAATAGAATCTTCTCTTACCTACTTACCCTTCTTCCTCATATCTGTTCATCCTTTCTATATTTTCCCAATATTTCTTTATGCATGTATGAATATACGCTATCATTCCCCTTTCCTTCGCAAGATAGTAGCATATTATACAAACTCTTTTCCTGGCCCTCACTTTATTTTTTTCCCAGTGGCTTTCTGAGATTTTACATATCAGCTCCCACAGCACTTTTTCACCCTTTTTACAACTGCATCATATTTTATAGTCTGGGTGTTCTCTAGTTTATGTAACCACATCTACCTTTAAAGATTCCTCCACCCTCACATTTATTAGAGCCATCTTTTATGACAGGGTTATCAGAATTGCTTTCCATTTTGGAATTTCCAATCAGAGACTCATAAGCAGGCAAGTTCTGAAGTGTGAGGTTGACCTCAAAGTTGAAATTAGAACTCTCGCAGCTAAAATCTCAGTTCATTCAGAATAGGCTCTTGAGTTCCAAAGAACAGGGATTGCAGAGATAATGGACAAATGTCCCTGCTAAACTGTTCTGGCAGTAGAACGTGTCACAGATAGCCCCAGCAAATGTGGTGGAGGGACTCACAGAGACCAACTCCAATATCAGGAGAGTCAAGGTAAAACAGAGTTTCCTATTTCCAGGAACTGTTCGCTTATGTATGTGGACCTCTGAAATGGGGACATTTCCCCCATCCCAGGCAGATCTCGGATCACTCCGACACAGACAGAGGGAAGGGATACATGGGCTGTGATGCAGAATTCAAACTAGCAGATCCTTGGGGATATTGAGGTAGCCGAGGAAATTTCTCATCTGCGTTTCTTCTCAAGCATGTCTACCTCCCAGCTATACCGAGGTCTCTGGAGTTTGGTTGGTTCTTCATTCAGCTACAACTCAACCTTGAGGAAATTCCTTGACTTGCTTCTCTTGTTCTCTCCATCATCTATCTTGTCATTTTTTTGTTTTGTTTTGTTTTGTTTTTTTCAGGCTCAATTCTCTCCTGGATACCTACATCATTTCTCCTGCTGAAATCCTGAAATAACTCCCTTTTGTACAGAAGATGAAATTCAAAATCATAGTTGCAGGGCTGGTGATATAGCTCAGCAACATAAGCGCCTGCCTGGCAAGCGCAAGGTCCTCAGTTCGACTCCCGGTACCCACATAAAAAAAAAATCATAGTTGTAGAGATATAAGGTGGAACTCTACATTTCCAAATATGTAAAAATACATAAAATTATATTATTTAAGGGCTGGAGATGTAGCTCAGTGGTAGAGCACTTGCCTGGCATGTGAGGGGCCCTGGCTTTGATCCCCAACACCAAAACAAAAAACAAATTACATTATTTAATAACGCTCACCTATGTTATGAAAGTATAGAGTCACGAATAAGAATACTCAGTTCTAGTTCAGGATTGTGCAAAAGAGAAAAAAGAATATAGATGACTTCATTTCAGATACAGCATTACATTTAAAAAAAGACAGCTTTTTCTTCATCTAGTTCTCCAGAAATAAAACCCATCAACTCCCAGCCCTAGTATTGGTTGCCTGGCTCCCATGTATGGCGTAGGCTGGATGAGCTTGCCTGGTACAAGAGTCCGTATTTATATGATCCCAAGATGTTACAGATGGTGTTGTTTTGGACTAACAATGCTACCAAAAGCATTATCAGCAGCACAAAAGTTTTATTGTGGAAAGTAAGCACAAGCCAAGTTTTCACTCCAAATTCCATCAAGAGCTGGAGAATTGGAACTGTTTTTAATTTAAGCTCAAAGCGGTGAGTGTAAGCATGGGAATAACGCACTAATTCACAAGTCAGTGGGAAATAAGATTTAAAATACACTCTCACAGAGTAGTAGGGGGAGAAGTTGCATTCCTACTGTTTTTCCATTTATTTAATCATTCGAGTGTGGGCTTCTTTGTCCCCCAACTAAGTATTGGAGTTGAAACAAAGGGGAAAACATTTTTCAATCTAGATGGATTAAACTGCATCCTATTTTGCCCCCAAATGTGCAAATGATTAGAACAATTTGATTAACATGTTTTCAGAGAGGTTGAAATAATGTGCTTAACAGGAACACCATGCTGCTGATAAATCCTTTACGTGCAGATGTGACATTTGCATATTGATAGAACTATTATGTAGTCTCTCTTGTTCACTTCTACATTATTCTAAAAGGAATAATACAACTAAGAGGAAAGAAGGAAGGGAGGAAGGAAGGGAGGAAGATAGGGAGGGAGGGAGGAAAGGAATGGAAGGAAAGGGAAGGGAAGGGAAGGGAAGGAGAGAAGAATGAGAGAGAGAAAGAGAGGGAGAATAAACCAGATTTCTCAATCACTAAATCTACCCTATCAAATAGAATACGTGCTTGGGTGGTTGAGGGTGGTTTGCTATTCCTGAAAGATGACTGTTGTGTTTGTTTGCCCAGTGTTTAAGTCAAGAATAAGACAATCTGTTTCTTATTTAGCTGTCATGTCAAATATGCTACCCATACACACAGTTTCATTCTCCAAATGTTTACTGAGCAATTCTTCTCTTGCAGGCTTTTTATAGCCATTGACATGACATGAGATGTGGAAGACATACTACAGAGTCATATCAATTAAGTCTCATTTTAAAGCTGTGAATGGAGAGTTGGTTCATTTGATTCTTTCTGCAAACAGTATAGTTCAAAACCTCTCAATCCTTCACTTCTGAAATAGCTGTGTTTTTCCAGAATGTCTGCAGGGAAGCAGATCGTAAAGATCATAAAGCAAGCAGCTGATGTCTTGTTAGAATTTCCTCTTTTATTGCAGATTTCTTGTGAGGTCAAAATCACATAAAGAAGAAGATGGTGTACTGAAACGGGTATATAGGACTTTAGGAAGACCTGGTGACAGAGTATGGGATACCATGTTATGAGAGGCAAAGGGGATGTGCCCGGTCAGGATGTGAAAGCCACCTGAGTTTAGGGACAGAGGGAACCATTTGTATCCAGGGTCTGAAGGAACAAGGGAAAAGCAGAGTCCAGAAAAACTCAGCCGCCTTCAGCTTCCGTACACAGCCAGCAGTGTGGACGGTCCCCGGGGACAGGGTGAAGAGGATCAGCAGATCCAGTCCCCTAATGGCTCACTCCTGAGCATCCTCCCTGCTCTCCCCAGAAGTCTGTCTGAGGGAAGCAATGGGTAAGGGGGTCTGGTCTTCAGCCCGCTCTATGTCAGCCCACTGAAGCCCGGAGCAGAGTGGAGTGGGCGGTTGGAGGCCTAAAATACGGAACGCCCAGCACAACTTTGAAGCCCCAATGGAGCCTAGTGAGATGCCATCCTGTGCGCTCCACACCTTGGCCCTCAGTCTTCACTCTGCAGTTTTTACCTGGGAGACCATTCCTTGGAGAAGAGGGACATCTATGAGATGACTTCGATTTACCTTACTCTCCGATTATTCTTTCTTCCACATTAGCCTCAAAGAAAGACACACCTTTTCTTTTCCATTTCCCTCGTCCTTATAAGGGTGGTGCCTGCATATCACAGAAGCTCAAAAACTATCCAAAGGAATAATCTGGCATGAATTCAGAAATATCCACGTGAGATGATTAGGTAGGAAGGCAGACCTCACTTAATACAGCAGTATTTTGTTTCAGCGACTTCTCCTCGGTGCTCAGACTTCAGGGCACAGGACTTTGCCCTAAATAAAGTAAACTTAAATAAAGTGCCCATGTCATTGAGTCACACCGCACTCTGCCAGCTCCCAGGAAGATGGAAACATAAGGCGATGCTTAAGATTTGTCAATCATGCACCTTTCCAAAGGCTTTGCTCAAGTCTCTGGAACTTGCCACTGCCCATCTCTCCTTTGCAAAGACCAAGCACCCCAACGTTTGCAAATAAAGAGACTTGGGGAAAAACCCAGAGCCAGCCTATTACAGACAAGCGCTGCTGGAGCTGATTTTCGACACTGTGTAGAAAACAGGGCCATGCTTTATGATGATAGAATTTCCCTTACATAATTTCATGGGCTTACAATATCAGCCTCCTACGATGGCCTGCAAAACACACGGTGAATTTCCATCTCTCCATCTGCAAGAAATAAAGAAACAAAGGAAGGAAAGAAGGAAGGAGGAAAGGAAGGAAGTAAAGAGGAAGGGAGGGAGGGGAATTCCCACTCTTAGGACCCATGTCAGGTGTCCTGATGTTATTATTTTTTTCCTCTTCCCTTGATCCCCACAAAAAACTCTTATGTGGAGTATAAATCAAGAGTAAGATGCCCACAGAACCCTGAGGAGAAAATCTTTATCTTCCTTGAATTTCTACCAGGCTGGAAGGTTCAGGGTAGTGTCACTTGCTACGATTTACATTAAGAAAATGATAGAAGTGTCTCAGAAGAAAACACGCTCTGTATCATCAAATTTGCTTTCCCAAACTACCTATATGCCTAGGCTATCTCCTTCATCTGGATCCATACGTGTGCACACACACATACACACACACACACACACACACACACACAGTATTACCCCTTCTCCCGGGGCAAGTATATTCTCCACTCATATTACTGGTTCTGAGGCCAAGATCTGAGGGTGTACCCTGAGTTCCACTCTTGCAAGTAAGATAAGCAGAATGACAAGGGTTAAGGGGACAACTGTGGAGACAATCAGAACAAATAAGCCCAAAGAGCATCCCAAAATGAGCAGATTGCATCTGTATTCTTTCTGTTTGAGTCCCTCTAGGTACCAGGGACTCTCAATGGATAAACAGCAGGGAACCAAAGAAGATGAAATCCTTACCTTCAAGTGCTTACATTGTAGAAGGGGACTACAGTTGATAATCACAATAAATAAGTAAATTACACAGTAATCTGAACTTGATGAATGTTATGGAGGAAAACAGAGGTGAACAAAGAGGCAAGTTTTACCCTTAAGAGTTGTTATGGACGAAGATTGAGCACACCTTTCCAACGTATTCCCACGTGTCGTGTGGTATTACCCTTCTGTTCTTTTCTTTTAGTCTCAAATACAAAAACATGGCAAACAAACTACTTTGTGGGGAAAACAGCATTCTACATTTAAAGAATACTATGGTAGCCAGGGTATTTGAAGGAGCCAGAGAGAGTATCATTTTGCACCTCTGAGAGAATTTTCTGTGTGTTTAAAAATTTAAATCTGAAACTATTTCTTTTGGTCAAAAAATTTGTAAATAGAATTTAAAATAGAGAAAAAGGATCCACTTTGAAGTAAAGTTGTTCAGCTTGGCACAAAGGAGCCTCTTAGGAGTTTAAATCCTAATGAAATGCCCATATCGGCTCTATTCAATAAAAGTTTCTGAAGCTAATTTTCTTTCTGTTTCTTTGCTTTTTTTCTTTTTTTGTTTGTTTGTTTGTTTTCCTTTCCTTTTCTTCACTTCACTTTGCTTTTTGTCTCAAACCCATAATTCTCCTGCCTCAGCCTTCCAGGTACCTGGATGACAGGCAGGCACCACCATACCCTACTCCACATTTTCTTTAACTGAGCTTTCCAATGTGGTAGCTATTAGCACGTTCAGCAGTTAGTCACATGTGACTATTGCATGCAACGAGTAGTTCATGCAACTACTGGACCAAGTTTTACATCTTTATTTATTTATTTTTTGTCAGAGAGGGACGAGGAATCCAACTGAGGACCTCCCACTTGCCAGGCAGGCACCCTGCCGCTGAGCTGTATCCCCCACCCAAACAACCTTATTTTTAATCCACGTAGATTGGAGTCACTGCATGTGCACAGTAGCTGACATACTAACACACAGGGGTCCATATGCTGTCTACCCCATTGGCGTGTGAGAATTTGACTCTGCTGTCCGATGCCCTTGTGCGGGTCGTGGTATATTTTATAAGGAATCCACAGATAAACCAGTCTCATTTCCACCCAGTGCACTTCAGCCCCGCTTAATCAGTTTGATTAAAGTGAGTATTGATCCACAGCAAAGGCCAAGCATAACACTATGCTCAGGAGATGCAGAGATGAAGGATTCTGTGTCCTTGTGTGTCTCACTGAGTCCTTTCAGCACACCCCAGATCCCTCTTGCTCTTACCTGCATTCGGTAGCATCAACCAACATGGGTCTCTACTTGTCTACCCTCCTTCTCTGTCCAGCCAGATAAATGTTAATCAGTAGAAGTTCTTTCAACCTAGTTTATGATTAGGTGTTAAAGGGCCCCATAAAAGGAAGCCTAAATGCAGGCAGCAGCGACCTTTATCCCACTGACTGCACGATATCATGTCAGAGAGAAAAATGAACCAAAGATATTTCTCAGGAGTGGTTAATCAAAGTTTCCCACATATGCAAAAGCTGATGGTTAAAAAAAATATCAACGCTTTTAGCTTCTCCTCTGACATGACTGACATCAGTTAACCCCCTTCTAGCTAATAGATAAAAGATAAACTGGAGTGCTAGAGTTGACTGGCTTCCTAGCAGCAGCCCCGAAGATGAAAAACGTAATTTTCTTGGGAAGCATCCCTGGAAAACCCAGCAAGGGTTAGAGATAAGAGCAAATAACACAGATGAGGCAGGAAGGGTCCGTACAGCAAGCCAGAGGTCCATATGGCCTCTTTCCATGCAGAACAATTCTACTAAAAAGAGCGGTCACCAAGCTTCTCTGTGCACCCATTTGGGTGACGAAGTGGAATGGAAATATTTCCACGTGCTCTTAGTCATTAGGTCAGCGCTGCCTCTGGAAGATTCTAGAGTCCCTGGAACTTCCTTCTCTCCTTCCACACAGGAAAGGCATCCTGCAGACATCCGAGTCTCTGGGGATGAAATGGAGCCTGAGAGATTGTGCAGACTGATGCCACCTTGAAAACAGTCCCAGAGAAGCCTATTCTTATGGTGCAAAATACAGAAGTCCTTTTGGGAAGAAAACAGGAAATTCAGTGGAAAAGAGCATGCAAGGAAGTGGGGGTTTCTACTGCCCTACCCTAGCATTATGTCATTCACAGTGTTTGACCTCAGACAGCGGTGAATGGCCAAGAAGGAGATGGGTCATGTGACCACTGCGCTTTGGTTTCCAAGAACCTACAAAGCAAAGTGCACACATCTGACACCTTCTCTGAATGGAGCTCTGGATCCACACCTTCCTGCTTAACCAAACTCTGGAAGCCAAACGTGAAGCGAGAATCCACACTCTGGAGACCCTGATCCAGAATACTGGGTGGCAGCTACAGCACCAAGCCAGAGATCCACGGAGCCTCGGGAAATGAAAATTCATGGAAATGCTGCAAGAAGGGAAAGTTGTTTGGAGTAGTGAGCAAAAGGATCCCAGCTGGGGACGTTTATAAGATCATGCATGATTTAATTTAACTTTAACATTGTTAGGCAGAAAGTTAGGCATTAGCAGGTGGCCAGGGTATATTGAAAAGCAACGAAGATATGATTTTTTCCCCTTTTTCTTTCCATCAATTTCTGGGTCATTAGCTATAGATAAAGTCCATATGAGCTTGAGGTTTCAAAAGGTAGCCCAAGAGGATGTATCCTTCTCTGATCTCACTGATAAGGTCCAGGGTCTGTAGAAAGCCCAAATCATGGGTGAGAAACTGGGACAAGAATCTCAAGTTCTCAAAAAAATTAAAGGAGATATTGCCCTAAGGAGTAAACAGGGACCAAATGCTCTCTGAAGAAGGTAAGCACAGACCACTTTATCTGTACAAGAACAGGGACATTCAAAAAAGGAAATGATGTTCCTTGAAAGACCCAGACCCTGTTAATGATATAAACATAACCAGAGATCTGAGACCTCATTCAGTTCATCTGCCATCTTGAAAGTTGTCCATTTTCACACTTGAAATTATTCTCCCTCCCTCCCTCTCTCTGCCCCCCAGTCTCTGAATCTCTATCATTTTGCAATACACTCTACCTATACTTAATATGATGACCTATGTGTCTTCCCTGAATATTTGGTCAAAGACACAAAGAATCTGGGTGTGTTTTCTGGTTCCTTAGGACGTTAGGACCCAACTTTCTGGTAACAACTTGACCACATTACAATTTAATGGAATGTGACGGAATTTGTGATATCCACTCAGCATGGGCTATATTCAAAGCTATGCCAGCACATCAGGCAAACTCTCTGGCTTCTGCACCCTTCACCCTGGCTTATTTTAATAGCTATGCAATAACAGCCTGTTTGCATTTCAAAGTGAACAGAAAATATATTCTATTTCCCAAATTGCTTCCATTACACAGTCTCTCGCCAGCATATCTGAGAAAAAAAAAAAACATGTGTTTTCTCAGGAGATCACAAACTGCTTGCATTTATGAGTGTTTTGGTTTTTCTATGAAGAATTTAAGGACATGCAAGAGGGAGTGGGTAATAAAGATTTTTTTGTTTTGTTTTTTGGTTAGAAAAAATAAATCCAACAAAGAACAGCACATTTACTAGCCTTGCCCACTGTGGGAAGAATTGGGCAGTAGATGTAGTACTAATCTGGTTTGAGGTGGGAATCAGCGTATAAGATTTCTTTTGAAAGACATGGTACTGTGGTGAGTTTGGAAAATATGTTCCTTGGAGGGGAATCTGAGTGCTTTGGCAATCCCCCAAGATCATTCTGAGAAGATGAATAAATTATAGTTTTGGAATTGGGTGGTTGTTTTAAGAATCAAACAGTTACAAAGTCAGGGTGAAGTTCAGAATTTGGAGTTTTTGGGCTTCCAAGCATGTAAGCTTCTATGGACAATTTAAACAGAATGATTGCCATTCCAATCTGTCTCCCTTCTTCCTCCCTTCCTTCTTCCTTCTTTCCTTCCTTCCTTCCTCTCTACTCTTTTCCTTTTCTCCATTTTCTTCCATACTAGTGGGTGAACCCATGGTCTTCATACTGACCTATATCCCCAGCACTTTTCTTTAATTTTTGAGACAGGGTCTCTCTAAGTCACTAAATTTCTCAGACAGGGCTCAAACTTGGGATCTTCCTGCCTCAGAATTCCAGAGTGCTGGGATTATAGGTGTGCACCACGACAACTGGTGGTTTCTTTTCTTATAGTATTTTACTTATAGAATTTCTATGGAATGTATTATGTAACCTTTGAAAATACAATAAGAGGCAACCAAAGCAATAATACAAAATAAGAACCTACCCCTCCCCCCCAAAAAACCCTGAAACTATCATGAAAGAATTTAGAGTGTGATGGAGGGGCAGTTTCTACCTGGGGACTGGGGCAGGTGGAAAAAGGATAAAGTCCTCTAGAGTGAAGAAAGCCCCCATTGTCCACCTGGGTGGAAGCTTTGTAGGCATAAGTTTAAAAAAGTTATCTCAGCAGACAAAAAAATATTTGCACTTTGTAGAATTTTACACTTGAATGGAAATAGGAATTTTAAAAATAAAAATATAAATGCCTTTGTTATGGGTTGTGTCTAGATATCCTCCCAAAGTCTCATGTGCTCGTAGGTGGGGCTTTTCAAAGCTGGCTGGCCCTAGGGTGTGTGACACTGGGATTCAGTGTATGTGGTACTAGATTAGTCCATTGATTCCTTTAGCATAAATCTGAGTGTGGATAATGGGGAGGCACTGCCAGGGTGTGGCTTGCACCACCCAAAAGGTTTGTAGCCTGGATGGGATAAAAGGGAAAGGGAGGCTTGCTGCTGCTGCTGCTGCTACTTCAACTACTTTGCTGGCTCCTGCCTGCTCTGCCACGGACTGTTTCGCTTCTGCCTTGGACCCAGCTGACTATAGACCTTTACAAACTGTGATCCAAAATAAAATTTTTCTCCTTTAAGTTGTGGGTGTTGGGTATTTCTTCTCAGCAATGAGAAAAGTGACTAAGACACCTTGGTCTTACCACACTGCAGAAATTTCTGTACAGCTCCTTTCATCTCTGCTTTGTATGTGTGACAGTGTGAACATTTCTTTATGTGTAGGGTGTGTGTAACTGCATAAACATACAATTTCTAGTCACTTTTCCTCTTGATGATAAAATAAACATGTCATCCTGTCATTAAACATTCTTCTGCATTATGCATTGTAGAGATGTTAATATTCCACTGTAAGATTTTAAGCCACTCCCTATAGTAAAGCATTTAGGTGATTCTGTGTTTTTAACCATTGTAAAAAACACTAATAAACATACGTGTAGCTCATTATATATTCAGCGTGCTGGTGCTTTGCTGTAGAGTTAAAAATATTCATCTGTCATTGTAAATTGCCTCCCCTATTAAATCTGCTGCTGAGCCCACAGAATAAGGGAGCCACAGTTTAATGCCGGGTGTAACTATTTTGTATCTGAGTGTTGAAAAGAAAACCATATTTTCCTAGCAGGAGAAAAGGTTAGTTTGAGGAAGAAATGGAAGAAAATAAAGAAGGCCTCCCTCCCCGTTTTTCTGCTGGTGTATATAGCAATACATCTTTTTAATGGAGTTTCCATTTTTAAAACCCATTAGCCATCTGGGAGATTTTTTTCAATGATTTGAGAGGTTACAGTCGGGATGAGATTTTTCTCATAAATAACCAAAGCCGGTTCCACAGGCATAAAAAGCCTTTCTTATTTTTTTTAATGAGTCATATTATTAAAGCAATTATTCCCTAAAGCAACCAGCATAGTTTATTTTTCTTATTTTTTATTATTAGTAAGTAAAGAAGGGCACAGTCTGATGCCAAAGAAAGCCAAGAGGATTTCAAGGGAGAATAAAACTTTGAAACCAGATTTGAGGGTGGTTGACTTGGTGAACAGCAAAGAAAATAGCAAAGCAAAAAGCAATGTGAGTAATGCTATTGTCCTCCATGCAGGAAGCAGGTGGCCCATTCTTTCTTCCTGGGCTGTCATCATGGATATGGTTGGTATCATCTTGGATACCACTGTATATCTGAACTTGCAGAAAGGGAGCGACATAGAGATATTAAGGCAAAGTTCATTCTGATTTCTGATCAGATGAGGAAGAGTGTGTCTTTCATGTCCACAGTAGAAACTGCAGAGTGGTCCACCTTTGCAAATGGTGGCTATGGGGAGCCCCGTGCCAATGCCTGTCCCTCCCCTGTCATTCTTCCTTGAGTGACACCTCTTTTTTGTACAAAAGTGAGGACTAAATTCTCCAGAAGATAATATGGTTCAAGCAAGAAAAGTAATTCAGTGAACAGCCAAAAAACACAACTGGTATTCTCTAGATCTTGAGAATCAGTTTGGCACAAGGCTTTTTGATGGAAGAAAGGAAGTATAGAGGAAGACTTCAAGAAATATTAGATATGCCACGTGGTCTAAAGCAGGGTTTGCTAACCCTATCCTAAGGACACCTTGTGCCTGGTAATTCTTTGTCATGGGGCCTGTCCTTAGTATTGTACGATGTTTAGCAGTATCCCTGGTCTCCAACCACTAGATGCCAGCTCCTCTCTGGAGTGACAGCCAAGACTGTCCCCAGACATTACAATATTCCCTGGGAATGCACCAGCCACTCCCAGTTCCCAGTCATTGTGCTACAAACTTGATTTCCACATAGTATAGTCTGTGTCAGAAAGGAGGAATTGCAAAATGTTTGAAGAGAATAGAAAATAATTCTGCTGAGCTTTGAAGGAAAATATAACAACAAAGGCAGTGTTATGGCTGGATTGTGAAAACAGGATTTTCCACCAACAGGAAAAAAGCTAATCTATGTACAAGGAACAAGGCAGATCTAGGAATATCTTTGGAAGGCTTGGGTGCACAGCAATCCAGGAAAATGGGTGAAGCTTTGGGGGAATACTGGAGGTAATTGCATAGCCTACTGTATATTCCTGGAAATCTGAATGGGAAATGTGAGTATTACTCCCCAGAAAATAAAAGGGTACTGAAGGTTCTTAAACAAGGGGGAGAGAATAATAATAGAAGCCAATGGTGTGACTTAGAAAATTGTTTGGTAATGCAGAGATTTCTTTGAATTTAGGACAGATGACAGGCTTAAGAAAACCATTAGGTGGCCATTGCAAGAGTCGAGAAAATTGATGTCTTGCTTAAGTAAAATGAAAACATGTTAACATGGAAAGTACAAGGGGGAAATGATTGCTCCACTTACTGGATCGGGGGAACATTTAGATGAAAGACAACTTGTAAGTGAAAATCTTCAAGAAATCCCTCCTTTTTTTCTCTACCATGCTAAATTTCAGTACATAATTACATTTGCATCCCACTTTTAAATTAGTAAACCTAGGAAAAAGATTTTGCAATCTGAATTCTTTTCATACATGCAATTTTTAAATGTGTGTGTGTGTGTGTGCACACGCACGCATGTTGGGGGAAAGGAGAAAAACTGTGAGATCCATGTTCATGGAATAAAGCAGTTTAAAAACACATTAGGCCTAGGTGTAGTGGTACGGACCCTTAATCCCAGCATTCTGGGAGCTGAGGCAATAGGAGCCCAAGTTCAAACTCAGCCTGGGCAACTTAGCAACCTAGCAAGACACTGTGTCAAAGTAAGAAATTAAAGGAGGCTGGGGATGTAGCTCAGTGTGAAGGGCCCCCATTCAATCCCCAGTACTACAAAAGCGAACAAACAAACAAACAGTATTCAATCTGATCTGGCATCCCAGAAATGTAAATAGGAAATGTTTTCTCTATGTAGCCCTTGTGCAGTATTTTGTTGTTGTTTTGTTCTTTTTTAATGTGGGTACCGGGAGTCGAACTCAGGACCTTGACAGCAGGCACTTGTGGCGCTAAGCAATATCACCGGCCCCTTTTTATCTTTTATGTGGGTACCGGGAGTCGAACTCAGGACCTCATGCTTGCCAGGCAGGCGCTTATGCATCTGAGCCATCTCACCAGCCCCCTTGTGCAGTTTTGTGCTGACTTTAAAACACTACACATGAAAGATCCTCCTTTGTCCTGCATGAATCTACAACATCAGCATGATATCAGCTTTCAATTCTGCGTTTGCTGCTAAATTTCTAAATCTCAGGAAGCAATTTTAATTTAAATTTCTCAGTAGTAATCACTCCGTTATTGCCTGCTGAAGATTTCTAGTTGACCACCTCATTCCCATTGTTAACTAGCTTACGCATTCTTGCATAACCTATTGCTAACACCTCCATGTGGAAGACTGTGAGGACTCTAGGCAAAATTTTTCCAAAAAGTGTGAATCTCAGTGACAAAACAAGCAAACTACCGTCTCCAGTGAGCTGAACGGATGCTCTAGTTTTGCTCAGGAGTGAAGCTCTAACTTTCAAATCACTTCTGAATTTTAATGCCATCATTCACAGTGGGCTCCTGGGTAGATGGCTTTGTTCTAACCGACTTGAATTCATGTTCGCTCTGAATTCCAGTGAGTTATTACAATATGGCTTCAATTTAGACATTATGAAGGACACATCACATCTACTTTTAGGAGAATGATTTTCAAACTGTGCTCCCAGGGTGGATGGAAGAGGGGGGGCATTGGGCGGTGGAGAAGCGCAGAGCAGAGAGCAGAGAGGAGAGGTTTAATTTCTTTTACATATTGGCCATAGTCTAAAGAGATTTCAGTGATGACTACATACTGGATGAGTGTTCCAGAAATAGACTTGTCCCCTTAATCATACACTGAGTAGAGGCTCTAATTATGGGATTCCAAAATAGACATGGGAAATGAATTTGCATCTCACATTTATTTTGTTCTCTGATCTTCACTGAATGATACAGGATAATGTCATGACTGTAACACTGCAAAGGAGTAATCCTGGATTAGGACTCAGGTGGTTTCCAACAGGCTCTGTAAAATGAGTTTAGCATTATCTACCCCAAGTTCCTGTGCTGAAGGTTGTGAATACCAGATTAAATATTAATTTTAAAAAGACTTTGTAAGCTGTAAATGACTGGCTATGGGACGGTGAGATTTAAGCAAAAATCCCCAGAAGTCATCAATGTATAATTCTTCTTCCCAGAAGTTAGTGATATTATATCTCTGATATCTTCCATAGTTTTGTATAAGAAATCAAAATATTTATTCAATGCTTTCAGTGTTAAGAGTTCAGCAATTTTCTCAGAATCATCTACGAGACACAGCATTCCCAGAGCAATGTCTGTATTTCGGTGAGATTTGAAATGAATGGTGCATTGAAACTGGATCTATTTGCCTTATCCCATAGTTCCCCAGAAACCATTTCTATATTAAAGGTGAGCCCCTTAGGATTTTTCAAGGAGAACTCAGACAATCGGAATGGGAAAGAATTTTCCATGTGCCCATTTTTCTTGCCCAGTAATACTTTCACTTTTCCAATGGCAAGGCTTGCTTGGGACCACAGGCATCTACCACATACTGTAGATTACCCATCAAAGGCAAAAAAAATGGGGACAAAATGCCAGGGTCAAAAGTCATTTTCATTTAAAACTAGCAGCTGGGCACACATCTGTAATCCCAGCACTCTAGAGGCTGAGGCAGGAGGATCCTGACTTCAAGGCCAACCTGGGTGATACAATAGGACCTTGTTTCAAAACAAACAGACAAATAAATGGCAAAGTCAGACATAATACCTAAAATTAAGAACACCATGGAATCCCTATGACTCTTTCAAGACATCTAGTTGGATTGGTAGAAAGCTCTATCTGCCTCAGAATGTCAGGCAGAAAATACACATTCTGAAAAACCAAGTTAGAAGGGTGTTCACTGGAATTGCACACATTCATACATCAATATGCGATAGTTAGAAATTAATTATTAATGAATGTCCTCCCTGTCTGGTGATAATGCAAAAAGTCATTGTTTATTTATTCAATGAATATGCGTATATCCTACATGTGTGTCAAGAACCCACAAACTAGAAATGCAGCAGTGCACAAAATAGATGAAAAATTCCAGTTCATGCAAGTTTCCACCTTGTGGGTAACACCAGGTAGCTGTGCCAGGGGAACTTTATTAAAAGAGAGATACTAACTTCTACCGGCACCTCTGTCAGGTAGATATCCACCTATGAACATTAACCTGGTTTTACTCATACTGTTTCTCCTACTACACAAAAGGGACTACTATCTCCAGATAGCATATATGTTATAGTTGGCCTTCTATACTGAAGGGTTCTGCTTACTCAGATTTCAAGCAATTGTGGATTGAAAATATTCCAAAAAGTTTGCATGTATACTGAACACATACAGACATTTTTCCTTGTCATTATTCCATATGAGTGAAATATAACAACTACATTGTTATAGGTGTTATAAGTAAGCCAGAGATGATCAAAAGTATAGGAGAGGGGCAACCCATTCAGGACCCCTCCTGTCTCTCAGGAGCTATTCCCATTCCCCATTCCTATTCCCCATTCTTTTTCTCCAAAAAATTTTCCTACTTTTAAAAATAAAAGTATAGGAGAGGATATGCATAGAAGTTTATGCAAATATAATGCCTTTTTTATACAAGGGACTTGAGCATCCATGAATTTTGGCATCTGCAGGAGCTCGTGGAATCAATCCCCATAGACACTGAGGTACAACTTTCTATCTGTACACTACAGGATATGCTAGGCGGTTCAGACAGCTGACTCGTCTTGTAGAGTTACAATTTCCATGTTAATTTCAGAACAACAAGCTCATTCCTCTCACTTCTGGTATCTTCTTCACTATACCCCACGGGAAGCCCAAGTTCACTTTGTCCAGTACAAAATTCATTTTACTTCCTCAACCAGCAATTTTTCTCCTTTCTCATTTAATGGTGGTGCCATTCATCTTGCTGGAAATCAATCTCTCTCTCTCTCTCTCTCTCTCTCTCTCTCTCTCTCTCTCTCTCACTGGGGATTGAATCCAGATCCTTCTCACTGAGCTACATCACCAGACCTTTTAAATTTTATGTTGAGACAGGGTCTTGCTACATCATAGAATCACCCAGGTTGGGCTCAGACTTGCGATCCTCCTGCCTGTGGTCTTTTTTAAACCCACATATCACCTAATACCCGCTGTTTAAAACCTTCCAGTGACTTTCTTACCTAATAAAAGTCAAGTGCTTTCCCTGGTCTTCCCATCTCCCCTCTTAGCTTGGGTTTGCCTCTCTGACCAGTGCTCCTTCAGCAACTGCTCACTCACTCCTCCGAGTTACCTACCAGACCAGAGCCCCTACTCCCAACTCTGGACAGGTCCTGTTTGTAGAATGCCTTCCCTCTACTCGACTCAGTGGAGCTCTGTCCTCAGCTTTCAGGACCCGGCAGCACTGTGTGTTCCTGAGTGCTCCAACTGCATCCTTGTTAAAACCACTCTAACCCCTGTGCCTGGCAGCTTTGGTTACTCACCATCATTCATCCTACCAAACACACAGTACTCTAAACACCTTCCTGTCTCTCTTACTGGACAGTTATCACTACCCATGGAAAGCATTCAAGTCATTTACTCTCTCCTACATATGGTCCAGCTCTTACTCTGAGTAGATAGATGCCCTATTCAGAAAAGCTTGGTGGAAATCACGAGTTGGATACAAATCACCTCTTTAAAATGTCAGGGTGCATATACCAAAGGAGACTTCACTATTAATAATAGTGCTCCAGCCAAACGCATCTAGAAGCAGATTCCTTGTGAATTGTAAATCTCTCCCTCAAGAAATAGTTCTGAAGATGTTAATGCATTCTGTACTTCTAGAACAATTCCCTATCAAAAGTCCATTGCTTTGGAATTTTGCTCCACAAAAATCGGTGGCAAACTAGGAAGATGTTTGCTGTACACTGAGCTGTCTGCTCAAGAGAGGAAGCCACACAGCATATCTCAGTGCATCCCATGAGCAAAGATTAAAGAAAGTGAGGGAATTCTCAGGAACTTATCCAATAGGAGCACTGCTTATCGAAGCCAAATTCAAATCCTCATTAATAGTAAAAAATATTTCATAAAACTTTCCAAACTAAGGGAGCTTGGGGGAAGCCATGCACAGCTAGGTGGTTTTCAAGGTCACTTGTTCCTGGGCAAATCTGATTTTTGCATCCCCTGGAATTGCTTGCTATTGGCCTCTTTATGTCTTCGCATGACTGTTGTTTCCCTTGCTCCAAAACACAGGAAACATTTCATTCTGCACCACAGGAAAGCAAAGAAGGGCACCTGCTTGGGAATGCCATAAAGAGTGGACAAGTGAGATGTGTAATAAGAGAAAATGTGTCATATAGACTTATTTCATTGGCAATAGAGGCAAATGACAGAAATAAAGAAGACTGAAACACACAGAGAGTGAGAGATCAATGTTCCTTCAAGTGCCCAAGTGTTAAAAATATCTTATTAGTCATCTAAATATTAATTTAGCAATGTTTAAAGTATGACCATTAACAGAGGAATGGATAAAGAAAATGTGGTATTTACACATGGTGGAGTACGACTCTGCCATAACAAAGGACAAACTTGAGTCATTTGTAGGAAAAAGGTTGTTCCTAGAGACCAAAATGTTAAATGAAATAAATAAGACACACAACCTTAAATATCTCATAATTTCTCTTATATGAGAAGCCCAAAGCATAGGTAAATTATAGAGCAAAATAAAAGAAAAAATAATAGGAAACAGGAAGCTCAATATTTTGCCAATGGAAAGGCAGCCGAGGAGAGGAGAGGAAGGGTTCTAGAAAGAATTAAGATGCGTCATGTACGGTACCAACACCCTGTGATGGATGTCATCAATAGGAACTGCAAACTTGTATTAATACAGGAAGATTTAAAAAATAAAACCCATGGGCTTCAGAAAACTGATCTACTCTGCATATGTCTGGGTTGAAAAATCAGTCTCCCTCACATACAGGCATCGACAGATAGACATTCCTCCACATGCACGTGCCCACGTTCAGACTATGCCTTCAGAGTGGAGATCGCACAGAGAGAGAAAGACAGATCAGGAGGGCCGTTGGTCTGCGTTGCTCACACATTGTGAGACTTTAAACATCTCGATCTCCCTACTCTTCTGTTCTTCATCTGAGACAAGCAGAAAAGGTCTTGCACCAGATATTTAAGGCTCACGAACTCAAGCACTGATGACATTCAGCAGGACGATATACATGGGTCTTTAAAGGGCTCCATGCAAGACCAGAGGGTGTCCTGGAGCCTGTGGCACCCTGGACACATGTGTCATAGTCAGATTTGGACTCGTGCAATGATAAGGTGTTTCCTATTAGGATTTTTGGCTCCTATTCTGGATATTTCCTTTCCAAATAATAAGCTTAACATATACAAGGGAAGACTTAACTATCAATTTCTTTGCAAAGCGTTCAACAGTCCTTGTTTGTATTGTCACTGTCGCTGTTCACATTGTAGCTTCACTTGGCCAAGACACTTGGGTGCAGAGAACACAATCTGTTAGATAGTTAAGGCAGGGAAGGAACTATGGGGAAACAACTCGCAGTCCTTGGAAAGCACGCAACAGCAGATGCAAAAATGTGCATGGTGGAGTAACTCCTTAGGGCCACGGTGCAGAATCCCCAGCAAAGGAGCTGCTCAATCACCTTTTGCAAAGCTGACTTCAAAATCGCACTCACTGTATGACCATACTGAAAACTGCTACTCCGGAATGCAGTGTTTCTTGGCCATTGACACCAGGGAAGTGAAAGCCTGGGTCCTCTGTGTATTGATTGCTTGTTACTTTACAAACAGAATTTTAAGGAGGGATTTTGTAAAATAACAAGGTGACACAGTGGAGGCTGTGAGCCACCACCAATGGTCATATGTAGAGCTATGTCAGAACAATGTTCATCACTTGTGGCTGTTAACTTCAAGGCTGGGGCTTTAAAGATGAGCAGTGGGTGTATTTCTGCTTTGGGAACTTTCAGAGAGAAATGACTGGCCCATATGATGGTGAGTGATGGTCTTGGTGATATCTTTCTTGGGTAAATTACTCATCCTGGGGAAGTTTGATAATGTGGCTTTGGGGATTTGACCTTGCACAAAAGCTGATAGATTGATAGATAGCAGCTTAATTACTATTCGGGCAAATTGAGTTATCACCTAAAACATAAAGGGCTCTGTAAGACAGAGAGGGTTTTAAGAGGTCTATGTTACTGACATGAGGAAATACAGTGCAGCAAGAAAAGCTTTCAAGCTAGAGAAAAAGAGAACAAGAGAATAAGGAAGAAGTGAAGGAAGGAGAGAGGAAGGGAAGAAAAGAGAGACAAGTTTCTTACGTTAGGAAATATACAAACATTAATTGTTAAAGGAAAATGATTCATTTGGTCATACAAGGTAATTTTTTCCCCAAAATTATAGATTTTGTTTTCCCATTCAGTATACAGGAAACACGCATGTGTAAGTAGTCAAAGGAGTATTCGCTGTGGGCAAACTTAAGAAACTCTCGAATCTTACCCAGTTTCTCTTTTCAGGGCACTGTAATTCCACAGTCATGAAATTTTCTTCTAGATGAAGATTTCTCAGATTTGGCAAAATTGTTCACACTGCATGGTTCTCTAATGCCTCATACCCTGCTTCTTGCATCCTTCATTTATTTCAATAACCGTATTACCTAATTGAAACCTCGAGACACTTGAATTTGTGACCTTTCAATACTCTGACGAAGGCCTCTTTCTAGTTCAGATGAGAATATTTTAGGTCTCGGTCAACCTTTATTTGGCTGGAGGAACGGCTGTCCTGCAGTTTCTAGGATCCTGTGCTTCTACCTATAAGATATTAGTGGCCTCCTGTCCTTCCCCAAACTGTAAACCAACCAAATGTGGCTAAATGTCCATCAGAAGGTAAGGGAGACAGTGTCTTGCCCCATCTGGAAATCCCTTTCCTAGATTTAGCATCAAAGGGAAAATACTTTCTTTTAGTATCACATCCTGAAAATAGAGAGAAGACAAAAAATTTCCTTCTCTGTTCTTAGTCATCTTGTTTCAAAGACATCAGCAAGGAAAAAATAAATATTATTCCTTAAAACTGTTGCTGTCAGCTAATTAAGATGGAGTCAGACTGATCATTTGGGCTCTGTCAGTGCAGGTGGTAAGTCTAGGGGGAAATCCCATTGTTACTTTCCTGGTCCCCAGCATGGGACTTGTTAAACGAGGCATGTGGCCACCACTCTCAACCTCTGCTTGCATCTGCTTCACACACTTCTCTTTGGTGGAAATTTTCTCCCAAATTCGACAAATGTCTCATTTCATTTTTATGGTCGTTTCTTTTCTTTTAAAGAAAGACCGGAGTGGTTAAAACATCAGAACACACATTCATGCTGGAAGATCAGATAATATGGGTACGTTGTCCAACGACAGTTTCCCATTTCGCATTAGGGCGCCAAATTACGTACACGTTTAGCGCTCACAGAGGTCTTTGTAGGACTATCGAGCCTCCTCACGTGCCTAACAGATGTAAGTCACAGAGGTTTTTAAATGTTAGATAGGAAATTGTGACAACGCTAGGTGCTTTTAATCTTGGATGGGTATATTTTCTTATCAGTTCTGTCTGGAATTACAGATCCTGTGGAGAAAAGCTGTTGGGTTGGGCCTGAGAAGCAGAACCATAAAAAAACATGAGATTGTGTCTGTGTGCCTTTTGGAGGGCTGAAGGGACTGGGCTTTGTCGACCATCAAACCTTTTGTTCTTTTTTGACACCTTCACTCAGAGCTCTGTGAAAACAAATACTCCACACAATCTATGACACCCCGGAGAATCCATCTGCATGTAATTAATTTTCTTGCTTATATTATGAGACCATTTGCAAGCTGTTGGGAAGCCAGTGTTTGTCCTTTGAAATCATGTTTTAAACACTCAGTCCTAGCTGTCTCTTACTATGATGGATGCCAGGGGAGATATCTATTTTATCTGAAATATTGGCACTTGACTGAAGAGAAGATCAATATCATGCATTGCTAATGACAAACAAGGCATATTTGGAAAAGGGCAGTGGATTCCTGGATTATGTCTGCCTTGCTGGGGTAATTTAGAGCCAGCTTTCATGTGGTTTCTAGTGACTGTCAACACTAAGCTTTGAGACATGTCTGGGCCAGCCATCCTACAAATATAGATGGTTAACTTGCCTGTAATGCACAAAGATCAGCGTGGCTTCTGCCACATCTTCTACACTTTGCCTTTACCTAAAGAATGAGCCATGACACCAGTGAGGGCTGAGATCACTAGAACCAGAGCCATCCACAACCCCAAGTTTGTGATTCTTCCAACTTCCAGGGCTTTTGTATGTGCAAGATTTCCTTCCATGCCTCCTTGGTTGGATAGTCTAGTAGCTGGCAAAATAACAAATGTAATTCAGAAAAAAATCAAGAGATTCCTGGGTCATAAACTTATTATGACCTGGCATGGCAGGGATTTATAGAATATAGCATTCATAATCATAAATCCATAATGTAATCATTTACAGGTTACACAATACATAATCAAGCATGGCATATTTTAAACTAGAGCTTCTCAGGTTTGGATGGAAAGGAAGCCCTTCCAAAATTTCCCAACCTCAAGTGAAACTGTTCCCACTTGAGAAACTATCTCCCTCTCCTCTATTACATGAGGGAGTTACTATTCACATGTGAAAGTAGGAACTAGGCAACACAGAAAAGCGCTCATAGATCCTTCGACTTGTCCCAAACTTTCTTAGTAAGATTCACCATGTATTTGTTTATTTCTCCTTATATTTCATCCTAAGATTAAAAAAAATCTACCCACCCCACACATGTTTCCCAAGAGACGGAAGATGTGCTTTTCCTCAGACTTACTATTGTTTGCAGTGTGTTGGTGTTGGTATCTTCTCAGAGTTACAGAGATGAGACGGAAGTTCCTATGTGAAACACCTAACTTGGTCTTCCATGCCCATTATATTTTCCTATGTCCAAGCTGCTAGTCCAATCCACATAGCTACCATGCTTTCTGAATTTCTATATAGATGGGCACATGCAAACGGCCATCAGATGTCTTTCTTGTCTTTGATATTTTCAGCAATGCTTTGAGACAGACAGTGTAATCCTCATTGTACCTAATACTCAATAGGATTCACTGTGTACCAAGCACAGTCATGAGCGTAACATGGTTGGGGTGTGGTCCATTGTGATTTATGTCTTGGTCCCCAGGATGGTCTAGTCGAAGAAAGCTAGGTCACTGGAGTCATACCCTTCAAGTTATTGCATGATTCCCATCTCTCTTTTGGACTTCCTGTTTGTCATTGTAAGCTCTTACACACACACACACACACACTACTATGATGTGCTACCATCTGCCACCCTCCCCAGAAGACAAACCAGTGGTGTTCTACCTGATCTTGGACTTTGAACACCCAAAAATTTATAACTTCATGAAGTTTACTGCCTCAGATATTTTGTTATAGTGATGAAAAGCTGACCAATATACCTATGCACTCAGGATATGTTTGCAAGAACTCTAATTAATTCAAAGAAAGAAACTAAGAAATTGTGGCAGAGAGGGGTGAAAATGCTTGTTGCAAATGATAATATTCATGATGTAGTGGAGTTATGATTAGAAACAGATATCTACAAGGCTCATGCATTTAATCCATGGCCCATGGGCATTTCCACCCTTTCTCTCCATTCCCCACTCATTCTTCTCGCAACTTGCTGTCCTTGGCTGTATTTACCTGTTGATTCGAAGGCTTTTAAGGAGTACAGGGTAGATGTCAGGATGTGGGTCAAATACAGAGTGAATTAGAAAGATACAAGCCTGGCTTCATATGGTTAGTACGTGGGTTGTGAACTAAAAAACCACACAGACTGTTACAATCAATACCATTGTAGTCTACCACAGCAAAACCATAGTAGACACAGAGAACACAGAATTCAGCCAAGAGGGATGGGGTGGATGCTTCCAAGCAGAAATTACATTTCTGCTGAGATCTAATGTTAGAATCCAAGTGAAAGAGCTATGCAGCATGTTCCAAGAAGAGGCCATGACATTTGGAATGAGAACTAGTTATAATTAAGTGACCAGAGAAAAGCCAGTACATCTGAAATATGAATTGAATGTGTGTTTATGGGATTGTATGGCCAGACAGGAAAGCTGGACATCAATAGATGAGGTTATAGGGGGAAATTAAAATGGGGAATGCACATCAAAGCTGAAATCTGGTGCCATAAAAAATCCAGAGTCACTGACTTCTGAAGGAGGCTGAATAGGAGGTAAGAATAAAGGGGTCTCCTCCTCATCTTGTCAGTAGGCACACTGTGGTTTGGCTCTCCTTTCTACATTTCAGTTCTTCTCTTCCCCTTTAGAAGGTCACAGATCCATGGATGCCTCGCCCCACCCCACCAAGCTCTGCCTGTGAATTGCTGGTAAAGATCCTCCAGCTCTTCCCTCACTAGAATATTCTCTCGAACCCATCTCAGTATCTTGCCTTTTTTCTCAAAACATTCCTCCGTCTTCATCTCCATGGTCCTCCGGTTGTAGGACTTGGGTTTGCTGCCACGATCAGAGAAGATGGCTACAAAAATGGTTGCCAGAGGATATCTGAAGAAGAATTGGATGTTGGAAGATACATATGTGCTCCCTTAGTAGCCAAGGGAATCAGGGCATTTTTGACCACCTGGTCAATTTCATGCATGGATTCAACAGAGACCCTCCTGGTAAATTCTTCTTTTATATTGTGAGTCATTTATTCATTTTTATTGATCACCCACATTGAGGAAGACATTGTATTCTTAAGGAATTCTGGGAGAAATATCCTAATGGCATGCAGTAAATACATGGTATTTTAGACCATATTTTTGTTGACTTATATCCATCTCAAGGGGGGCCCGTCATTTTTACTTCTCTGTATTTTTCTAGATTTTTGTAACAATTTGAAAGGTTTCCCTTTGGAATGTCATTGTCATGGTTTATCAACACCGGATTTCTTGAAAGGATGTCAGTGCATTGGAGGAAAATTGCTACAAGAACACAGAAATGCCTGACATAATTCAGGCTCTCTATACTCCAGTCCCAATTTCTATGTGGCACTGTCTCTCCTATAGGGTAGATGTTAAAATGGAATGGACCAAAATAATAGAAAGGAAGAAAGGGGAATTTTAAGGAAAAAAAAAAGAAGTAATGGAGTAATGATTACTGAGCCCATTTATAAGTCAGTAGACATCCTGGGTCTGGGGGATGTCATAGTAATTAGATAGAGACCTTGCCTTTGAAAAGTTCATGCTCAATTCTTTGATCAAATTCAGGTAGTTTGATTGATCCCTCTGGATCAATCGAGATGCCAGTATAACTATTTATTGGATTCTTTCAGAAACTGGTAAAATCTTCTCAAGGCAATCTCACCCCAAATTTCATCTCCAGTGAAATAGCCCAGGCACAGAAAAACAAATGCTGAATAGTCTCATTGCTATCATTTATCACTCATTTGTGGGAGAGCTAAAAAGTGTTTATTTCATAGAAGTACAGAGTAGACCTGTGATCAGTAGAGGTTAGAAGGGTTCAGTCAAAATGGGTTAGATAGAGGAATAGCTGTCAAAATGTAGTTAGATAAGAGGAATAAATTCTGGGATCCTATAGCCTAGTTGGGTGACTCTAGCTTACACCAATTTGTTATATATTTAATAAAGAACTAGAATAGAAGAGCTCTAAACTTCCCTGCACACATAAATGATAAATGTTTGAGGATATGGATGTGCTAATCATCTTGACTTGATCATTATACAATGTATGTACATATTATTGATGTATATTCCATTAATATGTGGAGTTATGTGTTAATGAAAAATACACACATATGTAGTCAGTTTTTTAAAGAAAATTCAGCCAATGGAAAAAAGATACAACCAGTCAATTTGAAGTTGTATCTTTGGATACACATATGAATTCTTGTATTTAGGCATTATACTACAAGACTATGTTCCCATGACAAATTAATTATTACCAGATTATACATTTGTGTGTTTTCTTGGAGAGCACCTATAATTTTTTAATATTGAGGGCATATTCATAATGTGCTAGGTATTTTACATTGTTAATGATTTAATGGTTAGAAAAATACCTAGTCTGTGTTATTTTCAGCAATTTTACAGATGAGAGAACTGAACTTACAGAGATGTTGAAGAATCTTCTGGCTTTGCGAGAGGCAGAGTGGAACCTGACATGAATTTCTCTGTCTACAGTTACATCCTCCATGAATTATGGATACAAAAGATGCGCATCGATACATGCTTAGGTGTGTTAAACTCTGGTGTGCTTTCTACGCGCAAACGATGCTGATGAAAATTCACCCACACCTCGCATATTATGTATATTTGTGATTTTATTATCATCCAACAGAGTTTACTATTTTTTCTAAATATTAGCATTTCAAAAGTGTTTACATTCTTAAAGAAGGAGAAAACTGAATCCCAGAGTTAGAAACACAGGATGCATTCAACAACTACTTGCAAAACGAGTTGAATTCCACTCGCAAAGATATATTCATCATCCCCAATACATACCCACCTTGTAAAAGCAAAGAGAAGATCTCTGAGACATAGAATTAAATCTCTTTTCACCATTTAATATAATTCTTTTAAAAATTCAGCTTGCACTCTTAGCAGCTACTCTTCTCAAGTGTGTAGACTTCAGAGGCCTGAATATGTATACTAAGCTCCCGGCTTTATTTATGTACATCTGTGGTGTTACGGCTGATACTGTATCAATCCAGCCCTTTATAGCTGCTCATATTCAGTGAAGATGAGTGGATACATGCTGTATTCTGGCTTTAGAGAGACAGAGAGTTACTGGCAGGCGTGTTCTGTGTCTCCTTTCTCTCCAGTAGTGAATGAGTTTAGGTGATGTACGAATATGGGTACATGAGCACCTGGGCTGATTTGCAGGTTCAAAAACAGTAAATTATCTTCAAAAGGGAGTATAAAAATTGTAACAGCAAATGTGTCCTTCCTGAGCCCTTCTTCCTTGGCCCCCTACGACTGCTCCATGGAGCCCATCGACCTGTCCATCCCCAAGAACTGCAGGAAAGGAGACAAGGACGCAGCTGTTCCTGGGGAAGCCAAGAAGCCAGAGCAGCAAGGGGGAAGCCCTGAGCAGCTGGCTTCCTGTTCACCACCCTGCTCCACCCTGCCGCCAGCTTTGGGGCCCAGCGGGACCCTAGAAAGCCCCACTGCTGCTGTGGTGGCAGCCACCACAGCTGCCCCACTGGACCCCCACGCCCAGCCCCTCCAAGGCTCTGTGCAGCTGGCCGTGCCCATCTACTCCCCAGCTCTCGTCAACAGCTCTCCCATCCTGGGCAGCTCTGCCCTCATAAGCAGCTCTGCTCTCCTGAGCAGCCCGGCACTGCTGCGGCCACTGCGGCCCAAGCCCCCACTTCTCTTGCCAAAGCCCCCTGTGACAGAAGAGCTGCCCCCGCTGGCCTCTATTGCCCAGATCATCTCATCTGTGGCCTCAGCCCCCACCCTGCTGAAAACCACCAAGGTGGCCAACCCAGGGCCCTCGAGCACCAGCAGTAGCGTGGCAGCTGTGGACAGCTTAGGAGGTGCCATCCCCAGAGCTGCTGCCACACCCACTAACGTCGCAAGCCCGAAAGAGTCCAGCGACCTGCTCCCTGTGGCCAGCAGCCCAGAGGCGGCCTCCCCCACTGAGCAGGGCCTGGCCAGCTCCTCCAAGAAGAGGGGCCGCAAGAAGGGGATGAGGAACCGGACCTGTGCCAACAGCAGTGGAGTGGACCTGGACTCCAGCGGGGAGTTTGCCAGCATTGAGAAGATGCTGGCCACCACGGACACCAACAAGTTCAGCCCATTTCTGCAGACTGCAGAGGATGACACTCAGGAGGAGGAGGCTGAGGGCCCTGCCGACCACCACGGGCCCAGTGATGAGGAGCAGGGTGGGCCACCCGAGGACAAGCTGCTGAGAGCAAAGCGGAACTCCTACGCCAACTGCCTGCAGAAGATCAACTGTCCCCACTGTCCCCGGGTCTTCCCTTGGGCCAGCTCCCTGCAGAGGCACATGCTCACACACACTGATAGCCAGTCGGACGCCGAGATGCCGGCCCCAGCTGGAGAGGTGCTGGATCTCACAGCGCGGGACCGCGAGCAGCCTGGCCAGGCCCCAGAGGAGCTCCCTGAGGAGGAGGCCGAGGCAGAGGTGGCCTCCCCTGCACCTGGGGAGGAGGAGGCACTCGAGGAGAAGCAGGAGCTGGAGGAAGAGCATGGCACAGAGGAGAACACCGCGGATGCAGATGGCCTGGAGGAAGACGCGGCCAGCAACAAGAGCCTGGACCTGGACTTTGCCAGCAAGCTGATGGACTTCAAGCTGGCCGAGGGTGAGGCGGGCACTGTGGGTAGCCAGGGCGCAGCCCCACAGGACCAGAAGCACACCTGCGACACCTGCGGGAAGAGCTTCAAGTTCCTGGGCACCCTGAGCTGCCACCGGAAGGCACACGGCCACCAGGAGCACAGGGATGAGAAGGAAGCACTGCAGCCGGAAGGCGAGGGCCCGCCACCTGCACCTGAGTGCGAGGAGAAGCCTTTGGAGCCCTCGGCAGGGCACCAAGCCCTGGGCGCCAGGGAGGCCTCAGTGGAGAAGCAGAATGAGGAGACAGAGGGCCCCTCTGACGGGGAGGGCACAGGTGAGAGGAAGTCCTCGGAGAAGAGTGACGATGACAAGAAACCAAAGACAGACTCCCCCAAAAGTGTGGCCAGCAAGGCTGACAAGAGGAAGAAGGTCTGCAGCGTGTGCAACAAGCGCTTCTGGTCTCTGCAGGACCTCACCCGGCACATGAGGTCCCACACAGGGGAAAGACCATACAAGTGCCAGACCTGCGAGCCAACCTTCACCTTGAAGCACAGCCTCGTTCGGCACCAGCGAATCCACCAGAAAGCCAGGCATGGGAAGCACCATGGGAAGGACAGTGACAAGGACGAGCGGGCCGAGGAGGACAGCGAGGGCGAGTCCACCCACAGCGGCAACAATGCCGCATCGGAAAACCAGGCCGAGGTGGCTCCTGGCACCAGCAGCCACGCGGCCATCACCCGGAGCCGGAAGGAGGGCTTGGCCAGCACCGGGAAGGATTGCAGCCGCCGCGAGAAGGCCACAGCCGGGTGTTCAGTAGAGCCGGGCCGGGGCACCCCCAAGGAGCAGGCGTCTCCCAGGGACCCGGGCCCGGAGAGCCCCGCGGCCCTCGTGCAGGACCTGCTAGAGCTGTGTAGCAAGCGGCCGGCGCGCCCCATCCTGGCCACTGACAGCGCCTCGCAGCTTCTGGGGATGGAGTGACCGCCACTCTATCGCCTCCCTCAGCACACAGCCAGCAGAGCATCCGCTCTGTGCTCCTGAGGTGTCCTCGGTGTCGTTTGGCTGCCGGGGAGCGAGAGAGGGCAGGAGGGAGACAGCAACGTGCGGCCGACAGCTGTGCCACAGCCTTACGCGTGCCTGCGCGCGAGGCCAGCGCGGCCAGTGCCAGTGCCTGTGCCTTAACTACTTACGGATCCGTCACCGTGGGTGTGGTTTCTCCCAGAAGGACTTTTTAGCAAAACAGAGGTTTTAATGAATTGTTCGGGGAGGACCTCTTCATCTAAGCATTAACGTTACCTTTTGTATTGGTATTTGTGCGCTTGTTTTTGTTAATTTGTGATCGTACTGTTTGTTCTGTGAGCTGGAAACAGAAGAAAAAAAACATGCCGTTGGATACCCATAGCCAATAACTGGAAGAAAATGATGTGAATTTCATGTCATGACCAGAGCGGAAGTGGATGCCATGCTGATTTCTCAAACGGACCTTTTCTCTTTCTCCATGCATTGCATACGGGAGCTGTGTTCCGGTCCTTGGTAGCACAGGATGTGGTCGGTGAAGGTTGCGATGCTACTCAAGCCAAAACCAGGAAAGATCTGTAGCCTCGACCTCATACGTGTTTCCATTCTTCCCACGTTAGAGATAGTTACGTCCAAGTTTCAAAGCATCCATTCCTAATTTACAGAGAAGAGGTGCCTCCCCGGCCACTTAACCTCCGGAAGACGGGCCTGGATGTTAGCTAGTCGACTCCCCTCCCCATTCCGTATATGTTGTTATTAATATTATTATTATTATTATTATTGTTTTTAGTTCACCAGTTTGCTGGGCTCTGCAGTCAGCAGAAACACATGGGCAATATTTGTCCTGGGAGACCTGTGCCACCCCCACCCCGTCCCCGAGTGTGTGTGCCGGAAGCTCTCCCAGCGCTGCAGTGACAGCTCCTCTACTGTACCCAGACAAGCCCTCCTTCCGCGAGTGCGGGACCCAGTGCGCCGCGGGTCCTCCGGAGCTGGACACCAGGGCCCCGCCCAGGGAGCTGCCCCACGGCTTCGGAGGAGACCGGGTGGCGACGGGCACCTTCTCACGAGCCCCGTGCCCGGCCTTCCTGCCAAGCCTAGTGCAGGCCTCGCCCCAGCTATGCTACTGTCATTTAAAAAGCAAGGAAATATTACTACTGGTAATAAAACTACGCAAGCAAGGTGTAAGATGAAAGAGTCACGTTTCCCTTCCTGCGAAGTGGGCGGTGCTTGAAGATAGACACGCTGTGGCTCGTTCACCGCCTGGCCTGAACCCCTCGCGCGAAAAGGCAGAATTCCTTTTATTGTTGAGCACCCCACATGAGGAGTAGTCCCCTCTCTGTAGCCACCACAGTGACAAAAAATAAATGATATTGTAGCTGACCTCATGCTCGGCACCCTGCGCTCCAGCCAGCCCTGAGGGTGCCTGAGCCGGCCTGCTGCCCGCGAGCCTCCCTGAGGAGGACGCCCCTGTGCCCGGCCTTGCCCCTGCCCTGTCCCTCCTCCTCGCTTCTCGTGCACAGGGACAGCGAGCCCCATACCCCCCCACCGGGGTCCAGCAGGAAAAGCGCAGCCACCCTGACTTCACAGGAAGTTCTTGAGGTAGTGAGAAGCGATGTCTTTGCAGGTGGAAGGAAAAAGCTGAGGTATATATGATTAACTGTATTCAGGATGTGTGAACCAGGCTAAAATGAGGTTTTATTTACTGTAGAGGTGAATGCACATCAGAACCAATGATCCCTTGGTGTCTTCTAAGTTAAAACCAGTTCACGCATCCCTTAGTTGTTTTTTATTATTATTACAATTGTTGTTGTTTTCGTTGTTATTATTTTGGGTTTCTTGTGTTTTGTTTTTCTTCACAACTCTCCACACTAAACTCGCAATATTGTGGGGAGAAGCCAGGACTAAACTCTACGCTGAGGTGAGATGTAGCAGGGGTCGGCTCCCAGCGCCTGCATAGCCGGGGCTGCCGCTCGCAATGATCACTATTGATTTAAAGCTTTATTTAGCCTGGATCTATACCCTCGTAGTCAATAAGGTCTTGCCACATTTTATTAAGTGAGGTTGAGAGATGTATTATTTGTTTGTTGTTCTGCCCCCTCCCCCAATATTAAACTGTGAAATTTGTGATTTGTTTTTGTTTAAAACGCTGGGTGAATCATAGCTTAGTTTGCATGTCCAGCTAATTTGTTTCAATACATTTTGTTTGATTCTCTTTCTCCTTCTCTCAGGGCTTTTACAAAAAAAAAAAAAAAAAATTATATATATATATATATATATATATATATATATATGGATCTTCTGAAAAGTTTTTTGAGGTGCAAGTTGTTTTCTCTTCTGTTTTTCTCTTTGATTAATGGACATAATGCTGAGATTCAATCACTACATGAAACACCTGGCTGTGAGAACAGAACAAAACGCCCCAAGGAGCTGTTTCCAAACAGGTCCAGAAGCTCCGTGACAGTCGGATGCCAGACAGATTCATCCTCCATCGTCTCTTTCCGCCTCTCTCTTCAAGAAGGAAGTTGATCCTAGTGATTTCAGCCCATGCATTAAACAGGAAGCAATAATAAGTAGAATTCATATTTTTCTAAAGGGAACTTAAAAACTGCTGCTACATGTTATGTACAAAATTGGTTTATGCCACATGAACAGAGAATCACAAGTTTGGTTTTGGTACTTTTTGTTCCTCTTTGTACTCAGTTGTATAGAACTTCCAAATCCAGAATGAAAAGAAAGCTGTTCTGTATTGAACCATCTAAGCAATAAATGTTATATTTTAAAAATGAAAAAAAAAATTGTAACAGCAAACTCTAACTGTAGTCTAGAAATATAGATTTGAGAATCCCGGTTAAATTTAATGATAGTCATTCCATGGTCTATATCCATACCAAATGATGACACTGTACACCTCAGGCATATACAATTTTACTTGTCGATTTTACATCAATAAAGCAGGGGGGTTCAGAGGCAGTGGTGTAAGCACTGTGGAAATCAGTCTGAAGATTCTTCAAAAAACTAAAATTAGAGTTTCTACTTCACCCAGTCGTAACTCTTCTGTTTTTTCCAAAAAAAGTTAAAGACAAGATATCACAGTTGATACATGCATACTCATGTTTATACCAGCACAACCATAAGAGTTCAATTTTGGAGGCAGCCTATATGTCCATCAATGGATGAATGGATAAAGAAAATCTGGTATTGCCGGATGTGGTGGCGCATGACTGTAATCCCAGGATTTGGGATGCAGAGGCAGTAGTGTCGCTGTGGAGTTCGAGGGAACCCTGGGTTACATAGTGAGTTCAAGGCCAGCCTGCACTACAAAGTGAGACCCTGTCTAAAAAAACAAAGAAAATGTGGTATTGACACACGACAGAGCACTACTCTGCCATAAAGAACAAATGAGTCATTTGTAGAAAAGTGGACGCACCTTGAGAACATAACGCTAAGTGAAATAAATCAGAAATTTAAGATTAACTACTGTGTAGTTTCTCTTACAAGAGAAACCCAAAGTATAAAATATTTAGGAGCAAAATAAAAGATAGATGATAGAAACAAGGAGACAGACTTTGTAGAGATGGGAAGGGATTCTGGGGACTGGGGGAGACCAGAGCAAAGAGAAAGAGAGGGAAAGAAAGGAGAGAGGAAGAAAAGGAGGGAGCGGGGAAGGGAGAGGAGGACAGAAGAAGGGAAAGGAAAGGAAAAAGAAGTAAAAAGCATCAAGATGCAATGTGCATATGCACCAATTCCCCAAAATGAATGTGTTTAATATGAATCACACACATATACCAATAAAAAAGGGAAGAGAAAGAAAAGAAGCAAAGAAAAGAAAAGAGGGCGGGGATGAAGGAAGAAAAGAAAAAAAAACAGAAAAGAAAAGAAAGGAAGGAAAGAAGGAAGGGAGGGAGGGAGGGAGGGAGAAAGAAAGAAAGAAAGAAAGAAAGAAAGAAAGAAAGAAAGAAAGAAAGAAAGAAAGAAAGAAAGAAAGAAAAAGAAAGAAAGAAAGAAAGAGAAAGAAAAAAAGAAGGAAAGGGAGGTGAAAACCAGCTTCAGTTCAATTTACAAGTCGCCACCATCATTGTTGCTGTTAGTGGCTAAACACAAATCAATATCCTTGACCAGCAGACTAAGTTTCCAGAATATATGGAGCAGATCTGTTTTTCCTCCTCACCTTTGCCATCTATGGCATTATACATACTCATGTGACATGGCACAAAACAAGTGCACAGCTGTGCATACAAGTATGCACATGGTATTGTAAACAGCTAAGGACGTAATCATTTTTACCAGCGTGTGTACTGAAAACCCAGCATAACACGAGATTGTGCAACATATATACGTGAAGTGAGTGCAATTAACTTCAAGAGTTATTATTAGTGTTATCGGTGTAAATGCTCAGGAAATACTCATTAAATGCATCGGGTTAAGTGTCTAACACCCTAAGTGCTCTGTCACCCAGCATGCTGCAGCCAAGCAGGCACTGTTCTTTTTTTGTCAACTTCGGCCCTGGAAATAGAACCAAACTGTGCAAGAGCAAATTGAACAGGACAGGCATGTAGATCCAGGTCTGCTTGCCACATAAAATGACAAGAAACATTTCCTCACAGAAATGAGGCACACGGGGTTGCCTCACACAAAAAACACTCTAATGGCATGGGTCACAGACAATGGAGAATAACATCTGAAAGGACAAGGAGGGATTTCCTGCCTTCCCCCCACGCCCCCCAGCCCTCGCTGGGACAAAAGTAAGCAAAACGTGGCCCTTGCTTGTTCTGCACTTAAACTTTAACAGGATACACACACACACACACACACGCACTTTATTCATACAGATAAATAATAATTTAATGCAAATACTGCTTCAAATCAGGATGGATGCAAAACTGTCCATAAAGAACCCAAAATTTGAAATAAAGACTCACTGATTTTTTTCCTTTGCCTTAAACTCCAATTTGCTTCTCTCTGAGTCGCTATTGTTCCTGTCTTTCATGTCAAAGTTTCATGTTTTATTCTTCAAGGATGTTTCGTGATTTTTATTTTTGAAAAATATCACATTAGCGTATTATGTGTCAATGACAGAGCTAAATTTTGCAATGCAAGTGGTCAATAAATTAGAAACCACTCACCATACCTTAACTCGTATCCTGTTACCAATCCCCCTGAAAAATCGGAAAACCCCAGCACTGCCTCAAAAATATTTCTGGCATATTTAGAAAGAAATGAAGTACTCCAAGAAAAGTAGATTTTTGTTAAATGACAGAATAGTAGATTTGAAATGTATGTTCATAGTGTATCTCAATGCTGTTTCCTTTTACACGCACATGCACATACACACATACAAAGAATCTCAGAGCTTAATCAAAATTATTTGCATTTAAATCTGAATAATTGTTTTTAGAAGGCTCTGCTTTGAGTAACTAATTAAAGAACAACTCATAATCAGATTTCCATCCTGGAAGATCTGCTGAGGATGTATTTTTCATACACAAGTAGGAGAAATTCCCATTTGAGAATAATATACACTTAAAAGCTGAATCAACAGTAGTCTTGCACCCATTTCTTACGCTTAATAATTGACACAATTAGAGCAACTTTAGTCAAGAGAATTCCCAATCTTCATTGTTTTTTGTCAGTCTTGTGAATTTTATTAATTTTTATTTTTAGTAGTATAAGTTTGTAGTACATAATAATTACATTCCTCATTCAACTCGGTCCCCCTCCATTTGCAAAAAGATCTATCTCCCTATTTCTTATTATCTGTCTTATATTTTGCTTTTTCATTTATTTACACTTTGGATTTCTCCTACAAGAGAAATCATGCAATATTGAAATTTGAGTCCCTCATGTATTTTCCTTGATATTATGATCTCCAGGTGTATCCATTTTCCTACAAATGACTCAAATTTATCTTTCTTCGTGGCAGGGTAGTACTCCATAATATATAAATACCACATTTTCTTTATCCATCTATCTGTTGGTAGACATATATGCTGCTTCCAAGATTGAGCTATTAAGAGTTGTGCTGGTGTAAGCATGCGTATGCATGGATCACTATAATATTATTTGTCTTTTGAGAAGATACCTAGAAGGGGAATAGCTGAGTCAGATGGAATTTCTAGCTTTCCTTTTGGAGGAATCTCCACACTGATTTCCATAGTGGTTGTACCATTTTACATTCCCACTGGTAATGTAGATGTGTTCCTTCGTAGCATTGGTTATTATACATTAAAAATGTTCACCATCTCTGGCCGTTAGAGAAATGTGAATTATAATCACAGTGACATTACATCTAACCACAGAAAGAATCGCTATCGTCAAGAAATTAAATCATAACAAATGTGATTTTGTAATTTTCCAAAGCCTGACCAACATTCACATTTCCAAATAACTTCTAATGTTTCACTGACTTTCCTTATCTTTTGTTTTTATATCTGTGTAAGTGGATCTTTCTGAATGTTACCACTTTTATTAAAAGTCACCTTGTCTTACACACGTAATTTTATGTACACTCTGTATCAACTCCTCCTCCAAACCTTATAGAATTTGTCTTTAGGACATAATTATCATTTATTTTTGTATGTGTAGGCTGTAGCTCTCCAATTATTTTGCAAGCACTTTGTGGATTAGGCTTAAGTGCTTTAATAGCCCACTTACTCTGGTTTTAAAACAAAGTGTTAACAAGGTATTTCCACTATAAAATTGATATAGGAACTCTAAACGTTTCCATTTATTTTTTAAATTGAGAGCCACAGTATAGAAAATTAAGGACCATGAACTACCACAGTTCTGCTCTTTCCTCACTTTAGTTAATGTACAAGCATTCTCTCAAATATTGTATTGAATTGGAGGGATTTTTTTTTTTTAAATCCATTGTGTGAGAATGTTACAGATTTTAAGCATATGGCAAAAGCAAACTTTTTTTTCTCCCTGGCAGATGAAAGGAATATAAAACAACAGATTGGCTTTCTGGGCATGAATTTCAGGTTGAAAGAAATATAGAGTCACATATGATAGATGAGAAGGGAAAAAAACCCAAATTCTCATGAATCATGAGTAATATCGAAGTGCTAAACTATGGAGGTTTCATCCCTAGAAAATATATAGCAAGCAAAAGTTGCACATTTGATTTCCATCAATTTCTTTTTCTCATCTAGCTTAGTAAACACTTTATGTGGAATATTCCATGCCGTCTATCTGTTTTAGCAACATACCTCCACATATTTTATTTGGTTAAATCTGTGAAAGCCAAAAGCTATGATAGATATGCCTAGCTGATCTGGAAGAATGGTGATGTTGGTTAATTTATGGATGAGGCAATATAGCCTTGCCTTGGTACGTTGTATAATTCTTCACAATGATAGATATTCTGTACATACATACAGCAATATATTCATGCTTATGTTTCTCTTAGTTCCAGAGTATTTTTTGATTTATTTCTCCATTGGAGCCAATTGGTCATTTTTGCTCCTTGCAAAACTTCTTTTATTTTCTTCTAATATATAATTTTCTCACTCTTACTACACATTTTCACCTATTTTCAAACACAGAATTTTTCTTTACGGTCTATCCCAAATGCATATCTTTGATACATGTCAACATGTCCGTCATAAGCTACACACATCAAGCACATATGAACATATTCCCTTTTGCTCCTATTTAAAAGTTTCTGTAGATCATGAATACATTTGCAGCCGATAATCAATAGCTTTCAATTTCACCACACAGATTTCTTAAGAGCCTGTTGATGGTATGTTGCTAACAGCCCACAGGCGAGGTGGCTGTGCTACTGTAATATTCCAAGCAATGCCATCCTTATCCTCAGGCCAACTAAAACACCTATAACTTTAGGAATCGTCTCTTGGTTGGCTCAAGTCACTGGGCATTTAAGGCGATCATATACTGCCATTAGGATACAGTACTATACCTACATATGCAGTGAATTATTCTTCTGCTACATATTTTGCCCTGCACACAAGCCTGCATGACTTGCTTGTTTTCCAAGCTTTGCCAAAAATAAATCTGTTCCTAGGCTGTCTCATTTGATTGTCATCAGTAACTTACACGCTTAACGCTATTTCAATCAGTCAAGAGTCTCTTAATCTTGACAATCTAAAAACCTAGAGTCTGGGGTTGGAAATAAGGAGAATCTAAGGGATCAGAAAATTGTAGAAAGGCAGAAAGCTTCTCCCTTTCCTTTTTCTTTTTCTTTTTTTCTTTTTCTTTTTCTAATGCATTAAAGATTTAGCCGTGCATGCATGGATGGAATTATCCTATTGTGTACACTCCACGCACGTGTATGGACCAAGTTGGAACATAAAATTTGTCTTAGGTTTGAAGGCCACCGTCCTCTGTTCCTATAGTGACAAATAACAGAAAGCACATTTCTAGAGAGTACATGTGAAAGATTCAAATGCCACTGAGCAGAACAAGCCAGATGGCCACACTAATTTCCAGTGGGCAAGAAACACCGTGTGTCACAAAGGAGATAGTTAGAATATTTATAAACAGGCTTTATGACCACTGAATTGTGTTTTCCTTTGGATTCTTCTTAGATTGTGTTTGTTTACTTATTTGGAAGAACACAACTTTATATTTTAATTCGCTTGACTATATCAAATGTTTTCTTTGTGGGTAAGCTTTTTGTGTGTTATTTAAACATGTTTTTTAATACTTGAGAGCCATAATACTCCCATCTGTCATCTTCTAAGTATTTTGGACTTTTGCTTTTTGCATTTATCCCAATTGGAGTTGTATGTAGTGTATGGTGTGAAGTAATGATTATGGTGGATATTTTCAGTATTTCTTTTCTTTCTTTTTTTTTTTAAGAGTAGGAAAGATTAATCCCTTGAAGACATTGGTGTAGGCAAAGACTTTATGAATAAAAACTCAACTGCACGGGAACTATCCCAAAGAATCAATAACTGGGATCTCATCTTATTTAAAAGCTTTTGCACAGCAAGAGAAACTACCAACAGAGTGAAAAGACAACCCACAATGTGAGAAAAAATGTTTGGCAGCTGTTCTTCAGACAAAGGATTACTATCGAGAACATATAAAGAACTCAAAAAAATCAGACCTCCCAAATTTAAAGACCCACTCCAAAAATGGGCATCTGAGATGAATACACATTTCTCAGATGAAGAAATACTAATGGCAAATAAATATACAAAAAAATGTGCAACATCACTAGTCATTCGAGAGATGGAAATTAAAACAACACTGAGATACCATCTCACTCCAGAAAGAATGGCTACTATAAAGAAATCAACTAATAACAAATGCTGGAGGGGCTGTGGGGAAAAAGGAACCCTTCTTCACTGTTGGTGGGAGTGTCGACTGGTACAGCCACTGTGGAAGTCAGTGTGGAGATTCCTCAGAAAACTAGGGTTGGAGGTCCCATTTGACCCAGCTGTTCCCCTTCTGGGCATCTTCCCAGAAGAATTAAAAACATCGTACCACAGTGATATATGTGCACCCATGTTTATAGCAGCACAATTTGTAATAGCCAGATCTTGGAAACAACCCAAATGCCCATCAACTGAGGAATGGATAAGAAAGATGTGGTATTTTTATACAATGGAGTACTATTCAGCCATAAAGAAGAATAAACTGGAGACTTTTATAGGTAAATGGATGCAACTCGAGAAAATACTCATAAGTGAAATAAAGCAGACGCACATGTGTAAGCATCGTATTGTCTCTCTAGTGTGAGAAACTGAAAGAGTAAATAAGATCCAAAATGTACAATAGACACAGTGAATCAAAAAGAAACTGGTCAATAGGAAAGAGAGACTGGAATAGGGAAAAGAAAGAAGGGAAAGGGGAAAAAATTGTATATATATATAAGATGGTTAAGATAGATACACTACCAATTTTACTTAGTTCATTGAAGAGTAAGGTTTGAGCCAATAATGTTTGGACAATTGAATGCTAATGTCTGGTATCCTGAATAACTAACTTAAAGATAATAATACGTAATGCATTGACCATTGTTACCCTCATATTATGTTGTTTTGAAAATTTGTTCTTTTTTTGATTTGTTTTGTTTTTTCTTCTCTTTAAAATAAATAAATAAATAAATAAATAATTTCTAGATGTTTCATAATACCTAACACAACATAAATGCTATGCGAGTAGTTGTTATATTGTTTAGGAAATAGTGCCAAAGAAAATTCTGTACATGTTCAGGAAAGATGCAGTTTTTAAAGATTTTTGATTTGCCATTATGTGAATGTAGAATTAGAGGATATAGAGGGATGGATTTACATACATATATGTATATGTACATATGTATGCAGTAACACCTTAGTTTGTGAGCATAATTCATTCCAAAAGCATGCTTGTAATCCAAAGCACTTGCTCATTAAGGCAAATTTGCCCATAGTAAATAATGGAGGGCCGGTGATATAGCTCAGTGGCATAAGCGCCTGACTGGCAAGTGTGAGGTCCTGAGTTCGACTACCGGTACCCACATATATATTAAAAAAAAAAAAAAAGAAAGAAATAATGGAAAGTCAGATGCCATCTACAACCTAAAGATATTCATAGAAAATGATTACAATACTGTAACACAACACAAAATAATAAAGAATATATAAAATATAAAGAAAAATAAACAAATTAACCTGCAGTTACTTTTGAAAGCCTTCATGGCTGGTGTGAGGGAGCCAAGAGAGAGGAGGGTCATTGGGCAGGACGACTTTCACTATCACTCATGCAATCACTGCTGTCTATTGGTTCAATGGAATCTTTTTCTTTTCATGCAACTTTGACAAGGAACCTATCCAATGACACTTGCTTTTGCCTCCTTTTGAGGACTTTGCAGAAATGTGTCATTGCTTGTTGTTAAACAGATTCATCACTCTCACTGCTACAGCCTTATTCAGGTGATGTATTCTACCACACTTTTCTCCTCCTCTCTGTGGATGAGATCTTCTCTATAACCTCTTTCCGTAGGGAGATGATGATCTGTAATCCCACAGTGAAAAAGAGAGAGAGGAAGAGGGAGAGAAAAGAACCATTGATTCAGTTGTGATCATGCGACGTTTAGTGTCACGTACTACTCATATTGCAAGACATCACTCTTTTATCAGGTTAAAATGTACTAGAAATGGTTAGCCATCTTGCAGAATGCTTGCAGAACAAATTGCTCTCAAGGATTTTCTGCACATATACAGTAAATATACACAGTGTACACACATGTGCAATACTGTAGTAACATTCATTAACATTCATGTTTTGAATATTCCTTTTCCATTTTCTCAACCCTCGTCTTTGTTACTTCTTATTGCAATAAGTTTGTCAAAACTGCAGTATGAGATGCTTCCCATGAATAAAGGAGGATGGGGTATTGTATAAGTAGATTACAATGTAAATAATATCCTTTAGAATTTTGCCATGCTAAGCTCATAAGGTTTTTGTCTTACTTGGCAGTTATTTTTTTTTTTGTATTTCCTTAGATTTTGTACGTTTTCTTTATTCTAAAGAAGAATGCTTCATTCTTTAAGTTTTAGCTTTTCTTTTCTTCCTCCTAACAGAGGTATTTTGTTCCATAAATTGTCCTGTAATTTTGTTTTAGTGGAATTTAATGACTTTGACACATAATGAATTTGGCTAGTCCTGTTTATTTTGTCATTTTGATTACAATTTCTCTTTTTTGGCCATTTACATTTAGAATTATATTTTAATGGTAAAAAATGAGGAATTTCAATTATACTTTCACTTGATCAAATAATACTACCTGCATGAGGCTTATAGGTATCACGTTCAGATTTGATAGAGCATCTGGACACCATTTGGACATGTTTTGAATTTGGTAATTAGATATGCTTTCTAATCAATGTGGCAAAGATTTATTTTATAACCATTCTATCAACTTGTTCACTGTGTTTTAATCACTGGTATCTTTTGCTTTCTCCCCCCATTTATTCCTTTTGTTTTTGTTTTTTGGAACCCACCCTCTACAAGTTCCTAAGAGAAGAGATGTGAATTTGTCAACATCTTTTCCTGCTTCCGATTTTCTTGTTTTGAATAATATTGTTAGATGCAATGGGAGTCTAGAACTTTTTAATACTTTCCGAGTGAATACAATCTACTTCCATGTATTATGCAGTGCTTTCCTTTGATGTCATTTTTCCTTTGTAATCAGAAGCAAAGTTTCCCTAATTCCTTGACTTAACGTGAGCTTGTACTCTTCCTTGGTACACAGCTTCCACATTTATGTAAGGTCTGACCTTCAACCTTCTTTGTCTTGACACAGATCTCAGCCCATGGCCCTGAGCTTCATTTGGGGGCACTCAGTAAAAATTACTGAGCTACCGAGAGCAGTTTCAAGATCACTCTCTTACCTGTCAGCTGTCCAGTACTGTGTTTCTTCTTAATTCTGTCTTTTTGTCCACATCCCCTTCTGCCAGGAAATTTCTTGTCTGCCACACTTCCCTTAGGTATACCAGCTCTCGTCTACATCAAGTAAAGTTGTGATGTGTGCTCCGTGATGCTTTCTTCTCTCTTGCACGGATTCACAGATATTTTTATTAGCATCTGTCATCAGTTGCCTTTCTATTCAGTACCATTTCATGCTACAGGTACAAAGCCCATGGTCCAGACCTTTTCAGAGAGTGAACATTGAACTGTTTGCCTCTTTTTTTTATCTTTAAACATATATGTAGGGCCCATGTCAATGACTCGCGGTAGTCGTGTCTTTTAGTATAATTTCAACTTTGCTGGCTATAAACTGTAGAAATTAAGACCATGTGGTGCCAGAGGTATAACGGATACTTCTTCTTGCACAGTGTACAGTAAAGATTCTTTTCAATAACAACAAAGATGCAAAATAAGATCGCTTAAAAATAAAGAAAATGTAATAGCTTATATAACAAAAAAGCCAGGATGTAAGTTGACCTGAAGATCAATAATGTTATTTGTTCAGGTTTCCTCTGTACATTCCCCACTAGTTATCAAGCCCATCTGTAATTTACTGGTAAAAATGGTTGGATATGGGAATGTGCATTTTACAGTTTTTTGTTCTGTTGCAGATAGCCAGTAATGAAACAAACACTTATTAAAGAAATCAATCTTAGCTGTTTGTTCCAACTAAACTGTCATCTTGATTAGATAAGTATCCAGTATGCATTATTTATTTAATATGTATATATATATATATATATATATACTGGTTGTCTCTTAATGAACACGTTTATGCATTTCTTCACCAATATTAACAAGCACTTCATGATAGGTTTTAACTTCTGGTAAATTATACACATGCATGCACATGCAAATTCAGACATTATTATACAAACAATATGTTTGTCTGGTATTAGAAAATTAAAAATAGCTAATCGATTTCTTACTCTTCTCTCCACTCAGTGAGCTTTTTACTAGATTGCATTCAATTAACATATCTGTGTTTTATAGAATTAAATATGAAAATTCAGGACAATAAGCTGTCTCTACGTATGTTCCAATTTATATTTCTATAGTGCTTTACAAATTCTAAACTTATTCAGATTTGGTTTTACAAATTAACCACTTTTAGCTTAATAGGATTTGGTAATTTTTTTCATGTTTTCTAAGAGATTATTATGGCTGTGAAGAAAAAACCTACAGATTTGTTTATATAACTGGATTGATGTTAATACACGCTGACAAGATCCATTCAATTTTAGTTTGTTGTTTAGTCTCCAAATAGTTGGCAAATAAAAATTCAATAATTCCATCTTAAATTTTGATATTAGCGTGAATGTTCTTTTTTCTATGTTTTTTATTATCCCAATGAAAATGTTTAATAAGACAGGTGAAATTGGATATTACATTTTGTGTCTAAATGCATTAGAAATTTTACAGAGCACAGTTATTATCTTGATGTTTGTTATTATGAGTAAATAATATTTACCATATTTAAGTGGTTTCTTCCTCTGATTTGCTTATATTTTTTTTTGTAAGAGTTGTTTTATCTGTCAAATACCTATGTGGTATCCGTTGATGTAGTTACCCGGATTTTCTCTACCAAACTTTGCTATTAATTATGTATGTGGATATAATTTCCTAAATTGAGCTTTTTTTCATTTACAGATTACATTTTCCTTCATTATAATATATTATTTTTGGAGCTAGATATGCATAATTTCTGCCAACACTTTGTTTAGAATTTCTGCTCTTTGTTCATAAAGGAAATGACTCCTTTTCTGTCATTTTTTAAAAAATGTACTTTGAAATGTTTGTTACTGTTGGATTCCTGTATAAAATGAATTGGGACAATTTACATATTGTCTGTTGTCTAGAATGTTTAAAAAAATTTTTTTTTCAATCTTTGGCATGCTCGGGGGTCATCTAAAGAGGACTTTTTTAAAATTGTAGATTTCTGTTCCTTGCCACTACCCCGTGTTTCTAATCAGTTATAATTGTTGAGAGTCCTTATAATTTTCATTTCTACCAATTTCACAGATGATGTTATTACCAGTACTGTGCTAGTACTTTATACCACTTTTAGAATGAATGATATAAACTACCCTGGAACTATTAATCAAATCATGGTAGATATAAATCAACCATAAAGCCATCTACTAACATTTTGATTAGCAGACTTTTCCCAAAATTTATTAAAGTTTCCTACATCGTGTGAACCAGTTCTGGACATTCATATTTTCCTAGCAAATCATCCATTTCCCTTGTATAATCAAGTAAGTTATCAGACTTGTACATAGCATTCTTTTATAATTCTTTTGTTATCCTTTTTTAAGTATCTTAAATTAAGTTAGTCTCTACTTTAATTGTTATTGACATGATTCTCTAAACATTTTAGAGCATCTGTAGACTGCTTACATTTTCATTTTTATTTTTTTATTTGGTTTGGGTCATTTTGTTTTTTTCAGCCATTTTCATTTATAAAAATCACTATTTCTCAATGTACTCATTTGTTATTATAAAAGAATATACACCAAGTACAAGCATTGGGGAGATGTTTCTCACAGTTCATTAGAAAAAGACAATGCAATATTTTCACAAAGCCATGTTTTGGTCCCAAGAATGACATATGAATAGCTGAATGTAATCCAGCACATCATATACTAAAGTAGAATTCCATATGCTTGTTCTACTAGGATCCCATTTGTGATCTCAAATCTAAACACAGTGCCGGGACACCCTGAAATCTTTGAAGTCGTGAACCAATGACACTACCTCTGAGTCGCCTCAATTGGCAGACCCTACTACCAAAAACTTTGACAAGAATTTAACTAGGATAGTCTGGGAATAATGCAACCCAGAAACTCTTGCTCTCATTCTAAAATTGACAAATTCACTGGCAACGGTGGATAATGTTTTGCAACATATTTATAACCAATTACATCCTATTAAATTCTTCCAGGCTAAAACTGGATGCAAATTAATTTCTTTTTTTGTTTTTTTGACATTTGTCAACATTCCATACTCTGTAGACATTCAAAGTACACTTTCATAAAAAAAATACATTTTTTTTAAAAGTCACAAGTGACTCCATGATACAGAGCTGACCTCCAAGGGGAAAGTCACCATTTTAAGACTTTGGGAGTCAATCATACTTATCAGCTGCTCAGCTGGAAGCAAGTTGCTATTTGGAATTGTACTTCTTGTTTAGTTTGTGGAGAGCAGCCAGAGAGGAAGTGCTCTGTTGCCTTTTAATTGGAAATTTCTCCAATCCATAAGACAATTTTACCCTGTAGTCAAGTCTGAAAATATTTCTAGAGTTATTACATTGTGTGTAACACTCTCCAACTTTCTAATCTTTATTCTAGATTTCAAATTCTTGAAAAAAGAAAATGACCATATTCTGGACATCGCTCTGTCATAGTCACATGATAGTATACATCGTAGGTCCTCAAAAAAAATTTTTTTTTTTTGTGGGTACCGGGGGGTCGACCTCAGGACCTCGCGCGCCAGCAGGCGCCTGTGCCGCTGAGCGATATCACCGGCCCCTTTTTCGTATGTGGGATCCGGGAGTTGAACTCGGGCCCTTGCGCTTGTCGGGCAGGCGCTTAAGCCACTGAGCCATCTCACCGGCCCCTTCAAAATTTTTTGAATCCCCATGAATCTTGGGTGAATATTTTCCAGGATATATTTTTATTACTTGGAGATCCTCATTATCAATTCACCCCTCTGTGAATCCAACCTGATTGATCAACTTCTCTTCTTACCATTATTAAATGGAGTCATTTTTCTACATTATGAAACAAAATATCCTTGCAAGTTTATTCCTTAATGTATATAGTTTCACACAAAGAAATGAATAGCAGAAATTATGAAAGAAACAATGTCTTCCAAAATGTGCTCTGTGGTTTTAATTGGAATGATGCCTTTTAACAAGCTGTTCTTGTTTAGTTTTAACTAGTTTGGTAAATAACATTTGTGTTTTATGCATGACTGAATAAACTGAGTGGGGGAAGCATTTTATATTCTAAGCATTTGATCCAAGCAACATGATTCCAAGCCTAAGAAAAATGTGCTATTATACAAAAAACTGGCTTCTTCCAGATAATACGATAACAAATACCACAAAAGCTCAAGAAAAGACCATTTTCCAGGTTCCCAAAACAGCACCCATGTCCACTTATATTAGTAAATCTAAAAAACAATCAGTATGTAAAAAACAGAAATCAGCATTTACTTTGAGATTTAAAAACATGGATGACATGGGAACCGGGGATGTACCTCAGTGGCAGAGCATTTGCCTAACACACATAAAGCCCTGGGTTCGATTTTAAGTACTTAAAAAATTAAAGCATGGAATGGTATGTAATTTTGACGTGATTTCAAAGTTTTTCAGGTGAATCACATGTCCAGACATCAAAGTTATTGCAGAGAGCACAGCAGGGGTAAAGGTATCTGGACTGAACCACAGAGTAGAATTGCAGCTTTTAGGAGAAGAAACCAAAGACTGCATGTTGTAAAACTCTATGGCAGATCTTAATGGTCATCTCTATTTAAGGATCAGTATTCAAAACAGCACTTTACAACCTTTCTATTCCCAAAATCCTGTTATATTCTTCAAGATTATGAGGACCTCGAAGGGATTCAAAGGGCATAATCTCTTGTTAATTACCTATGTTGGAAATCTAAACTAAGATATTTCTGTAATATTTACTTAGGAATATTATGCTAGAACATAAATAACCTCTTTTAGTATATAAACATATTTTACAAAATAAAATCAAGCAGTGAAAGGGATGGTAATATTTTATGTTCTTGTAAATCTCTAATCCTTGGCTTCACAGAGGATGGGTGGACTCTACTATCAGTTCTTGCATTAAATCAATTGTCATACTGTTTTGGTTAGAGTCCCTGAGGAAAATCCAGTCTTACACAGATACATGGTTGGAAGAGAGTGGAGGGTTTTAATAGTCTTATCCGAGTTACTTTCTCATCACTGGAACAAAATTCCAACACCCACAATTTAAAGAATGAGAGGTTTATTTTGGCTCACAATTTTTTTTCTTCCTTTTTGTTGGTACCGGGAGTCGAACTCAGGACCTCGCTCTTGCCAGGCAGGTGCTTATGCTGCTGAGCTATCTCACTAACCCTGACCCTGACAATTTTTAAAGGATTCAGTCTCTCCTCAGCTTGCTTCAAGGCAGAAATGCCATGGGGGAAGGTTCCAGGGGAGGAAAGTGCTTACATCTTGGTGACCAGGAAGCATAGAAGGCAAAGTGGAGCCGGGAGGAGGATACTGCACATCCCCCCAGGTCACACCCACAACGACCCCACCAGGCTCCACCTGCTCAGGGCACACTCAGCTACAAACTCAATAGTGGATCAACCCACTGATGAGCACGACACCCCCATGATCAAATCAGTTTCCAAAAGCCCAGCCTCTGAGCACAGGAGACTTCAGAAGACACTCCATAGCAGGGCTTTTCAAATAATATTCAACATTCTTCTCTGGCACTGTACCTGGCCTCTACAAAGAGCCGTTTCTTAGAGATGACTTGAAATTTGTAATCCTTGGTCTGTATTAATGACCATTTTGTGTACCATTGTAATGAAATCCATGTATTTGTCCTGCATTTTGAATGGCTCTTTTAGCCATTGCACAATTTTGTATCATGAGGCAGTGTGCATTTATAAAATTTTGTTTCCGTAGCTTATTCATAATCTTTTGAATACTGACAGATTTAATTGTGTAGTATTAAAATATCTATTTGTTAATACTACCAGTAATCTTCCTACAAAATCCTTCTGGTATTGGAAAACTGTCAAATATCGCTGATAGCATTTATTGTCTGTCATTATCCCTGGAAAGACCAACTCACGCTGGTCACTTTTCAAGAACATAACCTCAAGTAGGCAGGACAAAGAGTTCCCCTAGCACATGGTCTTTTAAATGAAGATAGCACTCCATGAGAAAAGTGGCCACTGTAGTATGCAACTTAAGTAATTTGCACTCATGGGTGCAAAAATAATCCTAACACCTTTGTCTCAGTGGCGCTCTGTGCAAATACCAAGAAGACATATGCTCCAGGACTAACACTGAATAAAATTAACATTATTTCCTCCTGCACCAAGGATTTTTTGGTTTTTTTTTCATTACTGGGGATTGAATTCAGGGCTTCTGCTCTGAACTGCATCCCCAGCCCTTTTTAATTTTGAGACAAGGTCTATCTATGTCACTAAGTTGCCCAGGTGGGTCTCATACATGCCATCTTCCTGCCTTAGCCTTCGGAAGTGCTGGGATTACAGGCCTGCGCCACTGCTCCTGGCTTACCACAGGCATTCTTTACTAAAATTGGCTTTTAATAAACCACCATGCATAGCAGGGGGCAATACTATAAAAACTATGTAGTTTACTATTGATAAATTGATTCCTGCTAAGGTAACAGTAACTTTATCAGGTTCTACTTTTGTACTCTAACTACAAAGACAACTCAGTGAAAAAAAAAATTACCTTAACATTATCATGAAGACAATTTTAACCTACCCCACAAAAGTCTTAAGAGACCTGCAGGGACCGGCGAACGCATTGGAAGGACGCTCTATTAACATAAGGAGTGCTTAATTCTCACCAATATTTTCGACTATGTTTACATAGATTTTTTTTCCTGTTGTTACCATGTAATTGCTCATGCAATTGGCAATTTTTTAAAGATCCATGCCTGATATTTACAAAGTTGTTTTTTGCCTGGTATTCTTTTTTTTTTTTTTTTTTTTTTTTTTTTTTTTTTTGTGGGTACCGGGGGGTCGACCTCAGGACCTCGCGCGCCAGCAGGCGCCCGTGCCGCTGAGCGATATCACCGGCCCCTTTTTCGTATGTGGGTTCCGGGAGTCGAACTCGGGCCCTCGCGCTTGCCGGGCAGGCGCTTAAGCCGCTGAGCCATCTCACCGGCCCTTTGCCTGGTATTCTATAAGGCATGAGGCATTTGTATTTGCAAAACGCGCCTTAATCCTTTAATGCCAGGAGAAATTTCAGAAAGTACACCATTAAGTGCAAAATCGTTGCAAAGCATAATCATCTTCCAGTCTCCAAAACGAACAACACTAAGCCGCTAAGAATTGCATAGTCATGATTTATAGCAAAACGATTGATCTCTAAGAGCTGTCAGGTAGAAAGAATTGCTTGCCTGGAGGAATTGAGTTAAGTGGGGTCCAGGAAAGCACAGAATGAAAGACAAGCGGAGTGTAGAGATCGTGCCAATCCATCACAGGATGTCTTTGGGGAGACTAACAGCTCCAGCATAAACTTCTCTGCAGGACTAAATTCTAAAGAGGAATTCAAAAAGAAACAGGTATAGCCCAGGGAGAAGAAGTTCGGAAGAGAGAAAAAGCAATGCTTTTACTCATACCTTCTATAATCACTGTTTTGTGAACTGACATGTCAGGACAGCCAATTGACATCTTGGAGAAGCCAGGGGCTTTTGCTGGTGGCAAAGAATGCTGCAAAGACCTTTTGCGACTTCTCATCGCGGCGTGATCGTACAGCTGGCTCACATGAAGACCCCAAGGAGCCCTTGCGGTCTCGACAGTTGCTATGCATGGGAAAGCTCAGAAGTAGAACTACCGGACACAGAAGCTGGATTCTAAACAAAGTTGGAGGTCAAACTGCTCCGAGGAGGCCACCAGAGTCCTGCACACTATGGTGACACTTTTTCTGCCTCTAAAATTAGCCAGAAAATAAACATGTCTCGAAATGGAAGGACGTCCTTTCTTCTACAGTGTGTGTGTATGTGTGTGTGGAGTGTGGTGTGTGTGTGAGTGTGTGTGTGTGGTATTGGGGATTGAACCCAAGGGCCATCACACTGAGCTACCCCTGCAGCCCTTTTTATTTTTTTTTGAGCTAGGATCTTGCTAATACACTAAGTTGTGCAGACTGGACTCAAAGTCATGATCCTGCTGCCTCAGCCTCCCAGAGCGCTGGGATTATAAACCTCAGGCCTTGGACCCAATTTTTCTGCATAACCATTTTTTTTTTGTGGGTACCAGGGGTCGAACTCAGGACCTCACACTTGCCAGGCAGGCGCTTATGCTGCTGAGCTATCTCACTGACCCTCTTCTGCATAATCTTGAAACAGATCTCTTTGAGAACGGGATGATCCTCAAACACATATATACACATATACAATTTCATACACTAATAAGAGATTCACAGACCTTGTAGAATTTATCCATAATGCTACTAAAAGCATCTACCTAAATCTACCAGATTTATATTTAGTGCAAAACTGGGTAACTGTGGAATGATTTCCTAGCCCTCTTCAATTGCCCATGTTGGGATAGTGCAAGCTTGCCCGAGTGTGTTAGGATGTTGTAAACTCCTTTTGAAATAATTCACATCCGTCCACTTTCAGGAATTTCCCCGCATTGCAGTATTTAAACTGAGTTCATGTGCACTAGATTTCAGGTAGAAGAGGAAATAGCCAAAGCAGTTGTCACCTCCTACAGCACCTCATTTCCCCTGTTAGTCTTAAGCTTCTAAGTATGCAAAGGAAAGCTGGATTTTGACAGAACTCATATCTCAAGCTGAAGGGCTCTTGGTGGACAACGATTGAAAAGCTGACATGCACCTGGGACTCTTCCAGCCCCTTCCAATGAGAAGTCAAGGCTCACATTAGAAGTAATTAATGCAAAAGAAAAAGCTAGGCCTGACCAGGTGCTCAGAGTGGAACATCCCTCTTCTGAAGTTCTGGGGGTGGTGGTGGCGGTGAGTGAAATCTTTTTTTTTCTTGCAGAAATTGGTAGGCTACATGGCTTGGGGCAGTGCACAATTACTGGATAAATTATAACTTTGCATCTTTGAAGGAAGTTCTGTCCCATTCCTTGATTTCTATTCATGTACACCCTCTGGAGTCTGCAATGCAATAGTTTGCTGGGTCGCAGATATTTGTCACTTTTTTCCTGGGCCAAGAAGAATTTACTGTAAGTGACAGAAAGCTCAAGATGAAAAATACAAGGTGTGATCACAAAATGTATGGTGAATTTTACATTTTTAAAATATTACATTAAAAAACATGTTGTTATTAATACCCCAAAAATCCTACTCCTTTCACTTCAAATACACTTATCCCATCATTCTTGCCACTTTCTGAAGCAGTTCTGGAAGTCCTCTTCTATCTATGTCTTTAGTTGCACCACTTCAATGTTCTGAATTGGTTAGAAAATTTCACCTTTCACAGTCATTTTGACTTTGGAGAAAGGCCAGAAGTCTCAGAGTAACAGATTCTATGAATAAGATAGATGATGACACTTTGTAATGTTTCTATTTTGCAGAAATCAAAATAAACATTTGAATCTATTCAGGACTGCAAGGCAACCAGGTAGACACTCACAAAAGAAGACCTCCAGAACTCCTTCAGAAAGTGGCAAGAATGATGGGAGAAATGTACTCATAATGAGAGGAAATATTTTCAGGTAGATGAAGGCTAATGTGTCTCTTACTGTAATACATTCTTAAAATTTCAAATATTCACTCTATTTTTTATTGTATACAATAAGTTGTGCTCAATAAATAGATCATGAACTAATTCATCTTTCCAGGTAAGAAATCATGCTACGGTGAGCTCCTTTTCCTTGACACTTTTCACAGCCTGTCCAGATTAAGCAAGAAGTAAAGAACATTTACATACTTAACAGGACACGTGATGTTGACTGCACTTCTATCAGATTCTAAGCCACCTCAGGGAGGAAGTAGTCCTGTTCCAGTGCCATGATTCAAGTCAATCAATAAGTGGTTATTGAAGATCTTCTACTAGTCAATAAATACAGTGGGTATGATGTATGGATTTGGGGCAAGATAAATGGGAGAAGAAAGATGCATGAATAAAACACCATGCAGTTTATCCCCACAGGGAATTCACAGGCTACGCCATACAGACTTGCAGAGATGAATGATAATAAAACAGTATCTTTCTGCTGCAATAGAAGTACCTCTGGAATGCAGAAGGAGGGCAGATAAACCAGTTTGAAGTGCCAGGCACCCTACTGACACATTGTAAATGAGAATTGAATGAAAAAAAGAGTGCAAATTAGGAGCCAAGATGCTTTCTTGTTCTGCAGAAAGTACCACATCAAGTGGAAATCAATACAGAAGACAGCAGTCACTTGATGGTGATGTAGCACTTAACTGACCCTCAGACAAGTTCAGCCACTAATAAATGTGTGTGGCATATTCCAGGAAAACAGAGAGTGCACTTTCTTAGTGAATGTTTTGTGCAAATTTGGAGATAGGATATATACGTCTATAAACAGAACAAAACACAGTATACATTTTTGTGTCAACAAAACGAGTCTAAACTATGTAAAACTGTAATCTGAAAGCCATAAAAATAGAATATGTTTGTGAAATAAATAACAGTAATTCCATTTAAAAGGCAAATTAAAGTACCATATAGTAAAATGAGAGGCAAAATTATTTTTAATTCACTACATTAAAGTGTAGGACACATGCATTATATTCCATAGCAATGACCCTCATTTCAACAATTGGTTTCTCTTATAAATTTTTCCACCAGTATGGATTTCATTGTGTTGTTTCCATTTCTATTTTTTTGACGGAAACCACTCAGAATCATACACCTTTGCCCACATATAATTCAAGTGGACAGACAATGACAAATGATTTTGTAATTCAAATGTAAAGCTACTTGTATTTCTTGTTAACGGCATATACTTGCTAATGGCAATTTTAGTGGGATAGTCACTCAAGTTAAAAGAAATCAAATGTTCACAGTTCAGTAAGTGTTAGACAATCATACAAGCTAGTAGTTCTCTATATTGTCATTCTGCGAATGACTAAAAGGCTGGCTTCATAGAACATGCCTTTGATCCAGGAAGCCAGTAGAGTTCATACATTTTTTATGCGTGAATAACTAAAATCCGGCACTTTTCCCCTGAGTCATTTATGAAAATAATCTAACCCAGACAAAATAAATCTACTTCACACTTGAGTTTTAAAAGTTACTAATTTAGTGCTCCCCATTAGGTCTGTTTTTTTAAAAAAAGAAAAAGTTCTACATAATCTAATTCTGCCATAGAATACATTGCCACCCAACTAGTGCCTGTCTCTCCCCAGGAAATGACTAAGTCATTGTCTTCTCATTGTCATCTTTCCTATTTTTTTCTGGCTTTGAGTATAATGTTCAATCTCTCACAATAAACTGCTCTTATTTTAGGATTCTTTCACCTGCCAAGTCCAGATTTCACGGTTTTGGAATCCATGTCTTGGTTTTGACATCTACACACCCTGATCGCCAGACAGCCAGAGGACTAACATCTCTAGGAGTGTACTATGACTTTCTCCAGCCCAAAATTTGTTTACCTAATGGAACAGAATGTAACAGCAGGAGCCCTATCTCACACCCAAGCAATCCCTTTCTCACTTCTAGTTTCAGCACTAGCATTTTGGACAGCTCCAGTGGCATCCAGGACCAGCCAGTGCCATTATTTCTCTCTAATCCAATCTGCAGATGTGCAAACAAGGGAGAAAGCCCCCTAGTGACCACCTAAACTAATTAGAAATGGGTAACAGTAGACAAGTGCCACAAGTTCCGACCCTTGTTTACCCTAAGATTTTTCCAAAAAGTTCTCAATGAGCTGTTATAAGAGAAAGTCATAGTGCATTCCTACAAAAATTAGTCCTCTGTCTGTTTGGCAGTCTAGCTGAGTAGATACAGACCTTGAGGCACATTGGAATTTCCTTTTATAAAGAAATACAAGAAAAGTACATCTTCACATTCTCTTCTCCCTAAGCAATGTTACAAAGTCTGTCAATAGCTTAAGATTTCAGTTTAAAAAGAAAGACTAACTCCACTTTAATTTTACCCAAAGAAGGGGTTGAAACAGAAGTGAAAATGGCCATCAAACGTAGAAGATTGCTTTCATGCAATCTCTCTATTTTATGTTCAAAAGCTTTTATTTTCGGAAACATTGCTTTTTCCTTTCTGATGCATAAAATCTGCAACTTGTTCCTGAGTCACTTTTACTTAAATTGCCTTACAATTAAACTGTACAATGCCTTGTCTCTTCAAAGCGCCCACAGTGAAAATTCATGGAGAGACGAAGGGTTGCCTCTTAGAACAGAAAGGACTGAAAGGCCTTATTAGATTCTCAGTGAAACCGGTGCAGTATAAGACATCACACAGGTCTGAGCATAGTGCTTCCTCTTCTATTCCCTTTCTTACAAATGCTCACAGGTAAGGAACCAGGTTCCAAGAGAGAAAGCCTTCAGAAGTCAGAGCCTAGCACCACACGATGCAGGAAAGGAAAAGGCCAGACAAAATAACCCCTCAAAAAAATTGCTGAAATCAACTACCTTGATCTCCTGTTGGCAGTATTTAGATGTAGCAAATTATGGACAAAAGTGCCTCTTCAGCTCCACATACTTTCCCCTGAATCTTGTCCTTTCTCAAAAACAATATCATAAATTGCCTTCCAATTGCTAAAATTTCCCTTGGGAAGATATTATAGATCACACTCAGGGCTCATTTCTATACAAAATCAACTCTTCGAATGGCTAACTGCTCTCTTCCTGCTTCTTTTTCAATTCCCTGAATCTTATGTCCACATTTACTCTGCAACATTCTGGCTAAAGTCTTCCATGCACCTTTGCAGATATAGCAAATAAAAACCAAGAATAAGAATGGTAGATAACTACCAATAGAATTGGGATTTCCAGGGCCGGTGAGATGGCTCAGCGGTGTAAGTGCCTGCCTTGCAAGCGCGAGGGCCCGAGTTCGGCTCCCGGAACCCACATATGAAAAAGGTGATATCGCTCAGCGGCATGGGTGCCTGTTGGCACGCGAGGTCCTGAGGTCGACCCCCCGGTACCCACAAAAAAAAAAAAAAAGAATTGGGATTTCCAGAAGAGTACCACCATAAGTTTAATGTGGTACTAAACAAATAATCCCCAAATTAACATTACTCTTTCATTCTTTGAGCAATTAATCATGTTTACTCCCCGTTTTCCCCAAATATAATATATCCATACTGCAAAATGGAAATTGATTTGTGTCAGTAACCCTCATGGTGATGCATTCAGCCTGTACCTACCGTATCTATCAGTATTAGCAATAATCTCAAGTCTGTGGAAATAAGTGAAGACTTTCCGTCTGCACCACAGATGAGAGCCAGTACGGGCTCCTCATTCTGAACTTGCTATAGCAAGGGAATCTGCCTTTATTACAGGGTTTACACAGAGACTCAAAGTCGAGTAGCAAGTGAGAGAATATTTTATACTCAACAGACAGGAGGTTTCTAGGTTGCCGTGATTACAGACTGCGTGCAAGGCAAAGCTGGACACAGAATAAAGTAGAAGGTGGAGAATCTCATGTAATTGGATTAGGAAGCATATTTACTTTCTCTGCTTGGTCCAGGGCTCAGAGGAGATAATAAATAAATAATAAATAAATAAATAAATAAATAAATAAATTCATTTTTGCAAATAAAGATGGCAGAAATCAATGAATTCCTGACAATTCCGGGATGACTGTTGTACATGTTTTGTGGGACTGGTTGCTGAATCATCAACACGACAAAGTTCTGTCCTTATGTATGGTCTTACTCATTCACTGTTTGTCTGTTCAGTCTCACAATTTCATTTGCAAAGCTCCACGATTTTAAAACCATCATCAGGAAAAATTAGTAAGGAAAGGTTTACTTACAAAGCAAAGAAAGATTTTAAAGAAATGGTAAATTGCAAATGACCTGTCAACTGAGCCAATAGAATTATAGAATGATGATACATCTACGTAAATACACAATTTTATAGGCATGGGCATGTTGTCACTATGATTCATTCTGAACCTAGGCGATGAAAGAATTTTCAATGCCATTTGGTTATTTGAGGTGAGTTAATTTCAATTTCTACATAAGAAAAGAACTGAAGAACAAGAAGGTAAATTAATCTGAGTAAGGTTATCCAACTAGTAAAAGGTGTGGTCCAGACAAGATGTTCCATGCTTAGACCACACAATGCTACGGCTAAAATATATTCACACAGGGGTCTCCTCAGGAAAGTTCCTTTTCAATTAAGCTTCACTTTAAGTTTGAAATGCACAAGCTAAGTTTCATAACACTAGAGTTCCAACCACACATGAAACTTTTATCTAGCATTGTGTTTACTTAATGTCAACCACTCATCTTAGTTACATTTCTCTCATTGCTGAAATGAAATATGCAACACCCAAAGTTAAAGGGGGTAAGGTTTACTTAGCTCACAGTTTGTAGTAGAGGTTTCGTCCATAATTGGCTGGCTCTAAGGCAGGGTGGCACATAGCAGAGGAGAAAAGTTCATGGTTTGCAGAAGGTAGCAAAACAACAAGATACATTAACAGTGTCTTTCCACCCCTTGTATCTTATCCAGGCTATTTAGGGCAGGTAGCACCCATACCCTTAATCCTAGTGCGTTTGGGCCTAGCATTGCATCATGAATCAATCCCAGATTTGCACACTCTAGATCCAGCCACCTCTGAAAAGCCCCACCTGTGACCACATGAGGCTTTGAGGGACGTCTAGACACAAACCATCACTCCACTTGATAACTGATATAAAATAGCAGTGATCACTTCTGCATAAATGTTAGGGCAGGCCATTCAACAAGTGGGCTGAGAATATATGATTTATCATGTGATCGATAATGATGTGTCTTGAATAGCCCCAGGAACATGTTAACAAAACTCTCAATTTCAGTATTTACTGTGGGTACTGAAAAGCAATTACTGATTAGCTACATGTAATAGTTTTATAAAATCATTAGATGAACCAGATCTTATTATTAAAGAGAAGAGAATCATTAGATACCCATCCCTGTGAGGGGGTTCTGCATGGGATAGTGAAATATTGTGAACACAGGCTTTTCCTACTTTCCCTCTCCTTTGATTCAGCCTGCATCTTCAAAGAAGCCAGGTCTATTTCTAGAGAGGAAATCTTGCAAACAATGATCAAAGTGTAAATGAATGCAAATACAGCCCTTCACCTTAATTACTTCACTGTCACTTGTCAGCAGCCTCTTCCATGGTTTGGCTGATTAGCAAATGATCTCAAACAATTATTATTTCATTTACAATTACAATGATTCTGAGCCCTGGCTTCTGGCCAGGCAGCAGCAACTGCCTTCTGACTTCTGAGTCTACTCCTCTAGAATTACACAATATCATACAGTCTGTCTTCATTTCTAAATAAATCTGCACCAATTCTTTCCTTTCTGATTTTTTTTTTTTTTTTTGTGGGTACCGGGGGGACGACCTCAGGACCTCGCGCACCAACAGGCACCCGTGCCTCTGAGCGATATCACCGGCCCCTTTTTCGTATGTGGGTTCCGGGAGTCGAACTCGGGCCTTCGCGCTTGCAAGGCAGGCGCTTAAGCCGCTGAGCCGTCTCACCGGCCCTCCTTTCTGATTTTTGGAAAGCGAGATGTCACAATGGCTGCAAGTCATGAAGTTACATAACACTGGTGAATAAGATCTGCAATGTGGCAAAAACAAAACCTTCTGCGTGCTCCTTTGATTTCCACTACCCATCAAATACGTATTTTTTTCCAAATGGCTGTAGTATGGGTTGACTTTCAAATTTCACCTTTGCTGGGTAAGATCGGAATTCTGCAAAACACCACATGCAATGCTGTAAGAAAAATAAATCCAAGACAATTACAAGAGAGGGCGGAAGTGTTAAAGTGGGACCAGTGCATGGTTTTGTTAGGTAGAAGAAGGACTAGAACATTTCTTTTAATTGCAAATTGACTGAATAGTGTGAGCAAAGTGGCTTGCGATTTAAGAAGGCAGATGCTAGTGTTAACTAAACCTGGGGAGAAACCGAGACTGTAGAGGGGGGTGGCGTTGCTGACAATTCAAGAAAAATCTCCTCTATTGAAGTAAATCCTCAGTTCACCTCAATACAGAAAGAAGAAAGGGGGAAGCCTACCTTCTGGTATTTACTATATGTGTTGAATGAATTGAGAACGCCGCATAATTCTATAGCTAAGACAAACACTGTTAAAAAGATTTCAAAATCTATCAGCTGAGTGAACTGCTTACCCAAATCCTCCAGGGTGATAATGAAGGGGAATTAGTGGCATTCTTGGACTTGTTGTCTTTGTCCACGATGGCTACCAGTGCTTATACATCTTCACATTGTCTTTCAAGAGTCTGTGTAGGGCCGGTGAGATGGCTCAGCAGCATAAGCGCCTGCCTGGCAAGCGCGAGGTCCTGAGTTCGACTCCCAGTACCCACATAAAAGAAACAAACAAAAATAAAGAGTCTGTGTAGTCCTCATTCATAACCAAATCTCCATACATCGCATCCTCCTGATGCTTCATATAAACGGCCACAGAGGGCACCAATAAATGCCTGTCACCTTGTGAGTTTCCCTCTCCCCATCTTTACAATGCAGGTAGTAAGAGTCTCCTTGCAGGTGACTTGAAGGATTAACAATAGTTAAAGTCCTAAATCACAGTGGCTTGCCATCCTCCCTGCCCGAATAATGCGATGGTTGATTTAGGGTGCATTTTTCTTTAAAGTCTGCTTTTTCCTTTCCTTATCCAGATGTAAGCTAAAACATTTTTAATTCCTCCTGAGGATGCACACATGAACAACATTTTAATACACGAAGCATATATTTTCCTCTTTTAATGCATTCTACTTGCATATTGGTTTACCAACTTCTCACGTGTTTATTAAAATAGAAACATCCGGGGGCTGTGTTTCCTGTTTGTGTGTGTGTGTGTGTGTGTGTGTGTGATGTGATTTCTGAAGACATTTGATGCTCTTACATCTGTTTCCATGGAAGGATTTAAGACATGAAATGTCAGTTCAACACTTAGCAAAATATTCCAGGTTACCAAGCAACTTGAGTTAAACAGTGTACTTTTTTAAAAACCCTTTAAACATTAAGGCTCAAGGGTATTACTGAATGTAAAACTACAAAGCCTAAAGAATGCCATTCATCGAAAGTGCCCATACTATGAAATGATAGATTTCAAATATGATGCAAAATTTTTTAACCTGATATTTATGGGACTGCTTAAAACAGTAAAACCAATTCCATATATCCATGTGCTCTTGGGCATGGGTTAAATGAGTCTATGGTTACACCGCCTAGCCATGGAAAAATGTTGTTAGTCAACATTTCCTCAAAGCAGAGTTGAGGGGGAGCCTCACTTAAGAATATTTAATACAGGGCCGGTGAGATGGCTCAGTGGCGTAAGCGCCTGCCTGGCAAGCGCGAGGGCCCGAGTTCAACTCCCGGAACCCACATACGAAAAAAGGGCCGGTGATATCGCTCAGTGGCACGGGTGCCTGCTGGAGCACGAGGTCCTGAGGTTGACCCCCGGTACCCACAAAAAAAAAAAAAAAAGAATAGTGAATACAGTGGGTGCTGAGATGTTTCGGTCTGTGTCTTCTTTAGCTGGCATTTTGTCCTGCTTTGCTTGTGGTGGAGATTGGTTTTGCTATCTGCATCCAATCCTCACTCTAATCATCAGGAAGAAGACAAATATTCCATAGTTTGACTGCTGGGTTCTCAGATGGAAGATAGAGAGGTCACAGGTCAGGAGGACCCAAGTCTTTTGGTGTCAACAAAAGATGCCCTAAAACCTATAAACTCAAATTCTTACCTTCCCCTGCCCTTGATCAACATGATGAAAAATCAACCTTTTATTCCTTATTCCCTAATTTTACAGATGAGGAAATCTCTCATCTTGCCTGAGGTGCTAATGCGGAAAGAAAAAAATTGAGATCCTAAATTATGGAAATAAATCCAATCCGAGCAAAGGCTGGCATGCTTTTAATGAGTTATCAAGGGTAGGAGAGGCACCATAATCAGTGACAGCAGCATGATGGTAGGGTCGAACTCTTACTCCTGCGTAAGATTGCCGTGTTCCTTCATGCCCACCAACATAGCCAAAAATATTACCACTCAAGGGGCTCTGAACACAAATTTCTATATTCAAACCTGAATGTAGAATCAAGCAAGTTCCTGAACTATTATTCCCTGATGCAAATAAGGTTTTCATTTTGATTCAAAGTAGATTAGTTCCATTTTTGCTACATGAGGTCATATTGACTAATTCAAGGAAGTCTTGATTTGGGTGTTTTTGCCTCCTTTGCTAGCACTATAAATGGAGAAAAGCTAATTTTTTAATATTGGAAAATCAGTGGTGAGTACATTTTCAAGTGTTGCCATCCTAGGTGAAATTAATTTAGTACATTTATTCATGATGGAAATTGTTAACAGTGTTTCTCTTACTGAAATACTCCCACTTCTAAGAAATTACCATAGTTTCAACTTAGCCTATATTTTGCTATTTTTGGTGAAATGTTCTTACTGAATAGCCATAGTACATAAAATGAAATGTGGTTGCAAATCATTATTATAAAGATCAATTTGCTTCAAGCATATGTCCTCATAAAAACAATAGGAATATCACCTTATATTTTGAATTGCGCATTTTTATCTATTTCAAAGTTTCCTAACAGAACTAGAAAATCTGTGAGAAATAGCTCAATATGACAAAGTCATGTTATTCTTGATGTGCGAAGCAGGGTATGAACTTGAAAGTGAAGTCATATTTACCGTTTCTTCATTAGAGGAAACAGGAACTGCCTGAACATAACACTTAGGTTTCCTAATAAAGACATAGTCAACCTTTCGCTGCTAAATCATAATTACTCATATTCTGTGTCAGGAGTTGAACTGGGAAAATAGGAAAGAAAAAAACAAGTTACTTGGATGAAAGACAGCAAAATATTTGGAAGTCCAAACTCAGAGTCAATAAGTTGAAGGATTGATTCTGAAGGATGAGTCGAAATGAGCTAGAATAAACAGCAACCCTCCAAAAAATATCAAGCAAATACGAGAAGGCTGGCTATGTCCACTGTGGGGGTCAACACAGGCAAATATTTTTGGACCAGAGTGACAATATAAAAATCCTGAAACCATTTTTATAAATGTGGGATGTAACATAAGCCTTGATTATCTAGTTAATGATAAATAGTTGTAAGGAAAATTTTAAAAAGAGGTATGCCACCTATTGCACTATTCCACAAATCAAATAAATAATAAACGGTACTTGGAATTTCTAGTTCAACTGGGTGAACAAGCCCACATACTTCCCTGGCATATTTGAAAATCAAGCTGTAAAAATAAACACCAAGCTGGGTATGGTGGTATACACCTGTAATCTTAGGTACCTAGGAAGCTGAGGCAGGGGGATCACAAGTTGGAGTGCACCCCAAACAACTTAGTGAAATCTTGTTTCAAAATTAAATAAATAAATAAATAAATAAATAAATAAATAAATGTATGTATGTACTGGGGATGTAGCTCAGTGGCAGCATGCTTGACTACTATGTGTGAGGTTATGGGTTCAACCTCCAGGCCCACAATAAATAAAATAAAAATTAAAATAAATACAAACCAACACCATGATAGAGTGGAGAAGAAAATAGGACATTGCAGTATGCCAGGACTTTGGAAAAAGGGAGGACCAACTGATCGTGACAAATCCAGCATCGTGCTACCATTTTGGGATGATGCGGAGTCTTAGAGTGAGCATGAATACATCTTTCAGGAAAGGAATAATATTCTACTTTCTTTGGTCTTCTGGAGGATGGCACCATTTTTGTCCCTTTTGTGAAAAATCACCAAGATAGGCACTTGGGGTTTGTGTACTTCTCTGTCTATATTCCTACAAGAAAAACTTATTTAAACAAGAAGCACTGTCTGTCATGCTCCGTAAACTCACCCCGAGTTTATCAGAGGTTCTAATGCACATTTTAGGTGAGAAAGCTAAAAATCGAAGCATGGAAGGAAATGGAACAGCCTGGGACACACAGCTGAGGGTCCTCATGACCAGTCTGTAGGCAGAGAGGGGTGAAAGGCTACTAGGAAGCATGCCAACAGTTAACAAACAGGGTCGGATGGTAATGGTGTGGACAGCACTTTGGTCTGTTGGTCAATTTCTTTGAAATCTAAGATGAGCATCTTATGATGCAGAGATGGATGAGGATTTGGCCTTGATGGAAGTGTTATTCAAGTGTGAATCAAGTGTTCAGAGGAAAATCCCACTAACCACCAATGGCAAAAGCATTTAATCAAGATTACCACATACAACGTGAGCCAGGCGTTTAGAAGCAGGCGATAGAGGCTTTCCAAGGGAAACAGGAAGTTGAGCACTTTCAGCCTCTCTCTTCATCTTACAGACTTTTTTTGTTTTGTCAGAAAGTATAATCACTGCAGAACTTGGAGCGACTATCCTCAGGTTTGTCTACTTCAGAAGATCGATCATACGAGCTAATGCACAGCTCTACAAACTTTGTCATCCGGGATGCACGGATTAATAAGTCAATATCTATTGAGCATGAACACCGTTTTAGATCCAGGACTAGTCACTCTGAAGCTCTTTGCCTCTTTGTAAGATGATGTGTTTATTTTTTTAAAGTGAAAATAAAAATCACATATGTTTATGCTGTACAGCGTGATGTTTTGAAACTTGTTCATCTTGCGGAATGGTTTAATTGGCCTAATTAACATATGCATTGCCTCTTGCTTTGGTTTGACTGTATCTCGCAAAGGTCATGCATTAGAAATTTCATCTCTAATGTGACGGTGTTGGGATGTGGGATGTAAGAAGTAGTCAGGTCATGAGGACTCTGCTTCTATGATTGATTAAGGTCGTTATCGTGAGAGTGGGTTTTTATAAAGCAAGTCTCTCTTCTCCTTCTCCTCCTTCTCTTCTCCTTGTCCTGGTCCTTGTCCTTCTCCTTCTCCTTGTCCTTGTCTTTCTCCTTCTCCAGCTCCTTCTCTTTCTCCTTCTCTCTCTCTCTCTCTCTCTCTCTCTCTCTCTCTCTCTCTCTCTCTCTCTCTCTCCAGTTCTTTTGCTTTCTGCTGTGGAGTGATAGATCAAAAAGAAACTTACTAGATTTGGATCTCTCAACCTTGGACATCTACCTTCCCAGACTTTAAGAAACAAATTACTTTTCTTTATAAATCCCTCAATCTATGGTAGGCTGTTATCGAAGCAGGAAGCAGACCCAAAGAGTTCACACACATACCATTTTTGCATGATGAGAACACTTAAAATCTACTATTTTACCAACTTTCCAGCATGTAAGATTGTTGTTAACCATAGCTGCCATGTTGTTCAGTAGAGCCCTTGAAATTATTACCTCTGTCTAACTGAAATGTTGTTGTGTTTGACCACCAGTTATTATCTCCCTCCATCCATGTGGTGACAGGATGACACAGTCTATGACATGTACGTCTTACATGTGGGTGTACCGTGATTTACAGAGGTGAAGTCGATTAGAAGAGGTGTTTGGTAAGAGAATCGTTAAGGTTTGAATACAAAATGACTCCCAAAAACTCATGTATGGAAGGCTTGGTCTCCAAAGCAGTTGTGTTCAGAGATGAGATCTTTGGGAAATGATTGGGTGATGAAGATGGCAACCTCATCAAACCCATGGATAGATTCACAGCTTGACGGCACTATTGTGAGGAGGCGGAAGATCTCGGAAGTAGAGTCTAGTTGGAGGAAGTAGCACACGGAGGACATCCCCCTGAAAAGAAATAGGGGAACCTTGGAACTTTCTTCCTTTCTCTGTCTGCTTCCTGACCATGGTCAGATGAGCAACTTTCCTCTGCTGTGCCCTTCAACCATGACATTCAGTCCCATAACAGGCCCAGAAATGAAAGGACAACGTAATCGTGGACTGAAACCTCTGAACTTTCATGAGTCAACACCAGTATTTCCTTCTTGAAATTGATTTTCTTCCGTATTTTGTTGCAGCAACCGGAAGTTGACTGACATTTTGTTCTGATTCCAGACCCCATGCTAAGAACTCTAGTGACGTGCTAACCCTGTGTGAAAAGAAGGTAAGAGCAGGTGGCATGGGGCCATAGATCCTCATCTTCTTCACGTGGAGACGCAGATGTCCCTCTAACCCATATGGTCCTGAAGAACAGGTTGTCTCCATCCATAGAGATGGTCCATGAGCCCTGGTGGCCCTCTCAGGTACAGTTACGTGCCTGTCTCCCATTCCTGGAGATTCTCCTGTGACCGGGACCTCTGCTACTTTCAGTGGCTCTTCTTCATGTTGATTTTTCTAAGGACTGGACATCACCTCAGAACATCTAGGCTATGGCCTCTTAAGCAGTTTTATCTATCAGAGCTAAGAGCACGAAGATCTTGTTTTAGTGCTGTTAATTTTGAGATTACTTTGAGCTTCTGGTGACCACCTTCCCAGGAAGGTAGAGCAAATTGTCTCTGCAGGTGAGAATGTGGCCAAAAAGAGGAGAAAGGAGGGGTAAACTGATATGGTAGCAATGACGGAAGGGTGATTGCACTGCCCTCGGGGTTTCTGGCTCTACGAGACCACAAATTTCCTTTTCAGATGGAGCCAGCCCACACTAAATATTTGTCCCTCGCAGCCTGCTCCTGTGGCTTGACCATCATAACCATAATAAATCATGGTTGCTTTGATGCGCTTAAATGTTCACATTTACAGTCTTTGTTTCAAGCAGACTTTTAAAATTTCCACTCTCAGTGAAATTGTGTGGTTTCTTTCTCTTCAGCACAAAATACATTTTAATGTATTTTAATCCCAAGGAGATGTAGAAATTTGAGGCTAACGTGGAGAGAAAAGAGAACAAGGAAGATTCAAAACAGGTTTAAAAGTACAACCGACCTTCCAAGAGCAAAAATTAAAACACAAAAGCAAACTTGTTATGCAAGCCTTCTTGCAAACCTCAAGCCACAGCATTAATGGGAGCAACTAAAGAAAAACTGGTAGCTCAGAATTAAAATCATTATCTATATTACTGTGAATGAAATCACTCTCCCATACGCACAGCAGTATTCACTCCGGGAAGGCAAGGATTTTATTCTTTGCATACCTTGTGATACCTCATATCTGGACCATATTTTCACATAGTAGGTATTCAATAAATACGTGTGGAGTAAAGGAATCATATGTGATTCTCTAAAGACTCTTCATTTCCATCAAACAATTCATGAGTTCTGCAACACACTGTTTTGGCTTGAGTACTCTAGGACAGATGTCACATATCCATAAAGAATTCACCTTCCAGGTGGACATAAAAGGTACAGATATATGATATGCGTACATTTATGAACATAAGAGATTATCTTGGCAAAGCCCAAGAAAGGTAGTAAGGACATGCATGATCCAGCATGCAAGGACATGAAGCCACTCTACCAACACATCATTACAGTTGCCACAGGGCTTACAGCAGATAGATTTACTGTTGTATGCAAAAGAGAAAGTGAACCTTAGTATAGAGATCAGGGGACACAGAAGAAACACAAAGAGAAAGAAGTGGGGGGACTACACCTCAGAAGCTGCAAGTTTTTATTTTCTTGGCTCAAAAAGGATTCAAAAAAGATGAGAGATAATAGAGTTTTCATGTCAGCACAGAATGACACAAGGAAAGAAAATGAAATAATCTTGCATATTGGGGGAAACAATGCATAATATCAAATTAATGCCTAAGGGGAAAATAACTACATGAAAGTATCATTGCCTATGTTCCCTTTTCATCCAAACTCTCTCCCCATGGGCCCACAGTTGAAGTCTATGTTCTAAGGTAAGTTTAATATTTATAAGCAGACGCACCAAAGTTTGTTCTGCTTCCATTAAGATTATGCTCTTCTCTTTAAGATCACTGTATGTTTAATTGCAACATGAATTAAATGAGTAGAACTCTTTCAGGTTAGCACACTTTACCGTGAATTATAATGTTTGTTACATTAGAAAGCAAGGCTTCGTGTCAGCCCTCTTGGGGATAACTCAAGAGGTAATTACTGCTCCTAATGAGAAATCTTCCTGAAAGAACTAATAACAGATGTTCCCAGATCTCCTCCAAAATAAAGGAAAGGTAGAGAGTCAAATGGATTGTCTGTGGGATGTCACAGAGTGACTACCTGTTTCCTAGGTGATAATCGCCCTGGAGCCAGCTGTGCCTTCCCTGCGAAGGAGGCACCAGGCACAGGCAGAATTTTCCACTGGGAGGCCAAGCTATGGGAAGCACTGACCGCCACATGCATCACACAGCTGGTACCCGTGCAAAGGTTTGTGCCACTCCAGAGTCCCCACAGGCACCTACACTGCCGTCTCTCCCCTGCCATGCCCATATGCCTTCCCTGGTGTTGCTATACAAAAGAGAAAGGAGGACTCCAATAGCACCTCAGGGCACACATCCCAGTGTGACCTCTGTCCACCCCAAGGTCACCTCTCCATGGGATGCTGAGCAACTGAGGAACCTGCCTGCCTCTTTGCCTGAGAGTCCCAATCTGCCCCAGGTTACACTCTCATGCTTGTAAAAGTGCCTTGCCCAACAGAGAAATAAATCAGAATTATTAGTAAAATAGAATTTGGAGAGAGACTAAGTAGACAAATGCAAGACTACTTTCTTTGCTTGTAAAACATTCTGTGTGGAAAATGTAAAAAGATTGTGTGTGAACCTACTAGGCTGAATTCTTAGGTTATCTTCAAGAGAAATTTCAGGACTTCTTACTGTCAACTAAGAATTTAAGGGTCTAACCTTGAAACAATGAAAAAATTATTTTCTTAATATTTCATTTCTTGGACAATGATTTATACATTTGTATAAATGGCATAAATGTTTTCATTGCCCATCTGTTTGGATGCTGGATTACTTCAAATTGTTAACAAAAATTGGAAAAGGCCTGTACTCAAATGCTACATGTACATATATCAATATATATGCACATGGGTGCATATAAAGTACTACATATTTAAAGCATTACATACATGACATGCACATAACATTATAGTACAAAACAAGCATAATGTTATACATGTATGCATTGTTGTAATATATGATGCATAACATATCATCATAGTAATTTATAACAAAGCTGATTGATAGATGATTCATAGATCTATCATTGTCAGATGACAGGTACATAGATTATAGATAGAAAGATGATTGAGAAAAGGATGATCTATAGAAAATGATATATGGATTGATAAATGAATAAATTGGTAGATAGATATACATATATATTCATTCCTCAAAATTGATGAGGGACTAGTTCCTAGACCTAGCTTGGATACTAAAATCTGTAGATGCTCAATCCCCTTATAAAAATAGAATAGTGGCCGGTGAGATGGCTCAGCGGCGTAAGCGCCTGCCTTGCAAGCGCGAGGGCCCGAGTTCGACTCCCAGAACCCACATACGAAAAAGGGGCCGGTGATATCGCTCAGCGGCACAGGTGCCTGTTGGCGTGCAAGGTCCTGAGGTCGACCCCCCCGGTACCCACAAAAAAAAAAAATAGAATAGTATTTACATATAACCTACACGTATCCTCTCACATACATTAAGCCATCTCTAGATAACTTATAATACCTAATAAAATGTATGTGCTGTGCAAATAGTTGTCATATTTTATTGTTCAGTGGGTAATAATAAGAGAAAAGTCTGTACATACTCAGTACAAAAGTTTTTTCTAATACTTTCAATACATAGTTTGTTGATGTCACAAACGTGGAGGCCACAAATATGGAGGGTTGAATATATAACACAAGTAACTGAATTTGAAACTCAGCTCTTCTTGTATAACATCTCAAAGTTCTCCACCTAGAATTGGACCATTTCTGTACCTAGCTAAATCATGGACAGGTTTATACCCCTATTATAGTCTGTACACAGAACCAGTATCTTTTTCTCAGCACTTTAGCCAACGAGAGTCACAGACATAAAGAGAAAATTCTAATAAAAATGTCTTTCTTCTTACTTTATTTTTAGTAGTTCCAGAGTTGTAGAAAACATTAAATCCTCCCTAAAGCTAAAGAAATGCTTTGTTGTGGCCTTTGCTGACCTTGTTTTCACATAGTGTCTTCCTTTTGGGTTCTCAACAAGCACAGTTAATACTGTGCACCAAAGGAAAAGAAGAAGGAAAAAAAAAAGCAATTTGTTCACACTTTTTGTTCTGCAGACACTCAGCGAATACGTGGACAAGTTTTAAAAATTCATATATCCTCAAGGCAGACCTTCCTGTGACAAAATTAAGCTGCTATTTTGAAAGTGGGAAGGGAAGAAAACTCAAGCAGACAGAATTATACACTGGAGATGAATCTCAGTAAGATGCAGGTGAAAGCCAGGCATAGTGGTTCATACCTGTAGTCTCAGCTACTCAGGAACCTGAGGGGGCAGGAACATCTCTTGAGCCCAAGAATTTGAGACCTGTCTGAGCACACAGCAAGTAGATAGATAAGATAATTATACTACTAATCACTATTAGTTCATTGAAAAGAATGGTTTGTGCTTACACTGTTTGATCAATTTTTCATGCCTATATCTTGTAATCTAAGCTACTACTTTGAAGATACCAATATGCAATATATTAACCATTGTTAATCTATTATCTTGTTCTGAGATTCTGTATCATTGTTTTTATTTATTTATTTTTTTTAAATTAAAAAAAATTCAAAAAGTCTCCAAAACTATGGGTAGAGTAAATTATTAGCTTGGGCTAATTTACAGTGAGTAATAAATTTCTAAGAGTAATAATTTCTATTATTGTTAAATGTGTGGTTACCAATTGATGGGTTTTTGGGGAGTGATTGGACATGAAAGTTCTAAATTCCTCAATAGATGAATCCATTGTTGAGCTCATAATTTAAGAGTATTATTGGGTTGGAAACAAGAAATAACTGTGGCCTAGGTGAAGAGAGTGGATTGAAGAGGGTTGATCCTGGGGAATGTATCTAATCCCTCATCCCTTCTTCACCATCTCTTTCCCTCTCTCTCCGCTTCCTGGCCACCGTGAGGTGAGCAGATTTCCTCCACCACACCTTTCCATCATGTTGTTCCTGCCTTACCACAGGCCTAAATGAAATGAAATGAGCTGATTTTGGGTTGAAACCTTTGAAACTATGAGCTCAAATAAATCCCTCCGTCTTTAAGTTGCTTTTCTCTGTGATTACAAACTGACTAACACAAACTCATTACCAGGTTTTTGTACAACTTTGTCAGTGGTATTTATAGACATTGCTTATTAATTGAAAAATATCATTCTGCATCCATGGAGAGCCAGCCCCAGAATAAACCAGTTGATCATTTCTTACCATTCAGAATTCAGCCCAGGTAAAGTGTGTACCCTCACTGCAGGCTATCAGCAAAAGTACATGAGGAAGTCACTGGGTCTCTATCACCTGCCCCATCGGATTTGGTTTAACTTTTTTGATGGCACAAAAGGGAAGAGGAACAAATATCATGACAGAGAACTCTCCCTAGATCATCATGCCTGTGTCAGTTTTTTCATTAGTGGACATCTTTGCCTTAAATAATCATATCTGCCTGCTTATCCACTAAACTTACAGGGACAGGAAGCACCAAGTTTAATCCTTCAAGGAGCCTGTGGTCTAGAATCAGGGTTCCCATTCCTGTCCGATTTAGCAGGTCATCTCTTAAGTGCTGATCCTGACTACATTTAGACTGTCCCTTTAAAATGACAGAGTATTAAAGGAGCATGAGCCACATGTCAAGCACCAGTCTCTTTATTGTACAAGTAGTATCTTGTTTAATCCTTCACATATCCCCATCATAGAGTTGCCGCCATTTTCATTTGAGGACCGTGAGGCACACACATGCAAAAACTTGCCTACAGTCCTGAATCTAGGAGGGGCAATGCTGGCATTAAAACCTGGACTCTGGCATTAAAACCTGCATCTGAAGGAAACACCCTTCAGATGTTTCTGTACCTTAATCCAAGAGGCTGTGACTATGCTGCCTTATTTGGCAAAAAGGACTTTGCAAGTAACATTAGGGCTACTATCAGCTGACCTTAATTAAGATGGAAAGATCATCCTAGGCTGTCCAGGTAAATTCAGTGCAATCATCTACACACTTCAAAGCAGAAGCAGAATGGAAAATCTGAGAAATTCAAAGCACGAGAAGGATGTGGTGTGGTATTGCTGGTTTTGAAGATCGAAGAGGATATCGGCTGAAGAATTAGATGGGTATCTCTAAGGTAAGGATGACCCCTGAGTAAAAGCCACTGCCTCAATGATCTTATGGTCACTAAGACAAAATACCCAACATCTACAAGTTAAAGGAAGACAGGCGTATTATGGCTCATGGCTTCAATACATGGTCGGCTGGCTCCATGGCAGAAACAACATGGCGGAAGGGCATGGCAGGGGAAAGCTATTCAACACATGGCAGCTAGGAAGCAGAGGAAGAACAATGACCTTGGGACAGGTATAATCCTTCCAGGCCACATGCCCTGTGACCCACCACCAAACATGCCCTACCTCCTAAGAGCACATTCAGCCATTAACAATGGATGCCTCCACTGATGAGGACAGTGCTAACCATAAACCACCATCCCATTGCCTTTCAAACACATGAGACTTTTGGGTGCATATTACATATAAAACACAACAACCATCAAGGGAACCGGAATTTTAGTCCTGAATGGGACTGGAAATACATTCTCCCTTCTGATCCCAGCCCAGCCCACTGATTCAGTCCTCGTTTATGAGACCCTAGGCTGCTAACTCAGCTAAGCACCCTTGAACTTTCACCCATAACAAATGGGTGCTGTTTGACCCTGCCAATTTGTAGATTTGTTATGTAACAGAAGCACTGGAAAACTAACAAAGAAATCTCAGCAGCTCACTTTCAGAATGGTTACTCCTAATATAGATGTTTCTATCAGCCCAGCCTTGATATTGAAAGGTATGTGCCACTCAGCAGGATCTTGGTACCATCTCATTTCTTCATTGTTACCAAAACAAACAAAAATAAAACAATACCCTCACTTCCTCCTTTCACCATGCATTTCCTTCTCTTACATTTGTATTTTCAAAGCCCAGCCCCTTTTGTTAAGTATTTGCAGAGAAAAAAAATCATGAAAACTTCTAACTTTAGTTGCTTTCTTGCTTTCTTTCATTAAAACTTTGTATTCAACTATCTTGTTTTCTTAAGCACCTTGTCCTTGATCTTACAAAAACTGATATATTCCTCTACATGATGGTCTTCCAGTGGAGTTGTAACCTAGCAATTTCTCTGACCATGTATCTCTGGCTGTTCATTTGGGCCTCTTTTTTATTCCCCTTCTACATTATTTTTGTGAATAAAATAGAAATATTTGAGATATATATTTAAGAGCACCATATATGGGTCTCACTTCTACAATGGATTCTCATTTTACTTCTAATACAATCCAAGCTTCTTACCATGATGCCCGAGGACCCTTCATAAGCTGGCCCCTAAAAACACACACTACCTGTCTTAGTTACTTTTCTCATTGCTGAGACAAAATACCAGATGCCCAAAGTTAAGGGAGGAATGGTTTATTTAGCTCACAGTTTGCAGAGATTTCAGTCCATAATCAGCTGGCTCCAAGGCAAGGTGGCACATGGCAGAGGGACAATAGAACATGGAGGACAGAAGACAACAAAAGCAACAAGAGAGAGAGCCAAGTCTCTTTCTGTCCCTTATAGTGTATGTAGGCTACTAGCCCTAGGGCAATGTAGCACTCACACCCATAATCCCAGCATTAGACCATGAATCAATCACAAAGTCTAGATTCAGCCACCTATGAAAAGCCTGCTCCCCATGGCTGTATGAGGCTTTGGGGCTTTGGGGGGGACATCTAGACATAAACCATAATATTCTGCCCCTGGTCCCCCAAAGACTCACATACATTCCTTTATTCAAAAGGCAATTTGTCCACCTCTAAGAGTTGCCAAAGTCCTAACAGTTTCAGCATTGCTGAAAAGTCCAAGGTTCAAGTCTCCTCTGAGATGCAAAGAAAACTCTTAACTGTGAGCCCCTGTACAAATGAAAAGAAAGTTAAACACTTCCAACATTCAATGGCACAAGATAGACTTTACAAACAGGAGGATACAAAGGAATGGGATCAAAGCAAGTTCAAAATCCAGCAGCACAAACATTAAATCTTGTAGTTCCATGTGCAGCATCTGAGGCATTCTGTAGCAAGATGAGGACTCCAAAGGGCTTGGGTGGTTACACCTCTATGGCACTTCCAGTAGTTGTATCTCCCATGGCTTCTTTCTTGGGCCTGCTCTGCTAGCTCCATTCAGTTTTCCTCAGAGAATTCATGCTCTTGGATTTTCCAAACTGCTGGGTCTCCAGGCCATCTTTGGCTTCACACTCACAGCTTCACATACTGTCCCCTCAGGGGCACACTGCCTGGCCTCTTAGGCCTCCTGAAATCTGGGTGGAAGCCTTTCTAACCTCACAAGTCTTCCATTCTGCATGCACCTAAAACTAGCACCATGTAGACGATGCCAAGGTCTGCTGACAGCAGGAGCAGTAGCCAGGCTTCCCTCTCTCTTGGCTGTAGGAGTTGAGTGCCTTGATTGCTGGGCACTCTGAATCCAATTATGAGGAACAAATTTTCTGTGCTGATGCCATTCTGGAACATGGTGCTCTGTGGCTTTCTCCTCAAAGCAAAGTCTTTCACTTTTGCAGTTTTGAGGCTGCAAAGGGTGGAGACTTGTTGCTTGTCATGATGCCCTTTTATATTATCCTTTTATATTGTCCTTTTCTTTCTCAGCAATCAAGATCTCCTCTGCTCTACCTTTGGAGTCCACAGCTTTACTGGAGCTTCCTTTCTGACCAAAATCACAACATTTTAAATCATTCTGCTGGGCTCTTTGCTCTTGATTCTTAACATAAACCTAGCTAAAAGACCCTAACAATAGCCACGCCACTGCCCCAGCATTAGACTGCCAGGTTAATTAGTCTGCCACCCTTAGTCTCAGTATCAGGCAAATTTTCTGGACACAAACAAAATCCAGACAAACTTTCTGCCAAGCCAATAACATGCATCATCTGGAGTCCAACAGCCAATGAAGTCCTTCTTCCCAGCAGAAACCTCCCAAGTCTGGTCTTTACCATCAGGATTTCTATCAGCCTTGTGGTCTTCTGAGCTCTGACCAGAATCCCCCATATAGTACAGCATAAATCATTCCAGCTCTGCTTTTTTAGCCTTCATCTCCAAATGATTCCTAACTCTTCCCACAAACCATTCCCAAAGGCTCCTGAACCACACAGTCAGGTATAGTCATAACAATGCCTCCACTTCTGTGGTACAAAATTCTGTCTTAGTTATATTTTGTATTGCTGAGACAAAATAGCTGATGTCCAAAGTGAAGTGTGGGAAGGTTTATTGAGCTCACACTTTGTAGAGCTTTCAGTCCATAATTAGCTGGCTCCAAGGCAGGGTAGCACATGACAGAAAGGCAACAGTTCATGGTGGAGAAGAAGGTAAATGCAACAAGAAAGAGAGCCAAGACTCTTTCTGTCCCTTACACTGTATGCAAGCTCCCTGCCCTAAGTTGGTGTAGCACTTACACCCATAATCCTAGCATTGCACAGTGAATCAATCACAAACTGTAGATTCAGCCACCTATGGAAAGTCTGCCTCCCCATAACTGTATGAGGCTTCAGGGGGACACCTAGACACAAACCATAACACTACCTCATTACTATTACTCCATAATCACCCACTACCTTCTAGACAAGACTGGGTTCTCTGTTACTCAATCTACTACAGTGACATTCAATAAATGTTTGTTGAATTGATTTGCTTATCCAGAAAGGGATCAATGGAGAAAATCTTCACCCTTCCCAGGGACGCTGTTGATCTGAGGAGGGTTTTGTTTTGTTTAATTTTCATGAGTCAGTTAAGAGAAAATGTTCAGTCTTTGGGCTACTTAGTCTATGAGCCCCTGTGATGTGTCATACCATATTTGTGCACCAGAAGCATTTGGCAAGGCCTTTTGCCTTATGTCAGTTTATTTACAGAACCTTAACATCACCTCTAGATACTATTGAGATTTTTGAGGAAGATGAAAGGACATCTAAGGACTCAATCCACAAAGCAGATGTTGCACAATAGTTTAACAGTAGTAGTTTAATAGTAAATATGACAAGCACATTGCTAAGAAACTACAAATTCCACTTGACCAGGATTTAGTCTATGGTAGGTGTTCCTGGTCCAGAAGTCCCGGTCACCTGAGTTTCTCTCTTGAGCTAAGTAGTCTGCTACCTAGATGATGATATAGTAGACCAAATGCATGTTCTACAGTGTTTGTGCTACTCATTCAATGAACCATCAGCTTCCTGACAAAATTAGAGATTGATCACCAAATAGTATTGAAGATTAGTCTATAACACAACAGGCTAAGGGAATAGTTCCCATTGAAGAACAGCAAAATGCAAGGTGTGCTCTTGAGTTAGAATTGTTCAGTGATATTAAGATAGGTGAGAGACATAGACAAGATTTAAATACAGAATGTGGGTAGGAATATTGCATCAAGGTCAAATTTCATGAGTTAGATGATAGTACCATAGATACGCAGGAGGACAGCTTTGTTCTTTGTAAGAAACATACACTGAAATATTTATAAGTAAAGGGGCATGGCACATGACTTACTTTCAACTAGACAAAAGAGAGAAAGAAAAAAAGAGTAAAAAAAAGTAAAAAAGAGTACTTTTTAAAAGTAAAAAAGAGTAAAAAATAGGGCAAAATATAAACAATATGTGAATATATAAAACATATACAGAAATACCATAGACCATTTTTGTCACACTTCTGTAAATTCAAGAGAATGTTAATCTTTTCCAAAATACTCAATGTTGCTATACTGATGCATTTATCAGCACAGAGAAAGGGCTTCTGTAGATGAAATATAAAATCTGTTACTGAGTATACACTAAAAAAGTGAAATGTTGAGTCGTCATCTAAGAAGGAAGATGTTAGCTTTAACTCAAATGATGAATACATATATAACAGACCATACAAATCAACCAATAGGAGGTTATAGAATTGCAAAACACATAAACTATTTTTATTGTATTTGTTTTACTCTCTGGTTTCTGGTTTCCTGAGATTCAGTATCCAACGTGTTTTAATTAATTCAATTTCAAAGTTGCATTCATAGTATGTTTAAATGCACTTGAGGATGCCGATAATCGTCTCTATTATGTTTTACATTCCTACAGAATAGAATCAGACACCACAACTTTCCTCGTTGGTTTTCTTGATTGTTTCCTTCCTTTAAGGTTGACTTTTGCCTATAGAAGATTTTCTTCTGACTTCAAAGAAATAAGTAGTTGACAAAGACATATTCTTACAAAAAATAGAAAAGGAGGGCCAGTGAGATAGCTCAGTGGCATAAGCGCCTGCCTGGCAAAGTGAGGTCCTGAGTTCAACCGCTGGTACCCACAAAAAAAAAAAAAAAGAGAATAAAGTAATAGAATACAGTCCTGATTTTGTGAAATGAAAAAAATAGAATTATGACTTCTCAGTTTCCCCAAACTTTTACAATTTCTGTACTTGTTTCTTCCAAAAAATAGATATTTGGAAACCAACTATATTCCACATCTACCAATACCTACTGAAAGGCTTTAAAGTTAGGAAATACATTTGTCAAAGTTTTTATTTATAATTATCCATGCACAGACTCTTCAGTCATGGATCATGTTTTGTGCTTATCTTTTCAACCCTTCTCTCTTCCCATCTGTCCCAGTCATCCATTCTATACATCCTTTATCCCCACACTATGTGGCTGTGGATCAGAAAGGCTAATTTAAATTTAAATCCTTCTTCTTTGCTTGTGCAGGCTGATCTTGCAAAAGTTTTAGCCTTGGTTCCACATCTACTCATGAATTCCATTTGTTTTCTGATTTTCCAATGAATGACTACATTTTTTCTAGATTTTCCTGCCCCAGGATGCTTTTCAACCTTTCATAGCCTCAGGATTCAGATTTCATGTTAAGATGCTCCTATATGAACACAGCTATCAAATTGTCTCCCAGGTTGGATAGAAAGATGCTCATGCCTGTTTCTCAATGAAAGGATTGTAAAGTGATAAATAAATAATCAATTGTTTTGTAAGGCTAAGAGGATAAAACCACCAGTGGAAATGGGAAACCATTTTTTATCATACCAAATCCAAAGCAAAAGAACTCTTATAGTTAAAAGGACCATGACTCTGGAAATAGAAGAAACCTCAAATACATTTCTCCTAAATTTTACCTCCATCTATTGTGTAACACATTAGATTTTGGACTCAGAAGTTTAGCATTTCTTTGGGGGAAAAAGTACTGCTATGCCCTAAATTTAAAAAAGTTTATGCATTTTGTATACTGAATATTATCTCTTCTCTCTTATCATTTATTTATTTATTTTTTTTTGGTGGGTACCGGGGGGTCGACCTCAGGACCTTGCGCGGCAGCAGGCGCCCGTGCTGCTGAGCGATATCACCGGCCCCTTTTTCATATGTGGGATCCGGGAGTTGAACTCGGGCCCTCGCGCTTGCCGGGCAGGCGCTTAAGCCGCTGAGCCATCTCACCGGCCCTCTCTTATCATTTAAAGAGAATCCCAGCTACATTCATGCAATAAATCAGATCTTACAGGTATACTGGGTTCAGTCAAGAGCTTACTTTCTTCAGTCTATCATTTGTGGCTCTCAAAAAAATATTAAAGGACAATCAGCTTTGTCTTAAAATTCTTCCCCAACACAAGACATGAGCCAATGCTTTTGCCAGTGGGCTGCACCATGGATGTAGCCAAAAAACACAAACAAAAACAAAACAAAAAACAAACAAAAAACAAAGGACTAACAGACTCTGCTTTTAGGGATAAGGGTTTGGTCCTAAAATGATTTAGACCTGTTCATTTTGTAATATGACTCTATTTTTTGAAACAGGAGACAAAATCTTGGGGGCTAGATGGAGAAAGACTGTGAATGATCCCATTAAAAAAATTCTTTTTTTAAAAAAAATAATGTAACGTCATATCTGTCTTACAGATATGAAATGAATATGTGCTAAAGATTTTGTTTAATTGATGAGGAAAGCAGACAGATGTTATAATCTGTTGAAAGGATACATGAAGGAAGTGTACGGAGAAAAGGAACTGAATTGCAAATGGCAGCAAAACCTCCCGCCACCAAAGCCTACACAGCTCTATAGCCGGACACTGTGCATATCGATCAATTACCTGCAGTTTAAAAACAGACACAAAATAGCTCACAGATAATCAACTGTTTCAGAGCCAGACACTCAATAGAAAATGCATAGATTTTTAATGAAATACAATTTTTTTTTCTGGAGGGTGGTAAAAACAGAGACAAATGATGTCTGACTCTCCAACAATATCTCAGTGTTGTGGCTTGTGTCTAGATGTCCTCCAAAGCCCCAAGCGGTCATAGGTGGGTGGTTCTAGAATGCATGGTGCTCTAGAGTGGCGGGACTGACAACTGGCGGTCAACGTGCAACACCCAGTTGAACTGAAACAGCATGGTGCAGGGTGTGGAGGGCCCACCTGAGGGTTGTTACCAACCACATAAAAAGAGGAACTGGAGAGGAAGAGGTGGCACTGTTGGTTCTCCTGCAGAATCGTGTCACACTGGCTTTCCTGATATGAATTCAGCTGTTCTCATCATAGGAAGAGCTCAGGACCTCACTGTCACTAAGGATGGCTGTGGTACTTTTTGGGGGAGCTCTGGTCCTTACTTTGAGCATCACTTTGTGGCTCCAGTACAGACCCCTCAGCCTGCTGGCACAAATCCTTCATCCCTCTGGCACAGATCCTTCATCCTGCTGGCACAGACTTTCTAGCTTCCACCATAGACCTTTGGGCCTTCCCAGTGCAGATCCTTGATACAGACTTGCATGAGACATTTTCATGGGTTCTGGGCCTCCAGTTGGACTCATGGGGCCATCGCCATGGGCTCTAGGTCTTCAGCTGGACTCATGCAGGACATTGCCATGGGATCCAGGCCCTCAGCTGGATTCTTGGGGTCTTTAGTGTGTGGACAGATTTCCTGCACTCTTTTTCATTTGACTCTTGGGTGACTACTATAAAATAATCCTGTAAATCATGTGTCCTGTATTAAATTGTTTCCCTCACTAACCCTAAGTAAGACAGAATTTGGTACCAGAGGAGTGAGGTCATGGGTGTGACTATACCAGACCATGTGGTTCAAGAGCCTTTGGGAATGGCTTGTGGAAAGTTTGGAAAGGTTTGGAGATGTCACCTGAAAGAGTAGGACTGGAACACCTTAGGCTGTTCTGTATGGGACATTCTGGTCAGAGCTCAGAAGACCAGAAGGCTGATAGAAATCCTGCCAATAAAGACCAGGCTTGGGAGGTTTTTGCTAGGAAGGATTGCATTGGTTTCTGAACTCCAAATCATGTATGTTATGGCTTGGCAAGAAGTTTGTCTGCATTTTGCTCGTGTCCAGAGATTTTGCCTGAGACTAAGATTAAGGGCGGTGGACTAATTAATCTGGCAGAAGAAATTTCAAAACAGACAAATGTTGAGGTGGTGGCATGGCTATTGCTGGGGGCTTTTAGCCAGATTTATGTTGAGAATCAACAGCAAAAAGCCCAGCAGAATGATTTAAAATGTTGTGAGTTTGGCCAGAAGGGAAGCTCCAGTAAAGCTGTGGACTCCAAAGGTAGAGCAGAGGAGATCTTGATTGCTAAGAAGGAAAAGGACAATACAAAAGGATAATATAAAAGGGCATCATGAGAAGCAACAAGTCTCCACCCTTTGCAGCCTCAAAACTGCAAAAGTGAAAGACATTGCTTTGAGGAGAAAGCCACAGAGCACCATGTTCCAGAATGGTGTCAGCACAGAAAACTTGTTCCTCATAATTGGATTCAGATTGCCCAGGGATCAAGGCACTCAACTCCTACAGCCAAGAGAGAGGGAAGCTTGGCTACTGCTCCCGCTGTCAGCAGACCTTGGCATCATCCACATGGTGCTAGTTTTAGGTGCATGCAGAATGGAAGACTTGTGAGGTTAGAAAGGCTTCCGCCCAGATTTCAGAAGACCTGAGAGGCCAGTCAGTGTGCCCCTGAGAGGGCAGTGTGTGAAGCTGTGAGTCTGAAGCCAAAGTTGCCATGGAGACCCAGCAGTTTGGAAAATCCAAGAGCATGAATTCTCTGAGGAAAACTTCAAGGTGGGAGCAGAGCGGGCCCAAGAGAGAAGCTACACGAGCTACAACCACCGGAAGTGCCATAGGGGCGGAGTCACACAAACCCTTTGGAGGTCACAACTTGCTACAGGTTGTGTCAGATGCTGGACACAGAAATACAGGACTTAATGTTTGCCCTGCTGGGTTTTGGACTTGCTTTTGTCCCCTTCCTTTGTATCCCCCTGGTTGTACTTTTTGGAATGGAAATGTCTATCTGGTGCCATTGAATGTCGGAATCATTAAACTTTCTCTTCATACAAATGTATGTACAGACAGGGGCTCACAGCTAAGAGTTTGTCTTGCATCTCAGAGGAAACTTGAGACTTGGACTTTTCAGCAATGCTGAAGCTGTTAGGACTTTGGCAACTCTTCGAGATGGACTAAAATGCCTTTTGCATAAAGAGATGTGCATGAGTCTCTGGGGAGCCAGGGATGGAATGTTATGATTTGTGTCTAGATGTGCCCCCAAAACCTCATGCAGTCATGGGGGTGGGCTTCTGCAGTTTGTGATTGATTCATGGTCCAATACTGGGATTATGGGTGTGAGTGCTACACCCACCCTGGGGTGGGTAGACTGCATACAATATAAGGGAGGGAAAGTATCCTCTCTCTCCTCCCCTTTTGCCATTTTTGCTTCTCCCTTTTTTGATTTTGTTGCTTTTGCTGTCTTTCACCGCCATGAACTGTTGTCCCTGTGCCATGCCACCCTGCCTTGGTGCCAGCTGATTATGGAGTGAAACGTCCACAAACTGTGAGCTAAATAAACCTTTCCTTGCTTAATTTTGGGTGTCAGGTATTTTACTTCAGCAACAAGAGAAAAGTAGCCAACACAGTATGTGATTACTAAATTAGTCCACTGTTTGGTTTGGCATAGTTCTGGGTGTGGATAATGGGAAGGCCTGCCCTGGATGTGAGTGCTATCCCCCTAGGGGCATGTAGCCTGGATAGAATATAAGGAACACAAACAGGGATGCTGCCATCATTTACTGCTGCGTCTTTGATACTTTGGTGCTTTGCTGCCTTTTGCCTGCCATGCACTGTTTCTCCTCTGTGGTGCCCTTCTGCCAGGCCATCCTGCCTCAGAACTGGCTGGCTATGGACTGAAACCTCTATGAATTGTAATCCAAATAAACCTTCTCTTCTTCAACGTTGGGTGTTGGGTATTTTGCCTCAGCAATGAGAAAAATAACCAAGACACTCAGCTTCTGCTTCTTGTCTTGCCATGAGCTGCCTCTGTCTTTGTAAGAAAAATGAATTGTTTTTGCTCTTGCTAACTTGGGTTGGGTTCTCATATTTGCTAACTTGGCTGAGTGGCCAAAGCTTTATTCACAAAACTTGGCCTTGAGGCCTCAGAATAATCACATTTTGCTTTGGAGTCAGTAAATCAGTCTTTACTTGTGAACATGAATATCCCTCAATACAGCTTGATCAGTGGGGCCAGTGTAGTCAAACCACTGACAAACCCTCACCCTCACCCAATAATTCCTTGCTTCTGATCATTGGCTTAGGTCAGTGATGGTGAACCTTTTAGAGCTTTCAGGGATCTAGATAGAGCAGTGCAGCATGCATGCCATAGGCTCACCACCACTGGCTCAGGTTGTTCCTGCCATAAAAGACATAGAGAACCCTTCTACCTATCCTTGCCCAACTATCACCACCACCCAAGCCTGTCCCACATGTTCCAATATGGTCATCTACTAATGGTCCCCATTGAATACCACTTATATGATCAAGCTTGATCCAATTTCCTCACTAAGGAAATCATTGTGTCCTCTTTCAGATTCCCATAGACATTTATTACACCCTAATTTGATTTACAGTGACTAATATGTCTGCTTTACATTCCTTTCATCTACACTAGAGCTTTTAGCAACAAGTTTACAAAATAGATATAATTCAATAATGTTTTATGAGATTAGTAAATGCATTCTCTTTATTCCTATTCTGAGTTCTCTATTGCCCCATGGATATACCAAGTCTAAAAGGAATGTACAAGTTACTTATACAACCTTTATGTTTGGGGAAGTCAACTTTGCTATCTGCCCTGTATAAGAACCATTTCTATCCACTAAGAGCTCACACATACACAAACACATACACCTATGCCCTTGTGAGAAAATCTTCCCCAATATCCCAGCATGGCTAGCTTGTTGGATCCAACAAACGTAAGAGCATTGGGGTGTCCCTTCTGGACATGCCTCTTTGGCAAAGACAGAATGATGCAGGAGTATTTGTCTGTCACAGGAACTGGGAAGGGTATTTGGACCACTACCCACTGGGAGCAAGGGCACCCTGACATATAAGAGAGAAAATAGTCATGTTTTCAGGTACATTCAGAATTAGGGAAAAGGGAAGAGGACCAAAAAAATGTGGGGAGGTGGGAAGGAAGAGGAGGGGAATGAAAAAATCCTATTAAGATGTGTTATGTATACATATGCCAACTCCCCACAAGGAATGTAATCACTATGTTCTGTAAATATGTACTGATATAAAAAAATAATAATAGTAACTGAGAAAAGAAAACAATACTGGGGAAAAATGCGTTTCACAAAGTAAAAAACATGACTTTTATATGGTTAGAAAAAGAACACATGTTAAAAATTTTATTTTACTCATTAATCAATGAGACAACCAGACATCATAACTGGTTCAAAGGGGGGGGGAATGCATAAATCATATGGAGCAAAGGACTTGAATTGCAAATGAAGATGAATCTGTTGAATTTTTTCTTTCTTTTTCTTTTTTTGGAATCAGTTGAAACTCAATTAAGAAGACAGAGTTTGCATATCTGCTGCCTGCAATTTAGAGAGTGAGGAAAGAGCGCAGAGACAGTGAGTAGGGCTGGAACAGGACATTCTGGAAATGCGTTTGAGAGAGAGTGCCTAGTTTTTCAGTGAAGTACAATTTTTGGCTTTGCCGTAGAGTCATGTGGGGAGAGGAAGAGATGGAGGGAAGGAAGGAAGGAGAGAGGGAGAGAAACAGAGACAGAAAGAGAGGAGAGGAGAGGAAGAAAGAGACTTCTTTTCTAATATTTTAGCAGAACCTTGTTGCAGACCTCAAGAGACCTCATTATACGTCCTCTCCTGGGTTTCAGAAGGAGGCCGTGGGATTCTTGTAATAAATTCTGCTGATCTTGTTCAGCTTATGTAAGAGGTTTTCTGTTGTTTGCAAACAAAAGTGGTTTTGATAAGATAGCATTCATGTCTTCAGAAACAAAACAAAAGATGCCAATACCTGCATCTTTCAAGAATTGGTTTCAAGATTTGGTTTTGGTTAAATCAAGATCTGTGGCACCCTGGATTGATACTTACACATAACTTTGCACATTTCCAGGGTACCTTGATTCTGGTCTATAGTCCAGAAAACCTCCCAGAACAGAAACAGTGCAATAGTCAGAGATAACTGTCCTGAGAACAAGCAGTAGGTGTCATAGTGTCACAATCATTATGGAGAATGAGCAGATTTGTTGAAGAGGAGATGGTCTTACCACAACACCAGCATTCCTTCTTAATAACTTTGCAGCTAAGCAGATATTCCCTCAATATAGTGTACACCTGTCGTACCTCGTCCAGTGTCTACCTCTTCAATTCTACCCACTTGGGTTTCCCTTCCAGGTTCTAGAAGACTTCAGAATTTCCCAGTCCTATCTCCAACCTCCACCCCAGTTTTTGGCCTGTAGAGAGACCCTCATTCCATCCATGCTGACCTCCCAGAACGCATGCTTCCCTAGTAACATTGCCCTTTCTTTTTAGGCTGCAGTGGATGTTCCTTTGGGTACAACACAGCTAGGATTGCCCCAGATCACCAAAGAAATATTGTCACCATTGCTAGGCTCCCTGCAAGATAAACCTGATTGTGGAAATAAATGCATAATGCCCAACAAACTGCCAAGTAGTTTTAGTTCCAAAACAGTGATTCAGAACCAATCTTTGTCGAAAACTCACTGGTTGAAATTTTTAAAATAGCATTATTTAAATAAATTCCAGCCACACTATAGCAATCAATTTTTAGTGAAACCTCCAGGTACAATGCTACTTTTCAGTCTAGCACAAAGCCATTTTTTAAAGCATATATTTCAAATTTTAATCATTCATTTATTACATTTTCCTTTAGAGTGTCTCAGTTTCTTGTTTCATGCTAATTATTCTGTGCCTTTGAAAGAGTTATTTAACGGCATTTATTCTTTTCTTATGGACACGACTGATAAAAATTAAAATAGGTAAAATGATTTTTCATTAGTAAAATTAGAATTGATTATGTTGCCCTAATTGATACGCTTTCTTCAAAATAATAGAGTTGCATTGAGAATATTGAATATAACTACTTTTATTTTAGAACTACATTAAAATTTTTGCTTAAATTCATAGAACTGGGAGTTACCCTAGAAATTAAAGTAGTTCTATAGTCATCAAATATTTTATTATTCTTTAGTTGTGGAGTCCATTTTTTCAAATAAAATATATCCATCAATCAAATGCAGTCCATAAGACAAATAGAAGCTCAGCTCATTTTATGCATTGGAAAATTGAAAGACAGATACATTAAGTGACCTTTCCATAAATCCAATTGTCAGAGAGAGGACAAGGGCTCAGATGTCTTAACTCATACCCCTCCATCTTTCTTTCTTTGATATTGAAACATGTGTGTCTGATTTATTTCACTTAAGAGTATGGACATTTTTTTTTCTTTTCCCATTCTTCCTTTCCTCTCCCGCCACCCAGCTACCCTTTTTTTTTTTGTATAATTTCTTCCTATTTCACATTTTATACACCTTGGTTCTTATTAACACAGTTGGTATCTCACACCAGAGAAATGATGTGATATTTACATCTGTGTGGTTTATTTTACTTAAGAATATGTTCTCAAGGTCCACCCATTTATCTAGAAATGTTGCAAGTTTATCCTTTTTTATGGGTGAGTAGTACTCTATTGTAAAAAAATACATCTTTTTTATCCCTTCCTCAGTTGATGGGCATTTGTGTTGTTTCCAAGATTTAGCTGTTATAAACTGTGCTGCTATAAACATGGGTGCACATATATCGCTGTGGTCTGATGTTTTTAATTCTTCCAGGAAGATACCCAGAGGGGGAATAGCTGGGTCAAATGGGACCTTTAATCCTAGTTTTTGAGGAATCTCCACACTGATTTCCACAGTGGTTGTACCAGTCTACACTCCCACCAACAGTGGAGAAGGGTTCCTTTCTCCCCACAGCCCCTCCAGCATTTGTTATTGGCTGATTTATTGATAATAGCCATTCTTTCTGGGATGGGTTTTGTCAATAAAGAAAGAGGCCTGCCAATGTGTATGTGTGAGTGTGCATGTATATCCATGTGCACGCACGCACATGCCAGCATGTTTCTATCTAGTATCTTATAATACTGCTTAAACAGAAGGAGATATCCTGTATGACTTACAAAGAAGTGGCTAGAGCTTCATTTGAACTATTTCCTTTGAAAACAAAGGGCTCCTGGATTGTCTACATCTTGGGTTTAGCACCAAGGTGGTAACTGGTTACATCGAGGCAAAGCTGAGAACAGGATACAGAAGAAAAGGGTGTGTTCAGTTCAAGAAGATCCTAATGAAAGGTGTTATGGCCATGACGTGTGGGAGCTACTCACTCATAAAAGATCTTAGAAGTCACCATTGATGTGATAACCTTGACCAATCAGCAGCGTCAACTGCCCTGATATTTATATGAAGAAAAACCTACCTCACTCCAGGTGTAACTGCGAAGACACTGGTAACCCTTCCACATAGTAGCGATTTACAGGAGGTTTATGAACAAATGATACTGCATTTCATACATCCCAGAGCTATTTCTTTTTCTTCCAGTTGCGTAGGTAGGTGGGGAATTTTTGCAAACAGAAGTACAATGGTTAATTGATTGTCAATTTGATTGGGTTGAGACATGCCTAAAGCTTTAGTAAAGTGCACTTCTGGGTGAGTCTGGGTAGGTCATGGAGACATGACTTTGAAGAACATATTTAGTCCCTGGCCCTTTTCTCTATCTATTTCCCTGTCTCTGCTTCCTGGCTGCCATGAGGTGAGCATCTTTCCTCTGCCATACCCTTCTACCATGTTTGTGCCTTGGAGCCAGCCCACCATGGACTGATACCTCTGAAACCATGAACTAAAACAAACCTCTCCTACTTAAGTTGTGTGTGTCAGGAATTTTATTGCAATAAAAGAAATGTGACTAACATAAGGAGAGACCAGGCTGGTGCATGCCCATCTCTTCTACATTCTGATTCCTCAACATAGTATGTGCCATTGCCTTCATCAAGCCTGTTCTGCAGAAGAACCATGACAAACTCTCTCCCACAGAATAAGTGTTTACACAGATGAGGGTTAAGCAGATCTCCCAAGGCAGGCAGAAGCAAACCTAGATTCCATACGATAAAGACAGCTTCCAAGCCAGAGAAGAATTATTAGACTACTAGGGAAAAATAAATAGAAAAATTCCCCCTAGGGCAAAGAAGGAACATCTTTTATTTAAAATTTAAAGTGAGTTGAACTTTCAAGTCTCCTCATGCATCTGGACTGAAAAAAAAGTCTATTTCAACAACCGAGACTGAGAAAAATAAAAAATATTGGTGATGCATAATATTCCTATTGAATTATGTATGGTACAATGACATTTCAGTTAAAAAAAAGATGACATATACGATGGTGGCCCTTTAAGATTATACCACCTAGTAATTCAATAGCTGTTTATGTAAGTAGACTCTATGATGATCACACAGTCGCCAAATTGCCTACCACCACATTTCTCAGAATTATCTCCATTGTAAAGAAATGCATTATGTCAATAAATGCATGAAAGCAAAGTTGAAAATATGGATCAGAAAATTCCTAATTGTGCAGGCTCTTCTATTCAACAATTCTACTTCAGAAACATATTCCAGGAAGAGAATTGGACAGATATGAAAGCAAATTCTTCATAGCCTGCTTAAAATAGTGCAAAGTTGAGAAACAATCAACTGCTCTCCAATCAGGTTGGTTAAACACACAAAAGTACATTGAAACATGAAGGACTTACTTTAGATGAAGATGGATGGAGACTGACTACCTGCATTGCTGATTTCCATCAATGTTAGCAGTTATTAATGGAAGTAAAGTTTCCATTCCTTATCCCTAATCGTGAGCCATGCCTTGTACTAAGCATAAAACATGAATCCTTACATTGAATCCCAGCAGCCATCTATGAACTAAATAGTGTCATTGTTAACAGTTCACAAATGATTACATGAAGGTGTGAAACAGCAGGTGATGTGTAACCAACAGAGCCAGCATTTAAGCTGAACGCATCACTAAATGAGCCTTTGCTAAAGGAGGGGATCACTCAGTAGCGAATACAGAGAAGCCCAAGGTACTAAAGAACCTGGAGTAATGAAGCATCAACTGTCGCTTCATAATTTAGGTGAAGCACAATCCCACTTGGTTTTTGGAATCATCTCCCTACAGTCACTTTGGGTCTCCAACCAGTTAGTGGGTAGATTTGAACTTGTGAAATGAAAAATTGTTGCCCAAGTCTTGCCTTTTTTGTCCTCCCGTGGCTGGTTTGGATCCAGCTCCAAGGATTTGTATGCCATTGTATGACACATGCAAGAACAACTTCAGAGAAAACATTCTCAGCTCTTGGAACAACTACTCATGAATGTAGTTGTTTCACCAGACTAAGGAAGTCTGAGTCTCATGAGATATTACATAAAGTGCAGACTTTACAAACCTGTGCCATTTTCCTGTACGGCAAGTTAAAGAGACCTTACTCAATATTTTCTTAAAAGTGATGTTCTCTCTCTTTTTCTTTCACTGAGCAGCAGATGGGTAGCATCATGAAATTTTCCCTGTAATGTCAAAGTGTGTTTGTTGAATGATAATGACACTTGCTACCTAGGAATCTTTATTAGACAATTTTGGAGGAAAACCAGATACACAATAACACAGCAAAATTGAGCAGCTCTCATTTTTTAATTCATACTTATGAAAAACTTATTATGAGTCAAATAATAACTACCCAGGGTGGAATCAAAAGAACATTACTGAAGTTTGAGGATTTCTGGTTCCTAAGATCCTCTGAGGATGTTAGGCTTCCTAATTTAATGGAAGCATAAACAAGAAAAATGTGGTTATTTCAGGAAATGATTCATTTTATTATCGGAGTCAAAATTCTCTGAAAAGTCCATCATTTGATCTTTCAGATTTATCAGAAGAGTGTATTCCTTCTTTAAAATATTCAGTAACATGCTGAACTCTTGTTATGAGCAAGCCAAACTCTAGGATGTCTATGGCCTTCCATTGGTATAGTATGATCTGTCTGCCATAAACCAATTGTTTTGACCCTAAATCTGTTTATTCTACTTATACTTGTTATTAAAATTGTGGTATTTTATTAGCTATTTTATAAAAGAATCGATTTCTAGGTATCCATAAAAGTGTCATTATTTTCAGGATAGCATGATATTGGATTTCTGGGAGGGACAAATAGAAGCAAAATTTTCTACTAAATTAGGTATGGACAATATAACTATAAAATGTTTAGAAGAGAATAATAAAAATTCTATGGTTCTAAGCTGAGATTGCTTTATATGTGTGTGGTGGATTGACAACTGGTGGTCAATTTGTAACACCCAGCTGAACTGAATCAGCATGGTGCTGGGTGTGGAGGGCCCACCTGAGGACTGTTGCCAACAACATAAAAGGGAGAACTGGAGAGGAAGAGGTGTTGCTGTTTGTTCTGCTGGAGGAGCTGGTCACACTGGCTTTCCTGATATGAACTCAGCTGTTCTCATCATTGGAGGAGCTCAGGACCTTGTTGTCACTGTGGATGGCTGTAGTTCTCTTCAGGGGAGCTCTGGTCCTTACTTTGAACATCACTTCCTGGCTCTAGTGCAGATCCCTCAGCCCACTGGCACGGATCCTTCATCCCGCTGGTGCAGACTTTCTAGCTTCCAGCACTGACCTTTAGGCCTTCCCAGCACAGATCTGTGAAACAGACTTGTATGAGACATTGTCATGGGCTCTGGGCCTCCAGTTGGACTCGTGAGGGCATGGCCATGGGCTCTAGGTCTTCAGCTGGACTCATGCAGGATACTGCTGTGGGATCCAGGCGCTCAGCTGGATTCTTTGGGTCATTAGTGTGTGGACAGATTTCCTGCACTCTTTTGCATTTGACTTTTGGATGACTACTATAAAATAATCCTATAAATTATGTATCCTGTATTAAATTGTTTCCCTTGCAAACCCTGACTATAACAAAGTCTCTTAATTTCTATGTTTACTTTAAAGAAATCAAATACTGGTCAATTACATGTAATAGATTAGTTTTCTATTACTATTTAACAAATTACCACACAGTTTAGTAGCTTAGAGGAATGCACATTTGCTGGCTTGTGATTACCCCAGGTTGAGAAGCTGGGAAGCTGCAGCACCTTGGTGTCAGATCCTGGTACTAGGATGAAATGAGGGGGATACCCAGGGGTGTGTCATCACCCGAAAACTTCACTGAGGTCTAAGCTCTCCCAGAGTCATGCAGGCTAACATCAATATAGTTGGTTCAAAAAATAACTCCCATCAGAATACATAAAGAAAAGACTTGGTTTTAGTTTCTAAACATGAAGGATAATGTATAGAGATCTATACATATGGGTAGAGCTAAACATGCTATGTAAAGTATCCATGCATTATTTTATATGATTCTCCATTTTGTCAGATTACTAACTGAACGGTGATCAATTCTAATCTCTTGGGATAAGAAGTGAGCAGGCTCATGGGAATCTTTCAAAACATACCCTGAGAAATACATTAACTTTGCTCAAATATCCTTGTAGTGTTAGAAAATGTAACAAAGTTCCAAGCTCTTCCATAATAGTTAAACTAAAGCCCAATAATTCTCCTAATTGTCCCTCCCAACTTCAATACGGTTAGGGCCTTCCACCAAATCAAGGTAAGAATATCAATCCCATGAGAGGAAGTGGCCAAAAAAGGTACTAGCTCCTGAACTGAAATACTGCAAATTTGTTCAACAATAAAGCAACTCACCATGGGAAGTAGCTATTTAATAGAGAAGCCGTGTGTAAGGAAGATTCAGAAATGTCTGCCTTTCAATGGGGAGCTAGCTAAAAGTTCCCATTCCCACAGAGCCGACCTACTATATGTGCACATTTTCAGGGTATCGGGTAGAGTATAAAAACGCTGCCAAGTAAATAAGATTATTTGCATTGAGCCCTCGGTGACCAGATGTACCTGCAAATCTCTGAATCCAGCAATTGCCAGATGTTAAGTGGCTTTCCAGGGATATCTTCAACGCCCATTTATACTGGCCCAGCAAATCACTGGCTCATCACACACCCATGCATACATCTAAACCTCCTAGGCTCAAAAGCCCCACTTCATTTTTTATATTTGCTAAGCAGCACTTCTCAGAGTCTTAGGGTTCTGTGAAATGTGTCAAACCCTTAGGAGAAAATGCCCAGGTAAGAGGTACCAAGAGTGGGTTCAAATCCCCTCCAAACTCAACATAAGGTTTCTCAAATTTGGCCTATTTGTACTTGGTCTGAATCCTACAGTACAGGAGGCAGGGCTGTCTGATGTAGCATAGGGTGTTTAGTAGCATCCTCAGTCTCTACCCAAAGGGTGCCAGTCCCACTACCACCATCTGGTGTGACAGTTTAAGTGCCTCTTGATGCTGCCAATGACATCTAGGAAAAGCTTTGGGTCCATACCCTCTGCAGAATATGCATGAGGGATAATTTGGTAAAGCCTCTGAAAGCTCTTGTGGTTGCAAATAATGTCAGGTCAAGTGCATTTTCCAAACATATTTAACCAATTGTTACAGGACGCACAAGAACATCCCACAGAGCTGACCTTCAGCCGAAGAAAATTACAAAACTGTACTTCCAGAAAAGCTTCTTATTAACCCTATTTTAAGTACATGAGGCAAGCACCTGACCTAACTTAGGCACTTATGAAAATAGAGCCCATAATCAACTGTCTATTAAAATACCTTTTATCATTTACTTATGAATATTAATGCCTGCTTAATACATACATTTGTAATGGAGATGATCCAGCTAAAATTACTTCAGTTACTCCATGATTCATTATCGTTGGTTAGCATATTTGTCTGGAATACATATATATGCTTTTTTTCTGGTAATGTGTACTGTGCCCAACATTAACATTTTTTTGTACACTCATCATGTAACTGACATATTATTTGTTTAATTATTTATTTGTACACACCTCTTAAAGCTTCTAATTTACTTAGTACTGTATAATTTTATATATGTGATAAACTGAAAAGACCGATAAAGTCAGTTATATATCCAAATCTGGCCCCTTCTCTAGCAAACACAGAACAGCTAGAAAAGTCTCTGGAGCCTTGTGAAGAATGGTACTTTTAATCTGGAAAATTATTCTCATGCCTGTGGAAGAATAGGTAAAATTTTCTTAGTGCTGAAGATGCTTATTAAAAGTTGATTTATGGGGCCGGTGATATAGCTCAGTGGCATAAGCGTCTGTCTGGCAAGCGTGAGGTCCTGAGTTCAGTTCCCAGTACCCACATAAAGAAAGAAAAAAAAAAGTTGATTTATGTCTAAGATCCAATACCACTGCCTATTGATTAAGATGGAATGCTTCTCTGACATGTTTACAACTCTGTAGGGCAGAAGATTCTATGGGTAGGCTCTTGAACGCTCCCCAAAAGCCCAAGTATTAAAAGCTTGTCCTCAGATTCGTGCTATTCTGGGGGGAGGGGGGTGAGTCTTTAAGAGGTGGAGCCTCCTGGGAGGAAGTGAGCTCATTGTGGGTGTGTCTTTAAGGGTCTGGTGGGTATCTTCCTGTCTCTTTTTCACTTCCAGGTGAGCACTTTTCTTCCACTAAGCATTTCTACCTCAGGCCCACAGTCATGGAGCCAACCAATCATGAACTGGAACCCTGAAACTGTGAACCAAAACAAACATTTTCTTGTATAAGTCGATTATGTCATATATTGTTAAGCTAATGGCAACCTGACTAACACAGAAGATACACTTACATCCTATTGTGAAAATGCAGAAAAGACAAAAATGTTCAAAGAATTTTAAAAAATCCTCTATTACTTTATTTCCCAGAGATAAACCATTTTTTAAAATTGTATGTGTTTTCCTTTCGTGTTTTTTAAACTCTATGTTTTGGAAGCTTTTAATGAAAATATTAGACAACAGGATACTTTCTGTTTGTGATATGTTCTAACAGTCTACCCTCTCAGGATGTGGAATCTCTGCTCATATGCATGTGATTTACCAATAAAACAGGTGAAGGAAGAAAGAAGGAAAGGAAAGAAGTTCGGCGGATTTTGGAACTCACCCACACCCTAATGCATAGGTTGGCAAATTTCCTCCGTGAAGATCAGATAGTATTTCCAATTTAGTGGCCATATATGGCTTTCTTTCCCAGCTGCTCAGCTCTTCCCTTACCGCACAAAAGCTGCCAAGCATAAGACATAAACGGATGGATGTTGCTGTGTTCCAATAAAACTTTATTTATAAAAACCATGATGGGCAGGAGTCAGTCCATGAGCTGTAATTTGCCACTTCCTGTTTGTCCTGTCATGGCAAATACTGAAGGGGAATGAACAAGTAACAAAGCTACACAAATACAACAGCACCTTTAGCTAGTGTTAGAATACCCCCATTCTTTTATTTTTTTTAAGTAAAAATTATTAATCGTGGTAAAAACCCACCAAAGTATGTGACTGAATAATCATTTTATACAACTTTTTATTGGCAATAGAAAAACTATTGCACCTCTGAATTCTTTCCAAACTGAACTGCTGCTATTGCTTTTGGACCATGCTTCACAAATTCTTGTTTTCAGCACAGGCAACCTGTTCGCGGGAGTATTGATCACATCACAATCCCTCCGATTCAGTTTTTCCTGGCTGCCTTCCAAGTTATAACCATTTCTGCCACTACATAAATCTCTTCAATAATTCTCCCCAAATTAAGTCCCCTCTGTCTTTTTTGATCAACCAATTTCCCTCCTACAAACTCCAAATTCGATTAGCCACATATGGCTGACTGAACCTGTTTTTAAAAGGACATTTTGTGATTAGGCAATTTTCTTTGAGGATGATTGCTGAGAAAACTACCACCAACAATCACATTATTTTCCTTTCAAGAAATATATTTGAGATGGAGATGGAATTCCAGCGCCTTCTTTTTTCTTTGAAGCCTTCAATTTGCCACAGATTGAATCATTTCAGAGTCCATAGGTAAATGGGTTTTCAGTTCAACAAATCTTGCGTGACCATTATAGTCAAAGTTGTAGTTGCTCTGTCAAATTTGCAAGAATCCTTTTTCCCAGCCCCCAGTTCTATGTGCCAACCACTAACTTTTTCAGGCCCGTGTTGTAGTACCATTACCCAGGGACCTGTCTGTCCTTGGAGCACTGGAGTCTAGAGAAGTGAGAGTTCTTATCATTTTCCCACTCTGCATCTCCATCCTGTGACTCCACCAAGGCTCAAGGAGTAGACAATGTCATCAGTACATAGATGAAGGTAGACAGGGCTGCAAAACTCTCTTCTCAGCTGCCTGAGGAGCTGAGAAGGAGGAGAGAAGGAAGAAGAGGTAAAGAATGAGGAACAGGAGGGGAGAAGAAGAAGGACGCTTTAGAATTACAGTGATTATATTTATTTTTTTATTAGCAATCAAGCCCAAGCATGTTATGTGGATTTTATTTTTTATTCTTCAACTATGATCACACTCCTTGAATCTTGAATATCTGACTGGATAACTATTAGAACTCAGAAGCCAGGTGAGGTTTGAAGCAAGGCCCTTTTGAAAGAAAACAGAATCCATGGTACCTGAATGTGAGAAAACACCTTTAAACGTCTAAAGGAAAATACTTTCTATGTAAATATGTATCCACAATATAAAAGAATTTTTTTCTTACTAATACATGCATATGTTTGTCCTTGTAAATTTCTGTAAGTCTATTAGGAAAAATGGCCAAAGAATATGAACAGAATATTCTCTAAGGGAACATTTAAATGGCTAATAAACATATAAAAAGGTATTTTACTGCCAGTAGCCCAAGAAGTGCAAACTAAAACCACAATAAGGTATTATTTCATCACAATCAGACTGACAAATATTAAAAAGTCTTCTCAACTCCATTGTCTGGGGTTTAAATTGGCTTCAAATCTGCATTAAAAAGCAATACAGATATGTACCTGTTTCCTGCAGCAGCAATGCAGTTCCGAATTATATGCTGAAGCTGCATTCATAGTTGTGTACAAGATGACATATATAAAAAGGCATCTTCACACATGACCTATAACAGCAAAAAAATGGAAAGAATTTAATTTTCCATCAATAGAGAATGCAATACTGCACTGTGTATTCATATAATGAAAGGCTTGCAAAATAGATTAAAATATCAACTAAAACATGTTTTATTTTGTTTTCAATTGATATGTAATTATATGTATTCATGGAGTACTGTTATGATGCTTCAATACATGTTATATGGTGCATAATTATCAAATCAGAGCTTTTATCTATCGACCTCAGATATCGATCATTTCCTTGTTGTAAAAACATTCAAAATCTATTTTGAAATATTCAACAGACTGTGGTTCAGCAGTGTCACCCTACTATGTGACAGACCTCTGTAACTCTGCTCGCCACATCAAAAGCGCCCAGAGACATATCAACATGCAAAAATGCCTATCACGGATGGGGCGGGAAGAATGGTAAGTACCAGGAAGGTGTGCAAAACATGATAGCATTCATGTAAAGTTTAAACCATGCAAAACAATTCTACATGCGGTTTTCAAATATCTAATGTACAGTGACAATGTGGAAATATATATGTAAACAATAGTACCAAATCGAGGGTCCAGATAGATGTAAATACATAACTAGACAGGAGAGAGATAGTGAGTGATAGATAGATGACAGATTATAGATAGATAATATAGATAGGTAGAACTAGGTAGATAATAAATAGAAGATAGATACGTGATGATGATGATTGACTGATAGATGTAGATATAGTTTTAGATAGATACAGGAGAGATATGGCTATGGATAAATTTTCATTCATTTACTTATAATTCCCTGAGAAGAGCTACTCAGTATTTTTCAGACAGACATCGTGTGAAATTCTATGCTAGACACTTTACTTGGAGAAAAATAATTAAGACTCTTCTTGAGGCAAATGATGTGTATCGAGACTAGCCACATCTTCAGCAGAGCTCTGGCTTAGAGAGGAGGAACTTTCCCTGGATTCCATTCTGCTGCTGCCCAATTAGACACATTCTCAGTAGTGAATGATTAATCTTATATCACTTAAGCTCCTCGTGGCTGGGAAGTTGATTGTTGTGCTAGAATTAAAAATAAAATCCCAAGGAGACCAAAGCCACCATTTCTTCCAAATACTTATTACCATAGCATCTCGTCCCGAGCATACATTTCAGAGAGTTAAGGAATTCACTTAGAATTCAGCCTCCAGGAATTTATTTTCATGCATGGAATTTGAGGTAGGGAGATTACTGTTGTAAGATTTGTCAGTAGCCTGTTTTACTCTTCATAAGGTCATTTTAAGTAACAGAAGCCTGTAGTAATTTCTGCTAAAAAGGAAAATCCAAACATAAAGAGCATCCGTGCAGAAAAATATATAGGAGAGAGACTTTTAAAAGAAAAGACACAATTAGCTTTCTACTCCATGAGAACACCTGTACAAGATACTTTTAAGAAGTACAACAAGAAAGTCAATTAACTCTGATATTAGAGAAACAAATCAAATCCTTTGATATTTAATTTCTACAAATCTCAGCCACAGTTACATACTTATTATTCTGATAGGATATATCCCAGATTTATAGCAGTTCAATATTTTTGAGCCCATACTTGTGTAATTTTAAATATTCCCAGAATGTCACTTCAACCAAAATAGCATGGAGCTACAGATAACAAACTTTGTTTGTGATCACAGTTGATTTCATTAAGCAAATTTTGTTTCTTTTCTAAACTACCAGCCTATGACCCTGTACGTAAACATAATTTGAATGTCATGATTTATTTAGGTAACTGACATTTTGCCCAGCATGCACAATGCTGTTTTTGTCACTTGTGAAAATTTATACAATTTAACTCCAAGCCTTACTGAAACTTAAGGATGTGTCTCATGCATGACAATTGTAGCCCAATGAAAAGGAGGTGTACAGCGTAAAGAGTAGGTTTTGTTTCATTATTCTACATAGACGGAAAAAATGAAGGTATGATCTTCCATTCTCCAGAAGACATAAATGAGCTTTCCATGTCTGGCACAGTATCGATTCTTTCACAGGAGAGGCACCATAATATGAGAATTGCAAAATTAGAAGTGAAATGCATGATCTCCCGTTTATTACATAAACACATACGTTGTTTATAGGTACATGTACCATTATGTGGACATAAATTGCTCTGCTTGTATTGTACCTCTTAGAAGGTTCTCAAGAAATCACAGGATGATTTGATTAATTACTTCTTTGAGTATGAGTGGGGCTTAATAGCATCTTTCTTCTCCATGAAGAAAAAGAGAAAAAGGTGGATAGAGATAGAAATGTCACTTCAGTTGTTGATATGGCAAATATTGGAGAGTGCAGCATTTGGGTTTTGTATGGACCCCAAAACCATGCTCCTGCATTCAAGCCCAGCCATCCCTAGAATGGATCTAAGTTCTCTAAGAAAACCGTCCTCTTAGATTCAATATTGAAAGACAGGAAGAGAAGACTGTTCTCTGTGGAGAAATGGAAGAGGACAGAGCTGGAAGAAGGCTGACCCGCTTCTCCTCACCTCTCAGATAAGTCACCCCCCTCTGATAGTAGGTGCAGAGCAGCAGAAGTGGAATACCAGGGATGAGAAGGACATACAAGGAATGGAAAAAATGTCCCCAGCTTTCTCAAGTGAGGAATCAAAATGACCTATGCAAAGATCTTGCTATAGTTTGGATCTAATGTATCTCTCAAAGCTTATGTGCTAAGAGTTTAGTCCTAAGCTGGGCAGTTTTGGGGTGTAGTGGAGCTTTTAAGAGGTGAAGCCAGTTTAGTGGTCTTGTGCATCTTGGAGGGAGACAATGGGACACTTGTCTATTCTTCTCTCTCCCTCTTTTGCTTCCTGCACGCCATGACATGTGCGGCTTTCCCATGCCACTCACTCCCACCATATGCTAACCACAGACACAAAGCAATGGAACCAAGAGACCATGGACTGCATACTCTGAAGTCATAAGGCCACAGTAAACTTTCATCCCTACAGATTGATTATCTCAAGTATTCATTACAGTAACAGCAAGCAGGGCCGAAACTCATGATTATGTGACATCTCCTGTGTGCATTGGACAAATTTTTATCTCAGCACCTACTATGTGTCATGCACAGGATGTTGGCTTCTGGGTTTATGTCCATTGTAGTATATGGATCACCCTGGCAAGTGCAGTAAAAAGGATGTATTTGGGACCATTGCGTATTCATGCAACACCGAGAGTACACTAACAGCCTCAAGACACAAGACTGAGATTTAGATGGAAGATTGAGCCATGAAATAAAACAAATTATATGTTTGTGCCTGGGCTACTTAGCATGGTACCCAAACCAGCATGGACTTAGGGTACGTCATTGTGACCCTTATAAGAAGGAAGGGATAGGGAAGGAGGGAAGAAGGAAGGAAGGCAGGAAGGAAGGGACAGGGAGAGGGAGGGAGGGGAGTTAAGGAGGGAAAGAAGGCAGGAAAGAAGCAAAATGGAAGAAAGAGAAAGATGGAGGCAGGGAGGGAGGAAGGAAGGAAGGAAAGAAGGAAGGAAGGAAGAAAAGAAGGAAGTAGTGAAGGAAGGAAGAAAAGAAAAAAGGAAGGAAGGAAAGAAGGAAGGAAGAAAAGGGAAGGGAGGAAGGAGGGAGGAGGAAGGGAAGGAGGTAGAGGAAGGGAGGGAGAGAAGTTAAGGAGGGAAAGAGACAGGAAAGAAGCTAAACTGAACAAGAGGGGGGGAATATGGAGGCAGGGAGGGAGAGAGGGAGGGAGGAAAATAGGAGAGGATGATCAAGTGGCTGAGGGAGGGAATGAAATAGAATAACACAATGACATCACTGTGAAGGGTCCCATCATACCCACAATTGCATTTTCCATTTTTCAGATTATACGGAACACCGCCACCATTTCACACAGATGGAAGTATACACAAAGGCTTTCTCCTAAACCAGAAATATCCAAAGAGCCAGTGAACAGAAAATTTTTAAAAAATGAAAATATGATTTATAGCACTGATATTACTCATCGAAAAGGTAATGTTCCAGGTTATTGGTTTAATCACTCTTGTTATTGGAACACAGAACAGAAAGTGTCTTTCTTAAAAAGTGATTTTGCTGAATTTTTGGAGCATACTAAATCAAAAACAGCCTGCTTTCTGTATCTCTATGTGTTTGTGATACGGCGTGAAGTCAGAAGGTTCCATCGGTTTTAATTTATCACTTATGAGTACTTCTGTCTACCTAAATAATTTTATGGAGTCTTTTCTGCTTAACTTTAATAGCACAGGTAAGAGAAAAGGTTTTTTTGTAACATGTTAGTAAATCTAAAATCAAGGAAACTTCAAACAAGCAAATTCTAGGCATAAATTTACCTCCTAATTTATAAATTACCCTCCTTTAGTTTTGGGTACAACTACTTCTTTTCATTTAATCCTCCAGTTTTAAAAAGTAGAAGTTACAGGGGGAAAATCAGTAATTTTGTAATGTTCTGTTTTCTAACTGATTGATTGTGAACTTTAGGTACATGAATTAAGAATTCTTTAAGTCTGCCAGCTTCATTTCCAGCATTGATGGAATGTTTCAGGAACGACTCATTATGTGTGTAGATCCTCTAATAAGATAGATAAAATGCAAGGTTCTCTCTCTGTCCTCTCTGTCTCTCTCTCTCTCTCCTCTCTCTTTTTCTCTTCTCTCTCTCCCTCCCTCTCTCTCTTTCTCAAATGCACACACATGAAGTTATGGCATACACAGGGACTTATGAGAGAATGGTCACTTTTTAAAAGTAGAAATATTTAAATGCAATTTATAATAGCATTTTATTTCAAAATAGATCTTGAAAATGATGTTCAGGGGCCGGTGAGACGGCTCAGCGGTGTAAGCGCTTGCCTGGCAAGCGCGAGGGCCCGAGTTCGACTCCCGGAACCTACATACAAGAAAAGGGCCGGTGATATCGTTCAGCGGCACGGGCGCCTGCTGGCGCGCGAGGTCCTGAGGTCAACCCCTGGTACCCACAAAAAAAAAAAAAAAAGAAAAGAAAATGATGTTCAAACTTCCTCTATACTGAAAACTACAAAATATTGCTGACATTTTAAAATTTTTTATTACATTTCCAGTACATAATGGTTACATTTATGATGGGGAGTTGGTATATGTACATATCACATTTTATTTCTGGTTTTATTTCATTCCCTTTCCCTCCCTTCCCTCTCAGCTCCTTTCAAGTGTTGGTTGCTGTTCTATTTGCAAAAGCTCTATTTTTTATCATGTTTTTTCCTTCAGTTCTTTTATTTCCATACCCTCTCCCTCCCCTCCCTCCATCTCTTGTTCCCTTATCCATTTGAAAAAGATCTCCCTACTTGCTATTTATCCATCTTCTATTTGCTCATATATACATATATGTGTGTGTGGGTGAAATTTTTAAAAGACAAATATAAATGGAAATAAACATCACTTTCATGAACTGGGAGGCTAATATTTCTACTGCCTTCAAATATTTAAATAAGCAAATTCAGTCCTAATTAAAAAAAAAAAAAAACTCTCATGGAAATGGAGAAGTTCAGTCTTAAAATATGGAAATTTGAAGGACCCAGCATAGCCAAGATATTCTTGAAGATAAGCAAAGCTGAGTCACTTACATGGTCACGTTTTGAGATTCACAGTGGTGGGTGTCAACAAAAGCAGCCCTATCCGTAAGGGAGAACAAACGGGCTCTTTATCCAGCGACTGCTACGGCAAGGGCCTGTGCTATTGCACTCGAGCGTGTCTCAGACTCAAAAGCAGACACGCAAATTGTGAAGCTATTGGTTTAAAAAAAAAAAAGAAAAATTTTCAGATATGAAGTTGGAAGTCCTGGATGTAAGGAAGCTGAAAGTGGCAAAGCAGAGCCAACACATTTTAGGTGGTTGGTGTGAGGAACATATTTTTCTTTCCCTGGTTGGTTCTTAGTTGGAGGAAGGAATAAAAATAAGGGAGGTTTGTACACTCTGACCCGATTCTGACCATTTTGGGTCTATTGGTGCTGGGGCCGTGATTTGCCTTAGGGCTAGTCAGAGTTCTAGTTTCATACATAACCTGGACATCGTTCATTCCATATTCAGTATCTCAATGTGACACAGTAGTAATTAAGCTAATGTGGCCCTGGCTCCAGAACAGACAAATGGAACAACGTGGAGAGTCCAGGAAAATCTCACAGTTGACTTAGGGCCAAAGCGCTATTGCAACTCATGCAGAGAAATGATGGCGTTTTCAATAGATGGAGCTGGAACAGTTGAAAATTCCCATGGGAAAAGAGTGAACTTGGATGCATGTTTGACTTCAGTGAGCCAGTTGTGCATATTAAAAGAATAAATACAGAGCTTACAACTCCCAGCTCTACAGAGGGAAAATACTATAAGGAAAGAAAATAAATCTAGCGCTTTGCTTGAGAAGTTTGTCATTGTTGCCTTTTCTTCCCCCTGTATCAGTAAGTGTAAAACTCGTAGTAAAAGCAAATAAAGTAAAACTTTAAGGCGTGTAGGTTAATGAAATAAAGCTTATTATTAGTGGAAACAAATAACTCTAGCAATTACTTATGTAATACAATGGACTCCATTTTTAAACACAGGGCAAATAAGAGAGTTCAAGCTATGAATAGAGCCCTAGCTTGGAGTCTCTGTACTGTACTTTCAAATTATAACCTCAAAATCAGTTTGCTTTTAACAAGATGTACACAAGCGACAGGTTGGCAGCGAGAGCATTACGTCTTCTCCATTTAGCTTCTGTTTTTAAACGCTAAGTAGTATTTGCATGAAATGCCAGGATCCAATGTGATGATGATGGGGGTGTTCTCCATGATTGTTGCCTCCAAGCTTCCTGCAGGAGGCCCACATTGCCTTAGCTGGTGGCGAACATCTCAGAGTCTCTCTCGAGTGTTATGCAGATGACAAAATCAGGCTGAACTTCGGAAAGGATGCACTATGTAAAGGCATATGGCAAGTCTTGGTCCCTTTCTCACGGCTGGGACACAATGCGCCAGCTCCTAAAGCTTAAAGGAGGAGAGGTTTATTTAGGTGCACGATTTAATCCATTACAGCCTGGCTCCATAGCAGTAACAGGAGGGCAGAGGGGCACAGCAGAGCAAAGCTGTCCATGTCATGGCTGCCAGCAGGAATGTTGCTCACATCATGATGGCCAAGAAGCAAAGAAAGAAGAGAAGAGCTGGGAGGGAGTTACACCCTTCTAGGTCCCACCCACAGCGACCTGACTCTAACCAGGCTGTGCTTCCTACCTGCAAGTCAGCTACGACCTCATTGGTGGACTAACCCACTGATGAGTACAGCACACCCATCATCCAATCACTTTCCAAACCCATGATGCTTTAGGGGGATGCCCTAGAAAGAAAAACCATAACATTGCATTAAAAATTTAAAAAGTATTAAGGTTGGCAGCTGTGCTGGTTAATGTTGATATACTTGACTGGGTTAAGAGACTCCTAGAGAGGTGACTGGATTGTGAGAGCAATAACTTCATCAATGGTTTGACCCAGTGATGAGTTACAGCAGAATGAACTATTAAGAAGTGGGACCAAGTTGGGAGAAGTGGTTCATGGGGCATCACATCCTTGGTGAGTATTTCTGGTCACTGGCTCAGGCTCTCAGTGCACTCTGCTTCCCGGATACCATGAGTTTAGCATGGTAAACTCCATCACGTCCTTCCTCCGTGATGGTTCTGCCTTGGAACCAGTTGACTATGGTCTGAAACATCTGAAACTGGAAGACAAAATACACCTCTCCTCCTTCACATTGTAGATAACAGGTATTTTGTCCCAGAAACAGAAAGCTGACCAATATAGCAGGACTTTGCAGGTTAGAAGGAAAAGAAAGGATCCAAAGCCAGACAATCGCAATCTTCCCAGGCATGCCTTGACTTGTACAGCTGGGTATTTAGGGGTTCTAAAGTCCACATATGCAACAAAGCATGCACACTTTGTAAAGCATCTGAAAGTGGATTACTGTTGTCCTTTAAGGCCCTGTCCAAGAAAAAGGATGTTGTTTACATTTGCTAACCCCACCATTCTTTCTAATTCTCAGAAAGAATCTTGAGGCATAAAGAACTCGAGTTTGATGGAAAGGCCAGCATTATTTCAGAAGAAAAGCTTAATTATAATGTGTTAATCAGCTTTCCATTGCTTTGACAAAATACGTCCTCCCAAAATAAACAATTTAAAGGTTTACTTTGGCTCACAGTTTGTAGAGGCTTCAGTCCATTGCCAGCTGGCTCCAAGGCAGGACAGCATGGCAGAGGGTTGTCACAGAGGAGAAACAGTCCATGGCATAGCAGCAGGAAGCAGAGTAGAGCTTAAGGGAGGAGGAAGGAGCTGTCCCATTCCAGGACAGGCCCACAGTGATCCACTTCTTCCCACCAGGGTTTGCCTCCCACCATCGCACTCAGCTTTAAACTCATCACCAGACTAATCCACTGATGAGTATTATTCAGCCACGATCCAGTCACCTCCCCAAAGCTCCACCTGTAAGTGCATGAGTCCTTTGGAGGGGCATGTAGATATAAACTATAACAAAGATATAGCCTTCAAAGACATGTCGCTAAAGACCTAGTTCCTTGAACTAATTTTTCCTCTTGCTAATCTTTATGACCCAGTCATCTTGCAAAAGCCCCACCTCTGAACTTCGCTATCCTGGAACCCAAGAGTCTTTGGGGACATTTCCATATCGAAATCATAGCAGGTAAATTTATGCTTCTAGCTCTAAGACCAAGTCGTCTCTGGCAAGAGTCAGCCACCATCACTGTGTTGATAGAGATTCAGAGGCAAGAAGAGGAGGGCAAAAGTCTCCTAGTGAAACAAGGGAAGATGTCTGGTGTGGGTCCAGTGGAGGTTCTTGGCCTAAGGAAGCGGTGGGTGTGTAAACTATAAGCAAGCGTCCAATGGGACATGTTTAGGGATCATATTTGTGATTCTCTGCCTGCTCCTGAGTTGGAAGGCAGGGGCAAGTATTAGAGAAGCTGGCAATCATGAAACAAATCTTGCCCATGTTTGACACATTTTTGTAGATATGTGGGTTAGAATTCTATGTTTACCTGTGGTCTGGCTATTCCCTTTTAGTATAGTTCATCTTTAGCATAAAGCTGTAGGTGAAGCCTTGCAGTTGAGAGTGGTAGTGTTTATAAACAGAGCAAGAGAGAGCACTGGATGTCTAGTTACCTGCTGAGATTAAACACAGTCTTACAGGAACCCATTAGATTGCGTTAGGATGATCAGCAGTGAGAATATTAAACCTCAGCTCTCCATTCTGGGGGATAGATCTCTGGCCGGACCTTCAAAGTGTGACTGCATGAGCATTAAGTCAGAACACAGTGCTCATCACAGGAAACTTGCTGAGACACTGGGAAGAGTAAAACCCAAGCCAAGCAGACAGATACAACCCACTCACGCGTGTAACACATTCTCAAGACAAATCATATTTGTGATGGCTGACACCAATTTATCAATGTCGTTGGGTTAAGAAACACCTGGCAGATTAGTAAAGCACGCTACTGAATGTGTCTGGATAGGCCACGGGAGGGTGGTCTCAGGAACTATATGTAGTCCCTGGTCCATGATTCTCTGGCACTGTTTCCTGGCTTTTCTGCTCCCTGGCCACCATAACCTAAGCAGCTCTCATCCGTCACGTTCTTCTGCTGTGGGGTTTCTGCTTGGAACCTGTCAATCATGAATCTCCTGAAAGCTTGAGGTAAATTAAACCTTTCTTCCTCTAAGTGATGAGTGCCAGGTATAGTGTTTGAGCAGTGGGAAAGCTAATACCCCACCCTCAACTAAGAGGACGTGATGACATCATTCGTGACACATTGTCACTAAACTCATGTAGTAATTGGGGTAGCTATCTGGGTTAGTTAATTTCTCTTACACAAAGAGAAAATAAAATCTCTTACCTGTAACACAGGTGGTGTGTTAGATTTCTGTTGCTTTGACAAAACACCCAAGAAAAACAGCTTAGAAAAGAAAAGGTTTATTTTGGCTCATGGTTTCAGAGGGTTCCATTCATGGTGGCTGGCTCCAAGGCAGAAATGTTATGGTGGAAGGGCATATCAGAGGAAAGATGCTCACATCATGGTGGCCAAGAAGCAGAGAGAATGGGGAAGAGTCCAAGAGCCTGTACCAGAGGGCAATCTCCTCCTTCTGCTTTTGTTCTATCTGAGTCTTTTGCCCGAGGATGGGTCACACCTCCCTTTTCCTGTCCCACATGCTAATGGTCTGTGGAAACACACTCAGAGACCACTCCCCGAGAAGTATGCTTGCTTTATGAATTTCCTAGGTGTTTCTCAATCCAGTCAAGTTGACAATCAAAGTTAACCCTCACAAGCAGTTTTGCAAGTTGGAGCCAAATCCTGCGAAAGTAGACAGCAAGCTGGGGATTCTGCCTCCCTTGAAGTTGACACTTCAAAGGGATGGTTCTAGATCTTCGGGAAGACATTCTTGGTCCTAAATCTGGCAAAAGACTTCTTTAACTTTCAAAATGACTTACATATATTTCAAAGGCCCTTATATTTCAAAGATCATAAAAGTTTTCTGAACTGAATGGCCTAAGAAAAGAGAAGGAGGAGGCTTTTCCTTTTATTTTAAAACTTTTAATTGATACATAATTGTACATGTTTAGGGGGGACATTATGATGTTTTGATGGATGTATACAATGTGCAGTCATCCAATTAGGGTGGTTAACTTTTGCATCATGTGCAGTATTTACCATTTCTTTCTGGTAAGGACATTCAATATCCTCTTCTAGCTAGTTTGAAATACATGGTATGATTTTGTTAGCCCTTCTGTGTAATAATACATTGGAAATTATCGTTCCTGTCTAACTGTGATGGGTACGCATTAACTGTCTCTCTCCATAGCCCCTCCTCCCTACCCTCCCCAGTCTTTCTCAGGCAACCACTATTCTACTTTCTTCTTTTATGATTCCACACCTGAGTGAAATCACATGATATTTGTCTTCACGTGCCTGGTTTATGTCACCTCTAGGCCCACCCATGTTGCTGCAAGTAACAAGATTTCCCTCTTTTTTTCTTTTTTTTTTCTTGTAGGTACTGGGGGGGTCGACCTCAGGACCACACGCGCCAACAGGCACCCGTGCCGCTGAGCGATATCACCGGCCCCTTTTTCGTATGTGGGATCCGGGAGTCGAACTTGGGCCCTCGCGCTTGCAAGGCAGGCACTTACGCCGCTGAGCCATCTCAGCGGCCCTCCCTCTTTTTTTAAGACTGAATGCTATACCACTGTGTATATAAACCACATTTTCTTTCTTTATGTATTCACCGGTTGATAGACATTTAGGCTGATTCCATCTCTTAGGTATTGTGACTAGTGCTGTAATAAACACGGAATTGCAGGCACCTCTTTGATATACTGATTTTATCCCCTTTCCATATCTACCCAGGGGTGGGATTACTGGATCATATGATATTTCTATTTTTAATTTTTAAAATATTTTTTGTGATGGCTGTACAAAGCCTCTATTTTTAACAAGGGAATTTAATTCTCTTGCTTTGAATTTTTACTTGTTATTCAGGTTCTTGGTGCGTTATCTTGGACCCTAGGTAGTTTACATCTTCCTGGGCAGTCCTCTGACACTGAGCACAGGGCCTCCATGTTTTCAAAAATTAATCCACATGTGCCAAGCACTGAGATGATCTTTAAAATCCTAATTAAGTAGCACACACCTGTCATCCCACCGCTCTTGAATGCTGCTGCAGGATGATCACAGGTTTGAGCACAGTCCTAGAAGTTTACTGACTTAATAAGAGCCTATTTCACAACAAAAACTGAAAATTGCTAAGGATGACTTTGCACAAATGCCCTGGGTTCAATCCCCAATACCAGGAGAGAGAGAGAGAGAGGCAATGGATAAAGAAATGATAAATATTTCTTTTGACTCTACCAACCAAATTTAATGTCAATTCCAAGGAAACCCACCAATTCTTTGATTCTGTATCTGGTCTCCTTCAGTGAGGTGGAATGGGGCTGAGTGTAGGGACCATTTTTTTTTTCTTCTTTTAGAGTGGTATTTTCTATGCTCCTACAGCAGTTAATGTATTTGTGTCTACCTTTTCTCCAAGCTTTTGAGAGGCTCTCTGTAGAAACACATCCCATTTGGCTATTGGAGAGACGCCCCCTGTGTCCTCAGGCCCTGAGTCTACAGAGATCCCAGCCTAGGAATTTATTTCAGAATTATGTGCAGAGGGAGGAAGTGACAGCAATCAGGACAGATTTCACTTCTGATTTCAGAGCCCATCATTTATGCCATTCTCTCTGCCCAAGACAGTATTCTCCAAACTCAGGTCCTGAGAACTGTAACCAGAGAATTAGAATCAAAGAAGAGAATGCTTCTGTCATGTACCCTCCACCCTTCCATTGTCATATAAAATGATTTTCATCTCATCACAAATATTTGTTGATTCCACATGCACAGCATAATCATCACAGCAGACACTCCACTGAGAAGAAAGACCACAGGTGAAACCCCCAATAGTATTAAACCCTTTAAATATATATATATATATATATATTTTTGCTAAGCATAGATATCTATAACGTTTAATTTATAAATTAAGAGTGGTAAGAGCTATACAACAGTAACGAATAATCAAGTGAAATAAATATTATAGTATACTGTAATAGAACTCATGAATTGTGTATTTCCTGAACTTCCCATTTAATGTTCTCAGTCCATCATTGACCATGGATAAATAAAGCTATGCAAAACAGAACTGTGGATAAAGGGGACATAATTTTAGATCTCCTATGTACCTGGGAAAAACTCAGAGATGAGGAAACCCAGAATGGTGGCTAGAACTCGTGTTTAAATACCATCTGTCATATTTGTATGCACATGTTGTTATGGTTTAGATCTGAAATAGTGCCTCAAAAGTCTCATGTCTGCAGGTGGGACCTGTATGGAATGAGTGTATCACTTAGCATGTGTTTTAGATGTTTGATTTCTCATGCTTCACCCCTCCCTTTGCTCTCTGTTTCCCTGCCACCATGCGGTAAACATCTTTTCTCCACTGTGTCCTTCTACCATGATGTTCCTGCCTTGGAGCCAGCTGGCCATGAACTGAACCCACTGAAAACATGAGCTAAAATACACACCTCCTCCTTTAAATTGTGGGTTTCAGGTATTTTGGTCCAGCGACAGGAAAGCTAATACACCATCTTCAGCTAAAATGAAGGGAGAAGGGTACAGGAGGCAAGTTTCAGAAAAGTGACCAGAAAAAGCAGTGCAAATAAAGATAATATTTCTTTTGCAGATTTAAATCATGTTGGGTTTAGCATCTCTTGGTACCCTATGGCCCTATTTATGGTGGCATATTCCTGCCTCCTACAGTCTATTTAGTGTGGCTTATTCTGATTTCTATAGTCATATTTGGAGTGGTATATTCTCATCTCCCATGGGAAAGGATGATGTACAATTCTGTCCTAAGATCTTATTTTTTCATGACATATTCTGGTCTCCTACAATAGTCACAAAGGACCCTGCATTTGGCTTAACATTCTGGGGTTCCACAGACATTCTTAACACTTTTTATGTTTGAACTTGTGTCCTATAGGCACAATCCAAGGAGAAAATGGAGCATGTGCCAGAGGAGAACTGCATGCAGTGTGAACACTCCCTGCTCCTTACTGCCTGTCTTACAGCAAGTGCACACAGAGTGCCATCAGCATGGCTTCAGTGGACCTACAGTGCCTGGCAGAACCAGGAGACTCCCCATGAAGACAGAAGAACCATGCGCACCTCCTACTGTGGAAACAGGGATGCAAATAGCCCTGTTTTCCACTGGTACCACACCATGCTCCAAATGTGGGTACAAGGCAAAGACATTCTAAGGAATGTGGACAAAGAAGAAACCTTGCTCTACTCTTACTTTTGTGACACTGCTGTACTGGCCCACCATCCCTTTACTGGCCAACCAAGAAAAACGACAACACGAAGGGGAAGAAAACACAAGGAAACTCAAAATTCCTTTTCCATTCATTCCTTCCTTGCTCATCACTGACTACTGGTACAATGAGTAGATTGCAATGAGTACAATGAGTAGATAGGGAAAGGAAAAAGCATCAGGATGTGACATGTATATCTCCAACATGAATGCATATAATATGTACAGCAAGCTTATATTAATTTTTAAAAAAGAAAGAAGCAAAATTAAAAAAAAGATTTATTTTGTGCACTGTTTTGGTGAGAAGAAAACTCATTTGGATGCACATTGTATTCCGTATATCTAAAATGTACCAATAAAATCTGGTTAAAAAAAAAAGAAAGTTAAAAAATATGAATTGAATGATCTCAGTGATCCTGAACAAAAGATAAATGCCCTTCTATTTGTATTTAAAGTTTGTGTTCCACCCTATAAAGCTGAATGGTGAGTCTCATACCTCATAATTTAGAATTTTAACTTTACTTACAAAATCAAGAAGGAAATAAAAGATACCACAGAAAGCCAAGTGAAGAAATCTAAAAATGTCATATTTTATTTAGTGGTACTTTCCCCTACTAAAACAAGAGGACTCATATTTTTATTCTGTACTAAGCTTCAGAAATTCATAAAGACAGTCTTTTCCAGCTACAAACACTAGATATTCCTCCTAAGTTTCTAGAAGTATCTAAGCAGTACACACAAAATCCTGCCATTTTATTCATTGGCAACTTTTAAAATTAGTGCATATTAATTTTACATAACAATGTGCTTCACTGAAATATTTGTTTCCCTGCATATAACATTTGGTCATATCTACTTCCTCATTACCTTCTCTATCCCCTACCCTCTCTCTCTGATCCCCTTCATTTCTCTAATAGTCTCCCTTCTACTTTCATGTCATCTTTTTCTTTCTAGATTTCCTGGATGAGAGAAAATGTACAATACTTGCCTTTCTGAGTCTTCATTGGAAGCTGTAATTTTTTTTTTTCATTTTGAGACACAAAAAACCTTTCAAAGAGGGGCCGGAGATATAGCTCATCGGCACAGTGTCCGCCTGGCAAGTGTGAGGTTGTGAGTTCAATTCCTGGTACCAAAAAAAAAAATCTTACAAGGAAATATTATGAAGTAACATTTACCTTTTGAAACATCCTAGGATGAATCACTTTACAATAATCACTCAAGGGCTGATGTCACTGGCAATCTTCCTCTCTTCGAGTCAGTTAGTCATCTCAGAAAGTCTATATTGGGTTTTCTTGTTTTTATCTGGAAAGGCTGTGGGGAAAAATAGCAACCCTCCTCCACTGTTGGTGGGAATGTAAATTACTACAGGCACTATGGATATCAGTATGGGGATTCCTCAAAGAACTAAAACTAGAAATTCCATTTGACTCAGCTATTCCTCTTCTGGGTTTCTTCCTAAAAGAGTTAAAGATATCACATTACAGTGATCCTTGGATATCCATGTTTATAGCATCGCAACTCATAATAGCCAAATTTTGGAAGCAGGCTATACACTCACCAACAGATGAAAGGACAAAGAAAGCATGGCATTTACACTTAATGCAGTACTACTCTGCCATAAAGGAGGATAAACTTCAGGCATTCATAGGAAAATGGATGCATCTTAAGAACATAATGTTAAGTGAAATAAATCAAACACACAAGCTTTAATATTGCATTGTTTCCTCTTAAATGAGAAAACCAAAGTATAAATAAAAAGCCAAATAAAAGAAAGATAATAAGAAGTAGGGCGATAGACCTTTCTCAAAGGAAAAGGGTATTAAGAGATGGAGAAAGAGGGAGGGAGAGGAGGGAAAAGGGATGGAAAAGGAATTAAGATGTGTTATGTACATGCACCAACTCTACACAAAGAATGTAACATTATGTACTGCAAACATGGACAAATAAAGAAGAGGGGATTTAAGAGATAGAGGGAGGAGCAAGGGAGGAAAGGAAAAGGGGATAAAAAGAGGAGTTCAAACGTATTATGTAAATATACTAATCCCCACAAGGAATGGAAACATTATGTACTATACACATGCACTAATAAAAAATGGGGGAAAAAAGCATCCAGGTATGCTTGTTAAGGTCTCCAAAGGCTGTAAAGAGGTGATGGCCAGGGCCATTGCCCAATCTAAAGCTCAACTGGAGAGATCTACTTCCAACCTTCAGAGTCAATTCCCTGAGGGTTGTAGGGCTGAGGGTTTCTGTCTCTTGCTGGCTGTTGGCTGAAGATGACCCTCAGTTCCTTGCCTTGTCGGCTTCCGCAACGTGGCAGCTATGTCTTCAAGGTCAGCTAGGTCTTCAGGTTCAACTAACAAAGCAGATGTCACAGTCTTACACACCATGGTCACAGAGGCGGCATCACAGCTCCCCCACCATGTTGTATTGGTTGGAAGCAAGTCTTGGTGCTGCCCAGGGTGGAGAGAGAAGAATGACACCATGGTGTAAACAGCAAGGGTGAGAATCCCTGGGAACCATCTGACAGTCACTGTGTCTCATCTCATCCACGGGTGAACAGTGCAGGCACCGTGTGTGAACATGAAGCCTAAAACCACAGTTCTTGGGCTCCTAACTCTGACCCCACTGCTTACCCACATACCCTCTCATTAACCTACTGACCTCTGATCCTTCTTTTTTTTTTTTTTTTTTTTGCGTGTGTGGGTACTGGGGGTTGAACTCAGACCTCGCGTGCCAGCAGGTGCCCATGCCACTGAGCTATATCACCGGCCTTTTTTTTTCCGTATGCGGGTACCGGCAGTAGAACTCAGGACCTCGCGCTTGCCAGGCAGATGCTTATGCCGCTGAGCTATCTCACCGGCCCCGATCCTTCATTTTTACTGGAATTAACTTAGCATAAGATTTATAGTGTTGCTGAGATGTGTGTTTGGATCACCACATCATTGAGCTTGGCAGAGTGGCTGGCACCTATGAACACAGATGCCCCTTGATTTATGAAACAGTTGCATTTTGACAAACCTGCTGCAAGTTGAAAATATTGTAAGTTAAAATTGCACTTCATTCCCCTAATTCACGACACCATAGCTTGGCCTACCTTAAATGTGCAAAGAACACTTAAACATTAGCCTAAGTTTGGGCAAAACTATCTAAAACAAACCGTATTTGGTAACATACCCTTCAGCATACTGTGTAATTTATTGTCTGCCTGTATCCAAAAATATTGTATATTTTACCCTGTGGAGTAAAAGGTGTTACCCTCATGATCATGTGGATCACCTAGCTTAGTTACTTTTCTCATTGCTGAGGCAAAATACCCGACACCTGAAGTTAAAGGAGGAAAGATTTATTTGGCTCACAGTTTGTAGAGGTTTTAGTCTATAGTTGGCTGGGTCTAAGTCAGGGTGGCATTGCAGAGGAGAAACAGTTCATGGCAAGCAGAAGGCAGCAAAGCAGTGAAGTAGCCTAGAAGCAGCCACAGCAGAAATAGCAGCGGCAGCAAGTGACAGCAGCAGCCCTCTTTCTGTTCCTTACATTCTATCCACGATATCCACCTTTAGGGCAGGGAGCACTCACACCCAGGGTGGGACACCCTTAATCCCGGCTTCACACCATTAATCCCAGCATCACACACTTAATCCCAGCATCACACACTCTAAATCCAGCCACCTCCAAAAAGCCCAAATTATGACAGCATGAGGCTTTGGGGAGACATCTAAACAAAAAGTCATAACAATAACTGAAAGCAACAACTCAATGCCATTGTTCAACATTCTAAGGGTATGGCACTATTTATTGCTAGCCCAAGAAACATCAGAATTTAAAGTACAACTTTTCCTGAATGCCCACAACTTTTGTTGAAAGAAATCATTAAGTCAAGCCATCATCAGTCAGGGAACATCTATGGTTCTTTAAATAAGAGCTAACATTGTAATTCTTTTTCTACAATATTTTCCAACTTCGGAACATATTCTGTCTTTCACCCAGGAACAATGAAGAAAACAATGGCTGGTTTGGACCGTGCTCTGTTAGGGCAGAGCAAATAGCAGCCTCCTTGACTCTCTCGTGCAGGTTCTATTCCATGCTGGGTGCAAAATGAGCAGCACAGAGCTTCCAGCACATCTTTACTTTTGGCAAAAGTTGACTCACTCCCCATTCAGTTAACCTGGATTTGTAGAAGGCATTGTTCCACGATGAGTACACAGCCATTGCCCCTTTTGCCCTGCAATGCACTCACAGATCATAGCATAAAAGTCACATAATAAGCTGTTAAAGAGAGTGATAAGCAAATGCTAAGGCGCTTCCTAGCCAATTAAGCCACGTCAGGCCTTAGAGATACAAGAACACTCCATGTAGATTACATCTAAGGATGCAGTAGCAAAGAAAATGTATTGTTATTGTTAAGTATATAAAAAGTCAAGTAATTCAAATATCGATGGCTGAGTGCATGGTTTGCTCTGATTTCTTCACAGTGATGTTACTTTTTCTTTTTGTGGGTACCGGGGGGTCGACCTCAGGACCTCGTGCGCCATCAGGTGCCCGTGCCACTGAGCGATATCACCGGCCCCTTTTTCGTATATGGGTTCTGGGAGTCGAACTCGGGCCCTCACGCTTGCCAGGCAGGCGCTTAAGCCGCTGAGCCATCTCACCGGCCCTGACGTTAGGTTTTTCCGTGGTATTTCTGTGGGTTATTGTAATCATCAGGAAGGGTTGGAATGGATTTCCTGTGCACACATGCAACACTGGCTTTAGAGGCCAAGACTGGAGGGAATGCACGCACCAAGAATGCATGGAATAGTTGGTTTGTTATACTACTGGGCTCTCTTGGGTGAGCACGGCAGGCTCCCAGGCTGGTACAAAAATGGCTTGAGAAGGCAGAAAAAAGATGACTCTGTCTTCTTGGTGGTGAGAGCTCGAGATAGGCAAGTGTTCCTCAATGCAGAGTGGGGCTTGCCTAGCTGCCTCTCTTGTAGGCCAAAGGAAGAGCAGCAAGGGATTCCCACCATCTTGCCCGGATGAAACAGGAGGGGAGAAGATGCTGAACCTTGAGTGCCATCAGCACTAAAACGTGGGCAATGAACTGAGATTTTTCTATTACAGCATCTCCCCTATGAATCTTACCTAACTCACCCAGGGATCCATCTGACTGCCCAGGGTCACAAACCAAGGCAGGAACCCCACAAACAAGCAAAAATCCAGGCTTCCCTTTACTGTGTGTGCCAGTTGAAGCCTGTATCTGCCTTCTATGCGGTGTAGAGGAAGACAAACACAAAGGCTCTTCCTTTTCGTGGTGGGAGCAACAGAAATGATCTGAAACAAGAAAAGGTAATTGAGTCACTTTCTATTTGCGTATTCCATCTGCAAGATTATTTTTAATATCATAAGAGGGTATTTTACAACCTCAGTCATTGGTCCTATGTACTCAGAAATGTATGCATTAAAAAAACACAGCCATGACTGAAAGGAATAAACATAATCCTGCTTCACAAGACTTACGGATGTGCATTTTTAAGACCAGCTGGGCATAGTGACACACACCTGTAATTGCAGGTACTTGGGAGGCTGAGGCAGGAGGATCACAAGTTCAAGGCCAGCCTGGGCAATTGAGCAAGACCCTGTCTTAAAAAAAAAAAGTTATAAAGGATAAGGATGTAGCTCTGTGGTCAAGCAGGGCTCAATCCCCAATATAAATTTTTAAAAGAGAGAGTGTAGAAGATCATTGACTCTACTTATCATATCAGAGAAGAGTACAAATGAAAAAACTTGAAGCCTGAGAATGAGATTTCAAGCCAGTTACAAGATGGAAAGCCTCACCTTTGCTTCTGCTGGTATTTCCCTCACATTAAATACAAAAATTCCAGGCAAGGATTTCTTGTAGAAAATGATTTTTCTTTTAGTTTATGAATTCCTCACCTCCAAAGGTGATAGATAGCTCAAGGGTCTTTGTTATCATATTATTAGTAATAGTTAAATAATATTCTTCAGAGGGCCTGCTTCCTTATCAGAGTCTGGACAATGACAGAGTCTTGAGACGTGGTTATTGTCTTTCGGACCTCTCGGACAAAATGAATAGAGGTGTAGGACTTTGTTTTCTGGGGTGCCTCTTTCCTCCAGTGGACAGTGTTTTTCATATGGGGACGAGAGACCTTCAACTCTCATTCTCCAAAATCCGCTCATCTTGGCTACATAGCCAGATCCAATTAGCCAACATAAGCATTAGCGACATTGAATAACAGCTATTCTCTCTTGTAATTAAATCTCCTTTGAAAGTCTTTAAATGACCCTTTGGGTAAACCTCAAAGGAGAGGACAAAATAGCAGGCAGTGTTTCCACAGTTGAAAAGTTATTTTAATTTATTCTGTGCTGGGGACTGTCTTATCTTGGAAAGCATCCCAGTGGAAATACGGGAACACAGTAGGTAAAATCGGAGGCATATTACGCTGACAGAGCGAGTACCTCTTAACATAAGCTGAAGCCCAAGTAGAGAAAATTAGGGATTCTGCTTCCCATCCAACTTCTACTCCAACCTTTCTTCTTTATCGAGATTTCCCTTATGTTTCCTTATTGCGTCTCTGGATGAGGACCATTCGGTCATTTCAGGTGACTATCAATCTTCCTATCAAAAACATTCTTTTTCATGTTGGTGGTGAACAATTGTGTGGATTTCTAATATACACATAGTGGAATTGCTACATTATAGGGTGTGCCAGCATTCTTTAGCAGACAACTGCTAGTTTTCCAAAACGATAAGTTTATACACCTACCCCCAAATAGATGAGATTTCTATTCACTCTGCGTCTTCATTGTGAATTAAGCTGCTTCTCTTTTACATTGTGAAAAAAAAAATTTGGAGGTTGAAAAGTGCTTTTCTCACTGCGGTTTCAATTTGCATTTCCCTGATGACTAGAAAGGTTTAGAAGCTTTCGCTATTTTTATGTGTTATTTGAATAGTCCCTCTTATTTTTCAGGGACCTGTCTCAGTGCACCTTTCTTTTGGGATTCCTGCATTTTTATATTTATTTTTAAGAGTTCTTTGTATGGACAGTGTGTTAAGTGTTTGAGCAGATGTTTGTTGTAATTACTTTCTCCAACTTGCTTACCAGCCTTCACACTTCTTTATTGATGAAAAAAAGTTATGTATATCTCTCTTTCTGATTGTGATATAATTTATATTTCCCTGAAGATTATTTCTCCTACCCTGAACACTAAAATGCCCTCATTTTTGCAGTTTTTATTGGAGGCAGCCATTCTAGTTTTCAACAAACTGCATTATGTGCATATGATTTAAATTATGGTAAATAGAACACAAGCTCCATTATGACAAGACTGTCTTATTCATAGTAGGAGCTTAATAACTCTTGGTACTCTCTTTGTACATGTGAAGATTTCAGCCACAACACTATGATTACTACAAACAAAACAAAACAAAACAAAACACCAGCAGACAGTTAGCAGTACTTAAAGTCCTAGGGTAATTTCATAACAAATGAATATTCTCAATGCATATTAAAGGCAGCTTTAGTTCAATAGGTGAATCCCAAATCTGTCTGGATTACTCGTCTAACTGACTTGTCAAGCTGCAGTCAGTATTCTTATATTCAAAGATCCATCTAGGTTTGACTCTAGGGCAGTATAGTTAACTTTTCAAAATCTAGGCAACATTTCTGCTTAAACTTTTTTCAAACAAGGTGCTGGACAAACCACTTATTAGGTAAACTATATGCTTAGCATGGTAATAAACAGAGAAAGATACCGATGAAGTACGGAGAAATCTAAGCTGATAATATCTTGTGTAGGATCTCAAAGTAAGGACTGAGGATAGTACTGATACAGGAGAAATATAACTCCCAACCTGCTAGATGTCAGATATGCCAAATTTGTGAGCCCCAAAATCCAAGAATGAATTCCAAGGAACAACAGAGGTTAAGGGAAGGAAAAGTTTTTGAGAGATAGCTTCTGAGAGACAGAATGTGTTACTGCCAACGTCATTTCTCTAAGAATGTTTTATAGAGCAAAATCACGAGGTGAGTACAAAATCACAGGGTGAATACAATGTGGGTCAAACTATAATCAACCAATAAAGTTATAAGTATAGCCACTTAGCTAATATTGATCCAATTGGGAAGTGGATCACACATCAAGGTTACATGGAAAGAACAAAGGCATTTTTGGGAAAGGATGGGTCTGGATGCTCTTGTCACCCACCTGGGTGACTGATGCATATCTGGACTTCCTGCACCAGATGGTGCTCATTATAGTATAATTCCAAGTTACTGCTTATCTGTCAGGCAGCCGTGCAGGTCTGGCCATTGCAACTTTATCTCGAGGCCCGGTCTCCTTCAGCTGTGCTGCCAGCCACCATTCTGATGTCTTTATTCTTTCTGCTGACATTGAGAGACCTGTCCCTACCTGAGTGTATATTAATTTCTATCCAACATAGCTACCTACAATGCTATTGTTATAAAATCAAGAAAAAAAGGGGGGGCAGTGAGATAGCTCAGCAGTGTAAGCGCCTGCCTGGCAAGCGCAAGGGCCTGAGTTCGACTCCTGGAACCCACATATGAAAAAAGGGTCGGTGATATCACTCAGTGGCACGGGCGCCTGCTGGCACGTGAGGTCCTGAAGTCGACCCCCCGGTACCCACAAACAAACAAACAAACAAACAAACAAAAACTCATGATAAAATGTGTAATGGGGATGAGATAACCCAGGTTAGAGAAATGGAGGATTGGTTATTAACATGCCCACAAATTCCCCAGAGCAGTTGTCTGAAGGAAGTTGTATCAGTCAGGGTTTAGGAGTTGGTGAACCAAGAAAGGAATGATGTGCAGGACCTGGAGGATAACAGATACCAATGGCAAAAAAAAAAAAAAAAAAAGGCAGGGAAAGAGACCTCAGGAGGAGGAGAGAGGTACACACAAAGAGGATTTCAAGGTAATTTTACAGGTGTTGAGTTCTCCCGATTTCTGACCTTGGCATCCATCCTCCAAAGAGTGGCCGGCCTGCCCTACCTGTCCCAGCATCCCCAGAGAAGTGTTTGGTCCTGAAAATGCCAAGATTTGGGTGCAAGCAGTTTGGCTCCCAAGGCTACTTCTGTCAGTATCACCTTAACATAATACTTGCCTCGGTGAAACAGACCACTAGAATTACACTTACTTCAAGTGGAGGAAGATTACAAAATATTACATGGACTTATCTGTAGAGGAACTCAGAGATTTAATTATTTTTTAAGTCTGTATTTGTGTATTGAAGTTTATTGATACAATTGAAATACACAGAATGACCACATTCATTGTAGGGAATTTGTATCTGTACATCATATATCGTGATTCGTCTTTTCTTCCCCACTCCCATCCCCTCTTTTCAAACCCCCTTCCCCTCTCCATTCACTAAGTTCTGTTTTTATTTTATCCTTATTTTCTCACTTTTTTCTTTCCCTTCCTTCCTTTCCCTCTCCCACCTCCATAGTTCCCTTTTCCTTTTGAACAGATGCTTCTCATTTCACAATATCTATTATACATTTTGGTTCCTACTTACGTTTTCAGTTTCTCACACCAGAGACAATGCAATATCTACACGTGTGTCTCACTTATTTCTCTTATGATTATAGTCTCAAGGTCCATCTTTTTACCTATAAATGTCTCAATTTTATCTTTCTTTATGGCTGCATAATACTCCATTATATAAGAAAACCATATCTTTTTTTTTAATCAATTCATCATTTAATGGGTATTTGGGTTGCTTCCAAGATTTAGCTGTTACAAACTGTGCCACTATAAACACAGGTGTGCTTATACCGCTGTGGTTTGATGTTTTTAGTTCTTCTGGGAAGATACCCAAAAGGGGAATATCTGAGTTGAGTGGGACCTCTAATCCTAGCTTTCTGAGAAATCTCCACACTGGTTTCCACAGTGGTTGCACCAGTCTACACTCCCACCAACAGTGGAGAAGGGTTCCTTTTTCACCACAGCCCCACCAGCTTTTGTTATTGATTGATTTCTTGATAACAGCCATTTTTTCTGGGGTGAGATGGAATCTCAGTGTTGTTTTAATTTGCATCTCTCGAATGGCCATTGTTGTTGAACATTTTTTCATATATATATATATATGCCATTTGTACTTCTTCTGAGAAGTGTCTAATCAGATTTAATTTATCTATATAGTTTTGGGAAATTTCTCTGGATGTTCCCCTTCTTGGTTACGTGCCTGAATGGACTGAGGGGCACAAGTTACCAGGGCATTGTAACAGAAAATAGCCCTCCCAGCCAGTATACTTCAGTTTCTTCATTGCCCAGGTAACAGTTCCTTTTCCAGTTCCGGTAGCTTCTGTCTCTTAGGAACAGCTGGTCACAGTGATGCATAGCTGGTCACTATGATGCACACTGTATAAACCAATCCCCAGGTGACAAGCCACTCTGCCTCTGTACTTCCTGCTTGCTTATCCAATATAAGCCCTAGACCACCAGAGATCGGTGCCTGATATTTTGGGCATGATCCCGATCAGTGCCCATCGATGTACATAAATCTGCTTCCAAACCCTGGGTGTCATTTTGGTGTTTCTGTTTGCTATTGCAGCATCTTTATCCAAGTGTAAATAGTGTTTCAAGTGATATGGTGGTAGCTGGTCACAGTGGTGAAAACGCATTCAAGAGACTGAAAGAGGAAAATTGCAAAATCGAGGCCAGCCTGGGCAATTTAACAAGACCCTGTGTCAAAATCAGAAAAAGGCTGGGACATAATCCAGTGGTAGAGAGCTTGCCTACCATGCATAAGCTATGAACTCAATAATTCAATCCAGAGAGAAAGAGAGAGAGAGAGAGAGACAGAGAGAGAGAAGGAGGGTTCTGTGTTTCTAAAACCTTCCAAGTGATACCTATGTTCTGTTTCCCAATGACTTTTTTGAATAGTAAAGCTCTCAAACACCTGAAGTCATCAGGTAGATACACCTGTCTTTGTTTTCTATCACCACTATGGCAAATTTCTATAGATTCAACAGCTTTTAACAGTATCTATGCATTCATTTTCCATCCTGGAATTCAGAAAAAAACCCGGATCCATTACCTTCCTGAGGGTGGAATCAAGGTTGCTGGACTCTGGAAGCTCTGGGAAACATCATTTCCTAGCTCCTGTGGGGTTGGAGCACACCCAGATCCTTGCGGTTGCGACAGTAGCACCTGTGGTCTTTCTGGCTGACCCTGGCTCCTACAGTCATCTCTATCTGCTTTGCCTGTAGCCAGGAACATACCTAGCCAGGATGCACACAATTATTCCTCTTCTTCTGCTGCTGCATCTATTGGGTGGCCTTTTCTGCCTTCCCCTTGGACTCTAAAGGAATCAGACAATTAGGTTGCACCCACTCCGATAATCTGGGATAAGCACCCAGATAATCTCCCTACTTGAAGGCCCACAGTTTTAATCGCATCTGTGAAGATCATTCAGCCAGGGAACATAGCAGTTTCACAGGTTCTGGGGATTAGGACTGGAGATGTCTGGGTGATCACAGCCTGTCTGTGTGATTTTACAAGCACAAATTGTCCAAAACCTCAGCTCTTCAAGGGCCGATGCGTGCCTGGTGTTTGTGTCTCTCTGAAAGTAGCTACGCTTAGACACACGCACCTCATCCCACCTTCTCCGCACAGCGTAGCTTTTCATGGCACGTTGGTTTGTTCACACTGTCATAACGAAGGACTGCAGCCTGGGCAGCTTAAACAATGCACATTTATTTCTCCAGCCATGAATCCCGGAAGTCTGAGACCCAGGTCTAAGCAAGGCTGGTTTCGCATGACACCTTTCTCTTTGACTTGAGGACATGCCTTCTCTCTGTCTCCTCACACACACATCCTCTGTGTGTGCCTGTGTCCTCTGGTCCTGTTTTTGTGGGGACACCAACCCTGTTGAATCAGAGCCACCTTAGTGGCTTCAGTTTACTTGAATCACCTCTTGTCTCCAAATACAGCCATGTTCTGAGGTCCTGGGGCTCAGGGCTTCAATACAGACATTTGGTTGGGACACCACAGCCCATGACCCATAGGAAGGTTACCTGCACCTTCTCCTTAACTGCCTTTGCCTATTCCTAGGCACCTGTGAAATTGTCTGTCAGCTCAGCCTGACACTGTGTCTCCAAGCACATGCCAGATATCAACACTCTCTGTTCTTGCAAATGGGCCCCTGTCTTATTGGGGGCACAGGGAGGCACTTAAAGAGAAGAGCTGGTCTTAGCAATAAATAAAAATAGGCTGAACCTCAGAGCTTCATTATAGGTTGGCAAAAGACTTGAAATGACTTCAATTATAGAGCAGCACACGTTTCTTGAGAAGTGTGGCGATTCATACTTGAGTTATTCTGATGTCAGATTATAGGACAAGCAAAGCAATTAGCTTGAAAGGATTGAGGAGAAAGAAAGCTCAGGAACTCAGGTAGACAGAAAAATGGAGAGGAACTCAGTCTCTGGTATTCAAATGCAAAGTCCGACCGCCACAATCAATATGTTGTGGGGTGCTTTGGTCCATAGATAAAAGGACTTGCATAGTGGTACATGTGAATTTTAGGATCCTGCATAAGCATGCTGCCTTTGTTCTGTCCTTCCTATTCATGGGGCTCTTGACCCACCAGGACCAGACAAAGGCTTTGAGCTGTTTCTTTCAGCGTACAATCAGGGTAGGTTGGTGTTATTCAGAGTGTGGCCACAATCCGCAATTTCTGTGAGGTCTGCTGTTCTCTTCAAAGATGATTCCAGCGTGAAGGTTTATGGGCAGGAATGCCTCTCACATTCACGGGTAGGGAGCGCTTCGCCTTGCATGTTCAGGTAGAGTACTAACCAGCTACTCGACCTGCACCCAAGTTCAGCCCCTTCAGATTCTAAACATTTTCACAGCCCTCAAAACACTCTTTATAGGAACAGAGTAATGGGGGGAAATGGCTGAAGAAGGTTAGGATTGGATGTAGACACATAACTGCTAACGTTCTACAGTACCTCAGGATAACTATGGTTGACAACATTTAATTTCATATTTCAAGAAAACTAGTAGAGACAATTTTGAATCCTCCTGAAATAAATGATAAATGTTTGAGATTGATGGAAATGCCAGTCACCTTGAAAGATCATTACCAACTGTAGACATGTATTGAAATTTCACAGCATACCTTATGCATATGTACAATGATTAGGTCAATTAAACATTTAAAAATATATTAAAAATACATTTGACCTCAAAGTCTATGACATCATATTGATTTTATTTTTAATCATTATGAAGGATAAATTATGAATGCTTAATAACATTAATGTGTATCTAGGGAGAAAATCCCACTTGGTCTTAAGAATTTTAGTGAGTGGGTACATTGGCACATGTTTGTAATCCCAGTTTTTGGGAGGCTAAGGCAGGAGGACTGCTATGAGTTCAAGACCAGCCTGGGCTACATAATGAGTTCAAGGCCAGCCTGAACTACATAGGGAGACCCTGTCTCAAAAAGCAAACAAACAAACAAAAAACAAAAAAGAAAGAATTTTGGTACTGTATTGCTTTGATTTAAATGGTCTAAATTTAGACTTTTATCACAAGCACAGTGAAATTGTTTGTGTAGAAAAAGCACCACTCTCAGCTATGTGCAGTGGTGAACACCTCTAACTCCGGCACACTGGGAATCAGAGGAAGGAGAATCTCAAGTTTGAATCTAGCCTGGGCAACTCAGCAAGACACTGACTCCAAATAAATTTAAACAAATAATAAAAAGAGATGGGGTGTGGCTCAGTGACAAAGACACGGGTTCAACCCCCAGCACACACACAAAAATGTAACATTATCCTTTAAAGAAATAAAGGGGGTTGGCATGGTAGATGGTTTAGACTTTGAAAAGTGAGTTTGTCTAACTAAATGAACCAAGAAAAAAATTTACATTAAGGGCAATAGTATTTTAAGTAAACTAAATAAAATGGGAGCAATAAGTGCTTGAATAAACTTTACACTGAAGTGAGTGAGAGTTATGTGTGGTGCCCATATTGGTAAAGGAAACACTTTCCAATAACTTTTGTGCCCCAGGAGCTGCAGGCTGCTAAAAGTGCTGGTATTCTGCAGAGCTGTTTTCAAAGCATCTGGGCTCTTCTTGCTAAACTTTGCCCATGCAATACCCATGCTTAGTTCCAGAAATGTCAAAATAACATTCCATTGAACACGTTCTTCTTTATTTATTTATTTTTTTTGTGGGTACCGAGGGTTGACCTCAGGGCCTTGTATGCCAGCAGGCGCCAGTGCCACTGAGCGATATCACTGGCCCTTTTTTCATATCTGGGTTTTGGGAGTCAAACTTGGGCCCTCGCGCTTGCCAAGTAGGTGCTTACGCCACTGAGCCATCTCACCGGCCCTGAGCATGTTCTTTTTTGTCGTCATGGCCCCTGTACCCACATCTTGGTTTTAGTCCTCCTCTTGTTTCTCATCTTTTGCCTCCTGTTTAGCTGAAATTTGGTAGCTGAATGTCCTCCAAAATGTTCAAGTGGTAAAAACTTACTCCCCAAGGTAATGCTATTAAGAGTTGGTGGCCCCTTCAAAAGGTGGGGCCTTGTGGAAGGAAGGAAGTTCATGGTGGGAATATCCTTGAAGAGGACATTTCTTTTTACTTTCTGGCCACAATGTGAACAGTTTTGCTCCAACACGTGGTCCCACCATGATGTGCAGTCCCACCACAAACCCAAAGCCACGGAGCCAACCGTCGTGGACTAAAACTTCTAAAAAGAAACCTTTCTCCTTTATAAGTTGAGAGTCTTGGGGGTTTATTAGAGTAACGTAGAGCTAGTACCACATTAGGTAGAAACCTACAGTGAACGTTTAAATAAAAACATTTATTACAGTAAAAGACACATTGTCATGAATCCCCCTCAAAAAACTCCCTCTTGGTTTGAACACACTTATCTCATCATTGTTACCACTTTCTGAAGCAATTCTGCTGTCCTCTTTCCTAGTTTCTAATTTAGTTGCAATGTCATGGCTGCCTCAATGTCCTGAATTGGGGCAAAACATTGACTTGTCATAGTCATTTTGAATTTGGGAATGAGCCAGAAGTTACATGGTGCCAAATCCAGTGCATGAGGTGGATGAGGACACCCCATCGTGTTTTTACAAGCTGCCTTCCCATTGGATTACACTTTGCAGCAGCATTCAACTTAGTTTTGCTGACACCTGGTGAAGACACTCACAAAAGAGGACTTCCAGAACTGCTTCAGAAAGTGGCAAGAATGATGGGATGAGCATATTCAACACGAAGGGAAGTATTTTGACAAGGTTTAATGGCAATGCGTTTTTGCTTTTTTTTAAACATTTGATCAGCCCTTGTACACTTCTTTACCTGCAGGATTAGTCTGAGCAGGGTGTAAGCTGCCGGAAGCATTCCTTTAAGGAAAATAAAGAAAAACAACTTCGATGGTAGATGCCCTGCTAAATTCCACTTTCCAGCTTAGGGAAGAGGATGAGAGGTGTACTGCTCTGCAGAGAGCAACGCTGTGGCCAGGTTCCTTGGGATGAGGTAGGGCTCCTGTGAAAACTGAGCAAGCAGTAGGCAGGTCGTCCCTACCATGTAGAAGACTTAGGAGCATTCATGGTGCAGGGTGAGTCCTCATTAAGGAGTCACTTGCAATCTCACCCTATTTGCCCCTAGTAGAAACAAGACTCTGAAAGGCCTAGGAATGGATAGATACCAGAGATAAATGAAGATTCAATGGCAGGAGAGCATGGAATTTGGGAGCCCTTGAGCCATCTGGGGACAGTATCTAAGTCAAACACACTGGATAACAAAAAGTAGGTGATATAAAACGCACATTCTATTCATGTCATCATGCTGACCTTAAGACATCCTAAACAATCTCTCTTTCTCTCTCTTCCTCTCCCTCTCTCTCTCCTCTCGTTATGAAATAGTTTAATTTGCATGAACAAAACCTCTGAATCATCTAAAACAATTTTTCCCAAATATGATGCAAATAACTCAAGCATTTTGAACCATTATTTCTGTTCAAAGAAGCAGATAATTTTCTTTGAGTAAAATCAGATTTCTTGAAAAAGAAAGCCAAGTTCATTGTCCAGACAAAACAAGTCTAACTCATCTAATGCCTTGTTTTTTTTCTTTTGTTCCTTTTTAATGACTATTATTTTAATTTTAAATTAGATTTGGACAACACAGGGCTGCAAAAGAAATGCTGTCAGAATGCTTTATTATCACAAAGCAGAGACTGGAGCAAAAGTGGATTGTGAAATCCACAGCTTGCCTAAAAAGAGGAGCCAAAAATAGTAGGAATGCTTATGTTGTCTGTTTTGGGATGTTTTGAGGAAAAGAGTTTTATCTACCCCAAAATTATGCAGCTTATTTTTATTTCATTTGTTGTCAGATTTTGGTCAAATAGGTTTCTTAAAATTGAAAAGAGGATTAGACTGCATTTATAATTGTACCTATAAATATAATGGTTGAAAGATTTTATTTCTCTCTGAGGGATTAAAAAAAATTCCTTGGAGTATATGTTCTGTATAAATCCACATTTTCTTTGATTTCTTTCTGTCAATTCTGTCTTTTAATTTTTCCTGGTGGTCATGACTCTAATTTTACCTAACTGAGTCATCACCCTATACTTTGAGGTGACAGATGTTTAATATTATTGGAATTTAACATGTCAAAATAGCTTCCCTCTGAAAAAGATGACATTTCCACATATTGACTGGATTGTCAGTTCATGTGGCATTTATTATTAATTGCTAGTGATATTATGAATGTTTATTAAGGCTCAAGATGTTTCTGTCATTCCCCATTGCTCAGGAAAAAAGTCGAGGTCTGTATCCCAATCCAAAGGCCTTGATCCATGTATTAGGCAGGGATGGCCATGGGCAACCTTGCCCATCTTTTAGGAAGGAAATATTTCACCCACTTCAGAAAGCATCATGTTAGATATTTCAACAACATCCCAGGAAAAGACATATCTGAGTAAAAATTCCTCTGGGTAGGAACCACAGTGAACAGAATTTTATTTTTGGAATGGCCAGGTATGCCATCTAAATTATGAATAGGTAAACCTTTACGGGAAATGCATCATCAACACTAAACACTACTGGGTATTGCCTGCTATCCTCATTATTTTTCCCAGGAGCATTTTAGTTAGAACCAACTATGTTAATTACTCTACCTAAACACTGCAAAATGTATTTGTTTGAAAACAACAAAGGTTTATTTCCTGCTTAAGTCTTAAATCAGATGTGGTTGGCAGGGAGACATTGATCATTGTTGTTAATATAGATTTGGGTGTGGAGGATCGGCCATCTTGTTGGTGGAGAAGCCACCATCTTGGTGGGGCCACCACATCGACAGGATGCCACAGGCATGGGAAGAGATAGCCAAAGAGTCAAGTGAAACTGACTAAACGCTGGAGTCTAGAAGTGATGCATTCATGTTTCTTTTTGATAACAAAGTTGTCTCCTGAACACATCTGCTTATAAAGGCATAGGAGTGATTCTAATGTCCCATGTATAGAAATAGAGGAAAACCAGGTATAGAAGAAAGCTAGAATGCACACCACGAGGCACAATGAGCTTCAACAATGCCTGCACCATGATACTAAGCAAAACACGAATGTCTGAGTCCACCGATGCATCTTTTATTATTTTTAATTAGACAAAACATTTGCCATTATATGGGGTACTATATATTAACTAGATACATGTATGCAAAGTGTAATGATCATAGCAGGGTAATTAGCATCCCCATATCCTCAAACACTTATCATTTGTGTTCTGGGAAGCTTCTAGTTATTTTTGAAATATTGAATATATTTTTATGCATTATAGTAACTATAGTGTGCTATAGAATGCTAGAATTAGTCTCTCCTATCCAAGTGTGTTTTGGTACCTGTTGTCCAACCTCTCTCCATTCTCTTAGCCTCTGATAGCCTCTCTTTTGCTCTCTACTTCTGTGGGATCGATTTTTTAGTGTCTCACTTTGCAAAAAAGTAAAAACATGTGATATGCATCTCTATGTGCCTAGCTTATTACTTGTTTTAGGAACATTTACTTATTTCTGCAAATGAATTTCATTACCTTGTAGAGACAAATTAGGTTGAAATATAGAAGACAGACATGGCTAAACATTCCAATATCTTAGAGTTCTGCATAATACTACTTATGGGATGAGATAGATGTGTCTAAAATGGCCATGACTAAGTAAATGACCCTGATTGTCTCCTTTATTTGGGGAGGACAAATGTACACCATGCTCTGGTGTAGTAACAGCCACTTTACAAGGGAAACACAATCAGAAAAGTTGATGTAATCATCTCTTTTCTTTTTTTCAGCACCATGGATTCACTTATATTTGTTTCCAGAACAGCATAGCATATGACCCCAGGAAGAAAGAAGCAAAGCCTAGAAGAAATCTGTGGCTCTCTGGTTCTCTTACAATCTCCCTTGTTTATTGTTGGTTCATCTTTCCTTCCACCACCTGGGTTTCACCTAGTAAGAGTGCAAATAGAGTTAATTTTGTTTCACAAGGGAACACTCTATCCCAACAGGATGCTTTTCCAGCCCAATTGTATAGAGACCTGCTTTTGTGGCAATGGAAGCAATTATTCTCCCATGATGCAGACTTGGACAAGAGCCTTCCAGCAGAAAATTGAGCAAAATTGGACACAGATGACAGGATCCGTTTCCAAAGAATGATCTGTGTCTGGTCCATCTAATTCAATGTCACAGAATCCTCATTCAAAAGCACAGAACCAAGTACTTCCAAACACTTTCAAATTATAATAGCACTCAGTTTTTTTTTTTTTTACACAGTCTAACCTCAGTATTGACATAGGAAGGAAGGAAGGGATGAAATGAGGGAGAGAAGGAAGGAAGGAAGGAAATAAAGAAGGAAGGAAGGAAAGACAGAAGTAAATGAGGGAAGGAAGGAAGGGAGGGAGGGAGGAAATTCAAACGAAATAACTAGCAAAAAACCTCGAGCTAAGTTTGGTTTTATTATACTCTAAATGCTAACATTTTGAGTTAAAAATGTTGGCATTCAAACAGCCACTTCGCATGAATCATGAGATTGTGACCAGACAATGTAAATTAGATCGTCCTGTTAATCCTGCAGGTATTTATAAATCCTGTAGTCGAAGAGGCCAACATCTTCTGTCATGGCTTTTGATGCTGCATGTCCAAGGTGCTACTCTCGATTGATGCATTACAAGTTTACAGGCTGCAGCACAAATCCCAGCAGCAGTATGAATCCATAAGCTTGTTATGCAGGTTTCTCATATCCAGAAGGGCACACGGCTGTGTTTACAAAGTAGGTAGCTTTGGAGGTGTTAAAGTGATACAACCTCAAAAACTATATATGTAGGAAGGAAAGGAAAGCAACTGCGTTTATTTACAGGTGGTTGGAAATGTCGATAGTTGTCTCCTTACATCTTTCAGTCTCTAACTTCCTGAGCCATCAACAAATGTTTATGTCTTGCAGATGGGTGGTGATTTCAGTGCTTATTCTAATTAATATAGATTATCCTTTTACTTAACTAATAACCTCATCAAAACTCCTTGGGTGCCATTCCAATGTGAACAAAGCTAAGGCAATGTCAGCTGAAAGAATACTAAGAACTCATGGACTTGGCATATTTTCTACTGTAATGATGGAAGATACATCTCATTTCATTTGACTGACCAATGTCTCTTAATGACTCAGAGCAGTGGAAATTTAAAAATCATGTGTCTGGCCTTGTCTTTCCAGCACTTCTCACTTTGCAAAAGTAGAATTGATATACAAGGGATGATCATCTCACACAGTGGATATTTCAATTTTAAAATCTTATTACAGTGAAAGACAATTGCCATGAATCCCCCTCCCCAAAATACATTCCCTCACTATGAACATACTTGTCCTATCATTCCTGTCACTTTCTGAAGCAGTTCTGGAGGTGCTCTTTCCTCATTCTTTTTAAGGCATAATAAAAAATACAGTTAATACTGCTGCATCACAGTGTGGCCTCGTCTACCTTATTCACTGGTTCTGGCACCATGTGACTTCTAGCTCTTCACCAAAGTCAAAATGACATGAAAGGTAAATATTTTGAATGGATTCAGGACATGGAGGCAGCCATGACAGCATAAAGACACTCATGAAAGAGGACTTCCAGAACTGTTCAGAAAGTGGCAAGGACAATGGGATAAGTGTGTTTGAAGTAAAGAAAATATCTTCAGAGGGATCACTGGCAGTGTTTCTTTTACTATAAATTTATTTATTTTTTAATGTGGGTACCGGGAGTTGACCTCAGGACCTCGCACTTGCCAGGAAGGCGCTTACACTGCTGAACTATCTCACCGGCCCCTACTATAAATTTTTCTTAAATTTAAATATTCTCCTTACCTTCTGATCATATCTCATATATGTTTGATGAAGAAGAAATATACTTCTAACAAAAAATTTTCAGTTTCACCTCCCTGAAACACTATTTTTTCAAAGATTCTTTTCAGCCAAAATGTTTATGTCTTTCAGTCATGTCTGGGTTCTTTTCCTTAATTGCCTGCATTTCTGTGTATATATGATCAATGATTGATATTTCAGTAAAATACCCTTTTATGAGATTAAAAATGAACTTGGTGATTGAATATGCAAATGTAAAGTGACCCAATGAATTATCAGGTCTTTGCTTGGATCAGTTTTGTTGCCCTGACAATTTAAAAAGCTCTTATTTTCCTCTTATAGTTTTTAAATCAGTATGATGAATTGATTGGTCCTGACTTTATTGCAATACAATAACTTTCAAGACTTAGAACTACTTTGTACAATAATTCTAAAGAATAGTGTTGTGAACACAAATAAATCACTTGTTGCGGTTTGTGCCTGGATGTGCCCGCAGAGCCTCATGAGGTCACTGGGGAGCAGGCTTTTCAGATGCAGCTGAATGTAGAGTTTATGATTGGTTCATTGTCTAGTGCTGAGATTGGCGGTGTGAGTGCTACACCTGCCCTAGGGTGGCTAGCCTGCATACAATATAAGGGATGGAAAGAGGCTTGCTTCCCCTTTCTGGCTCTTGTCGCTTTTGGTATCTTCTGCTGCCATGAAAGGTTACCTCTCAGCCATGCCACCCTGCCTTGGGGCCAGCTGAGTACAGACTGAAACCTCCACACACTGTGAGCTAAATAAATCTTTCCTTGCTTAATTTTAGGCATCAGGTATTTTGTCCCAGCAACAAGAAAAGTAACGAATATATCACTCCTAACTTTCTTCCTCTGTTGTGATAAGAAACAAATCCTGAGCATAATGATTATCCTCTTAAGTTTTATACCCCAAGTTTTATATATGTGCATTATCTACTTGATATCTAATGATAAAATCAATGCTCTAAGGGGATGGGTGAGTTTGATTTTGAAAATAATGGTGAACACATGTTAATAAGAATAGAGCTTCTCAAAGGCTGGGATATGATATTGCAGGGTAATCACTAATGTATGAATGCAATTTTGCTATGAGAAAAACATATTTAAAGCAAGAGAATGCAAAAGAACATCTGACCTAGTCCATTCATAGGCCCAGAGCAAAATGTCATAACCTCAGTGTCTTAAAGACCAGAGACACTGATTTCTCTCTGTCACAGATGCTTAAGTCCAAGGTCCAGGTGTGGCAGATCTTATGTCTGGTGAGGCTGCTTTTGGGGTCATAGATGGTGCTCTCTTGCTGTGTTCTTACATAGTGGAAGTGGCAGGGAGCTCTCTGGGGTCTTTTTTTTTTGTGGGTACCGGGGGTCGACCTCAGGACCTTGCGTGCCAGCAGGCGCCCGTGCCACTGAGCGATATCACCGGCCCCTTTTTCGTATGTGGGTTCCGGGAGTCGAACTCGGGCCCTCGCGCTTGCAAGGCAGGCGCTTACGCCACTGAGCCATCTCACTGGCCCTCTGGGGTCTTTTTGATAAGGACACGGATCCCATCCATGAGGCTCCACCCTCAGCACCTCAGCAACTTCCAGAGCTCTCACCTATTAACACCATGAACACAGGGGGTAGCATTTCAACATAGGAATAAGGGGAGCATAAATATTAAATCACAGCCATATGTATGGCTTATGATGAAATCCTGGAGCAGAGGATGGAGAAATTTATATTATTTTCTTCCTGAATTCATGACACTACCAGGTACTCAGGTTATATACACCAAAGAAAAGTCATTCATCATACAATGAATGTTTTTTAATGTCTACCAGGCAGTAGGCACTGCTTTACCCAGTGTTATGGCTTGTATCTAGGTGGCCCCCAAAGTCTCATGTGGTTATAGTGGGGCTTTTCACAGGTGGCTGAATTTAGGGTGTGTGAATATGAATTAAGAATATTAACTGGAATTAAGGGCGTAAATAATACAGCTCCACCCTGGGTGTGGGTGCCACCAATTAATAAGCTTTTAGCCTGGATAGAGTGTAAAGGGAAAGAAAGAAGACTTGCTTGCTACTGCTACTGGCTGCTTCACTGTCTCCTGCCTGCTGTGCCATGGACTGTTTCTTCTCTGAGATGCCCCTCTGCTGTGCCACCCTGCCTTGAAGCCTGCCAACTATGGACTGAAACATCTGCAAACTGTGAGTGGAAATGAACCTCTCCTCCTTTAACTTGGGTGTTGGGTATTTTGTCTCAGCAATTAGAAAAGTAACTAAGAAACACATTGACACAGAACAAAGACTCGCCCTCTTACACTCTTATTTATTCTTCTGGTAGAGGAAACAGACAGTGAGCACATGCACACATATTTACCTATGTTATCATTTAATTGTTTGTATAAATTCTTCTCCATAAACAGAATATGTGTGTGCATGTGTGTGTGCATGTGTGTGTGTGTGAAATTCCTCCCTCACTCAAGTGTCCTGCAAGCAAAATTCCATGCCAAAACTATGATCAATGATTGAAATTTCTTCACCCTCTTTTCTGGGTTTAAACATCTCCCATTTCCTGTGATACGGCAGATACTGCTGTCACCTTGGACACTCCCAATCAATCTTATGCCAAAGACTCACACTCTGATTTTCTGTCCATCATCAAAATCTACTTTTAGTGATATTTGTGAGCTTTACATCACTATAATGAAATACTTGAGGCAGTTAACTTATGAAGAGAAAAGGTTTGGGGTTATGGGTTTGGACTTTGCAGCCTGTGACAGAGTGGCCCCAACACTTTGGGCTTCCAGCAGGATGTCATGCCACAAGTGTGGTGAAGTCATCTGCTCACATCATCTGTCAGGAGGCAAGGAGGAGGACGAGGGAGAGACCAGAGTCCCATCAGTCCTTCTCAGGTCACACACACCCCACCCTGGGAACTAAGGACTCATCACTAGGTTCTACCTCTTAAAGGTTGCACAACCTTCAATTTGGGGACCACACCTTTTCCACATGAGCCACTGGAGAACATTCAATATCCATCCACACCATGCAATGTTCTAAAGTTGATCTTCTCTGAAGATTCTCTGACCGCCATTGATAGCACACTTCATCTTGGTGAATAACCACAGACCTCCAATGAATTCTTGCAGAGCCTCAGCGTGTTCTCTTCCTGGATATGCTTGATAAGGCTGGAATATCTATCTACCTTACATAAGCAGCAAACATACATAAATCAAGCCAAGTGATACATCTCTCTACGGTCTTCTTTCCTTTGGTTTCCATAACTCATGTTGTTCCTGATCAGTGTTCATATTCATTATTCCCAGAGGAGTTACCACCTGGTTAAAATAAATATTTGTTGCTGCTATCTGTTATTAAATGTTCAAGGTTCAATTGCATTTCATTCCTTCTTCATTTTTTGTAAGTCTTGAGAGGGAATGAATTTTCATCTCAGTAACATATCTTCCAGTAGGAGATCCCTAGCATGAATCTCAAACATAACTAGTTTATAATGATGAATCATATACTATTAACTAGTCACATTCTTTGTGTTCGATTTTGATGTTTATTTAAAAATGAGATCTAATTGCAAATGCCTGGAATTATGATAGGTGGTATTTTAAAAAATATCTTTCAGGAGATCTATTTTTTTAGGTGACTAACAACTTTTTCTAGTCTTAGAAACTAGCATCATTTCAAATCTTAATTTCCATGAATGACGTATGTTCTTAGAACTACTGATTAAATGTCATCTGTTAATGAAAGAAACCTAGAATATAATCCCATTGTTAAAATGTATAATCACGGGTATCATTTCCAAATATAGGAAGCAGCTCTCAAAGGATAAAATCAATCAATTATACAATCAATGCACAGATTTGATTTTTATTCTACCCTTCATAAGAAACCACATTCTTCATGATTAGGGACATTAGTAATTCAGTCAACAAAGTGCATTTAAAATGGGCACTATGAGAATACAACAAGTAAACAGCACATGTAATTCACCCTGAAATTTTGCAGTATAATTACAAAGCTACATTAAAAATTATAAAGCAGAATAAATTATGAAGAGAAGACTTTCTTAGCTATCCAGTAAGATCTCACAGCTGACAAAAATGGCCAGTAAAGGCAGATGTCTATAACCAGAATTTAGATAAATGAAAATACAGGGGGAATTGCAGGTGAAATCTCAGTAACACGAACATGTGTGGTTTGTATGATAATTATGTGAGTTGTACCTAAAGATTTGATTTTAATTCCACAAAGCCACAATGCCAGAGGGAGGGGAGAGTGAAGGAGGTGCCCATAAAGGAATGGCCTACATCAAATCCATTTATTTAACAACATCCACTCTATTTTGTCCTTAAACTATAAAACACTTATAAAGCCATGGCAAATAGTCCATGAATAATATGTAGTTTACTGATGTGAAACTAGAGTATTTAATTATGGGATGAAACGGTACTCATTAATTACCATTGAATTTTTTTTTTTCCTCTTTGCTGCATGCATTATTTAAAATCATGGAATTCTTGGGGGGATGTAGAAAATGTATGTTTTCAGATTTTAAATGATAACAGCTCAGTAGAGAATAAAGGATGCTCACTTTTTCTGTTAAGGTTTTGCTACAAGGGGAAGTCATTCCCTAGGATCTTGCGTATTTTCCCAAATTAATGCCATTGGCCCATTTTCAGAGCCATGGATGGGTGGAATGTCATATGATTTAGAGAATCTCATGAAGGATCGTAGCTGCAGTGAGCAGAGACTAGCCACTGAAAATGGGCTCACTTCCTTCCCATTGGTTGTAGAGAGGACTTATTTTGAGGACTTTTGGGAGACCTTTTTACAATCCAAAGAGCTGATCATTCTTTCGCTTTGACCTGCTCGCATGGCCTTTCTCAGCATCTACCTCACAACCATAGGATTGCTCTTTTTTCTACATTTTTGCCTCTTTCACTAGGGGCAAAGTAACTGCAGTCTTTCCCAGTTCTGTGTCACTCACCACCCGAACACAGCTTCTTTCTTAAACAGTCATTGAAAAGGCAGGCATCGCTTTGAAAGGAAGTTCCCAGAACTGTGATAAGAAATATGCGTGTCAAGATGATCTTTATCTGTCAGCATAAGGCCACAGTGATATGGACATTTTCCTGTGCCTATGGTTTTATTTACGTTTTCTGAAACCAATGGTTCCTGCCAGATGGGGACAAAAATGAGACATTAAGTTTTTGACAAAATATTGAAGCACCAGAGATTTGTGTTCCCAGTCTGGGACATAAAAGTTCAATGAAATAAAACAATTTCAGAGCATCAGAAGACACTGATAACTAAATATGCTATGCTTTCCTCTTACCTAGCAACAATTATTGGCCAACATGTTGTGACTCCTCCCTGGAACTGTAACAGATTTTGGAAACTGTGAAACCATAAAAAATGAAAAAAAAAAAAAAAAAAACAAAAACAAAAAACTTACCCCGCGACATGGTTAGGAAGCTTATGTTTGCAAGAAGCAAAAGTAGAATACTTTTAGTCAGAAAACTAGTAATTTCACAAGGTTCTGAGAAGCTTCTGGTAATGTGTATTTCACTTCCTTCTGCTAGTGTTTAAGAGCGGTTTTCTGCTGGAGTGGCAGTATGGGAAGTAGGAGAAAGATTTTACAGAAACGAACATAGCGCTTTCACGCTGTGGCTGGCTAAACTTGCTTTCTCCTTTCTTGGGATAATGCTTTATGTCTTGGTGTATATCAGTTTATTTAACAGAAAAACACACACAGACTTGACTTTCTATGAGATTCTCCTTATGAAATTAAAAAATTATTAGTCCATGTTTGCAGTACAAAATGATAATAACATTTATTGTGGGGAGTTGGTACAAGTACATAGCATACCTCAATTCTTTCTCCCTCCCCTCCCCCTCCTATCACTTTCTGCTTGCTCCATCTCTGTTCCTCTTTCCATTTGAGAAAGATCTATCTCCCTACTTCCTATTATGTATATTTTATTTTTCTCTTTATTTATATTTTGGGTTTCTTTTTTTTTTTTTAATTTTTATTTTAAAGAGAAGAAAAAAACAAAACAAATCAAAAGAAGAACAAATTTTCAAAACAACATAATAGGAGGGTAACAATGGTTAATACATTACGTATTACTATCTTTAAGTTAGTTATTCAGGACACCAGACATTAGCATTCAATTGTCCAAACATTATTGGCACAAACCTTACTCTTCAATGAACTAAGTAAAAATGGTAGTGTATCTATCTTAACCATCTTATATATATATATATACAATTTTTTTTCCCTTTCCCTTCTTTCTTTTCCCTATTACAGTCTCTCTTTCCTTTTGACCAGTTTCTTTTTGATTCACCATATCTATTGTACATTTTGGATCTTATTTACTCTTTCAGTTTCGCATACTAGAGAGATAATACGATGCTTACACATGTGCTTCTGGTTTATTTCACTTATGAGTATTTTCTCGAGTTGCATCCATTTACCTATAAAAGTCTCCAGTTTATCCTTCTTTATGGCTGAATAGTACTCCATTGTATAAAAATACCACATCTTTCTTATCCATTCCTCAAGACTTTATGAATAAAAACTCAGCCGCACGGGAACTATCCCAAAGAATCAATAACTGGGATCTCATCTTATTAAAAAGCTTTTGCACAGCAAGAGAAACCACCAACAGAGTGAAGAGACAACCCACAATGTGGGAAAAAATGTTTGCCAGCTGTTCCTCAGACAAAGGATTACTATCGAGAACATATAAAGAACTCAAAAAAATCAGACCTCCCAAATTTAAAGACCCACTCCAAAAATGGGCATCTGAGATGAATACACATTTCTCAGATGAAGAAATACTAATGGCAAACAAATATACAGAAAAATGTGCCACATCACTAGTCATTCGAGAGATGCAAATTAAAACAACACTGAGATACCATCTCACCCCAGAAAGAATGGCTACTATTAAGAAATCAACTAATAACAAATGCTGGAGGGGCTGTGGGGAAAAAGGAACCCTTCTTCACTGTTGGTGGGAGTGTCGACTGGTACAGCCACTGTGGAAGTCAGTGTGGAGATTCCTCAGAAAACTAGGGTTGGAGGTCCCATTTGACCCAGCTATTCCCCTTCTGGGCATCTTCCCAGAAGAATTAAAAACATCGTACCACAGCGATATATGTGCACCCATGTTTATAGGAGCACAATTTGTAATAGCCAGATCTTGGAAACAACCCGTATTTTGGGTTTCTTTACTGGGAAGGAAAGACATCGTGAGTGAAGGGAGCATGGGGGTACAATTATTTTACTTATGTTGTGTTCATTAATAACATTTTGGTTTCATGTAGTACTTTACTACATCTACAATCTGTTTGGCCTTCCATTTATTCTCTATCCTTCTTTCTTACACAGGTATAGTGAATTCTCCCTGGGAAAGCTGGATTCCATCAAATCTCTAAGGCATCTCTGAGCTTTACCTTTAGAAGCAAATATACCATCATCCCTAAACACAGGACAAAGACGCAAAAACCAGGAATAGTAATTGCTATGAAATACCATCCATTTGCATGGTGACCAAACAATTACATGTTCTCTGAGCACAGCTTCTCAAACGAGCTTTATATTTTATAATTAAAAATAATCATTGGACTGGGTTGTAGCTCAGTGGTGGAGAACTTGCCTGGCATGCACAAAGCTCTGGGTTCCATCCCTGGCACCACAAGACAAAAAAAAAAAAAAAAAAAAGAAAAGAACCATAATGAGCACAGAAGCAAACAACTATTTGATTTACTTTTAAAATGCACCTAGCCCAGGTTCAGTGTTGCACACCTATAATTCCAACTACCCAGGAGGCTGAAGCAGGAGGACCACAAGTTGAAGGCCAGCCTGGGCAATTTAGTGAGCTGTGTCAAAATTTAAAAAAAGAAGGGCTGAAGGTGTAAGTTAGTGATAGTGTGCTTAAGTAGTACACGAGCCCCTGTGTTCAATCTGCAGCAATGCAACATAGATGACAGATAGAAATGACAGATAGACGATACATGATAGATAGATGTTAGATAGATAGATAGATGATGGATAGATGATAGATAAAATAATCATTTGACAACAGCTACTTTTGAAAGTCACTTTTGTATGCCACACCCACTTTTAGAGCTAAAAGGTAATCAATTCATACATAGCAATCCATGGCTAAAATACTTTCCCTACATGGGCAAAAGCAGGCATACATTTAAAAATTTTTCCTATTGTCAGATGATGATTGCAGTATTTTCTTTTGGACTTGTGAATTTTTCTGAAGCCATCGTGTCTAATTCAGTCTTCTCTGGCTCTCATAAATTCACATAGCAAATCACTTCCACTAATTTTTCATAATCCACAGCCCCACAAGCTTGCCTAAGAAGGTAACTAAGGCTGTCTACCTTTTTGAGACTTATTGTGATCATAAATTTTTGAGCTGGGAGTTTGATAAAGGGTACAAAGAATGTGGCTACTTTCACTGCATAAATTGGAAATTCAAGAACATATTCTGTACTCCTACATCTGGAGATACTTTCACTAGGGCATCGCAGTATAATTATCTCTACTCAGCTTCTCATATTTTCCTCTTTTGTCTGGGACCTGGGCTCCCTCCCATCTACTCTTTGAAGTTGAGAATAATTAAAAAGTCATTAAAGTTCCATCTCTGCAATGACACTACATAAATTAAATCTTGGTAGTGTTGAAAAGGAATAACGTGTCCTAACCCTCCCTAAGTGTCAATTTATCTACAATTCAAATTTCATTTATGTGAGCAGATTTCCTTCAAGCGTTGTTAATTTGAAGCACAAGGATTCAGATGCAAATAACATAAATATATTAGTTTTTAGTCCAGTGTATAGATCATATTTGCTATACACGTGGGAATATATAACAATAGGTAACGAATAATATAGTGGACCTATTAGGGAAAGTGTCTGGGTATTTTTAAGTGGTTGATTTCATTGCATTATTTATAGGAGGTGTGTTATGTTTAGGATCCAAAATGTCCCCCAAAAGGCTCATTTTATTAAAGACTTCCTTGTGAGCTGCTGACCTTTTCAAAGGTGTTTGGATTAGGAGGGCTCTAACTTCACCCATGCATTAACCATTGGAGATATTATAATTTGATGGCGTTATTCACAGCTGATGCAAACAGGAGGTGAGTCATAGCTGGAGTGACTCACGGGGTCATGACCTTGGGGACTACATCTGTTCCCTGACGCCTTTGTGTTTGGCTTTTTCCCTTTCCCTCTCCTTCCCAGTTGCCATGAGGTCAACAGCTTTCGTCCACCACACCCTTCCGCCATGATGTTTCTGTCGCTCTGTAGCACTAGAATCAATGGAGCCAGTGGACTATGGATGGAAACCTCAGAAACCATGAGCCAAAATAAACTTTTCCCCCTCGTGGTGATGTTCACCAGTATTTTGTCACAACAATGAAAATACAAGTAATACAAAGTGTATTCTTAATCCTTATTCTTCCTGCCAGTGTTTATCTAGACAAAGGGGATACCTGTTGTTTTTGTTTTGGGCAGTCCTGGAGATTGAACCTGAGAATACTCTACCCCTGAGCTACATCTCCAAGCCATTTCTTTCTTTCTTTCCCTTATTTTCTTTCTTTTTATATTTTGGGACAGGGTCTCACTAAGTTGCCCAGGCTGGCCTTGGACTTGTGGTCCTCCTGCCTACCCATAGAGAGAATTGAGTAGAAAGGATTGAGGTCTGAATGAAGTGACTCCACGGTGATCATACTTGTGGGCTATGGACTCTAAATGGGTCCAAGAACACATTCCCACACACACACATTCTCTCTCCCACCTTCTCTCTTCGAGTAGATAGCAGGCACCCATTTTGTATTCAGCAACGAAAGCTCAAAGTGGAACAAAAGATGAGTTTTGCATGACTGAAACCCATGGCCCAGTAGTTACAGTCATCAAAAGAAGAGCATCATTGTAAGAGGTCAGCAGAGGCAATGGAAAACCCAAGGTAGATTGGAGATACACGAGAGGAGAGTGTTTCATCCCCAGAGATGCTGTGAAGACCAAGAAAGACTCCGGCAAAAGACTGGGCTGAGTCTTTAAGGGTGAGGAGGCTTCAGCAAAAGAGAAAAGACAGAAAACCGGATACTTTGAATGGAAGAGCAGCAAATTATAAACCGAGGTGGATAGTTATAGAGGAACACAAGCCATTTGGTCTGACATGAAGAAGGGAGGTCCAGAAGAAATCCTGCAGGATTTGTATGAGAAATGAAGGTACCAATGACTTGTGTGAGTCACTTTCCATTGCTGGGACAAAACTCATAATTTAAAGGAGAGTTTCAGTTTGGCTCATGGTCTTAGTGGTTTGATCCATGGTTGTCTGCCTCCAAGGTAGAAATAAAATGGCAGAAGGGCATGGTGGAGGAAAGATGCTCACCCCATGGCAGCCAGGAAGTAGAGAAAGAAGGGAGAAACCAGGGACAAGAATACGCCTTTCCAGATCATATCCCCAGTGACCCACCTCTAACCAAGCCCTAGTGCCTAAGAGCACATTTAGCTATGAGTTCATGATGTATTAACCCACTGATGAGTCCAGTGCCCCAGTCACCTTCCAAAAGTCCATCTCTGACCAGATGAGGCTTTCGTGGGACATTCTAGATCTAAATCATGCCAGGACCCAGCACCAGGTTAAAGAGCCTACGGTTCTAGCTCAAAGGAAATTAGAAAGAACTCCCACTAAATTTTAAGCAGGGGAATTAGTGTTTTTTTTTTTGCAAAGGTTCTTCTGGTTGTAGCATAAGTATAGACTAGAGAGAAGAATAGAGAGTGATTCCAGGCCGGATGTGGTGGTGCACACCAGTAATCCCAGCACTCTGGAAGGCTGAGGCAGGAAGATCGCAGATGCACGCCCAATCTGAGGAATTTAGCAACTTAGTGAGAACCTGTCTCCAAATAAAAATAAATAAATAAATAAAAAAGGCTGGGGATGTAGCGCAGTGCACAGAACTGTGAAAAACAAACTCCTGTTCTTTGTAAAATATCCAGTCTAAGGTATTTTCCCAGAGCAGCACAAACTAAGACTACTACTCATAATGAACAGACAAACTCACACATGGAAAGGCCCCCAAATCACGATGTTCACTGAAGATAATCAGACACAGAAAAGTGTGTACTACGTAGTTCCACTTTCATAAAATGAGGAAAGTTAAAACAAATAGAGGGTGTCTGAGAGAAGATCCTCTCCTCCCCAGAGCAGTGGCAGACCCAGTGACTGAGCGGAGAAGGTCAAAAGGATATTTTTTAAAGGCTTCGAAACATTCCCAGTCTGGTTGGAAATCTGTATTTCACCGTGTACGTGACACATTGCATGGGGTCAAAAGATGCAGCTTTTTGTGCTCCATGTATGCTTTTGAACAATTCCTTTTTGCAGGTAGAAAAGCAAGTTTCACTCAGAGGATACGTTAGAGTATGGAATAATAAATATCACATAATAATTTATATAGATATGGAAGACAAATCTACACAGAAATCAGACAAATAGATTAAAGTGAGTATCTGGAAGAAAACACATCCTGTAAGTACCAAATAAATGAAAACTAATGAAGCTGTGTCACCAGAGAAAATTTATTTTGTGAATGAATCATTGTGAGATAAACAAAATCTATAGTGAGAAAAATGGAACACAGGCTTAAGAAATAAAAAAGTAAAAATTGACAAAACTAAAGCGCGCTATATACAAGTCTGGAATTATGGTAGGTGAATTTAATACTAACATCTAGCAATTAATGCGGCCAAGAGATAAGAATTTTAGTAAAAACAGAGATGATTAGCATGATTCAATTAGCACAGTTGATTTAATAAATGTATACATTATTGAGATGAAAACTAAATGGCATACATTCTTTATACATAAAACCTTCCTTTAAATCAATGATATATGCACTAAAGCAACTTTCAATATGTATCAAAATTCTAAAACCATAGTGCAGAATCTCTGATCATTATAGAAATAAACCTGAAATCCCCACAGGTTTAAAAGAATTTTTTTTTAAGTCTGCTTGGTTCTTGAGCAAATGGTGAAAGCAAAATGGAAGTTAGAAAATGTTTTTAAACTAGCCATCTGAAAAATATATATGTATTTAATCTTGTGGATACATCTAGAGCAAAGAGCAGTACAAGGAGTATATTAACGAAAAAAAGAAACAGAATTAGTAAATTTAGAGATATAAAAAATGAAATAATCAAAGGTAGCAAGAAGGAAATACAGAGATAAGAATACAATTTAATTAAATAGAGTTAATATTATAGGGCATACTGACAAAATCACAGGTCAGTTCTTTATAAAGTGTAATAAAATTACAAAATTAGCAAGTCTTATCAATAGGTAGGGAAACACAGAAAGCAGAAATAATCAATATTAGAAATGAATAATGGAACATTGTAAGATCTTACTACATTAAATATAGGAAAAGCATTAAAGCAATAAATCCCTTGGAAGATGTAATTTAAAAACTGGAAGAATAAAGAAAAAGCCTCAAGTCATGTATTCATTAAAAAAATTAAATTTCCATTCCCCTTATTTCCAGAAGGAAATTGTTAGGCCCACATAGCTTCATCAATGAGTTCTATAAAGCATTCAAAGAAGAAGTAATTCCAATTTTATTGAAACTCTTATAGTGAACAGAAAGAGGCACACTCAATAAATCATTTTTTGATACTAACATAATCTTTATTCTCAGAGCTGACAAGGCAGGATAAGAAAGAATACTTATGAGTTGATCTCTTCCCACAGATGCAAAAAAAAAAAAAAAAAAAAGAAGAAGAAGAAAGAAAGAAAGAAAGAAAGAAAGAAAGAAAGAAAGAAAGAAAGAAAGAAAGAAAGAAAAATTTAACAATCACCTCCACCAGTACATAAAAAAGTGATACTACATCATAACCAACTAGCCTTTTGCTATAACTTCAAGGTGCTGATTGGACATATTAGCATCATTCTGAAAGTCTCTCTTTGGTGACCCAGTTTTTGTTGTATGCATTTCCAGTTCAATAAGAAATAGTAATTTATTGGACTCTGCCTCTGAACGATGAGAGATAAAAGATGAGCTTTGTTAAGAAGGTTCCAATTGTTTGGAAAATTCATGTGAATTAACTGGTGAATTATGGTGTCGTATCTCTGTTATCTTTAGCAAGATTTTTTTTTATGGATTTTTAAATTTTTTGGTAATATATCTTTGCCACACATAATAAATACATTTATTGTGAGGAATTTTTGCATATACATAGGGCATCTTGTTCCTTTTTATTTCCCTTTCCCTTCCTCTCCCTCTTTTGTCTCTCCTTATCCCTAAATCCCTTTCCCTTCCATAATTATATTTTCATGTTCCTTTCTTCTCACAAAGAACACTGTTCAGGTAAACATATTTCTCTAGTAACACTCTTGACTGGGTGGTCTTTCTCTGGATCTGTTGGGTTCCACTGTTTTGAACCGACCATCAGTGCATGACAAATTCTGGGGACATGTGAAAGGGCGTTTGACTTCCTTCTACTGAGTACCAAAACAACTTGAAGTCTTCTAGCTCGTGAGAATGAAAAAAAAGACATTCTCCCTCCCTGTTACCACGGCCCTTTTACTTGCAGCATGGAGTGTGTGGGGTTCTCTACTCCATGCAGCCAGGTTTCCCAGCAGACCCTGGTGAGGCTGGAATTTCCCATCAACTCTGCACCCATTAAGACCACATCATCAAAGCGCTCAACTTCTCATGACCTTTCCGATGTCTTCAGTTTGTCTTCTGTGATGCAGTCTCACTTGGATTTTGAGCAGATACTCTCTTTTTTAAAAAATAAAAATAAAAATAAATAAAAACAATGACACAGAATTTCAAAACAAGAAAATAGGTGATTAACAATGGTTAATATATTGTCTATTTTTTTTTGTGGGTACCGGGGGGTCTACCTCAGGACCTCTCACGCCAGCAGGCGCCCATGCCACTGAGCAATATCACCGGCCCCTTTTTCGTATGTGGGTTCCGGGAGTCGAACTCGGGCCCTCGCGCTTGCCGGGCAGGTGCTTAAGCCGCTGAGCCATCTCACCAGCCCATATTGTGTATTGTTATCTTCAAAGTAGTTGCTCAGATTACAAGATATAGGCATGAAAAATTGATCTAACAATATAATCACAAACCATTCTTTTCAATGAACTAATAGAAATTAGTAGTATAATTATCTTAACTATCTAGTGTATCTATCAATCGTCTATCATCTATCAATTTTCTTTTCCCTTCCTTCTTTAGCAGATTCTCTCTTTACCCCTTTAATTCCATTGACAAAAACTGACACAATGTGTTACTACAACAGCCTGCCAACAATATCATATCTTCAAACTTCTGTCTCTCAGTTTTTGCACCATCAATTCCTTAGAGGTAGCTTCAAACCTCCTTGGCTCATCCATTCTTTAGAATATGCTCCATATTCTAATTTGCTCTTTTAAAAAATAGTGGTTTTCTTTGGGGTCATTTCTGTGGTTCTCTGTCCCTCACTCATCTCCAAGATAAAATTCGATCTCCTTAGCTTAGCTCCCAGAGTCTGGCATAGGCTCGTCCTTTCTTACTCTTTAATGACTCATGCACTGCTTTTCATCGTTATATAAAAGTGGAATTACTTGTTTAAAAGTCTTGTACAGTCGTAAAACATGAAAGTCACAAAACAATGTAGTGTGCTTTGCCAAAGAGAATGCTTCTCCCCTTCTTTGCCTACCTGCCATAGCAACAAGGCAATTTCCTTAATATCTTACATTGCATTTTATTTGAATCAGACTCTCCCTGGGTTATAAGCTCTTTGAGGGAAAGAGCAGATATAATTTGCTTAGTATTCCCAGTCTTTAGCCCAGATGCTATTTTTAGTCTGCATGAGTGGTAAACAGCATAATTATGAGAATGTGCTAAAGCTAGGGACCTGTTAGCAGTCACTTTGGAAAGAATGCCTAATTATTAATTGATTTAAAGGATTAGTTACAAGCATCCTTTTGACAGTTCCTTTTAAGAGGCATGTGATAAAACATAAAACCAAATAAAATTCCCAAAGGATCCTACCTTACCTCACACTTGAAATTCTGCATCCCTGGGCTGAGAGACTGAAATACCACCTAACAAGGAAACAGGAAGCTTAATTCCCTGATTTTCCACAAAAGGGAGCTAAATCTTCTTGGGTATGAAATTCTCACCTAAGAAAATAGAAAGACATTTTAAATCAACACTATGACAGGACTTTGGGCCTGGTGACCTCAAAGCTTAGTCTGTGTCATGGCTGGAGACTTGTTTTCCTGAACACCATCTTGTTTAAAGCAGGGGGGATTACCTGACTCTGAAGGAAAAACAAGCAGTGAACATCCTCGGGAAACAGGGCAGTGTAAACTGTTTGACGTTAAAGCAGTCCTAAAAGAGTTTTCTAGAGGTGGTAAAAAATAATAAAAGCATTGCAATTTCAGACTACATGGAAACCATGTAGTTTGAAAAGATTTGAAGGTCTGCACCTCAGATTTCAAGGTTATGGCTCCAGGCAGTGTTAGTCTGTGCTTTGGGAAATTGACTGAAGCATATTTTATAAGAAATTTTCATCTCCTGGTTGCCCTCGTGTTTTGAAGGTCATGAACACAGGTAGGTTCTGTGAACTAAAATTGTACAAGGAACCTTGGGGCAGGATTGTGGGAAATCTTGATTTCTTCTACAGGTTGTAACTTTCAAGTTTGAATCCAGAAGGAGACGAATGTAGGGCTGAATTTTTATTCACAGTAGGCATTGTGGCAAGTTCATTGGACCTATGTTGAACCAAAAATGGAGACAGGAGATGGATTCAGGGCAAATTGCAAAGGTGAAGGGCTACTGTGAAACTTTGACAGCCCTAATTTCCTAATATTATCATTTCATGGGTGAGAGTAGACATTTATAGAATGTAGATTTCTTGTGCTCCACCCAGTGATCCCCACTTCCTTCATACACATTTTTGTGCATTCCCCTTCCCTCAGGTGTAGGCTGGGACCTCATGACCCAGTTGTAAGGAATACTGCAAAAATAATGGATGTTACTTAGAAAAGAACCTTGCTAGCCAATACTCTCCGTTGCTATGATGATCCACAATTCCACTGGAGACGTTCAACTCCATGCTGGAGTGCTCCACACCAAAGACCTGAGAGGAGCTCCATATTTCCAGCCAATATTCAGCAAGGAATGGAAGTCTTCAGTCCAACAGTTCACAAAAACCTAAATCCTGGTAACTGGGAAGCAAAGTAACCCCAGTCAAGTCTTGAGCTGACAGTGCAACACATGCCCCAAGCTAACACCTCAACAGCTGTCTCTAAGCCGAAGAGGCTCCCTGAGGTATGACAGCACTTCTGACCCATAAACATCATGATATAACAAATGTGCGTTGTCTTAAGCCATGGAGACTCAGCTCTAAAAATCCATACTGCCAAATCCAGTACACTTCTTTTCTTCCTCTTTCTCCACCTCTCTCTGTTTTTTTAAATTCCCCCCAGAATCTGGTATGGTTTCTACTACAAAGAAGGCTCAAAATCACCAGAAATGGAATTGTGATTATGTGTGTTCGACTGGAATCCATTCTCATGATTCCTATCATCCTAATGAAGAGCATCTTGTCTTTCCCATGATAGTTAATTTATGATGCACATAGAATATAATTGCATTTTTTATGTTTAGATGGCTTTGAAAATCATTAGAAGACCATTGTGGTCTGGAGCAGCACTCCGTGTGCTGTGCACTTTTTCAAAGATTTGATAGGATTCACAGGAACTGATCTTTTATGTCCCTTTAGGGGGAGAAACCCCTCATCAAACTCAACGTGCAGTCCATTGAATTCATTAGCAATGACTACTTATTAATCTTATAACCTTTTCTAATTAACAGAATACACTGTAAAATGAAGACAAATTGAATGTATCCAAGGGCGAAATACATCCAAGTACTTGCTAAAACTTACCCACAAAAAATAATCTATGAACACTTCACTCCAAAGAAAGCTGGTCCATGATTATTTATAGGCAAAAATGTGAGGATGCAAATGAACCTCTTTGTCACTTATTTCTCTGTCATTTGTCATTTATTCCTCTTTTCACTACGATGTTCTTGAAATTGCTGGGGATAAGTACTGTAAACATCATCATTATTGTTATCTATTTTATAGAGCAACCCTTGGAACTATCCCAGAGCTGCAGAATAAATGGCAAACACAGATAAATAACAAACTACAATAAACAAATTTGTAGCAGCAAAACATGTACCCACAGGGGAAAAAAAAGTAGGAGGAAAGAATTATAAAAATAAACCAGGGCCAGTGAGATGGCTCAGCGGCTTAAGCGCCTGCCCAGCAAGCGTGAGGGCCCGAGTTTGACTCCCGGAACCCACATACGAAAAAGGGGCCGGTGATATCGCTCAGCGGCACGGGTGCCTGCTGGCACGTGAGGTCCTGAGGTCGACCCCCGGTACCCACAAAAAAAATAAAAATAAAAAAAAATAAACCAGATTGGATGCTACAGTTATCAGTGGTAAATATTATATCCATAACACCATTGTAGAACAACAAAGCGCTTTTGAAATACAATTTTTCCTTAAAAACAAGGTTTCAAAAATAGAGTTGATGAAGCCAAAACATGGTGCAGGATTTCTCACTTTCTACTGATATTGGCACTCTTTGATATCTTGGGTCAGATGATTCTTTAAGTAACTGTCCTGTACTTTGTAGAACATTAAGCAGCATCTCTGGTCTTTATCTACTCCATGCTGTTATGGTTTGGATCTTAGGTGTCCCCCAAATGCTCACGTACTACAGGTTTCATGCCTACCTTGGTACTATTGGGAGGTGGTGGCAAAACTTAATAGGTGGGGCTTAGCATGAGTTTTTCCAGTCATACAGGACATGTCCTTGAATGGCAGGTATACACTCCCATTTGGCTGATCCACACAGTTATCGTCTCTAGAAACCTCCTCACAGATGAGTTATGGCTTGCATCTGAAATGTCCCCAAAAGTCCATGTGTTGGGGCCTTGTTTTCCAAAGCTTGAAACAAGAGGTAGGTTTTTTGTGAGGATTGGATCGGGAGGGCTTCGACCCTAAGAGTGGATTAATCCATTGATGGATTCATAACTGAACAGGCTATTGGGCAATGATGGTACCTGTAGACAGTAAGTCCTAGTGTTGAAAATGGTCACCAGAGATGTGCTCTGGAAGGGGATATTTTGTGCCTGGCTCCGTTCTCTAACTTCCTACCTCCTGTCTGTCCTGTAGTGACTGCCTCTGTTCCACTACCTGCTCTCCACCATGATCTTCCTGCCTCAACATAGAACATAAGCAGTTGGACCAAGCAACCATGGACTGAACCCTCAGAAACCATGAGTGAGCCTTCTTGCTTCGACCCCATGTGTACTACAGTCGGTTTTGCTTCATGTCCTGCACACAGCCACTTAGAAGAGTCAAAACACAGCACTGTCTCTCCTCTACATGGGAGAACCTGCCTTCCAGGGCCTCCGACCACATCCAGGACTTAGTCTCTGGCCTTTTTCTCAGAGTTCTATCATCACAAGTCAAGCTTCAGGACATTCTGCAACAAAATGCAGTGCAGACCCATGGATACCATTTTGAACTCTACTCCAACTGCCCCATCTTCCCCTTGACCTGGACATGGAACCTCTGAGCCAAAGCCACTCAGAATGTTACTATAGTTCAGTCTTGCCTTGAACCCACTAAGAAGACCAGGCTGACCTCCATCTCACGGTAATCTTCCTGCCTCAGCCTCCTAAGTGAAATTTATCTCTTTGTGGTCGTATGACACATGCCTTTGGTGGGTGGACTGACACCAGAAACCTGACATCCAGGATAGGACAGGCCCCTGGTGCGTGGGTGCACACGTGCCTTTGGTGGGCAGACTGACAAGAACCCGGAGACCCAGGACAGGTGGCCCCAGGCACATGGAGTAATCAGCAAGACCAGCAATGTGGAAGTGTCCGAGGCAACAGCAAGGAGCCAGCAGCTGGGCTCTGGAGAACTAAACCAACAGAAGACCAGTCCCAGCCCACACATCCAGAGGCCAAGATCAGCTCCATACCCAACACGATTCTCATGGCAAACTTGGCTGGAGTACACAACACATTCTGGGATCAACATAGACCCTACCACAGAACTGTAAACACCAGAGGTATTTTACTACCTTCATTCTCTCTTGTTTGTCTAATTAGCTATCCCTTTCCTGTCTGGTTGGAATTCATCTTGTTTTGCCTTGTATTTTGTGGTTATTTTTGTTTGTGGGTTTTTTCTTTCTTTTTTTCTATCCTCTCTATCTCAGGTCTACTTTTTTTCTTTCTTTTCTTCTTTTCCACTCTCCTTTTCTTTCTTCCTTCTTTTATTCACTGTTTAGGTTTCTTAACTTTCTTTTTTGTTTTCTTCTATTGATCCTCTTTCTCTCCTTCCTCAACTACTTTTTGAATTTAAACTTTCAAGTGAGTAAACACTGTCTCTTCCCTTTCTGATTATTCCTTCACATTCTATTTCATTCTTTCCCTCCTGTGTTCTCCAGTTTTCCAAAACTTGGGTGATCATCCTTTGGCCTCCAGCCTTGACTCTGCTGTATTTGGCCTCATTCACCACTTTATCCCATCCCCTACCCATCTTAACCCCCAAACACCCCGCAAAAGGGTAAAACCACTGGACTAAGGGGAAAATCACTGCATACAAGTACACAGTATATGTTTGATTTTGTTATATAACTTTAGAGTTTGCTCCTGTAGTTGGAGGTAGCGGGTTAGTGGTCAGTAGTTAAGCTGTACTTGAAACTATTGCTATTACTAACTGTACTACTTTAGCCAGGATGTCATACATGTTATAATCAGTTTTTCTCCCCTGCATGATAACACTGATTGTATGGGGTCATAATCATCACCACAGCCCAGTACCAAAGGACTGGGTGCTGAGCCAAATAGTAACTTTGCATCCTTTACAAATTGGGAAGGTAGGTTCTTGGGATAGTGATAAAGAGCCACCTACATCTAGAGGACATCCCTAAAGAACAGACATCTCCTAGGGAAACCTGAATACTAGTGATAAAGTTATCTATCATAAGAAATCAGCAAGTATCAACACAGAAAACAAAATAAAATAAAAGAGAAAATAGAAAATGACAAGACACAGAAGCAAAATGCAACCCCAGACCCCCAGCCCACCGACGACAAGCCCAGAACACAATGAGATATATAAAATTGAAAGTCAAACACAGCAACTTTCCAAACTAATAGCAACAGAAGTCAGAAAACAAGTGGGAAAGGCTATAGAGAAAATAACTTCTCAGGTACAGAAAGCAATGATGCTTAAAATCAAAGATACTATAGAAGACACAGATAAAAGAATAGGTGAGCTTAGAAAAATGATGGAAACAAAAAATGTCCAACATAGGAAAGAAATGGAACCCATGAAACAGTTCCAAACAGAAATACAAGAGATTAAAACCTCTACTGAAAGTATATGCAACAGATTGAATGAAGAAGAGGATAGAATATCAGATCTGGAAGACAGAATTGCAGCTAGTGATCACAAAAAGAAAGATATCTTAAAAATAGCAAGAGACTATGAAAAATCAATCCAACAGCTACAAGATGAAGCAAAGAAGAATGACATAAGATTAATTAGGGTCAATGAGAAGGCTGGAGATAGCACAAATGCCATAAAAAAACTCTTCACAGATATAATGGCAGAAAACTTCCCAAGCATGGATAATGAATTTGACATACAAATAAATGAACCATATGGAATTCCAAACAGCCGTGAACAAAATAAAAGTACACCAAGGCATATAATAATCAAGATCCCAGAAATTTAGCACAAGAATAGAATATTAAAAGCTGATAGAGAAAAGAAACAGGTCCCCCAAAAAGGAAAGCTCGTCAGAATCATAGCAGACTTCTCAGCACAAACCCTCAAGTCAAGAAGAGCTTAGAGTGAAATATTTCAGATCCTGAAAGAAAACAACTTTCAACCCAGATTGATGTACCCTGCAAAACTATCTTTCAAAATTAATGGAAAAATAAGATACTTCCATGGCAAAGAACAACTGAAGAAATTCATGACCACCAAACCAACCCTTCAAAGAGTACCGAAAGATATTCTAGACAGAGATAAAAGTGATCACAATTCCAAGTACAACAACAGAAAGGAACCACCAGGCAGGGCAAGAAATTAAACAGAGGGGAAAAGCAGGGAACAAACTGCAGGAAAATATCATGACAAAGATAAGCTAATACATATCAGTTATAACCAACAATGTAAATAGCCTTAAATCACCAATCAAAAGAAACAGCCTGGCAGAATGGATCAAGAAACAAGATCCTTGGGCCGGTGAGATAGTTCAGCAGCATAAGTGCCTGCCTGGCAAGCGCAAGGGCCCGAGTTCGACTCCCAGAACCCACATACGAAAAAAGGGCTGGTGATATCACTCAGCAGCACGGGCACCTGCTGGCACGTGAGGTCCTGAGTTTAACCCCTGGTATCAAAAAAAAAAAAAAAAGAAACAAGATCCAACAATATGCTGTATACAAGAAACATATTTAACTCAAAAAGAAATTCATAGAATGAAAATCAAAGGATGGAAAACAATCTTCCATGCAACAGGAACCCAGAAAAAAGCAGAAGTGGCTATCCTGTTTGCAGACAATGTGAACTTCAAACCATGAATGGTCAAAAGACATAAAGAAGGTCACTACATATTTCTTAGGGGAAAACTTCAAGAGGAAGAGATAACATTCATAAATATGTATGCACCAAATATGGGAGCACCCAACTATATAAGACAATTATTAATAGACATGAAAAGCCAAATAAGCAGTGACACAATTATAACAGGGGATCTTAATACCCCATTGTCACAGAGATAGATCAACTAGACAAAAAATCAGCAAAGAAATATCAGAACTGAACCAAACCTGTGAACAAATGGACTTAGTAGATGTTTTCTGAGTGTTCCACTCAACCTCATCAGAATATGCATTCCTTTCAGCTGCACACAGGATGTTCTCTAAAATAGACCATATACTAGCCCACAGAACATGCTTAAGTAAATGCAAAGGAATTGAAATTTTCCCATGCATATTATCTGACTGTAGTGTGATGAAATTGGAAATTAATGGCAAAAGTAACCACAAAAACTCCATAAACACATGGAAATTAAATAACACCCTCCTAAACAAGCAATGGGTCACAGATGAAATTAAAGAAGAAATTAAACAATATCTACAACTAAATGAGAAAGCATATAAAACATACTGGAACTTATGGGTGGTTCCTGCAGTTAAAACAGTCCTAAGAGGGAAATTTATAGCAGTGAATTCTCACATCAGGAAAATAGAACAAGTACAAATAAACAACCTAATGTTGCACCTCCAGCTTCTAGAAAAAGAAGAGGAAGACAAGCCCAAAGCCCATACAAGGGAGGAAATTATAAAGATCAGAGCAGAAATTAATGCAATTGGGACTGAGAAAACAATACAAAAAATTAATGAATCAAAAAGTTGGTTCTTTGAAAGAAAGAATAAAATTGATAAGCCCTTAGCCAACCCTATCAAAAAAAAAAAAAAAAAAGAAAGAAAAGACTCAAATTCATGCATTGAGGAATGAAAAGGGTGAAATCACTACAGATCTTGTGGAAATTCAGAAGATCATCAATACCTGCTTTGAAAATCTTTACTTTCACAGGATGGAAAACACAAAAGATATGGACAGATTCCTAGATATGTATGAATTACCAAAGCTGAATCAAGAAGATATAAAAATTCTGAATAACCCAATATCAGTTAATAAAATTGAAAATATAATTAAAAACTTACCAAGAAAGGAAAGTGCAGGTCCTGATGGATTCACAGCTGAATTCTACAAGATATTTAGAGAAGATGTAATACCAATACTCCTCTAACTCTTTAATGAAATTGAAATGGAGGCAATACTCCCTAACTTGTTCCTAGAGGCAAGTATTACTCTGATACCAAAAGAAGAGAAAGACCCAAGCAAAAAAGACAACTACAGGCCAATCTCCCTAAGGAAAATAGACACAAAAATCCTCAATAAGATACTAGCAAACAGAATGAAGCAAATCCTCAAAAAGATTATACACTATGAATAGTGGGATTCATCCCAGGAATGCAGGGGTGGTTCAAGATATGCAAATCAATAAATGTAATACACCATATAAACTGAGCCAAAGGTGGAAAAAAATCATATGTTCATCTCAATAGATGCAGAAAAAGCTTTTGACAAAGTCCAACACTCATTCATGATAAAAAAAAAAAAACTATAGAAAATTGGAGTATAGTCTCTGCCTCAATCTGATAAAAGCCATGTATGACAAACCAACAGTCAAAATCATATTAAATGGACAAAAACTGAAAGCTTTCACTCTAAAATCAGGAACATGAAAAGGATGTCCACTATCACCACTCCTATTCAATATCATTCTGGAAACATTAGCCAGAGCAATTAGACAAGAGAGAAAAATAAAAGGAATAAGGATAGGAAAGGAAGAAGTTAAATTATCATTATTCACAGATGATATGATACTCTATATAGAAGACCCCAAAAACTCCATGAAAAGACTTCTAGATTTAATAAGCAAATTCAGTGGCATAGCTGGATACAAAGTGAACACTCAAAAATCAATAGCATTCCTATACACAAACAACAAACTCAGTGAGAGAGAAATTAGGTAAATCACACCCTTCACAAAAAAAAAAAATGAAATGCTTAGGAATCAATCTAACAAAGGAAGTAAAAGTTCTATACATTGAACATTACAGTACTCTGAAAAAGGAGATTGAAGAAGCTATCAGGAAGTGGAAAGATATCCCTTGCTCATGGATAGGAAGAACCAACCTTGTGAAAATGGCCCTACTCCCAAAATTGTTGTACAGATTTAATGCAATCCCGATCAAAATACCATTAGCATACCTCACAGAACTAGAGAAAACATTACTAAAATTCATTTGGAACCAGAAGAGACCTAGAATAGGAAAATCAATTCTGGGCAACACAGGCAAGGCAGGAGGCATCACAATCCCTGACTTCAAATTATACTACAAAGCTACTGTGATAAAATCAGCATGGTACTGGCAAAAAAACAGACCTGAGGATCAGTGGAACAGATTAGAAGATGCAGGGCTGGTGAAATGGCTCAGCAGCATAAGTGCCTGCCTGGCAAGTGCAAGGTCCTGAGTTTGACTCCTGGAACCCACATAAAGGCAAAAGAGGGCCGGTGATATCACTTAGCGGCACAAGTGCTTGCTGGCAAGCACAGGGTCCTGAGGTCAGCTCCTGGTACCCACATTAAAAAAAAAAAAAAAAAGAAAAAGAAGATACAGACACAACTACAAATACACTCAGCCACCTTATCTTTGACAAAGGGGCAAACATGCTCACTGGAAGAAATGTAGCCTGTTTAATAAATGGTGCTGGAAAATCTGGCTGTCTACATGCCAAAGACTAGAACTAGACCCATGTCTATCACCATGCATTAAACTAAAGTTAAAATGAATTGAAGATCTGAATATTAAAACAGAAACACTGAATCTACTGGAAAAGAAAGTAGGTAGAAATCTTGGAGACATAGGTATATGCAGAGACTTCATGAACAAAACCCAAACTTCATGGGAAATACTCCAAAGAATCAACAACTGGGACCTCACCTTGTTAAGAAGCTTTTGCACATCAAAAGAAATCAACAACACAGTGAAAAGACAACCCACAGACTGGGAAAAAATTTTAGCCAACAGTCCCTCAGACAAAGGATTTATACCTAGAACATATAAAGAACAGAAAAAAAAACAGACCCCCAAATTCAAAGGCCCAATCCAAAAATGGGCATCTGAGATGAATACACACTTCCCAGATTAAGAAATACATATAACAAATAAATATATGAAAAAATGTTGAACATCATTGGTCATTTGAGAGATGCAAATTAAAAAACACTGAGATTCCATCTCATCCTAGAAAGAATGGCTATTACCAAGAAATCAACCAATAACAAATGCTGGAGGGGCTGTGGGGAAAAAGGAACACTTCTCCACTGTTGGTGGGAGTGTAGACTGGTGCAACCACTGTGGAAATCAGTGTGGAGATTCCTCAAAAAACTAGGATTATTGGCCTCATTTGACTCAGGTATTCCCCTTCTGGGTATTTTCCCAGAAGAATTAAAAACATCATACCACAGCAATATATGTGCACCCATATTTATAGCAGCACAATTTGTAATAGCCAGATCTTGGAAGCAACCCAAATGCCCATCAACTAAAGAACGCATTAAAAAAGGTGGTTTTTTTTTGTTTTGTTTTTGTTTTTAATATAATACAGTACTTCTCAGCCATAAAGAAAAATAATCTGGAGACTTTTATAGGTAAATGTATGCAACTTGAGACCATACTCATAGGTGAAATAAATCAGTCTCCCATGTATAAACATCGTATTGTCTCCCTAGTGTAAGAAGCTGAAAGAGTAAATAAGATCCAAAATGTACTGTGGATATTTGGAAATGGGAAAAAATGTTCAAAAAAAAAGAGAAACTGGGCTGGGGGAAAGGAGAAAAGAAGGAAGGGAAAAGGAAAGGAAAAGTAAATAAATAAATAAATAAATAAATAAATAAATAAATAAATAAATAAAAAATATATATATATGATAGTTAAGATAGCTATACTACTAATTTCTACAAGTTCATTGAAAAGGTTTGTGCTTATATCATTTGATCAATTTTTCATGTCTGTATCTTGTAATCTAAGTAACTACTTTGAAAATAACAGTAAGCCATGTACTAACCACTGTTACACCCCTACAATCTTGTTTTGAAATTTTGTATCATTGTTTTTATAACATAAAAAAAAGAAACCATGAATGAAAATAAACCTTTCCTCCTTTTAACTTGTTTATCTCAGGTATTTTGTTGCAGTGACTAAAAGATGATTAACACACATGCCAATAGCAGCTGTGATCCCCCAGCTATGGCAACCAAAATATCTCTAAGCATTTCCAAATGTCCCCTAATTGAGTGGGAGGCAGGGAGAACAAAATGTCCACAGTTCAGAATGCCTTGTGTTGTATAAAATAAGAGGGAAGAATTTGTTCTAAGATGGAATAATTTTTAGAATGAGACTTTCAGACTTTGTGACTTAAGAAATAGTCTTCCCGGAGTTTAAAACCCTCAGTTTACTAACACTCGTTTGTGAGTGGTCAGAGGTGTTTTGGTCCAACCTACTTGGGTTTTATACACCTTTTTATGTGTATGACCTTGAGTCTACCAAGTCATATTTATAAGCATCATGTGTAAAATGACACTAAAAATTAATGATTTCTTCAATATCTTGGATAGACAGCTGCCTTCCCATTTTTATTGTAGTGCTACTCACAAGAGACAGGATATAGAATCCATCTAAGTGTCTATCAGCAAAAAAAAAAAATGTATAAAGAAAATCAGATGTATCTGATAAAGCTGTTCCCTTAGATGTTGAGAATAGAATCACAGCTACCAGAGACGGGGGAGAATGGAGAGGGATGTTATTGTATTATGAGAGGAATAAGTTCTGCCATGCTATGGCATAGTAGGGTAAACATGGTTAACTGTAGTGCATTGTGGATCTCAAAACATTTAGAAGAGAGGGGTTTCAATGTACTTACCATAAAGAAATGATAAAAGCTTGAGATAATGGATATGCTAATTACCCTGAGTCAATTACTACCCAGTGAATACATGAATCTAACCATCATGTTGTACCTCCTAAATACAGGCAAATATTGTGAGTCCATCAGGCAAAAAAAATAAGAATAAGAAATTACTGATTTCCAAGGCTGGCTATGAGGTCTAAATCTGATGCTATAGTAAAGGATCCCTAACTTAGTGACTGGAAAGTTAATAAAAGATCCTGCATTATCATGTACGTAACAATTTGGATCACATCTCAGAAGATGGAGAGATTAGAAATATCAGTTTGACAAGTCTAGAGTATAGGCCGAAGAATGGGAAAGAGGAAATGTCTTTGAGTCCTGTGTTGTAAAAAGCCACTAAAGCACTGGGTGTGAAACCAGACTGATGTAGTTTTCCTGATGTAATTGAGGTTCTTTTAATCAGTTGACTGGGAGTTCATCGACATGGAAAGTGTCTTTGGTGAGCCTGATCTAATCAGGTAAGCCTTTTAAACCAGGACGAGAAGTCACACTATCCAAGCAACAGACCCCCAGATTTTATCTGGAGTAAAAAAGAAATTGGTTCCCCTAGGCAATTAAAAAGGCAGAATGGCACAAAGGTTCAAGCACAGTTCAGAGATATCTAGAATTGTTTGGCATTGAATCTGCAACTTGTTTGGCATGGTGCGGGCAGAATGAGTTTGAGAAGGAAAATGATAGAATCATTATCTACACTGGATTCATCCTCAGGGCTGAACTTCATATGATCATAATGGGCAAAGACTTTTACCTCCTTCCTCTGACATGTGGTAGATTTTCGGAGGATTCTCCTGTTTGGGCCCCTGGAGAGAGCTCTTAGAACAGCATTCATGGAAATAAACGTAAATATAATACATCTGTGAACCACTGACCTGCTAACCGGGAAAACACATAAATGGGTATTTATATGAAAATTTCTGTGTCTTTTCAGAGGACTCACGGATTTCTGGAAGCCTGTCTATGAACCTTTCATAAGGACCATAAGGCTTCATTTAAGAGGTCCTGTCTTAGAGTGCCCTAAGCTTGACTCAAAAAGGAAAGGAGCAGTTGTTTGAAATCAACAATCAGTGTATGTTGGACACACTCTACGGTGGATCCCACAATCCCTCTCCTCCCATATTTGTGATTTTGGATCATTTTCTCTCTGTAAATTTCAGCAGGATATACAATTTTCTAACAAATAAAGTATGGTAGAGAGGATGGGATAAAACTTCCATGGTTGTGTTTCAAAAGTAAAATAGTTGTGTAGACTCTCCTAATCAGTTGGTTTTGACCTAAACAATATGGAGACTATCTTGGGTGAGCCTCACCTAATCAGGTAAGCCTTTTAAAAGACAGACAAAAAGTCAGAATCCAGAAGCAGCAGAAAATCTCTCTCTCTCTCTCTCCCCCCAATTGTTGAGTTGGAAGGCACAAGTTGCCATTTATTCTGCCATCATGAAGAAATGATTTCTTCCAATAATCCAAGAGGTTACCGTCAAATCCTTCCCATGTCCAGACAAGATCTCAGCTCAGCCAACATATTGATTGCAGTTTGAGAAACCCTGAGCAGACAACACAGCCAAGTAACCCCCATATTCCTCAGGCATGGAAAGTATGAGGTGAAGAGATGGTGAGGTAAACTGCTAACTTGGTGGTGATTTTCTGTGGAGCACTAACATACTACCCATTTGCACTACTGTGTTAAGTCAACTTGCCATCTTTGTGATAAAATACCTGAGAAAAAATGAATTAAGTGGGGATAAGTTTACTTTAGTTCATGGTTTCAGAGGTTTCAGTCCATGGTCTCCTGTCTCCATTGCTGTGGGCCTGTGATAAAGCAGAAACAACACAGCAGAAGGGCATGGTGTAGGGAAGTTCTTAATCTCAACACACCCAGGAGCGAGAAGGTGTGGGATGAGAATATCCAAGGACACATCCCCATGGTCAGCTTCCTCCAACCCAGCCCTACTTCCAAAGTTTGCATCACGTCCCAACAATGCCAGTAACTAGGACCTCATCATTGGGTTAATTTACTGATGAAGTTAGATCCCTCATGATCCAATCACATCTCTAAACTCCACCTCTAAGCAATGCTGTGTTTTGTGTCAAGTCCCCAGTGCCCGGTCTTCAGTGAGCACATCCTGTTTACACCATAAGTACTATCTCTTCACAGACTCTTTCCTCAGGAGTCAGGCTCTCCAAATTCCACACTGGCTGTGCTACTCCTATTAAAAGGCATTAACTCATAGGTTCCACAGCTAAAAGTAAGATGATAAATGGCTTCATAGAGCAGACACTTTCATCTCTGCTGAGCTAATCACAAGAGAAAGTGTGTAAATCCCACCTCTTCATCCACATATTAATACAGATTATTTATTAGGTCCCTCAAACAAGAACTAAGGAAACTTTTATGAGTGCCTTGAGAATTAAGGTTATGTTTACTGCGTATTTTAGCTGAAAGGAAATCCATCCAACGACACTGAGTTAGGTGGAATTTTTTCACATACAATGTGAAAAACTAACCAAGCACCTTTTATATCTTTTATTGCATAAACTTCCTTATGCAACACCTTCTGCATTTAACCCATCTAATAACATCTATCATGCTAAATTTAAGATGAATTTGTAGCATGGAATCCATTCTTTCATCTTGCTATATCCTATCACATGCTAAGATACAAGAGGAGAAAGTCAAAGCTACCTTCCCTGAAGCATACATTGTCACCTGTGTAGCCTTAGTAAAGATCGGACAACCCAAAATTATATATGCCTGACTCACAGATGCAGCAAGTCAAGGAGGATGGCCATTTCTATCAATGCCTCTTTGCATTTGTAAATTCACTTTTTTTGCTGTCCCAAGACATTTTCCCTGGTGCTTTCACTAGATATTTGCATATACCTCTAAAGACTTAGAGGAAAATGTATATATTGCCATAAGAAGAGGGTCCTAGGCTTAGGTGGACAAAAATTCAGAATAAGCTATTGTTCTGCACGTCCTATAGGGTATGCATCATGCAAAACCTCATGTCAGTGAACCAGGGCCAAATATTTCAGTTTTTCGCAAAAAATATTCTCAGGAGAGTCTCCTCTGGGCCAACAGAACAAACCCAAAGAATTTTAAGTAAGATCCCTGAACGTAGTTTCAATTCAAACTGGAGAAAAACACCTCTACCATGCCTTCTCCCAGCCTTGGATGACTTGCTATTCTCTACTCACTCCAGTGCCCAGATTGGTATCTACCAATATGGGCTATTGTGAAATGATAAGAGGAAAATTTTTGTCTTAACCATCAGGTCCAGAAGCAATGACAACCCCATATGATGGACATAAATAAAGTAGTTGCCATGGTGTTTGAAAACCAGTGAAATAAGGTACTAGGATTTCCTCACAGTGGCTGGGAGAAATTAAAGAACAGCAAGCCTAAACCCCAAAGTTGCACATTTGCTGTATATAGGAGATGCAGAAATTACTAACTCACGTTGGAATGCAGAGCAAAATTAGAGTGGGAGAAATCTATGAAAATAAAAAAGATATGTGTTCAAAGGTGGCTACCAGAGGCCAGCGAGAGGATGGGGCTGAGGTGGGAAGGGGAGATGTTGAGTGGTGGAGAGTGAATTGCAGTTAGACAGCAGTGAGAAGTTCTACTGTCCTCGTATCCAGGAGGGTGACTATGAATAGCAATAACGTGCTGCCTATTTCCAAAAGCAAGAAGAAAGGACTTTGAAAGTCATCACTATCAATAACTTATAAATGCTTAGGGAGATGAGTGGAAAACTTCTGCTAAACATTATGCAACGTGGCATGTGTTGAAACGTAATGCGGTACCCCATTGATATGTACAATTTTTATGTTTTTATGGATCAGTTAAAAATAAATTTAAAAATAAGACTGATGTTGAAAATGTTTATAACCGTGCATGCAGTCTCAAGCCTGTCACTATGCATTTAGTATGTTTAAGAATGGCCCCCTTATCTAGAGGTTATACATTCATCCCAAGACCACAGAGAATGCTAAACCCTGTATATGCTTTTTCCCATATATTCATACCCATGATAAAGGTGAATTTATAAACTAGGTATTGTAAAAGACTAACATCAATAGATAATAATAAAAAAGAACAATTGTAACAATATAAAAGAGCTATATGTATATGGGCACCTCTCTCTCTCTCTCCCTCCCTCTCTCTGTCTCTCTCTCTCCCTCTCCCTCATTTACAACTGGTAGATATTGACATGTTTGCGCTTAAAATCCCAGACCCTCCAGAATTCTGGCCAGACCTCTACATTTACTGGTGTTTTTATGTTCCAAAGCCTTTTATCTTATCTTGTTTTGCTTTTGTTCTTATAAATTTTAATTGATAAATTATAATTGTATATATATATATATATACAAATTATAATTGTGCCTATAACAGTACATATTTATGGAGACAATGTGATATTTGAGATAGCAAGCCTGCTACCAAGTGCATAGTAATAGGCTATATAGTTCATGCACACTCATACATAATTTGAACACACACACACAAATGCACACACATTATTATTTTTTTTTGGCATCCTCCCAGGCAGAACCTGTCTTGTCACTCCTAATAATAAGCAGACATTAGCATCATAAGACCACTAGGAGAATCACGGATGATCACTGGATAACTGAGCAATGATGTTTCCTGTTTCATGATCAAAGCGTGGACAAGGGAGGGTTGGGGATCACCAGGATGACTTCCATTTGGGGCTCTCCCCTCATGTGCTCAGTGTCTCGATCACTTGTTCATCACTGGAATAAAACACCCACACCCACAACATAAAGGAGAGGTTTACTTTGGTTCATGGATTGTAGAGCAATCAATCTATAGTCAGCTGGCTCCAACACAGGAAGGGCACAGTGAAGTCAGGTAGAAGAAAGCTGCTCGCGTCTTGGTGTCCAGGAAGCAGAGAGAGAGGGAGAAGTTGGGCAGGCAGATATTCCTTCCAGGTCACACCCTCAGTAACTTACCCCATCCAGATTTTTATCCTTGCCAGTTCTGTGGAATCTGCCAGTAATCTAGAACCAGAGCAGGTGTCCAGCACACCCGGAAGGACCGCCTCTTCCCGGCACCTCTCCCTTCCGGCTGGATCTGACCAGCACTGGATACTCTTCTTCGTTGTTTCGCTTTACCTTTCTATTGTCATTATTTCATCAAACAACACAGGATATTTTTAATACTCGTATCTAGGAAAGTTCTTATATTAGTTCAGCTTTATGTTTTTTGATAGAACATGTGTACAAGTGAAAAGCAGGGGAAATCATTTTATCACGTGGATTCCCGCTAACATACATATTTTTGTCCCTTATTTCCCACCTCAATTGTCTCTGTAAACAATTACAAATAGAGGAGCCATGTAAACTTTAGCATTTATTTATATTCACGTAGGCATGGGCAAAATTTCTTTGTGAGCTTGGGATATAGGGATTCTGTTACATCAAAACTGACTCGTTCATCTCTGTTGGTGTTGAAAGAGAGTGAAAGATAAGACTGTCTGGATTTCAGGGTTTGATTTTTGCTCCATGATCAGAAAGGTTACTCCGAGGTCACTGTGTGTCTGTGATTTCTGTCCATTAGAAGTCCTAGCTCCAAATCTAGAGTTGACACCAATGCGTCTTTGCATATATGCTGGCTCACATGGGTTTGAAGTTAAGGGGAAAGAAATTCTGACAACTTTACAACAAATTTGGAGCACAGTTGGATTTCCCTCATTTCACAGAAGTTGAAAGAACCTGTGAGATTTTTCCAGGCTACAAAAGAATCTAACTGTGTACATACTCTTTTTTTAAAAAACCAAAAAATCTGGAGCACATTATCCATGTATCCCACTGAATACTTGAAGGTTATATATTTGATGGTGGATTTTATCCAACCCAGAGAATGTCGTAATTTTGATGATGATCTAACAGGATCATTCTTCATCATGAACACTGAAGAAAAATAAGAAAATACACATCTTCTGTGTTTCTGTGGAAACAATTCATCAGTGTCTGAATGAATACAGAAGGTAAAGATTGGCACACCAAAGGTGCGCAGAGTCATGGTAAGAAGGTGATGCATTTTAGGCGATGTTTCTCTCCAACTATTTGGAAGACTCACTGAGGTGCTTTTGTGACATCTGGGAAAAGATGTGTCTGGAGAAACATAATGTGCACATCTGTATCCTTAGCACAAAGATAACAAGTAGAGTGTTTTTCTTGGAATATGTGAGCTGATGATTTTGACCATAGGAGGGAGTTAAAAAAATATTTTTGAGCCATCTTATCCAGGCTCCATATCAACAGGAGATGCAGAGTGAACTGTGGATTCAATTTAAAGGGTCAAGCTATCTTAAACGCCTTACAGATCTCAAACGTCACCCTGCTGTGGCTTTTCAGGTCGGCCCCGTGTATCAGTACATGGCGTTTAATGCTCTCCATCTACCAAGATTTCTTTATGATACCGCGCAAGGACACTCCAAGGAGAGAAAAGGATTGGGCAAGAAAATCTGTGCCCTTCTATGAGATTGCCGTGTATTAATTTCCCTTCACTGCTCTAACAAATGATCTCAAGTTTAATGGCTTAAAGCAACAGACATTTGTTACATTCTGTTCTAGGAGTCTGAAACTGGAAAAGGGTCATAAGGGGCCACAGTCGAAGTGTGACAGATCTGCATTTCTTCTGCAGGTCCCACAAGGGAACCTGCTTCCTTACCTTTTCTAGGTTCTAGATGTCACCTGTGTCCCTCAGCTCATGGCCACATCATTCAGAACTTTGCTTCTGCCCTCAGATCTCCTTGTGTGGATCTGAAACTTATCTGATGCTCTTCCACTTAGAAGGACCCGTGTGGTTCCATGAAACCCAACAGAATAATTCAAGGCAATCTCAATGTCAAGTCCTGTGGCTTTATCACACCTTCATAGCCATAGCCCTTTGGTTGCCATATTGAAAGCCTCCAACAATTAAGACATGGACATCTTCAAGATGGGAAAGGAGTCATCCTTTGCCTAACACACTCATGTTAACGGGGATGTTCAAAGGGTTCCTCAGGTAGACTTTGATGGGACACGTTCTGCATTTGGATAATAAAGGAATTTCTCAATTACTATGGGTGGACTGCCTACTTCCACCTCATCTCCTCATAAATTTCTAGAAGTTTTCCTCACAATGAAATGCACCTTTTTTTTTTCATGATTCTTGGCTTCTTAACCAAGTTCAGATCTTCTACCACTAAAATGTTTTTGTCAATACCTGCAAGTTCTATTTTTCTTCAAGAATTCCATTTTGATATGTCATCTCTATCCTCAGTGGCAAATTTAAGAAGAACATCCTTTCTTTTGTCAACTTTTGCATCTTCCTACCTCTAAGCATGGCTTCTTACTCGAGATTCACCATTCATTTCTTCACTTGTTCACTTGACAAATGTTCACTGAGCATATAGCATGCTCTGGGCAATTAAAAGGGTTGATGAATGCATGAACAAGAGCACTGACTAATTAACTAATTTTCTGGTAGAAATCAGTTGACTTCATTAGGAGACTTCTCTCCAGAATCACTTATTATGTGAAAGAAACTAGTTCTAGAAATATTCTAATCTGAAAAGGGAGGAAAACAACAATTCCTAGCACTAGGAAACAATTATGTAGTCTACGTAAATTGCTAAGTACGTGGCTTGCAATATGGGCTCAGTGAATGTTAGGAACCAGTATTATTGCCATAGGAGGGATTTGTAGGGCTGTGACTGTCTTGCAAGCAGTGTGTCTGCTGTATGCTAACTGTCATGGTTTGGAAGAATAATGTTCCCCAAAGTCCTTGTGCCCTTATAGATGGGGCTCTGGGAAGGTGATTGAATCCTTTAGGAGATGTTTGGAAGAGGTGGGTGATTGCGGACATGACCTGAGAGGTTATATCTCTCTCCCAGCCTCCTCCCTTTCATGGGTGCTGAGTACTCTGTCCCAACAATGAAGAAAGTGACTGAGACTCTTTTTTGGTTTAGATCTAGGATAGCCCAAGAAACTCACACACACTCAGTTTGGGGCTTTAGGAAGGTGATTGGATCATGGGGTTCCTATATTCATCAGTGGATTCATCCACTCATGAGTTTAGCATCTGAATGTACTGGTAGGGGGTGGGGCCTGGTTAAAAGTGGGTCACTGGGGGCATGACCTAGCAGGCTGCATTCTTATCCCTGGCTTTCCCTTCTCTCCATGCTTCCTGGCTGCTACGGTGGAAGTAATTTTCCTTTGCTTTGCCACTCGGCTATGCTGTTTCTGCTTGGAGCCAGTCAGCCACGGACAGCCAACATGAGCCAAAATAAACCTCTTCTCCTTTAGCTTGGGTAGGAACACACGAGGTAGAGATTCCACTTCTTGTTGCAATTGCAATGTGCCACTTTAAAAAAAATTGTGGATAAAATGTGTGTGTGTGTGTGTGTGTGTGTGTCCATGGATGGTGGATGGATGGATGGATGGGTAGATGGGTAGATAGATAGATGATAGAATGATAGAGAGATAGATGGCTTTTCCATAACAAGAAACATGTTTTTGTTATAGACACTTGACGTATTTCCTTTGCCAGGCACTAGCTTAATGGAAGTTCCACTGAGAATTGTGCTCAATTTTGAATTGCCTGCCCCAAAACCTGTGGGGAAATGTGAGCCTGCAATACCCCGACTGCTTTGCGGCACGTTTGCTCTGTTTGCCAAAGTTGTTGACTTGCTCGAGGCTTTTACGAGACGGCCTAGAAGGAATTGCCTCTCTATTTGAAACTGAGAAAATGAATTTTGCATCGATTAGACCACAGTCCTTTCATAGGTGTCTCTAATAACGAGCATCAACTCTGGGCAGGCACAAGATCATAGAAGGGCTAAATGCAAAAAAACATACATGGGAAATATAAAACACAGAAAAATTAATTATTTCATCTATTCCTCCAAACCAGTCTCTTTCTTCCTTTTCTCATTACTTCTTTATTTCGTATTAATAGTCGATAAAAGCCCTATTCATAACAAGTAATTTCTCTCTTCCTACACTGCAACGCTAACGTTCAAGGGATTTTCTCCATTTTCTGCCTTCTCATATCATTTAGAAAAGGCTTCTCAATCTTCAGCATGGAAAATAAGCCTGGCAAATGCTCAAAATTGATTAATACGACCGTATGTATGTCTTCATTTCATTCCTCTCTCCACCAGCCCAGGCACTCAGTAGAGGCTAGAAAATGTAAATTCTTACGTTGTCTTAAAGAGTGAGTGGAAAGAAGCCAAAATCTCTTTTTAGCAAATTGGACTTTTTAAAATACCGATTTGGGAATGACCCAAAAACGGGAAGGGATTACACTGAGGTTAGGGAAAAAAACGTGCTGGTGAATCCTCATAAGAAAGACCTCTCAGCTGCAAAACAGAACTAGAGTTTTTCATCTCTGAAACATTATATCCCGCCCATCGCTGAGACAACATCTCTTTCTATCTCCCACTAAGAAGTCATGATCCAAAAAATCTAGCCCCTGTGTCTTCCCAACACCGTATCTGAAATCCACTCTGGTTCTAACTTTTCGGCTAGAGTAGCATCCTAGCTCTCTAGGGGAAAGACACAAAAGGTTCAGAGCATGCAAAGCAGCTCATGTGTGTCTATGTTGATGAACATCTGAAAACAAGGTATGTGTAGCGTTCTCAAATAGAGAACTTAGCAACTCCATGCACTAAGAAGAACGAAGACCACCATGAGCAGAAGCGGCCGGCATCAGTAAACGCCCTCACGTTTTACAGCTGACCTTTACCAGAGTGTTGTAGCAGATGGATTTCCGAAGTCTATCAAATGGCGTATTTTTCATGCGCCATGCACCACATCTCAATTGAGCACCACTGAAAAACAAGATTATCTCCCAACATCTGTGGGAGGCTCTGAGAGTTGGAAAGACTGAAATTCGGTGACGGAGTAACTTCACAATGAAAAGTGCTTGGCTGGGACCAGAGTCTTTGTTTGGCTATGGTTGAAGCTGGAATAGATCAGTGTATGCAAAATAGTGAAGCAATGGAATTTGGAAATACCCTGCAACTCTAATTAGTGATTGCATGTGAGGGTACTGGATGGATGAAAAATCTCAGGGGTACATATATAGTGTTTGTTTTGGGGTAAACAATTCTCTTTGAGCTTTTTATTCTCTCTTTTCTTCCCCTCTCTTCCCCTCCCCCCTTGCTCTTTTCTCTGTCCTCTCCTCCCCTCCCTTCCCCTCTTCTCTCCTCTCTTTTCTTTCCTCTCCTTTCCTCTCTTCTCTAAGTTCTTTCCTTTTCCTTTCTTCCCTTCCTTTGTCTCTCCCCCAAGCACTTCTCTTTCTTTTTTCAGCCATTAGATTACCCCCACTTTTGAATTCTAAATCCAAGTCTCTACAGTGTCAAATACAACTTTCCCCTCCAAACAAAAACCTAATTCTACTGGCAGATATCCTGTTTTTTAATAGATATGACTTAAGTCATTAAAGGGCAGGCAATAGATGGATTCTTCCCACACATGTAAAACTTTTCAATCATGCAACCATAATCACCCTTCCTTTGGCATGTTTGTACTGTTTTCTCCTTTGTTAATTCTCCAGCCATAATGCAGCTACAAGAGATAAAGAACCCTACAATGTAGTCAGCCAGAGTCCTATGAATCAACATAATTTCCAAATGACCTTGAAAACCAAGAATATTAAGAAGATACACATCAAAATTAAAGTTGAAATATAAAATGATTCTGGAGTCCAATTGCATGTCAACCTCTGAATCTCACAACTTGGGCTGTAAAAAGATATGCACAACATCAAGCTGAGGTTGAGGGTCATGATGCGGCTAAGAATAAGTGGTGGAGGTTAAGCCTCCAAAAGAAAAAGAAAATTAGCACTTATTGAGAGTGTATCATTTCCTAGGCACTTTTTAATGCAATGTTTGTTTCTTTTACAAAATATTCCATGTGAGCAATTGAAATTTATTCTGATTTTGCAGCTGAGGAAGTTAAAAAGAAGTAAGTTAGGCAGGATTATACAGCTGGTGTGTGACAAACCAGGTATTTGAACTAAGGATTCCATGGCTCAATTAGGCTATCTCTGGGAAGCAGAGAACCCTGCCAAGAATCTGTGGGACAGTCAGTAAATGCTTGTCTCAAGGCATAATGGTGGCACTAGGGAGGAACTAAGACTAGGAGTACATGGTGTCACACTACCTACCTTCCTCTCAACAACTACTAATAACCTATTTCTTAGTTCCTGTCCTGCTAGGAAAGCAGAGAAGTAAAATAAGAATGTTCAAGCCAAGCAAAAATGCAGGGACTAAGAGGGAAAGTGGGAATTTCAGATTAACTTGATATGATTGTTTACACATTGTACACATGTGTTGAAATACCACATTGCACCCCATAAAGAGGGACAAGTATTGTTTGTCAATTAGAAATGAAAAAAAATATGTTTTAAAAAATGGAAATAAACTAGGCATGGTGGTGCACACCTGTATTCCCTGCACTCAGGAAGCCGAGGTAGGAGGATTGCCTCAAGTTCAAGGCCAGGCAGGGCTACTTAGTGAGTTCAAGGCCAGCTTGGACTACAGAGTGAGACCGTTCCTCAAAAAACCAAAAAAGAAAATTACTTCTAATTAAAGTCTTTACATCACTTAACAATGCAGATATGTTGTCAGTGATGCACCCTTAGGTGGTTTTGTCATTGTGCAAGCAGCATAAGGTGTACTCACAGAACCTTAGATGATGTGCTCGTTAGTCAGGTTTCCCATCACTGGGACCCAATAACCAATACCTGCAACTTAAAGAACAGAGGTTTTAAAAACTGGCTTTCCACATGCCAAAGATTAAAACTAGACCCATGTCTATCACCATGCACTTAACTGAAGTCAAAATGGATCAAAGATCTAAATATTAAAATAGAAACTAAATCTACTGGAAGAGAAAGTAGGTAGATATCTTGAAGACATAGGGGTAGACGGAGACTTCATGCACAAAAATCAAACTGCACAGGAAGTACTTCAAAGAATCAACAACTCGGATCTTATCTTATTAAAAAGTTTCTGCACATCAAAAGAAATCACCAACAGACTGAAAAGAAAACCCACAGGGTGGGAAAATGTTTTAGCCAACTGTCCCTCAGACAAAGGACTTCTATCTAGAATATATAAAGAACTGAAAAAACCGGACCCCCCCCAAATTCAAAGACCCAATCCAAAAATGGGCATCTGAGATGAATATGCACTTCTTGAATGAAGAAATACGAATGGCAAATGAATATATGAAAAAATGTTCGACATCATTGGTCATTCAAGGGATGCAAATTAAAACAACACTGAGATTCCATCTCACCCCAGAAAGAATGGCTGTTATCAAGAAGTCAACTAATAACAAATGCTGGAGGGGCTGTGGGGAAAAAGGAACCCTTCTCCACTGTTGGTGGGAGTGTCGACTGGTGCAGCCACTGTGGAAATCAGTGTGGAGATTCCTCAGAAAACTAGGATTAGAGGTCCCATTTGACCCAGGTATTCCCCTTCTTGGTATTTTCCCAGAAGAATTAAAAACATCATACCACAGTGATATATGTGTATCCATGTTTGTAGCAGCACAATTTGCAATAGCTAAGTGTGGGAAACAACACAAATGCCCATCAACTGAGGAATAGATAAAAAACATGTGGTATTTTTATACAAAGGAGTACTACTCAGCTATAAAGAAGGATAACCTCGAGGCTTTTATAGGTAAATGGATGCAACGAGAGACCATACTCACAAGTGAAATCAATCAAACTCACATGTGTAAACATCATATTGTCTCCCTAGTGTAAGAAACTGAAAGAGTAAATAAGATCCAAAATCTACAATAGATACTGAAAGGGAAAGCATCTGTTCAAAAGAAAAGAAAAACTGGGATGGGGAAAGGAGAAAAGAAGGAAGGGAAAAAAATGTATATATATGTATGTATACACAAGATAGCTAAAATAATTATCCTACTAATTTATTTTAGTTCATTGAAAAGAACGGTATGTGCTTATATTGTTTGATCAATTTTGCATGTCTATATCTTATAATCTGAGCAACTACTGAAGATAACAATTCACAATATATTAAATATTGTTAATTTCCTATTACCTTGTTATGAAATTCTTTTTTTGTGTGTGTGGGTACCAGGGGTCGACCTCAGGACCTTGCGCTTGCCAGGCAGGCACTTATGCCACTGAGCTACCTCACCGGCCTGTTGTTTTGAAATTCTGTATCATTGTTTCTATTGTTTGTTTTTTCTCTTTAAAATAAACAAATAAACAATAAGTCATCAACATCAAAAAAAAAGAAAGAAAGGAGGTTTAATTTGTCGCACAGTTTCAAGGGATTCAGTTCATGGTCCATCGGTTCCAAGGCAGAAATGCCATGGCAGAAAGGTATAGCATACTGTAGTAAAACTGTTTATGGTGGCTGAGAAGCAGAGCATGGGAACAGTGCCAGAGAGGAAGGGGCCAGAGACCAGTTATAGGCCTCAAGGTAATGACCCACCCAGACATGTGCTGACATCTTCTCCACCATTCCCCCTGATAGATCCCAAAGCAAATTAAGTTGACACTCTACCCCTAATGACCAAACCATTGTTATGGCTGACAACCATTGATAAAATATAATCCTGTGGTTCAGAATGAATATGTTCCAGTATTCAGAGTTCCTCTAGTTTTGAACACCAGCCAGTGGCAACAAAAGAAAGAACTAAGTCCAAAAAAGATCTTAGCTAATAAGCCAGGAGTAAAACTTGTAAGAAGGAGTCCTGCATTTTGCTACAACAATATCACAGAGAGGCACAGAATTTAAAATACAGAGTCTTCACCAGATAGTGAGGGAAAATAGATCAGTGCTCCTTGGAAGAAAGGATGAAGGAGGAAAAATGGGGGTTCCAGAGAGTTGAGAGTTGGACAGATTGTGATTTTTTAAAAAATTATTTTATTAGTACATGATTGCAGTACATGCATTGTACATGTACATGATGCAGCTTGTTTCTTCTTTTAATCCCCTTCCCTCCCCCTCCTTCCTTTTTCTAGTTCCCCTTTTCCCTTTTTCATTCTTGTGGGAAAATGGATCCACCTGGAAAATATAATCTTGAGTGAAATAAATCAGACACACAGATTTGAATACCTCATGGTATACTCTCATCTGAAGAAGGCGAAGTACAAACTAAGAAAAAAATAAAGGATAGGTAGAAGGAGACAAGAAGATGGATCTCTTGCAGATAGGAAGGGGATCAGGGGACCAAGGGCAAGGGGTAAGAGAGAATGGATGGGGAAATAGGTAAAGTGAAATTATGCCAGGTACAAAGGCCTAATAACCTCAATGAGTGTGGACATTATACACCATAAACATGAGCTAAGATTAATAATATTGACAAGGCTGGGATTTTTCAATTGAAAAATTTGAAGGGAAGTAGAGACCTTATACAGTTTGAGACAGGAGGCTAAGACAGCGAAATTGAAGCACAGAGGCACAGTGATGGCCTCTGTAAAGAATATTCTTCTGAAAAATAATTCCTTAGATATCCCCCATATTCTGGCTCAGAATATTCCGCACTTACCTACTGTGACATTCAGTCATTCCCACCTGGAAGACGGCTGAAGGTGGTGGTAGCAAGCTTTCCTTTGGATGCGGAGCATAATTGTTACAGCTTGGAGGACTGCAAAGTGGAATGAGGAAAACAGGAAACAGAAGAGATAGCCATGATGCAAGGAAGGATCAAGGCAGCCAGAGCCAGGTAGGGGCTCTTGTATGAGCTCCTGGGGACGGGTGGAAGCATCACTCTCACCCAGAGAATTATCTCCAAGCTTTGCAAACTGTAGATATTCCAGAGGGACAGAAGGAAAAGAATTTGGGAGATGAAGATTGGTTATGGTTTGGATGTGGAGTGTCCCCCAAAGACCCCTGCACTGAATGCAGGAGTGGGGGCTTTGTAGGGGTACTTGGGATCTTAAGGGCTCTGACTTTAACAGCAGAATAATCTAATGATTGCTTCATAGTTGGTCAGCATTATTGGAAGGTAATGGGAATTTAGGTGATTTTACCTAGTTGAAGCGAGTGGGTCCTTGGATACAAGTCCTTAAGGACTATGTCTTGCCCCAACCCTTCTACATTTTTTCAACTGCTATGAGGTGAACATGCTTCTTGCACTCACCTTCCGCCGTGATGGTTCTGCCTCACCACAGACCTACAAGCCATGGAGCCAGCCAACTATGGACTGAAACCTCTGAAGCCATAAAGTGTTTTTTTCACAGTGGTAGAAACAAGATTCAAGGAACCTTTTGAGTTGGAGTGGGGGAAGACTCCAACCCAAAGAAATTGGAATCCTCAGTTGACTTAATATTTGCACACAATATAAGACCAAGAGAGGTTTTTATCTCAAGTAGAAGTTTGAAATGTCTTTTCTCCCCTCATCACCAGAATAAATGAGAATTTTGAAAATAAATGAAGCCATACAAAAAACTGGTGAAAACTAATTTTTTCTTCGCACTTGCAATGCACCGTAAAAAATTTTGACACCTCTTTAGTTCTTGGCCCTGAAGTCTATGGGTATCCTGACGTTTTCTTTTGACTTTTGGTGACATATTTTTTATAAAGACATCCAAGAGATTGAATCTTAAACCAGAGAATCAAAGAATGATGGTGTTTTCTCAGATGACTGGCAAACATGCCTGGCTCTCTATTCTGCTTTAATGGTTTCCTGAATTCCCCGCAAGTTTATTTAATGTAAATTCACCTCCCAGCCAATGTTTAGCACTCATTTCTCTAAGTCTAGTCACACATGTATTTGGTAGTTCACAGCTGCAATAAAATGCAAGCATAACAGCTAGGTGTACAGACACCTGATGTGTCCAATTATATTCCAGTTATCCCGAAATATCAGGCTGTGTTTCAAAGCTGGGCTTTAGTGTCATCCTATGAAGTCTGTCCATAGTAATCAGGATTATTTGTGACAGCTTCAGTCTTTCTCCATGTGTCAACCAGGCATCTATTGATATAACACATGAAAAAGGCTATAACCCTCTGTATCTACAGTATAGTATCAGGATTAATGATACTAATAATCAATGATATGAAGATATGATGATAAATATAACCATTTTATTTTTAACATGAATACTATTGTGACACAAATCTGTCAATTGATGGCTTCCCTTGATTCCTAAATTTTCAACATTGGCGATCTGTAGAAGAGCTTCATCTTGTCATAAGGAATGCATTTCAAACTCTGCATATACAACTTTTGGATTACCACAAAAGTTTTCCCAAGTGACACCAATAATGCATAGCACCTGGGAAATTCAGGCACTTTTCTGAGCACCTCATGTATAGAAATCATATGTATGATTTCCAAGGCGATGGCCAGTTAAAGACTCTGTCATTATATAGTGATGCAATCTTGCCTAGGAATAAGTCTTTTATATGCAATAAGCTCATAATGCAATCTTGCATCTGCTTATCAATTGTCCCTGGATGTGTTTGTATGGTCACAGAATGGCAAGGTCAAAAAATTCTAATTAACACTTCTGTGCATTTTAGATATATTTATTTAGCATCTGTGAAGTAATTGCCACATGGAACAGCTATGTGCTGACAATTAGTTTGAGGGACTGTGTTCCCCTGTGCTTTAGCTACTTTTATGACACAATAGAATTGAGCAACTACTTCCCCATTGGCAGACTGATACTGAATCTTTAATTTACTACACTAAGCTATTTGAGAGCTTAGAATATAAAAACCTATTGTCCTGAAATGGCTCAACAAAGGAAAAATATGTAAAAAGAAAAAAAAAAAGGCAGGCTCATTAGTATGAAAAAGAGCTCTATCATTTCACTAAAATTAGGTTACTGGGTTTAACTGTTTGACACATATTTATTCCAATTAATTTCAATTACAAAAAACAAGTGTAAATGGATGTGTAGATATAAAGTTAGCAGGCAACTTGTCTGAGATCATTAGCCAAGATATTCATGTCTAACTATTAGTATAACTAGTGAACAGTGAATCCTTTCTTTCTCAACCATCAGTTCTATTGGGTAGAAGTCATGGTGTGGCAGTCCTCAAATTAAATATGTCATTAAAGATTCTAATTAATTTTGACATGCACATGTGGATTTTTTGGTTAAAAAAATTAATAATGCATAAGAACTACAGAAAGCAGCTAAAGCACTCTTCTTTCCATTTCTTTCATCTTCTCTCAGAATACTGTGCACCAAGTAAAGGCAAGGGCAGGCAGATAATTTTGAAGCAGATCTTGGTCATGAATATTCAAGGTAGAGGCTCAGAGCAATCACTGAATCATAGCACATTTATCTTGGAAGTTGAGATCTATTATTAGTTGTGCAAATGAAAGAGTTATGACAATCACACTAGTGGGCTTCACTTTTTTTGAGGGTTCTAGACATCTCGATGGAGGAGAGTCATCAACAAGAAAACCAGATATGTAGGGTCATTTCTCACAAAGAATTTATCAAGAAGAAATGACCCTGTCAAGCTCCCTCTCCCTCTCCCTCTCTCTCTCCTCCTTCCTGGATCTCATGAGACAAGCAGCTTGTGTCCAACATGTCCTTCCACCATGATATTTCTGCCTCACCACAGGCACACAAACAATGGAACTAGATGACCACGGACTGAAACATCTGAAATCATGAGCCAAAATAAAACTTTTCTTCTTATAAGTTGATTATCTTAGGTATTTGGCCACAACAAGGGGAAGCTGAATAACACATGAGGTAAAGCTAAGATGTGTCATTCGTAATCAACAAAATTCCTTGGAAAAAGTGTTTTGTAGGAGCAAGTTCTGGGAATGTGTTTATATGAATCTTAAAAAGAAAAAAAAAAACAGTTTCTTTGACTTCAGTGGAATAGGACAATGGTTATAGAATCATATAGAAAAAAGCAACTTATCGTTGATTGTCTATTGTGTATGCTGTAGCTACTTTCTTGTCACTGAGTAATAATGCTCTAAAATTGCAATTTAAAGAAAGAGAGGCTGGTGAGATGGCTCAGCGGCGTAAGCGCCTGCCTTGCAAGCGCAAGGGCCCGAGTTCGACTCCCGGAACCCACATACGAAAAAGGGGCCGGTGATATCGCTCAGTGGCACGGGTGCCTGTTGGCGCGCGAGGTCCTGAGGTCGTCCCCCTGGTACCCACCAAAAAAAAAAAAAATAAAAAAAAAATAAAGAAAGAGAGATTTATTTTGGCTCACAGTTAACAGACCTTGGTTGGCTGACTCCAAGGTAGAAACATGGCAGAAGAGCATAGCAGAGGAAAGCTGCTCACGTCATGGCAACCAGGAAGAGAGAAAAGGGGGAAGCCAAGAACAAGAACACAACCTTCCAGATCCCACCCCAGGTGCCCTGCCCACTCCCACGAGCCCTCAACTCCTATCAGCACAATAGCTATGAACGCATTAGTGGACAAATCCACCAATGAGTGTAGCATCCCCATGGTCCAATCACCTTCCAAACATATGAGATGTTGGGGAGACCTTTCCAATGATGATCTACCTATATTATTTCTAACTTTTACAATAACCTTAAAGAGTAGATATTTTTATTCCCATTCCACAGAAAAGGGAACTGAGACTCAAGCAATGTAGAAATCCCTATGAATCTAGCTCATTTCCGTGGTGCAAACACCGGTACTTCACCTCTGAAAGGTATTCCTGCTATGATCTGGGAAATTAGGTCTTGGGCAGATATGAAGTAACAACAGCTGAGATAGAAATTCTTCATAATTAACAATTTATAAATATTTCTGAACCACTTTGTGCAAAGTAAGCTTTAAGACACGAATGCTGCTGGGCGTGATCATGTATAATCACCTTTACATTTTAGGATATTTCCCCTATGCAAACTTGAGTGATTAAACAGCAATTATAAAACACTTGCTAATAAGAATAAGGTTGTCATTCAGTGTTCATTTTAGCTTCCTTTTATTTCTCTGTGGAACTGTTCTGCTGGTGTTGCCTATGGTATAGTTTTCAATTTGCTTCTTAAGGTGAGTTTTTGTGGAATAGAACTGAAATATTCTATCAATTTGCTCTTATTTCCAGTTTTCAACTTTGCTAATAGGAAAACAGGACAGCTGCTTTTTCTATGGGCCTCTTACGCTGAACTCAGTCTTCATTTACTTAGCAGTTTGATTAGATGGTACCTATTTCTTTATCTTTATTTAACAAAGCTCTTGAAAGTGTTTAATATTTTCAAAGTGTGGCATGCTACACAAGGAAAAGTACAGAAACCTCAAAAGAGTACTGGGTCTGGTTTAGTGAGAAAAATATTCAAAAAGCTACAAGCAAATAAATAAGCTATTTTAAAAATAACAAAGAAGAGCCCATGTGTTGATGGCTTGGCTTGATTCACATGTTAGTGCTATTGGGAGTTGGTGGAACTTTTAGGGGTAGGGCCAAGAAATGGGAGGTTTTTAGTCATTGGGGTGTATGTCCTTGAAAAAGATTATGGGATCCAACATCTTCATCTTATAAGGTAAGCAGTTTTCTCTGCCTTGCATACCTCCCATGATGTCCTGCCTTGCCAAAGCCATGGTCCAAATCCATGGTACCTCTTGATCATGAATTGAAACTTCCAAATCTGTAGCAAAATAAACCCACTCTCTTCATCAATTATCTCAGGCATTTTGTTATAGCAATGGGAAGTTGACTAACATACATGCTAATGGTGGGGAATACAGTTGAGTTCTGTGTTAGGTAGATCTTCAATTTTGTGATTTTCCCTTAGAAGATCTCACACTTAAGGATGCAGCTTGCTGTATCATAGTGTAGCAACTGAAAAAGTGTGGAAGTCAGACCCATGGGAATCAAGGGGTATTTCAAGGGTTAGGAATCTGAGAGGTATTTTAAGGGTTGTAGCTAAGTGCTTGCCTATTTTCTTAATAGACTGAAAGATTATTAACCTGGGTCATCTGGTTAACAAGCTAATGATGGTAGAAAAATAATAGCAGGTAAAACTTTAGCACCTTAAGACCCAACAGTGTGGTGGCCCCAAGCTTTCACCAGTAGTTATTTATCCCCAAACTCTTGCAGTTATACAAAGCCAGTTTCACTTAAACCATAAAGATTATGAATTTTCTTCAGTATCTCATCAGGTCATGTCTTTTTACCATTCCTCATGATAAAATGGGAACTACACCTTCAGGTCTTGTGCTACACATGAAGTTAGGTGACTGCATCCAGAGAAATACACTGCATTGTTCTGCATAGCAATCTGACATATCAGCTACCACGTTCATTTGAAAGAATGATTGATGCACAACCTTATGGTAATTCAGGTTTGGGTATTTGACAGGCATTTTCTCTAAAATGAGCAAAGTGAGCCTGTCATTTTGTGGAAAACAACTGATGATATTTATTGTCAAGGATAAAAATTGGAATTTATAGAATTTTTATATCTCCTATCACGAGCATGATGGCTCCAAAAATTAAATTCTGCCTTAATGGAATCATTGGTAAAAGTAATAAATGTGAATTTTTGATCTTGTGTAATAAAATGCATGACCATTTGGAAGTCATGTAAAAGTTAGGAAAACAGTATTTTCCAAATAAAGCACAGATAAAGGGTACATGCTAAACGCAAAATAAAACAACACATTTTAGTGTTACAGAGGCAAAAAGTTTCTTGATACGGTGTTATGGTTTAGATCTAAAACATCCCCCAAGTCCTCAAGTGTTTGGAAGGTGACTGATCACAGAGGCGTGATAGCTGACTTGCTGGTGGGTGGGGCTTGGAGGTGATTTCCTGGGCATTTGCCCTGGAAGGGTGTAGCTCCCTCTCCTGCTCCTCCATTCTCCTTCTGCTTCCTGGCCACCACAACATGAGCAGCTCTCCTCCACCAGACCCTTCCACCATGCCCTTCCTATTTGAAGCCACTCTATCAGATATGAAATCCTCTAAAAAATCTTGAGCCAAAATAAACCTCTTTTCCTTTCAACTGTGGCCATTGGGCATTTTGTCCCAGTGATGAGAAAGTAACTAAGACAACATTAATTTTAATTACACATTTTAAATTACACCTAGGATATCCCCATGCCTGTGTTTTGGTGTAATATTAAGGGAGAATAACTAAAACTATCAGATCAACTTTCTCCCCCAATACAACCAGATTTCCTTTACATGCATAACTAAAATAATACATTGTAAAAGACTGAGTGCATCAGTTGGTATGGTAATCTGGCTGTCTATTGTTTAAAAGATTTGCAAAGAGCTAAACTAATATCACTTATCCTGATTTCTTTTACTTTGAGAAATATAGAAATTTTTCATAAACCTGCTTTTTATGTTAACCCAAAATGCAGTTATTGTTACTTTTAAATGAATTTATATGTGTCTTAAAATATGTCAGTTTTAATTTCTAAATTGGTCAATGTCAATACATAGATGTCTCCTAAAGGAAATTTCTGTGAGTTCTTCAATGATATTTGAGACACAGTGTCCTTAGACCAAACCAGCTGAGAATCTTTGTTCTAGAAGCATTCTGATTTCTGCATGCAATCCTGGTTATATTTTCCTTTCATAAATTTAGCAGTCATCAGGCAGGGTTGTTAACTGCTAGGATATGCTTTGATTTTTTTATTTCAACCCAACTGACTTGAGACTTCAATTCATCTTCTCTCCATCCACCAAATCACTTTCCTCAAAATATACCAGCCCCCCTGTCTAACTTACATGTCCCAGTCACGTCTGCTCTGTAATCACCTCTCCTATTCCTGCCTCCTAATGTACAGAATGGTTCTTCAATCTGCCGAATGATTCAGAGGGGTCGAACATCTGCATTTCTCTGTTGATGTCCACATTAGGCATATGCTCAGTCATCCCCTGATGTTTCTGCCTCCTCACATACCCACACCCTTGTGACATTCTCTTCTTTTGTATGCAGGCTGCCTGAGGGACTTGCTCCTAATTAATAAAAAAATAACAACAGAGATTGTACAACCCATCCACCATTAAGTTGCCGAGGAGGATCTTAATCTCTGACTTGCCTTCAGATTCTTGCTTTCTTAACTTGTCCTCATGGAGGAAGTAAGCTGTCCTGTTGGAATTGTCTATGGGATATGGGTGCAGGGGAGCCTTCTCCAGTTAGAAAGGCAGTGTATGTTTCAACAACATTAGCAGAGAGGCAATTCCCTCCCAGTCACACTTTCAGATAAAACCTCAGGCACAGTTATGTATTCTTTAATCACAGCTTTCTGGGATTCCTTGAGGCAGAGGACAAAGTCAAGCCAAACCTGGGTGCATGATATACAGTGACTGTGAAATAATAATGCATATTTCTTGAAGGCCCTAAATTTGTGGTATTTTGTTATGTGGAAATACACAAAAATACAGTGAGGGCATTGTGTCTCGGGTGGAATTTATTCTTCTATATACATCAGAGAATGTCTTCCTGTGAGAAGAAGTTAGGAATATCTATGTATGGGTCAGCTTTCCATGATTCTGACTAAATACTGGGCACTCACTACTTAAAGGATGAGGCTTTATTTTGGCTCACGGCTTCAGAAGTTTCAGCTCATGGTCAGCTGCCTGCGAGGCAGGAGCATCATGGTGGAAGGATGTGATGGCGCAAAGTTGCTCACTTCATGGCAGCTGGAAAGCAGAGCACAGGGGAAAATCTAGAGAGCAAAGGGCCAGAGACAAGATATAGTCCTCAAGGTCATCCCCTATGAGCATTCACCAATGTGCTTTACTAATGCCTAGGCAGCTCTCAATCAAGTTGACAAATTGACAATCAAGACTAACTGTCACAATTTACTTCATGTGATTACCTTAATCGATGTGTTCAAATTGCTTAGGATCTGGGGGTCATGGCACCTCTGACATAGCAAGAGTTTAATAAACATTCACCTATTTATTAGAGAACATATTCATTTTGACAAATACACATAAGGCACTCTGCTAGATTCTATAAGGTAATCAGGGTTTATTTTCCCAGCCCATGTAATTTATCATTTATGGTGGGCAATATATTTGTAAATAAGCTGCTACAACAAAATCTTGCATAAACTGCATGTCAGAGAGCATGAATGAGAAAAATGTTAAGGCAATTCCTGGAAGGAAGCAACTAAGTGAAAATTGCTTTACTGAGATAGAGTATGTATTTCTGGAAACCAGTGAACTTCTATTCTACAGCAAGCAGAATTCCCCCTCAGGGAATGTCTACTTGCAAATTCCTAGAGCTGGTGAATATGAAAAGTTATTTGACAGCTGCATTTGCAGGTAGATTTAAGCCTGAGGACCTTGAAGATATGGACACTGTCTTCCACTATGCTGGTTAGACCCAAGGCAATTTCACGAACCCTAAGAAATAGGGAACTTCCTGTCTGAAATGGGAAGATGTGGAAAAAGGGGAAAAAATCAAATATTCTGAGCATGTGAATGACCCACGTGCTGTAACTGGTTTGAAGCGGGGCAGGTGCTATGACAAGGAATGCAGGCAACTCTCAGAAGTGGACAATGTCTTCTCACTTATAGATACCAAAGAATGAAGGACTTCGTTCTTCCTGCTGCTAGGAACCAAAACATTCCAGCCTGTTGAATGTGTCACTGGAGAGATCTTCCCTGAGTTTCCAGGTAAGAGTTTAGACCATCGACCACCTTGATTTCAGCCTTCTGAGATTCAGAGCTGAGAAACAAGCTAAACCCACCTAAACTTGTGACCTACATAACTGTGGGAGAATAAAGTGAGATGTTTTAAGTGCTGTGCCTGACACAGTTCATTTTAGCAGCCATAGAAAATCAGTACAGACTTCGTAAGAGGAAAAGGAGAAAAGTTGTTACAGACAGCGGAATCTGTTAGGCTAAGCACAGATATATGGCCCAAAGCAAGAGAAGAAATGGCGAGTTATCTGATGTTGCTAGATCATGAGAAATATGGACGTCAGAGCAAATGGCGATAGGAAAGATAAGGTCAGGGAGTGAGTGTCGAGAAAGATAGTTCTAGGATTTGTCCACAGAATATATTAGCGTGTGTAGGAACCTCGTGGAAAGACAATCAATCAGAAATAATCTAGATCAGAGATGGCAGGACCCTAAACCAAGAGAGTGGTATCTAAGATCAATACAAGTTTACAAGTTCAGGAGATATTTCTAAAGTAGAATCAACAGAACTCAATAAAAATTGAATGAAAAGTTGAGAAAGAAATAGAAGGCGACTTCAATATGCTGAGGTTAAATGAATTGGAAGATGGTAATGCAATTAAGCAAAAAGGAACATAGGGCTCTATTTTTCCCTTGGGGAACATAGAGGTTAATTCATTCTCTTTGGGATGCACTGAGTTTGAAGTAGACACTTTAACAGAATTTACAACTCCTACTGCCACTCCAGATAAAGGTGAGAGCTGTGGCTAGGGGGTGAGTGTGATTTCTCATCTCCAAAATTCATGTGAAGTTTTAAGAAGGTAGAAACCTAATCCAGCTTTGATGTTTAGAGGTCAGGCCTTTGGGAAGTGATTAGGATTAGATAAATTCATCCCAGTGGAGCCCTCAGGATTAAATTCTGGTGCCTTTACAAGAAAAGGGAAAGAGAACCAAAGAGACCTGTATACACAGTGCCATCCCTACTTCCTACTGTGATGCCCTCTACCACCGCAAGAGACTGCCAGCAAGGTCATCAATACATACAGACCTTCAAACTTGGGCCAACAGAACCCCAATGAGCACCCATGAACTTCTCTTCTTTATAACTTTCCTAGGCTATGATATTGCATGATAGTAGCAGAAAATAGACTAAGACAGCTAGAGGTGGAGGGGCATTGGAAATCACTTCTAAGAAAAGTAGTTGTCGAGAGAGTACAAAATAAGAGGAGAAAAAAAAAAATCAATATGGGAAGAATCCCTAAACTTTTTGGAAATGCAGAAAGGGATAGGATAATGGAGAAATGGCAGGGAACTAGTAAGCCTCAAAGGAAAATGAATTATTCCATGAGCTAAATGAAGGACTTTTAATGTAAGGTGGCATAGACCCATAAAGGGGTGTCCTGCTCAGTGTTCTTGTCGCCATGGAAAAATACCTGATATCTACAACTAAAAGGCAGAAAGACTTACTTTGGCTTATGGTTCCAGAGGTTTCAGTCCATGGTTAGGATGGGTCCAAGGCAGAAATGTCATAGCAGAAGGGCATGGAGAAGCAAAGCTGTTCATTTCATGACAGCCAGAAAGCAGACAGCACAGAGGAAGAGCCCAAGAGGAAGGGCCCAGGGACAAGATATAGTCTCTGAAGTCATGTCCCCCATGACCTGCTTCCTTCAACTAAACCCCACCTTCTAAAAGCCCATTCAATTATTAACTCAGGGCTTACATATCGAGGAGATTACCACTCTCGTCATCCATTCACATCTCCAGTACTTTCTTATTTCAGTTACATTGATGATCGAGACTAAACTGGCACAGGGCAGTAAGAATGAAGTTTATCACAGTGTGAAACAGCAAGGAGAATTCTATTAGAGACCACTCAGGTAGACAGTTGGAAGACTTTGGGAGATCTATGAAAGGACAGCTCCAAATGGACATTAGAAGAAGCCCTGCTCTATTGTTGGAAGCAGAGCTAAAGAGGAGAAATTTAAACCAATGACACAGACCACAGTGCTATGATGTAGCAAGCTTTGTGATGTAATAAGGCAGGTGATGAAGCATTAGAATGTAAAGGACGGCAGGCCAAGGAAAATCAGGAGAAGGAGAAGGTGGTGGAGGACAGAGACTCTTAGTGGGAGGAGCTAATAGAGGAGAAGAGGCTGAAGATAGGTGGAAAAAGATCCTACAGAAATATCCGTGGACAGATTCAAGTGTTGAAGATCCCACCACAACAGGTAAGACTACAGAGAAAGAGAGAAAGAGAGAGAGACAGAGAGAGAGAGGAGACAGAGAGAGAGAAAGACACAGAGAGACAGAGAGAGACAGAGACAAAGACGGAGAGAGGAAATTAAATATGGTGGCATGGAGAGTATTTGAGTGGGAGTGTGGAAACCCTGCAGATATATGAGCCAAAAGACTTCCACGTTCTTAGTTCAGTAAGTGCCCAGAGAAAGGGCTAAAAATTCAACAAAATGGAACACAGTGTGACTAATTCTTGTGTGGAAAAGCATAGAACATGCATAAAGGATGAGGGGTCCATAAGAAGACTGGCAAACAATGTTCATGTATGTGGATGACCAATGGGTGTCAAAAGAATGAGTGTTCAGCATAGCATCTAGATATTGGAAACACGAATAAATATGTGTACATACACATTAATTGCAACACACTGTGGCCTTTCCAGCTGGTCACGTCTATATGCCCACAGTCAGAAAGGGATTTTAGCATAATCTCACAGAACAGGTAGCCGTGGAAGTTCTGAAAGGTTTTGTGGCCTGAAGCCCTGCTTCTTGCCTAAGTGTGAGATAACAGGACAGGGAGAAGGAAGGAGTATAGTCCTTGAGAAATATCGTTAAGTAAAAGCGTGGGTGAGGATTTTGTCCCTGGTATTCAGACGGGTGAGTTCTACCTCCACCTTCCAGCCTCTGCCCTCCACCCAACACATTCTACACTGCTCCTCGGCAGGCTACACAACTGCCTTCCTTCCTTAATCATGACTGACTGTTCCTTATGTTGTTGACATTATTGATTCCATATAGGTACAGCTCTCTCGTCCTTTTCCCTCTAGAGCTGCCTTCTCTTAAGCAATAACTGAGTCATCTGCTCAGTTCACGGAAAGCTACGGCACAGTGTTTTAATACAATGTCAGTTCCACAACTGATCACCTTACACAGGATGAGTGACCCTTACCCAGGATGCTTGGGGCCATTTTGAATTGTGATTTTTTTTTTCCAGAATGTGATATCTTGGGGATGGGACACAAATCTAAACATGAAATTCATTCATGCTTCTTTAACACCTTATATACAGAGTCTGCCAAAAACTATATATGCACACTTCAGGAAAAGAAAAATAATAAATGTCTGGAAGCTAATGGCCACCACTTTGAGCACCTCTTGTAATTGTGGAGGCCAACGGTTACTTCTATTAATCTCATGATGTCTCAATAAATTTAGTGTTAAACTATTCATACAAGGTTTTCTTTTCCTGATGTGTGCATACATTTTTTGGTAGGCTCTGTATATAACCTGAAGGTCATTTCATGCAATATTTTAGTGCCTTTTAATGCAACCCATCACTAGAGGTCAGGTATGGAATTTTCTACCTGTGGCATCATCTTTGTGCTCTGAATCTTCAGATTTTGTCATTTGGATCAGGGACAAGCAACTTATGTCATACATGGACAAACTAATGCATAAAATATGCCATGCATAAAATTCACAGTTCCTTCAGGATAACATATAACCTTGTATATGGTCATGAATCTCTCTATGATCAGTAGCCTAATACAGAGGTTAGAGTGTGGCCTCTGAATCCTACTGGGTAGGAAAGTTTCCTTTCCTAGTTTCAGTTACCACATCTAAAAAATGTGAACATAAGAATGATGATTTTTTTTTTGGTGGGTACTGGGGGTCGACCTCAGGACCTTGCGCACCAGCAGGCGCCCGTGCCGCTGAGCGATATTACCGGCCCTTTTTTTTTTCCGTATGCGGGTTCTGGGAGTCGAACTCAGGACCTCGCGCTTGCCAGGCAGGCGCGTATGCCACTGAACCATCTCACCAGCCCAAGAATGATGATTTTTGAGAAGTAAAAAGCCACAATACAGAAAGCTTTGAGAATATTACATAGTATCTAGTAAATAATCAATAGATCTTAGCTAATTCTGATTTAAAGTCAAATTTTTTTTTAAAGATTATTGTAACAACCTGGTAGCTTCTTAAGGTAACTCAAGCAGAGTGAAAGTGTGTATTATTGTGAGAGTTCATGGAAACTGCATGATATCCGGAGAAAAAAATACCAAAGACAGACACATGTCAGGAGGACTGAGTAAGAAGCCAGTATTTTTACAGAAGGAAATCTTTTCTGTTCTCCTCCCCGCTCCCTCTCCCTTCCTTCCTGTTCCTCTTCCTTCTCCTTCTTGTTCTCTTTCTCCTCCTCCTTCTCCATCTTATTTTTCCTCTTCTTCCTTTTCTTTTTTCTCATCCTCTTCTTCTGCCTGCTTTCTGATGTTCGTCTCTCTCCACTTCTCTCTCCGTCTCAGCTCCAATCAATTCTCTCTGCTGTCTCTTCCCTGACTACACTGGCTTCTCTCTCACCCCATCAGCCATCGACTGACTTCTAATGTCATCTCTTCATGGTGTACTCATCTGAACTCTCCCTGCCACGTGCTTCTGACCCTCAACTCCCCAACTTCAAATTCCTGGCAAGAAATCTGTCTCGGCTCCTGTTTTGTCCCCCAGGATCCAAGGCATAAATCTCTCTGCATCATATAGATGCACGGATGATCTACTCCATTGCCAAACTGCATAAGCGTGTGTGTGTGTGTGTGTGTGTGTGTGTTTGCGCTTGGGGGGCATAAGATAAGGAGAGAAGGGGGCTGCTTCACCCAGAAGTAGACACAGCCTCTCAAAAGTGGCTATGGGCTGGCTCCTTCTAGCAGCATTTTAGGTAGAATCATCACCTCGAAATACGTCTAGTACAAGGTGCTAGGTATGGAATTTACGGCCCCTCCATTCGCTGTTCTGCTATCATTCACTTGATTGTGGAGCATTTTATATGATTCTGCTGAGTAAATAAGGAGGAAGGAGGAACAGCTGTCTCTCCTCAGAGATATACTAGTTGGCACGGATGTCATATCTCCAGGTAGCAGCCGGTTTACTGCATTCTCTACCTCTCAAATTCATTTACAATCCCAATGTGATTTAAATTCGTCTTGTGACAGGGCACAGGAAGTAGCAGTTTCCAAGGTGCTGATCAGGATGGGATGGAAGCAGGAAGGGATGGCAGGAAACTGAACCGCAGATGGCGCAGAGAGTCACATCGTCCTCATTCATTCCGCACAGAACAAGAGCCTTTCGCAAAAAGGAAGCTTTAGATGCTGGAAGGGAAATTCCAACCACATCTTTTACTTTTCTTCTTTGAACTGCAGGAAGATAACTTTCTGACCTGAGCGAGCTGTTCTGCATTTTCAGGGACATGGTACAGACACAGTTGTTTGCTTACTTACAATAAAACACATTTGGGGATCAGCTATCTGTTCAGTGACACAAGAAGTGATGTGTGTTAATGTCAAAACCTTGTGCTCTTAGGGAGGCCCCTTTTCTCGCGCCTCACCCATGTAATCTGTGGAGGTGTAGCAAAGAGACTCAGTTGGTGAGAAATAATAATTCTATCTTTCTCTGGGTGTCCCCTGTTGGGTGCTCTCTGTGTGAAGCCACACCATAGGGTCGGTCTCAGTCTCTCCTAGAGACCCAAGTCTTCCAATTCACAGATCACCCATTCCTTTAGAATAATCAAGGGCAGCCATGGGAGACTTGGAGCCTTTTGAAAAGTCAGCCAATCCAAGAAAGACGTTATCTTGTCTTTTTTTGTTGTTGTTGGCGTGTCTCTTGCTCCTCTCACACACCACCCATGAAGGCCCCAAATTATCAGCTTTTTTACAGTTTCCCCTGTAACACAGTAATCCCAGTAATCCCAGCCACCATGAGGTGAAAGCCTTTTTCAGCTACGTGCTCCCACCATGATGTTCAGCCTCTTTCTAAGTCCAAGGCAATAGGGCAAACCAACTGCAGACTGAAACCTCCGAAACTACGAGCCAAAATAAACCTTTACTCTTTCTAAGTTGACCATCTCTGGTATTTTCTTACAGTAATGGAAAGTTGACTGACACAATCAGCTTCAGGTATATATAAGATAGGTGGGGCTGGGGATATAGTTCAGCGGCACAGTGCCTGCCTGACAAGTGCAAAGTCATGATTTCGATTCCCGGTACCATAAAAAAACATAGGTATCCTCAGCTATTGCACCAGGAGGTGGTCAGTCTAGAACTTCTTCTTTTTTATTTTTTTTTTTTGTGGGTACCGGGGGTCGACCTCAGGACCTCGTGCATCAGCAGGCGCCCGTGACGCTGAGTTATATCAACAACCCCTTTTTTCGCATATGGGTTCCGGGAGTCGAACTTGGGCCCTCGCACTTGCCAGGCAGGTGCTTACGCCACTGAGCCATCTCACCGGCTCAGAACTTCTATCCTCTTCTTTGATGGCCTCATTGTCTTCCTGGATTCTCAGCAGGGTGTCAAAGGTGATCACAGACTAGAATTCATCCAGTGTAATAAATCAGGTGAAAAGGGAACACACTTCCCCCAAGAATTTCAGGAAGGACCAGGAAGCTATAGAGATTTGGCACCCAAATCCCACAAGAGCCACATGGATTAAGACTGTTCAAGGGTCATTTATTTTTCTTTCTGGAAAATCAAGATGGCACTGAAGACAAACATAAGTTGTCATCTTTTTAAATTTCTATTCCCATTTTCCAGCATGTGTTGGATATATCTGACTCTCTGAAGATTAGCCAATGAAAGTTCAGGACTCTGCTCTCAGGATAGCTTTACTGACTCTTGAAAAACTCCTACGAACTTGACCTTTTTCAATGGAACTTTCTGGAACATGCATTTCCTATACCATCCGAGGTACATTTGCCAGTTACATTTGAGTAATTGCGTTGGAAAAAACAAAACAAAACAAAACGTGCCTTTGCTGTTCTTACAGTCAGAGGTATATAATATGACTCCTTTCTATGCTGCCTGTAAGTTTTTCCAGAAGAAGATGAGAGCAACTAGTGAAATAAATTCCTTTCCCTATCTTGGCTTTCATGGAAGAGATGCAGAGTTGATTGTATGGAACAAGGGAAATGGAAATAATATGGTCATGATTTAGGTCAGTTCAGGTGAGACCATGGTAAAATATTGTTCACCAGATATTATTTATTATTATTATTAGTACATATTTGCAGAACATAATGATTACATTTATTGTAGGGAGTTGGTAAATGGCCATAACACATCCTAACTCTTTTTCTCATCCCCTACCTTTCCCACCCCTCCCTTCTTCCAACTCTTGGTCTCCTTCCCATTTACAAAAACTCTATTTCCATTTTTTTTCTTCAATTCTTTTTTTCCATTCCCTTTCCCTCCTCTCTCTCCCCCATCCCTCCATCTCTTGATCTCATGTTCCCCTTGCCATTTGAGAAATATCCCCCTACTTCCTATTGTTTATCTTTTATTTTGCTGTTTATGTTTTTGATTTCTCATATAAGAGAAACCATGTGATATTTAAACTCACATGTCCTATTGATTTCATTTAACATGGTCTCAAGGTGCATCCATTTTCCTAGAAATGACTCAAGTTTATTCTTCTTTAAAGCAGAGAATTACTACATTGTGTATGGATACAAAATTTTGGTTATCCATTCATCTGTTGATGGCTGCTTCTATGAGTTGTGCTACTATGAACATGGGCATGCATATATCACTGTAATAAGATGTCTGTAATTCTTTTGGGAAGATGCCTAGAACAAGAATAGCTAGGTCAAATGGAATTTCTTGTTTTAGTGTTTTGCGGAATCTCCACACTGTTCTCCACAGTGCCTGTACCAGTTTACATTCCCACTAGAAATGTAGAAAGGTGCCCTCTTCCCTGCAGCCTCACCAATATATGTTATTATTTGATTTCTTGATAATGGTGAATCTTTCTGGAGTAAGATGGTATCTCAGTGTTGTTTTAATTAGCATTTATCTAACGGTCAGCAATGTTCAGCAGGTATTTATATCTGGTTGCTGTGGCGTTTATCTCCTCATATTGCTCTTGTTGTTATATTAACATGAATCCACCATGGTAGTACGATATAGAATATTTTCATTTCCTACAACTCCAAGACAGGAGGTAAACTCAAAGCCTTCTCCTCCTGGGGTATGATGGGAATTCATAGGACAGGAGAAGGGAGAAACTGCTTGTTGATTGTATGGTGAAAAGGAGGAATCTTAGGGTTCTTTCACGTGGGTGTAGATAGTCATTATGCCTCTTAAGGGTTTCTCCTTGCGGAGAAACTCATCCTGTTGTGCAAAGGGGATTTTAAGCTTGTGACATAAAAATGTCACTCATAATAGGATCTGGCTTCTTTTGCATAAGTCCATGCCTGAAAAGCTGGTCAGAGATCATCTTTGAGTGGATTCGGGAAGCATTTCATGAAAAATAACTTCAGAATATTTTGTTCTTTAAAAAATTTATGTTGAGATGTTTATTAGTCACCTTTCTCATCACTGCAACAAAAGCCCTGATGAACGGAACTCAAAGGACAAGAGATTTGTTTCTGCTCAGTTTCAGAGGATTGAGTCCATGTTCAGGGACCGCCATGTTCCATGGCAAAAGCACCGTGGTGGAAGAGTGCAGTGGAGGAAAGCTGCTCACCTCATGGCAGCCAGGAAGCAGAGAGAGGAAGATTCAGAGGGAGAGATGTGTCCTCCAGAGGCACACCCTAGTGGCCCACCTGCTCCAACTGGGCTGCACCTCCTAACAGCACATTCAGCATTGAACCCATCCACGGATGAATCCATCCACGAGTACAGCGCCCCCATGACTCAATAAACTTCTGAAAGCCCAACTTCTGAATGCATGAGCCTTTCGAGGGGCAATCTAGTACCAACCCATAACAGGCTGGTCTGAGTTTGGGCTGATTTCATGTGCTCCTCCTATTTATCGCTCTTCTTACTCCCAACCTCTGGCAACCATTGACCTTTTTATTCCACAGTTTTGCCAGTTTTATTATTGATTTCACAGTTAGGAGAATTTCTGAAGGTCCTTACTCAGCTGTACTGACTTCATTTCCTTTTGCCGTTCTTGGTAAACTTTTAATTCTACAAAATAGATTGAAAAGATGGCTACCATTTCTCTGGTCCCTTGCATGGATATCTTTCAGCAATGAGCTTTCGTAGCTATGCTTTTGAAGAGTTAAAGGGCATTTATGCAAGCTTTTCGTCTGGAGTTGGCCACCTGATGCAAACTTTCAGCCAATACAAATCAGCAAATAGACACAAGCAGAGACTGTCCTGGTGGTGTCCGCTCTTGGGGGCTGTCCACTTTAGCTGACTTGTGACTTATAGAATGGCACAAGCCTGAGCTAACCTGCTGGTGGCAAGCCCGAGCTAACCTGCTGGATAATGCAAAGACCAGATGGAGAGAGGCTACCATTGCTCCTCCCTCCCAGATGAGGCCAGAATAAGCCAGCTGTTCACAGACTTCTTTCTAACTCCACGGGTTCTTGTGCTCTCTATCAAAAGCACCATCGGGACAGGAACAAGACCAAGGAGGAAAGTCATGTAGTACAGGAACCCCAGAGTGACCCAAGCAAAGGACAAAGGTATACAGCTTTATGGCATCTGTGCGGTAGGCAGGGACCTGGTCTTGTGATGTCATCAGAGGTAGAGATGGGGCTTCAGCTGCTCCTTCTCCTTTGTGCCTCATTAACACCAGAAGTCTCCACTACAAGGTGGTGCTGATAAAGTAAGACAATGATAGTCAATTTGGTAACAATTCTAACAATTCTACTTGTGTGTTTCTTCCTCGGGACCTGGAATTTGCCCCTTATCATTTAGCACATTTCCCAATTGAGTTTTGGAGCAGGACAGATCACCCCTTTGCCTCAGTGGCTTTGATCTTAGGGATTTTGCTTCTCTCGACTCTGGCTGTTGGTATCTCCGCTGACCACCTAGTTTCTGAGCTTCCCATCCTTCTGTCTCTTGCTCTTTTGCCTTAAGCTTATAGCTTTGAAGACTGGCCCACTTTTTAACTCCTACTTTTCCAGCATGTCCATTTCCCCCTGAAGACTAAGAGTAGCCTCCCTGTCTCAGACCAATGGCAGGTGCTGCAGAGAACCAAGACTGGATCTTCTGAGAAACCTCTACACCATGTCTGGCCAAAATGTCCACTCCCAAAATCAGCAATTCTAAAGGAGGTATTACAGGAAGTGACTGCATGTTGAGACGGTTTGACACGCAGAACTGTAACAGATGGTCTGTGTCTTCATCAAATTTTACAATACCCCCGTCATGAAAATGCATGCACTCAGAACAAAAAGATATGGTAACAACAGTTTGTGTGTCTTGAAAAGCTGAAGTTCTTATTTTGCACTCAAAGATGACATTGTGAAACTTTAAAATATTGTGGTTTTAGTTGTGGTTAAAGATGGGTAACACTGTGGAAAGGTTTGATGATTAAGGATGAGGTCTTAGGGTTTAATATTATGGTCTTTTTACTTTTGTGTTTGAAAGTTTCCACCAGAATTTTAAAAACATGTCTATCAAGTACAATGCATTCTTTCTCTTTTCTAGTTCCATCTGGAAGAGTACTGGATGAGGTTGGATTTTTTTAATATAAATTTTCTTCCGTGGCTCTCTTGAGAAACATGCCCACATTATTTTATTATCAATTTTCAATCCACAGAGCTGAGGTGACCGCAGGCAAGTTGAAACCAGTTTCTTTTCAGCAATAAGCACAATGCAGTCCCATGCAAATGAAAAATAAACAATCTTCCCTGTTATCAGACTTCGTGTAAAAATGTAGAAGGCACCGAGTCTCCCATAGGGGCGCATTTCGTATGTTACTGTTTGGTGTAAATATCTTGCTTTCGCAGCATTTAAGTTATGAGCAACTGCAACAGAACACGAAGTTCTCAAAAAACCGAGATCTGTGCTGGAGAGAACTGTTTGTCTGCCAAGATAAAAGAAATTCAAGGCAATGTGACTAACTCTGTGCTTTGCAATCCATATTTTACAATGCAGAAAATTCACCGATCAAGCGGGAAATAATTTAGAGCACATTCTCATTTGTCCTTGTGAACTACAATTAAAACTGTAGAGGCAATATATGAATATGAATCATGACAGAGTTTTGAAGAACACATTTTCTAATTGGGCAATCCTCCCTTATGAGAATAGTCAAAATGGGTTATAGAAACTCATCGTGCTTAATCACAATGACATCCTCAAATTAAACCACACCAGTATTCACTGTCCTCCTTTCTGAGACAGAAGAATGACTTACATCATGGAAATTGATCATTGTACATTGAAATTAAATCCCCCAAATTAGTGACTTAGAGCAACATTAATCCACTAGGTCTAGGCCTTTTCATTGCATAGCACGTAAAAAGGATACACTGGAATCATAATCCAAGAGGTTAAACTGCAAGACGGACCACAGAGGGAAAGAGGGCAGGTGCGACTCTGTAATGTGAGTGGGCAAACAGTGGGTAATGCTAAGTATATATGGCATTAATGCATTGTCCACCACCAAGTTTCAAGGCAAGTCTTAAGGTTCTTGGACCACCAAGAACATCATCCTTCCCTGGGATAAATCACTGCATTTCCACAAGGGATTTCTTTTAATTTTAGAGAACTCCCGTGGAGCGGAGAAGCACTGAGACAATCTTTTACGGAGAAATACCTATTTTCAAAGCCGTGGTAAACAATGAGCGGACACTGGGGCTTTGCACGCTTTAGACATGCAAGGCAGCGACAGCTGAAGGTCCGAAGCCGAGGCTTTCCTCTTCCTTCTTGGAGTGTAAGTAGTTGTTTGGACAGAGCATTCATCAAGCGCTTTCTCCAGCACCACCTGAGCTGGAGGAAGATGAACTATTGCAGGGCAATTGCCACTCTGTGCCTGGTGGCATGTTGATCCTTCAACACCAGCTCTGTCACCTTTGAAGAGAACTGGCCCATGTAGAACACCTCACCCTCTGCTCTCTCGTCTCCTGCCCTGTTCCTCCACTGTGATCCATCAGTCATCTCGCTCTTGCAAAGGATAACTGACATCACTGTTGAATTTAAACACAACCCCACCAAAGGACCCAGGCGTTGCCTCGAAACTTTTAACATTGCTTTGCTCTGATGCAAACTGTGCAATGTGCTTTTTTCTTTTTTCTGTTTTTTTTTTTTTTCCTTTATGTGGGTACCGGGAACTGAACTCAGGACCTCGTGCTTGCCGGGCAGGCGCTTATGCAGCTGAGCTATATCACCGGCCCACAATGTGCTTTTAAATGTTTCCTGCACAAGATGCCCTTTAAAACACTGTCATAGAAAATAATAGCTAGCAGTATATAATTTTTCAAACACCAGGATTCACTAAATATGGCTGGGTTTATATTTTTTTAAAGGCAAGCTTAATCCAAAATGTAAAAGTTCAAAAAATGGTTCATTTGCATTCAAAGTGCTAATAAGCAGGATGCAGATAAACATTATTGTTCCTACTGTATATGCATTCTTTTTACTTTAAAAAGATTGTCAAGGAAGTTTAACATACAATTAAATAGGCATGAACATTCCAAACACATTTTAAGTGGCATTAAAATGTATGGTTTGAAAAAACAAACCATATATATACATATATATATATATATATATATATATATATATGACAAAAATATTGGGCTTGTCCTTTTTTATAAAGCAAAGTGACTAAACCCACACAATAATTGCTAAAGTTTTATGTGATATAAGATGCTTTCCACTGTAATGATATTTACTTGCCTAACATCCCCTCAGTGAAATTAGAAGTGTATATTTCTGAACATAGACTCAATTTTATAAACACTAGTTTTGCTTTACCCTGGCCCTAAGATATCCTCAATTTTCCTCTCTTCCTAAATGCTAAATTACCATTCCAAGGCTGATTAAGCATCGACCATTCCCATGTCCCAAATAGCCCAGGATTCCTTTAGCTGCAAACTTGCTATGGGAGATTTTGTTTCTGCTCACACCATATGTCAATCAGCGGTCATTTGGGCTGCCTTTGGTGTCATCTTAACTCGGAGACCAGCCTGAGAAGGAAAGATTTCTGTGGGATGTTGACAAACTGCTGAGGATTTTTACTGTGATCACAGACCCTGGAGCCCCCGATGTAACATGTGACATTTCTCCTGCAAGCACACAAAGCCCGAAGTGCAATCCTATTATGTGCCTGGACAGAAAATGAGGTAAGAAACCTTCAGCAAACTGTGTGGTGATGGCCATAAAGTCATCCACAGACAGCTAGAAGATCACATGCTTTTTCTTTGAATGGAGTGTATCAACACTATCAATTTGGGTTCTAATGACCAATACACTCAGATTGCTGCTTGCACCCTATAAATACTTCACATGGATAGTTCATGTCCCTACTGGATGGGTTTCACACAACCTACTCCTGTGGTTCTTGGTAGAAAAATCAAGGTTCTCCATTCAGTCTATTCCGGACATGCCCATGTATTTATGTAACATCACTCTCACCAGTACTGTTCTGTACAGTAGCATAGGTTGTGCACTGCAGAAATTAGGAAGCACCCTTGCCAGTGCAGTCTGTTTTGGTTTCCTCCTTGAGCTGTGCAGCACAAGATATGTGCAATCCTATAGAAGGGTCATGAATCTATCTATTTATTTAAATTAAAACATTGTATCACAAAATCTAAGCAAAAAATACTTCTTTATGTACCATATTTCATACTTTGGTTCTCGTCTCTAGTAGGACAATGATTACAGCTGTGAATGCACATTGCTAATTAAATAGGTTAAGCCATAAAGCATTTTGAGCCTGCCTGGAGTCCATGAGCCTCATTTAGTATCATCTCTAGCTCCTGCCCATGACGTGAGCAGCAGCGAGGTCCGAATTCACTCTGTGTGTCCTCCACATGCCTCAGCCCTGAGCAGGTCTCTCTGCGCAGACGCCGGTGGATGACCTGTCTGATCCCACTTTCTCACAGCAGTTACTGAACCAGTGAGTTTCCATTTCCTTTGTGTGATAAATTGCCACAGCTGCCCTTTCCAAAATTTCAAAGCTCTGAAGCCTCCCTAGATTTTTCTCCAGTCCTCGTCAGCCAGAGAGGCCCAAAATGGCGGCGCCTTCCAGAGTTGCTGTGCAATGCCCCTCAGATTCAAACACGGCCTCCATACTCTGCATTCCCTGCATGCTTTAATACCTATCAGAAGGGAAAGTTCCAGCAAGCAAGAATCTTGTCCGTTTATTGGAAAGACAGGAGGCACACGGTGTTACTTCCAAGGTTGTGGGGAGAAGTTGACATTGAAATACGACACTGTCCTTTTATCTCTTCCCAGGACTAAAATCTGACCCACAAAACTAAGCTATCACATTTCCTGGAGTACTTTATACAGACACAGCCTCTACTTAAATGTATTTCAAAAGTGATAAACTTTGTAAGAAATTCAAAGAATGCATCATAAAAATATATTCATCAGAAAATTTTGCCTTTAGAAATACCAGCATCTTGAGCCTATATAACATATAAGCATCTCTGAGATTGGTTCCAAGATGCCCTCCCTCAAGAATGCCAAAATCTCCCCATGTCCAAAAGTCCTTTATAGAAAAGTGTAATGCTTTCATGGAACTTACTTATGCACATCCTCCCATGTACACTCAGCCATCTTGAGATTACACTGAATAGCCTATCTTAGTTATTTTTCTCATTCCTCGAACAAAATACCTGATACCTACAAGTTAAATGAGGAAAGATTTATTGTGGTTCACGGTTTGTAGAGGTTTCAGCCCATAGTCACCTGGTCCCAAGGCAGGGTGGCACAGCAGAGGGACATGGCATGGAGAAACAGTCCATGGCAGGACAGACAGGAGGCTGCAAAACATCATCTTCCTCCTGCTTTCCCTTTTATCCCACTGAGGTTACAAGTCTTTAAAATGGTGCCACCCACACCCAGGGTGGGCCTTCCCAGTATCCACACCCAGAACTACACTAAGCCAATCACTGTACTAATTCAGTTATTACACACCCTTAATCCATATTCACACACCCCTAGATCCAGCCACCTCTGAAAAGCCCCACCTTTAAACCCATTAGACTTTGGGGACATCTAGATATGAGCCGTAACAGCCTAACACTATGTGAGTGCTATGTATATAGTTGTTGTGGTGTATTCTATAGAGAATAATGACAAGTAGAAAAGCCCACATATTTAATAGAGCATATTTAAACCATTTTTTTGTGTGTGTGTTCTTGAATTGGTTGAATTTGTGGATATGGAGCTGGCTGATACTGCATTCTAAAATCTGTTACTCTGGGGCCTGTGAGATGGGTCAGTGGCGTTAAGCACCTGCCTGGCAAGTGTGAGGGCCTGAGTTTGACGCCCGGAACCCACATATGAAAAAAGGGCCAGTGATATTGCTCAGCGGCATGGGCTCCTATTGGTGCGCAAGGTCCTAAGGTCGACCCCCGGTACCCACAAAAAAAAAAAAATAATAATAAATAAATAAATAAATAAATAAATAAATAAAAATAAAATCTGTTACTCTGATGTAATCTGTAAAGCAAAATATCCTATTCCAGAAAGAATCTCAACAGTTAATTAATCATCAACTTCTTTGTTGTACAAATGAACCAACTTTTCCTTCTTTCCCACTTCCTTTGTCTACAAGTGCAGAATCATATGTACTTGATTCTGGACCACGGTCAGTTGATGGTATGCCCCACTATATGGTAGCCAGCATTCTTTTATGTGATAAAACATCTGACAACAACAAAGAGGGGAAATTTATTTATTTATTAATAGGTACATGTTTGTGATATGGTTTAGATCTAGAATGTCTCCCAAAAGGCTCATGTAGTCACAGGTGGGGATTTTGGAAGGTGACTGGATCATAAGGACACTGTACTCATCTGTGGATTAATCCACCCACAGGTTCATAGGTAAAGGAGCTGTTAGGCAGCGGGGCCTGGTTGGTGGTGGGTCATTGTGGCCATGTCCTGGAAGGATGTATTCTTGTCCTCAGCTCCTTTTTCCTCTCTCTCTGTTTCCTGGCTGCCATGGGGTGAGCACATTTCCTCCATCACACCCTTCTGCCATGCTGTTTCTGCCTTGGAGACAGCTAACCATGGATTGAACCACTAAAATCGTGAGCCAAAATAAACCTCTCCTACTTTAAATTGTGGCTGTTGGGTACTGTGTTTCAGTGATGACAAATTGGATAACACTACAATATATAATAACGGCATTCATTTTGAAAAACTGGTGTATATACACATTTTGATTATTTTCGATACCATTTTCTCCCCCTCCCTCCCTGGCCCTCTCTCTCTTTTCCCAGTTCTCCTTCCATATATCCAGTAAATCTCTCTCTATCTCCTAACATCTCTCTTTTAAAAAATTCTTTATCTATATTTTGAGTTTCTCATATAAGAGAAACCATGTGATAGTTAAACCATCTGATGTATTTCACTTAAGATTATGATCTCAAGTTCCATACATTTTCCTACAAATAACTCAAATTTATCCTTCTTCAAGACTCAGTAATACTCCATTGTATGAATATACCACATTTTCTTTACTCATGTATGTTTTTGAGCATGGAGGCTGCTTCCATTGTTTCGTAGTTGTGACTTGTGCTGCTATAAACATGGGTATGCCTGTATCAACACACTACAATGTCTTTAACTTTTGAGGGAAAATATCCAGGAGATGTGTAGCTGGGTGAAATTGAATTTTGATTTTTGTTTTTTTGAGGAATCTCCATAACGATTTATATAGCAGTTGTGTTAGTTTACATTCTCAGCAACAGGGAAAGGTTCATTTTGGCTCATGGTTTCAGAGGTTTCAGTCCATGGCTCTCCTGATTTCAGACTTGTGTTGAGCCAGAACATCATGGGAGAAGGAAGTGGTAGAGGACAGCTGCTTACTTCATGCCATCCAGGAAGGGGGAAGAAGAGAGAGAGAGACAGATAAAGAGATCCCAGATATAGTCCCAAAACTCAAGACCGTCTCTCTTTCACTAGGCTCCACCTACTAAATGTCTATCACCTCCTGATCTCATCAAACACTTAATTCACTGATTAAGTTAGAGCGTTTGTGATCCACCTTTGTAGTGAATTGTGGACTAAGCTTTCAACACATAAGTCTTTGGGTACCATGTCAGAAACCATGACACACTATATTTCTATCCAAATTTATCTGATTGAGACATTCACACAAATGGGGCTTCCATTTAAATTAACACCAGTAAATCGAAGCCCTATCTTTGAAATCCAAAGAACTGTCCTAAAATGTCAGGGGTATGTCATGTGGCCAAGCTCTTGTACTGGTCTAGGTGACGGACTCCAGCTGCTGCAATATTAACAGCCTTCAAATGTCAATGGTTTGGAAAACACAATGTTGAATCCCTGTCCAGGTGGCCATCACCTGTCCATCGATCAGATCAGCAGATCTGTCTGCAGGTGTCCAGGTCAGTGACTCAGGGATGTGGGCTCCCCTATGCTGTCATTGGAGTCCTGTGTATTCTGAAAGCAGCAGCAAGAAGCAAAGAGCATTAGAGAGGATAGTGCATGGGGACATTTGGGCAGCGTCTCATGTTCCACGCAACCGCAACCTAACTGTAAACAGAGTAAGAAATACCTTCATGCCTGGGCCCCACAGAGATAAAAATACCCTCTGAGCCACGAGATAGCATCTGTTTCCAATGTAGTCACAGTTGTTCTCTGCCCACTGAAGAACATGAGCTTTCTTCAGAAATATGGTACATGATGCATTGCATGCCCTGTTAGATTCCAATGGTATAAATTTTGACAAGCAATTCAAAGTACTTACTTATAAACATATGTTCATTGGAAATTCTGTCTTTAGAAAAACACCAGCATCCTACGTAGATATTAAAACGTGAAACCTTAGATTTTCCTGTTATCAGGGAAGCCAATTTTATATTGTAGACCTCAATATGAAAGTGCTTAGTTGGGGATGGTAGTGCCCACCTGCAATCCCATCACTCTGGGAGGCTGAGACAGGAGACTTGCAAGTTTGAGCCCAGCCTGGGCAACTTAGAGACTTAGCAAGATGCTGTCTCAAAATAAAAAGAAAAAAGAGTGCAGTGGGAGGGTACTGGGGATGCAGTTCTGTATGAAGTTCCTAGATTTAATCCCAAGTGTCCAAAAAAAAAGTGCTGACATTTTCTTATGTCAGGCGGACTTAAGCACTGTACAATTATCTTCCTTGAAGATGTAATGTTATTTGCTGGGTTAAGTTGCACTTAGCATTATGGAAAAAAAAACATTCAAGACATTTAAACTTCATGAGTAGCGCCATGTCTAGCTGCTAATTTTTTGACTTTCCTATATGGAAGGGCCATTACAGTTTTCCTTAAAAAAACAACAGCAACAACAAAAAAAACTAATAAATTGCTACACGACAATGTTAACTTTATGAACACCTCATTATATTTTAAATTCATGGCATTCTAATTAGAGAAGCTTGTATTTCCTAACTGGAAAAGGTCTGCTTAATGTAGGACGTGGCACCGTTAAACACTGGTAAGCCACTGGTCCCTGAGGCACAACCTGTCCAGGAGAGAGAGCTAGTGGGTGATGTCAGCTGGAGGAAGGGCTCACGACACAGGAGAAGTTGATGGTGACAGAGGATGGGACAGTCAGGGTCTTTGGAGGCTCAGTAGAAGGCCCCATGGTGATGAGCACATCCCCCAGTGATACTTGCTAACACTGGCTAAGGAAGACTTCGTCCAGGACCACGAGCAATGGGGTCTTGCAGCGGGGGAGAGACATGGAGTTTAATTCCGAACAGGGAATGAGCAGGTGGGAATGGATAGTCAAGATGCAAGTGGGCGTCAAGGGGCGGAAAGTCCCTGAGAAGAGAACTGCGGAATGAGACAGAGTCCGGCTAAACCCACCTAAAACAAGATTCTTGCTGAAGCCAGGGCAGGGCCACCAGACATCGCGCAGACAGGCAGGAGGGCGAAGGATGCGATATGGTATTTCACCCTCCAGCCTGTCTGGGCGCTGTCTGGTACGGTTTTCTTATTGAATCCACTTGAAAAGAGGAAACAAAGAAAAGAGTTCTCTGCATTAAAATTCTGGCCTGAATATTAGAGCAAAGCAATCACTCACCAGGGTAAGATCCCTGCCCTGGGCCCGTTAAGACATTGATGAGCCATGGAGGGAAAATACAGTATGTTTTAATATTAAACATAGTACACAAAAATGTGAAATGCACGCATGCATACCAAAAGCGCACTTTATGACCATGTTGGCACAAATGCCGATATGATGTTCAAATTTCTATGTTTGTATTTTGTTCCTTTTTTAAATTTATTTTTGCAGTGCCAGGGATGGAACCAGGTGCATTTTCCATGTGGTGGTAAGCAGGTCTTCTACCACTGAGCGACATTCCCAGCCCTTCTTCTGATTTTAAAACGAATGAAAACATTGTTGGGCGTCCATAAATGTTAATCGTCTGGCTTTGTTCTACGCTCTAATTATTGAGGTCCGGGGTTATTTTCTTTTTAAAAATGTTTACTTTTGTTCGTACATGCATGCAGCACATAATGATTGCATTCATCAGGGGGAGTTGGTATGTGGACATAGCACATTTTAATTCTTTTTACTCCCCTCCCCCTTTCCACCCTCCCCCTCTGTCCACTTCTGGGACCCCCTTCCCTTTTGCAAAAGATCTATCTCCCCGTTTTCTACTACCTATCCTTTATTTTGCTTTTTAATTTTTTATACTTTGGGTTTAAGTTTGTGTGTCTGAGTTACTTCACATTATGGTCTCAAGGTACATCCATTTTCCTACAAATGAGCCAAGTTTATCCTTCTTCATGGCAAAGCAGTATTCTACTGTGTGTAAACACCATATTTTCTCTACCCATTCATCTGCTGATGGACATATAGGCTGCTTCCCAGATTTAATTATTATTAGTTGTGCTGCTATAAACGTGGGTGTGGATGGATCCCTGTAATGGGAAGTTTTGAACACTTTCGGGAAGATACCGAGAAGAGGAATAGCCCATTAGGTTTTTGAGGAATCTCCACAGTGACTTCCATAGTATTTCTTACTCTCTTTTGCATGCTTCAGCCTCTTCCCTGAGCTAAGAAGGGACTCAATGACTTGCCTCTAAACATTGCTTAACATCCTGCAGGAATCTGGGTAAACGCGCTGCACGTTACGGAACTGAGTCGCACAGGAAAGAAGAGAATGTGGACACAACATTTTTAATTGCCAAGGAGTATTTTATTTAGCTCTGCATTAACATGCGATAAGGAATCTTTTTATCTGATGCAATCATTTTGAAAGCAGCATTTTCAGGAAATGGGCCAAATACAACCCCTGTGCAAGTGTGTTTTTTTGTTTTTTTAATTTACTTTTTGTTTCTCGCTCGTTCTGTATTGCACGTCCTTCAGGGAAGTTTGAAACATCAGCTTCCTCTTTTAAGTTCTCTCTTACATAGCTATGTCAGTTACAATTTTGTTTTTCCTGCAGCGCCAGCGACCTGGTAAAAACGATGCCAGTGTATACATTCCTGAGCTGTTTGCTTAACTTTTGGCATTGATGTAAAGGAATATGAATTTCTTTTTGAAGAACTTGCCGAAAGCTTCAAAATGCAGTAAGGTTTGAATACAGAATAGGAGAAGTAATATCAATAGGATGCTTTGAAAATATGTAGCCATGCCTTACAGCTCTGTAAAATTACAAAAACAAACAACACCTGTGCCTTCAAGCTTTGTTAAGTCTCTCCTGGACACCTCCCCCAAAAACATAATCAAATTTCTTGTTATACGTTCAAAGCAAAACCATCAGACGGTAAACAGTTTGAAATCTATGATCATTGTGGTTATGACAAATAAACACGATTCTGAAATGCCCTGAATTTTAATAGTGACCTCAGTTATTTTGAGGCACTTTTAAGCTCAGAGGTATATTTTGTATTTCATGTCCTGTTGACATTTCACACATTAAATAACTAACTCTATACCCAAACGGGCAGACAGTATCGTCTATAAAAGTGCTTCTAATTGCAGAATCCCCTGACAGACATCCCCACACCCTTCAGTGTGTTCTAAAAGTGCGCTTGCATTGATTTCTTCAGTAAATGATGTCATCCTGAAGTCTGAGTTTAGAAGTCATGGATTTCCTTGTTGCCTTCAGGAACACTGGGGCAATGCTGTGGAACCCTGGGGGTTTCTTAGTGGAGGAACTCAGGATATTTGAATCAACTTTTCAGAAAGCCCAAGACAGGCATCCATAACTCTCCAAACAGCCAGAAGACTTCTAAGTATCCCATTCCCCTGCATGGTCTTAGAGTGATCCATGCTGGGCAAACAGGATGCCCACACACATCCCCCAAGCTGACAGAGGACTGGTAAGCTGGTGCACTTTGGCTCCTCTCCGTTTATCCATAAAGGATAAATTCTCTGAGAAGATGTGCCGCATGTGAAAGAAGTGACCACACTTCAAATTCCAAGGGTGGAGAAATCATTCCCCGGACAGACCTGGAAATCTATCACCTAATCCATCTCCTATGCGACCTGGTTATGATTTTCCCAGAAGTCCTGAGGTTTGGGGAAAGTGGGATTAAAAGAAAGTCACACCTCTCATGGTTGATCACAAAGTCAAGCTCCTCAATCTCAGGATTAAAAACAAAAACCACAGGAAAGTACCAACACTACCTACCGATTTCTCCTCACTAGTTCATTCCTAGAAATCAAGATAAGCTCTCTTCTGTGTATAAATCATGGGTTACACGTGCCCCACCCCTTTTCAACCCAAGATAACATACACTTTCTATGTTAGTAATTCTGAATTATCTTCCAAGAGATTCCTGGGAATGTAGCAGCCCCAAATTCCCTTGTAATTCCCAGTTCTACCCACCAAAAAGTAAAACAAAGAGTGGAACATACTACTGATGATGAACTAGAAATCAGTTCGGGACAGCTCTGTCTTGGCTTATTTTCGTTGAAAGATTTTGCAATAGATTCATTGCCCAAATCTATTTGGGAGCTTTTATTGCTTTTACTTAAATAGTGATAAACACCTAGATTCCCTACACATCTTAACCTTCTGAAGGAGAGAAACGGTACACATATATGTATGCACGTATCAGTTCATCTATCTGTATGGTGAAAAGCATTTAATATGTGCTGCAATAACAATAATACTGAGTTGCCTCCCTATAACCAAATAGGAAGATAGCCATCCTCTTTGAATAGGAAAGAGGATGGGCCTTCATTTGTTATAAAGCTGAATACGTTAACATCTATTGAAATCTTTGAAGCGTGCTTGTCTTTCTGCTGCTGCGCTGGTTAGCCCTAGAGGTTACAGGACAGCTTGCGGAGATCAACTAAATGACACCTTATCCCGTTAACAGAGGATGGTGAAGTCACCCTCGCACCTGCTCCACCTGTCTGCAGTGGTGTAAGAAGGGAGTGTCCCATTCACCCTACCAACACCAAGTCTGAAGACCTTGGCCATGGAAGACATCAGTTTACACATTCTACCGCAGACCCTGCAAGCAAGCCCTAACCTTCCTCAGCTGGGTAACCATGGATGTCTCGCTAGTGACTTCTGGTGATAGGACAGAGAATCGGTACACATCCGAGGCAGCAAGACAAGACAGAGCAATTGCAATGAAGATGGCGGACTCGGCCACATGCATCTTTCTGGTCACCAGACGCAGAGCGGCTCACGGCTAATTGCTCGTTCTTTGTCCCTGTTTTTCTCTGTCACATTGACAAGACAGCAAAGAGGAGGCTGAGGGACAGCAGAGCTGGAGCCACGGTTTCCAAAGAATGTTCCACAGAGATAGCTGGTTGGGGACCTCCAGCAAGCTCCTGGTGTGGTTGTCTGCCGCTTCCTGCATGATTCTGAGGATGTCGTGGAAACGCGGCTCCGTCGTGGGAGTGAGCGGGTTTCTCTCCCGTGGATCTCTGGAAATGTCGAAGAGCAAAGGCGGGTCATGATGAGTGATGTAGCTCCCGAAACAGAAACACACATGAGTGGAAAAGCATCCATTGGCACCCTCAGGATTGAACCTGGGTGTGAAGTATAAGGTTTTCCAGATGGACTTGCCTGTGATTCAAAATACAGAAAGAGTGTCACTGAAAAGCATCCTTATGTGGGTTGTTGCAAACGTACACTGAATGTTTAAATATAAAAACAACATATTTTGGTAAAAGACGCATTGCTATGAATCCTCCTCAAAATCTTACCCCTTTCTTCAAACACATCCCATCATTCTGCTAATTTTTGCAGCGGCTCTGGAAGGCCTCTTTCGTGAGTGTCTTTACAAACCACGATCAGAAATACAATGAATGGCATCACTCATTGTATTGGTGCTGCCAAGAGCCATCCAACAGAAAAGCAGGCTTGTAAAAGCATGATGCTGTGTCTTTATCCACCTTATTCACCAGATCCGGCATGAAACCACTTCTGGGTCTTCCCCAAAGTCGGACGACCACAAAATGTCAATGTCTTGAATCAGTTCAGGACACTAAGGCAGCCACAGCTGCTCAACTAAAGACTGTCAGGAAGGAGAACTTCCAGACCTGCCTCAAAAAGTGGCTAGGATGATGAGATAAATGTGTTAAAAGCGAGCATGGGGGTTTGAGGGGGATTGATGACAAAGTGTCTTTTACTGTGACACATGCTTTAAATTTAAACACTCACCGTAAATTCTGATCACAACCCATATACCATCTACAAGCAAAAAGTGTTTCTATATGGTGCTTTAAGAAGGTGAGCACTTGTTATCCAACTATGGATGGAATATGCCTCCTTCCCAGCCGCCCCCAAGGCTCGAAAGGGTGAGAGGGACAATGTAAAAATAATGCATTGTAGGTCAAAGGTCCCTCATGTGCAAATCCCAAATCGAAAATGCTCTAACCCCAAAACTTTTCAGGTTGACATGAATAATCCCCTCAGCAATCAAAACTCCGATGCCCTAAATGCACGCTCTAGACTGACCTTCGGGTTGGTGTGCAAGGTTTACGGGAACCAAGTGAGTTTCCGGGTCCCACTCAGATCCCTTGCCCAAGATATCTCACGTGTGTGTGCAAATACAGCATCCTCAGATCCCAAGCAATGTGAAAACAAAACACTCCTGTGCCCAAGCATGCCAGAGGAGGGACACAGGGTCTGTGGCTATCTAATCGCCGGCAGAACCAAAGAGACGAGTCGAACCAAATTAAGCCCTTGGTGTGAGCCAAAGCTGAACATGCAAACCCCAGCATTTTCTTTTCATTCAGAGAATTTCCCTATCTCTCCTGTCTCTCTTTCTCTTTCTCTCCCTTCATCCACCACCTCCTAGTCTCTCTCTGCTCCGTTTTCTTCACTTTTTTCCCAACCTCTAAGCGATCAGGCGATTTAAAGCTGCCAAATTAAGGAGAAACAAATTCTCCCAGGAGAGCTCTCACAGCCGCGGGTCTTTGTCCTAGCATAAACTCTGTGGCTTGAATTTGGAAAGTACGTGCTCCATGAACACCAACTGACAGACACATTATAAGCACCCGGCTCTGCTGTCGCTTGCTAGCCAATCTCCCTTTGAGCTTGCCGCCTATGTTTCTGTTCAAAACAGAAGGTAAGAAAGAGGCAGGTGCCAAGCTCCCATGTAACTAAAACAGGAGGAAGCCATGCGCAGAGGCACACACACTAACACAATATCATAGGTCATCCGGTACATGCTAGGACAGCGGCTGATATTATTGTGCTTTGAACATTTGGGGAAAAAAATCCAAGAATGTCGAATCCAGAATTAAATGAGGCTAGAGGTTGGGGGTGGAGGCCTGCAAATGAGTAACAGGAAGGATGTTTCCGGGGTGGAGAAAATGTTCTAAAATTAGACTGTGGCTAGGGCTACACGGCTTGACAAACATATTAAAAGTCTTGGAATTGGAGTTTTACAGCATGCAAATTAAACCTTCATAAAGCTGTCAGAAGTTCCAAATTAGGTGAATTCATCAACACCCGAGTAGCATGGTTAGTTTGTAAAATTAAGTTCCATCTTCCACGAACCCCCCCAACACTGAAATTTCTTCGGAAAAGTAATGCATATACAAACAAATCAGTCTGAAATAATGGATGCATTTCCTGCTTGCTGGACAAAGGGATGACTTTCTGAAAGATCATTATATTGGGTGTGGCGGCACATCCCTGTCATCCCAGCACTCTGGGAGGCTGAGGCAGGACAACTGCAAGTTCCAGCCAAGCCTGGGCAACCTGGGGACTTAGAGAGAGACCCTATCTCAAAATAATTATGAAAGAAGGGCTGGGGACATAGCTAAGTGAAAAAGCCTTGGGTTCAATTCCTACAGAGAGAGAGAGAGAGAGAGGAGGAGGAGGAGGAGGGAGGGAAGGAGGAAGGGAGAGAGGAAAGGAGGGAGGAAGAGAAGGGAGGGAGGGGAGACAGAGACAGAGAGAGAGAGAGACAGAGCGAGAAAGAGAGGCAGAGAGAGAGAGAGAGAGAGAGAGAAAGAAAGAGAGGTGACTAATAAAAACAGAATTAAAATACGCACCACCACTAGAAAGAGATACAAAATGTGCGCAACCTTTTCATGACCCTCATGGCTTTGTACCTGAAACCCAAGCTGCCCCCCCCCCGGGAAGCACCCCACATCTATTTAAGGCACTCTGACACTTTTCCCATGAAACAGCAGGGGCGGCTCTTGTAAACTGCAGCTATTTTGTGATGATTGGATGCAGACACTACAGAAAGGCATGGGATCCATTGAAAGCAAGTCGCCGGTGTGCGCGCGGTGCTCCTGCAGCCCCTGATCCCCGCCTGCCCTACCTTCAGGGACAACTCGTTCCCCGCGTGGGGTTCAGCTTATTGTTCGGAAGAGGCTGGGGACAGGGTGAGCAAGTAGCGTTTGGTCTGCCATGGATACGTGCATCAGAGGGTGTCCCTGGCAGAGATGGACAGGGCGTCCAGGTCACCCCACACATGCTCAGGGCATCTGTCGCTCCCGGAGAAGGTCAGGGCGACACCAGACATAGGGCAGCGGCAGGAAGTCACTGCTGCTACCTGCGGCAGTCTTGAAAACGGCAGTCAGTAACCTTCAGAGTCTTTGTCAATGACGACAGTGTGTGTCATCCCGCTTGCTTTCTGGGGACAAGAGCCTTCCTTCCGAAGAAACGCTGTGACTCTCTGACCCCGCCTGCCATTTGCAGCCACTGAGAAGCTGTCCTTGGAGTCAGAGAGACACAGAAGCCCCTCCTCCTTCCTGCTCTGAAAGCTGTGAAGCCGGAGGGTGGTTCGAACTTGACATTCAAGTCAGACCTGAGCGAGTCGCAAGCCCCCAGAGAGCTCGGGCTGCAGGCGCAGACCCGCGGTGAGGGCCGCGGTTCCCACGAGCTCTTGAGCTTTGCACAGGACCCCGTGATCACCGGCTCTGGGCAACCACGCTCCAATGTGAGCACCCAGAGGGATGGGGTTAAGGCTGGTGGACAGCCAGCAGGTCCCCTCCCCAGGGGACACACACCGGCAGGGCTGAGGGACACAGGAAGTGTGGGAAGATCATTACACAGACACACCTGCCTGCCTACCTGCCTACCAAATGGGAAGGGGAGAGTGAGAGGGGGAGGAGAGAAGAACGGGAGGGGGAGGGGGAGGAGGAGGGGGAGAGAGAGGCCCACAGAGACGTACAGAGAAATAGAGATGAAGAGAAATAGGGAGGGAGAGATGGGGGGTAAAGAGACAGATGGAGAGAGAGAGGGAAAGAGAGACAGAGATACAGAGGAAGGGAGAGACAAAGAGACAGAGAGGGCAAGAAGGAGAGACAGATGGAGACAGAGGCGAGAGGCAGAGACAGGTGGAGAGAGAGAGAGGAGAGAGACAGAGGTGGAGAGACAGCAAGACAGCGAGAGGGAGAGAGATGGCACAGAAATACAGAGGCAGAGACAAAAAGAGGCAAGCAGACAGGGACAGCATGACAGGGACAGCACGACAGGGATAGATCCACAGGTCTAGAGATAGAGAGATGCGGAAAATAGGAAGCAAGGGGGGGAGGATGGAGAGGGAGAGAGAGAGAGAAGGAAAGGGAGAGAGAGAGGGAGAGGGAGAGAAAGGGAGGGAGAGGGAGAGGGAGGGAGAGGGAGGGAGAGAGAGGGAGAGGGAGGGAGAGGGAGAGAGATTGCTGAAGAGAGGGCAGGTCTGAGCTGGGTGGGGGGCTCTTCCTGGGGGTACAACCGACCCCTCCCAGGCTGCGCCCCATCCTTCCCTCCACAGCCCACCCCTCGCACCCACCCAGAGGGCCTGGGCAGCGCCTTCCTATGCGACTCAGACCCCAAAGGCTCATTCCTGCCTCAGAGACGCCAGGCTGCCCCCCAAAGCAGCCATTTGCACTTCCGGTTGCCATTGTGGGGGTTCTGCCACTGAGACTCGCTTCTCCTTTTCTGCTGAGTCCTGAAGGGTGCCACGCTTTGGCGACTTCTTCCCGTCGGCTGTCCAATTCAACTCTAGGTGCCCAGGTTTAGGTTCAAATCCCAGCTCTGCCATTTCGTGGCTCTGAGTGTTATTTCTTTGAATGGGACACCTCCCTTCTTCCTTTGGGGAAAGATCATGGGGTGGGTCGGTGGGGGGCGCATAGGAGAAGTGACTTGGGGGTTACTGGGGACATGGAGCTGCTGACAATGAGAACAGGAACACATGAACTTCCATCTGCTCCTAAATCTGCTGCCACTGGAAGACTTACCTTCCATAGATACTCTTGCTGTCTTGGAGCTCTTCCATTCCATTTCAAATGCTGGCCTTTTATCATTGTGAGGAACCCACACCACGGGACCCTGTGGTCACCTCCAACCCATGGTCCCTAGCCTATCGTGACTTACTTTCTCCTGCCTCAAAAATCTCACTGCCTTTCCCCATCCTCAAACAGACACTCTCGACCAGCAACTCAAAGATCACATGGAACCACCCAAGACCACCAGGGTCCTCTAACTCAATGCGCATAGATGATCCCAAAACGCCGTGTGCCTGAGCCTTCTAACCAACCCCAGGAGCGCACTCCTGCTTGATAACTACATCCCTGACCTCTAACTAACCAGCTCTGGGCTAACATGTCATAGACTGAGTTCTGCCAGCTTCCTGTGGTTGGCTGCATCGGAAATCATGACACAAGACTCTGAAGGAAGAATACACAGCTCCAGGCTACGGCTAAGAGCCTCTTGTTCAAAGCCAGGAAGGTGTGGGAGTAGCACAAGCTCCCCGAGGTGATGCTGGAGGGTCCAGGCACAAATGCTGCCTTCCACTATACCCTGGCTTTGCATATTGAAAGACAGAGCTACATAACTCGGCGTAGGCAAGATGTCTGGGTAGTTCCCAAGGGTGACAGTAGAATGCACTGGGCCTCCTATTTTCCTTTGCTGGATTTCATGAAGACAACTGGATTCTTCCCTTTCTTTTAGTTCCTCTTTTTTCATGACTACCTTGAGAAAAAAGTGGGCTAGACATGTCACCTTCCTGACTTTACTTGTGGATATTAATATCCCAGCCATCTCTCAAGGTCTCACCACAATTTTTCCTCAAGAACTGTATCTCAATTCCCAACTGGAAGTCACCAGTATTCCTCTCTCCCTCGCACGAGTCCTCCACATTCATCTGGCACTGAGGTCACTCTGTGGCTCTCTGGAGTTTCCTTTTCTTTTGCTACATTATTTGCGCACTGAATGCAAGCACCGGATCTTCCACACCTCTTAAATAAATAGCATCTTGCATATAACAGATGACCAATAAAAATTTGATGTGTGTCAAAATGAAAAAGGAAGGTAGTCATGAACAAAGAGGGACTAAAAGAAAGGGAAGAATCCAGTTGTCTTCATGAAATCCAGCAAAGGAAGAAGGGAGGCCCAGTGCATTCTACTGTCACCCTTGGGAACTACCCAGACATCTTGCCTAAAACCACACAGGTCCTCCATGCAGCCTGCAGCCTCAACCACGGTTGCCTGCAGGTACTGTGGAATGGCAACTGGTGATGACGGAGACATGAGCAAAGGAGCCAGAGAGCTTGCAAGGGCATTTGCCTGGTGGTCTCCTGGCATCGACTAGTGGGCAGCTGGCAGAGATGCACAGACTGAACTCAAGTATTTCTGTCTTCAGGAAAGAAAGTCCATGGAGAGATGCAAAGGGAGGAACGGGGGCAGCTCAGAGGTGCTAGTCAGGAACGAGAGAGCCAGAGCAAGGATGTCCAGGGCTGAGACCCCGAGGATGGCCACTCTAAGGGAGTAAGAGGGCATGGATGAAACCCAGGAAGAGTCCACGGAGGTGTGCGGATGCTCAAACAGATGGTAAGGTGGATTTTTTTGTGACTGTGTACAGGACAGCATGTGGGGATAGATGAAGATGTTGACCTTGTTGGCTGCAAATCCCAGTTAGGCCACACACTCTGTCACCACGGACAAATATGTGACTTCCTGCAGCTCTGTCAGGAAGCATGTTAGTAGGAGGATTGACATCGAGAGAGACTGCTAGCTGCTTTCCCAGGGTTACCTGTGGCTAAGGCTGCACTTCCTGGCTGCTTTGGGAGCCAGGCGTACACAGTGCTCAACTTCTGGTCAGTGGGCTTCAACAAGGAGAGTGTAGATAACGTTCTTGGAAGGTGGCTGGCATGCATTATGGTTTAGATATGAAATGTCTTCCAAAGGTCCCTGGGTTAAAGGCTTAATCCTCAGTGTACCAGCCTTCAGAGGAGGGTACTTTGGGAGGTGATTGGATCATGGGGATTTTGACCATATCAGTGGATTGGTCCACTGATGGATTCAAAATTGCAGGGCACTAATGGGAGATGATGAAAACATAGGAGGTAGGACCTCATTGGAGGAAGTAGTTCATGGGGGTGTGACCTTGGTGACTATATTGTATTCCTGGTCTCTGTCTCTTTCTCTGTCCTGCCTGGCTGGCATAGGGTGATCAGCTTTCCTCTGCTGCTCCCTTCCGCCATGATGTTTCTGCAGTGGAACCAGCAGACCAGGGACTGGGACCTCTGAAACTGAGCCAAAATAAACTTCCTGTCCTTTAAGTTGTTTTTCTCAAGTATCCAGTCACAGTGACAGAAAGCTACCTGATACGTGCACCTCTTTCTTGTCACCTTTTCCATCCATCCATCCATCCATCCATCCATCCATCCATCCATCCATCGTGTGGCTTTTAGGGTTGACCCAACCACCAACGAGCAAGATGAGGCTGCTACATTCTGTGGGTGGTAAAGGAGGAGCTGGGAGGATTTTGTATCCCCAAGACTGTGTGGAACATTCATCTCTTATAACACCTGGAGAAAGCTTCTCTGTTGTTCTTCATTACTGTTTTTTCTATTACAGCCAAATCTGCTACAACCATCCTCACGATCTCTTTTAATCAGGAGGATTAAATGAAATGTCAATTGTGAAGTGTTGAGCAAGCATCTGGCAGACAGCAAACAGGCAAAGAAAGCAAGGTTTCCTGTTGTCAAGTAGGTCTTCTAAAGATAGACAGTAGCCACACGAGGGAGATAACAAATTGCAGTGTAAGAGATTAACAAAGCGAAAGCGCTGGTACCACCTAGGAAACATTTTTTGTATAGAAGATACAAAGGTAGAAGAGACATAAATAGTTGTTCAATAATACATGCCCTGGCTGGATATGAAACATCTTTGAAGAAAATCCCAGCTCTGACAGCTGATGAAAGCAAATCGGGTCGGGGACAGACACATACCGGGAGAACTGAAATAGGCCCCATGTCGAAGGCAAAGAAAAGAGATGTATGTGCAAAAGAGTGTAAAAAATCAATGTGAGGACCACAGATGCAACAGGAAAAAGGTCAGAAGTGAGTTACAGTGAAATGAGACTAGGCTGTGTGATGAGCTAAGAAGGAAGAGTGTTTTTGAACATTCAGAAATACTGAGGTTGTTTTGGATATTCAAGAAAATTTAATTATGACTTATTTCTTCATGTCTAGGTAAGATTGCATTGTGAAAAATTACCAAGAGTAGTGACTGGTATTTTTCATCCATGATATCAGAGTAACCTTTGTTTAGACATATTAAAACTTTAGTTGCAAAGTGAATCTCTATCTCAAATAGTGTCTATCAGGTTTTATAAGGTAATGTGAAGTTTTATTTGAAAATATGTTCCACAGATTCTATTGGAGAAAACAAAACTGACTCAGGAGTGTTTTTTTTTTTTTTCCCATAAAAGAGAATGTATGGTTGGGGAATTAAGTCTGTTAGTATATGTCCAAATAACAATAATAATAATAATAATAATAATATAAAATAAATAAAATTTGTATAAGTTCATGAAAACCACTTCTAATTTCATAAGTCACTCTTTCTAGGTCACCAAAGCACACTATTTCCTTCTTGGGACAGCCTCATCTTGAGCTGCTACCATTATGTGTACACTGCTACTGGGCTCAGCGAGCACATAAAAGAATATTGGGTGCATGGTTGAAAAGACAAATGCTTGTAGCAATGCAGGATTGGGTTGAAGTAGAAAAAAGTGAAGGAAGGGAGGAAAGAAGTAGAGAAGGTGGGAGGGAGGGAATGAAGGGAGGACAGAGGGAATTAAGGAGGGAAGGAAAAAAGAGAGAGGAAATGAAAGAAGGAGGAAGGAGGGAAGGAAAGAAGGAAGGAGAAAGGGAAAGAAAGGAGGAAAGAGGGAAGAAGGAAAAGAAAAGAAGGAAGGGGGAAGGAAGAGGGACACAGAGAAAGAAAAATCTTAAGCACAATTTTCTTCATGAGCTTCAATTTGGAATTGCTGAGTCCTGCTTCAGTCTGATTAATTCAGTTCTGATATTTTCTTTCTGACCCTTTAGATGCTATTTGTGATATTCAGATGCAGAAGGGCACAGAACCAGTACCCGTCAAAGCTATTAATGAACATGAAAACCCAGTACAGCCTTTCCACACAGGTTAGGACGTGAGACCCACACCCGGCTACGATTAGAATCATCTCTCTTTTATTTGGTGCATTTTAGAGGAAAAATTAATTTTTTAACTGAATGGGAATTTTAAGTAGTGAACAATGCAAGCAGTTTTTCTTTACTTCCATGGTAGTGTGGTTTTGATTTTTTAAACAATTACTTATCTCTTCTTTTGAACAAGAAAGCTGGCTGTGACCACTTTCCTTTAGAATGAGTTCTATTATCCTACTGCTTTGTGTTGTAATTTGAAGATTTTTTTTGTCTAATCACAAGAGAAAAAAAAAAAAAAAAAAACATTTCCAGCAAACTTGAATTAAACAGGTAGCAGGTCTTGTAAGAGCCTGCTGGTTCAACACGAGGAAGGCTACATTTTCTGAACTAATTTTGTAGCTTACTTTCTCATGAATGCATGACATTTCAGATAAATGCCACATTTTTCCTAAGTGATGCCAACATTCTATATATGTTTGTAGAAAATGCTTTAAAAGGCAGCCACACACCCATTAACCACAGGCGCATTTTCCAAAACACGTGTCCTTAGTGATACCATTTTACAGACATTGTAGAGTGCACTTTGATAAACCAAGACGGCCACGCTGGTGCTAGGCGGTATAATCTATATGGCAGTGATACCACCGGATGCCTAATCAGGACAAACAGTAAGGGGACCTTAAGAACACTTCCAGACATTTCTTGTTGCCTGGTATCCATGGACCTCTGGTAATGCAGCTCTTTGAGGAAGGAACGAAGCATGGGCTGGCTGTGTTTGCTAAGTCCTGTGCTATACTATCAGGGAACCAGCAATGCACATGAATTCCATCCTCGACTAAAACACGAGGTGGCTCCATGATGATTGTATTCGTTATGCACTATACTGCACTGTCTTCTAGAATATGCCCACAGGCATCTCAGCATGGTATGTACAACTGGTCTAGCAGTTCTCACATTAACATTAGCATTATCTTGTATGAACCGTATTCATTAGCTTGAAGATTAGACAAGAGGAAGAGAAGAAGTGGGGGAGGGGATATAAGGGCAAGTAAAGTGCCATGGATGTGACTAAAATATATTATACACATTGAACCCCCCAAAATATGAAACTAAAGGAGATAGCAGGGCATGTCAGGTCATGTGTGGGGGTGAATATTATATGTTATGCGCACATATGAATCTGCCAAAATGAAAGCCATTAATTTGTATAACCTATATGTACTGATAAAAATGTGAAAAGAGAAAATCCCACAGCCAGGTTATCTACCTACCTTCGAAGATAAATTTCATCCTTATATAACTCAAGTTGAAATTGTGCTGAGTTTTTAACAACATTGATTCCTATGTCAAAATTTAAAACAGCAATTTTCAATATACATTAAACAGCAAGTGTCAGTATCGATTCATACACCAAAGCTTAAAGCAATGGTTTTGAATATATGTTGTACAGTAAATGTTCAATTCAAAATTCCTATTTTAATGCAAAAAAGTCATCCAGGTTACAATAATTGTTTTGTGAGTTCTTTTAAAATGTAATGGGAATAATGATATTATATCATAATTCCTTAAAGCAACAGTTCTTAATTCGGTATATATTTATATACCGAAAACATAAATGTTTAACTCACAATTCCCATTTTAATGCAAAACAAGTTATCCAGGTTACAGTTATTGTTTTGTGAGTTCTTTTAGAAGGTAATGGCAATGATGATATTATAGCATTCAATTAAGTCATTCAGGGCCAGTAAGATGGCTCAGTGGCATAAGCGCCTGCCTGGCAAGTGTGACGTCCTGAGTTCGACTCCCGGTACCCACATAAAAAGGAAAAAAGGGCCGGTGATATCACTCAGTGGCACAGCGCCTGCTGGCAAGTGCAAAGTCCTGAGTTTGACTCCTGGTACTCACGCATAAAAATAAATAAATAAAAATTAAATTAAATTAAATTAAAAGGGAATCAGATCTTAAAGGAGCAGAAATGACATTTTAGCTCAATGTGCTTTGGAAATTAATATTTAATGAGTCTGGAATTGTAGGATTTAGGTCTCCAACTGATCGAGACAAAAGGTAATTGGGTCTGGAAAGCATTTCCAAAGAGTTGGGAGTTTCATGGTATGAAGGAACTACTGTACCGTTAATGTAGCTCTTCAAGGAAGGAATAAAGCTTATTTCCCAGTTGCTGGATTGTAAAATCTCCCAACACGGCCAAGTGCAAACTCAGAATGGTTTAACAACTAGCTGTCAGGATTGCTGAATAAACAGAAATTGGCTCCACCCTACCACTGCCTGATACTAAATCCTGGCCCCACGTGTCTCTTCTTTCATTATAAAGTACTTTGAAGCCAGGTGATGACCCTCTCATGCTTACAACTTATGCAAAGTATCCACATCGTCCAATGATTACTGACAAACTCTTACCAAAGTAGGTCTAAGCTGAGACTCATTCAATAAGTCCTAGCGCAATTTCTCTTTTCTACATTTGACAGAAAGCTTTATATGCAGGAGAGTCACTTTCTCCTTATACATCCTTATATTCCCAGTACTTTGCACATTTCTCAGCATGTAGTGCTCTAGCATGTAAACAACTTCTGGGTGGATAATTTTGTCTGTTCTGCTCGCTGACAGATGCCCAAGTGAACACAGTACATTCCACATTGCACTTGCTCAATAAATATTTGTAGAAAAAGATGACTAGATAGAATACTAAATAACTAAACACCAAGCCATGCATGAAAGCCAAGACATGTCTGCGTTTCAGATGTATTGAGTCAACTTTGCTAAATATACAAATCTAGCCTTGAGATACTGTGATTTATGTTTTTCTGTGGCTGGTTCAAGGCATAAGAGTTTAAGGAATTGCACTAAAATTTTTTTTTGCTTGTGCCTAAGAAGCAAATTTTATCCCAGGGCCAGTTTCCTACCAGAAACTGGGTCTTGTTTTTCTCACTTATTTTTATTTTCTCTCTTCCTGTCTCTTTTCTCTTTACTCCTCCACAGACTGCTTCTCTCCAGCCCCTGATCCAATATGTTCTCTCTGGCTTTCTGAGGGGGGAAGGGTGTTGGCCGTATTAAAATGCAGTTCTGCAAAGTTCATGACATGATATCATGCTTCCTCAAACTCCCAGGAGCCACAAACACTTTGTTCATGACAATCCTTGAGGATCCATATAAAAGGAAGTTGGGAATACAGCTTTCATTGGCTAGAAGATTCAGCCCTCAATGCTATAAGGTGACCTGAAAAAATTGTACTACTATCAAATTATGGACACAGGGGTGAGATATGTACATAAAATCACTGCAGGTCTACGATCCCAAGGCCACAAATTTTGTCTCATAGAACACAGAGCAAGGAAATACCCTGAATTTAGGTGGGAGCCCACAGCTACAAATTATTACAACCTCTGCAAGAGGCTGGTTTCATGGATCTGAACTCCACAGAGGGGATTATAAGTCCAAACTCAACATCCATCTCGGAAATGTGCAAAACTGCATAAAATGCTGCATTTCCATAGATTCCTAGGCATCTTAGTGAAATGAATATAATCGCCATTCTAAGTTTCAGGGATGTAAAGAAAAGCTCAGATCCCACTGAGGATGACAGCGTGCTGAGGTTTGCTCCTTTATGTCTGCTAAACCTTCCGCAGGCAGCAGGAAAACCAAATTAGAACTTGTTACTGACACAGTGCGTGATTTAAAGGACACCGGTTTGGGAAGTGTGATAAATCTATGCCTTTTAAATTTGCTTTAATGATCGAAACCTAGCAAATATACCTGAGGAATGATGAAATATAGATTTAACAAGTTATGTTCCACCATGTTTGAGGCTGGGCAAAGAAAGTCAGGCCCATATTTAAATGACATTCATTCATTCATCCATTTATCCATTCATTTTCTAACAGTGCAATACCAGAACAGTGAAGAGGACGCTCTAAGAACAGGTAGAAGAGGTGGCCTTTCAGTAGGGTCTACGGAAGGTCTCATAACAAACTTCCAGGAAAGAAAGGAAAGAGAACCAAGCAGAGGACATTCATAGTTTTAAGCAACCAGCGGCCTCCGTAGAACAAAGCCCTCTTTTATCTGTCCACATGGCATAAACCATATAAAGTACGAGAAACATGGACATGTCCCATTACTTACTGTTTGGTGGATGCCAGCGCACAGCATTTAAGTGGGCATTGCAGTAGTGGAAGAGGAACTCGTGGTCAGAGTGCTGGCTTTTCCCTTGTATCAGGGGCATCAGGTCTCGTCCATCTATGACCCTGCGTGATAAATCAGCCATTGAATCAGCCATACTCATCATCCTTGCCCTAAAACATCTTCCCAGCAACTGAGAAAGCTATACAGACTTACTTCAGTAATGCACACAGAGAAGATAAACCCACCCTGACCAGGTGCCCGGTACTACGTGTGCATTCTGGCTGTGTTCATGCATTAACTCCCTCAGTCCCCCACATGCACCCTGAGTTGGGGCAGCTGCCACTGCTGAGCAGAGGAGACTGGGGTCTGAATGTGCAAGTAATTTATCTGAGGTTATGTGACTAGTAAGAGCCCATGGGATTGAGGTAGACAATTTAGCATTCACCCTCTTGATTACCCTCCCTACCACTTCTTCCATACAAAATTTCTAGATGGTTACTTTGCTAAAAGTAACACTTTATTCATGAATTAGGGGTCGGCTGAAAATAAGAGCACCTGAGAGTTTGGATGAAGAAAGATATTGTATAGGATGGGACAACTTGAGCCGGATAGACTTCAAAGAATTTCTCAATCAGAATGAGTAAACCCTGCAGATGGAATAACTATTCCCAAAGGAAAATACATTCCCTTTACTACTGGGTGTCTAACCAGACGAAGAAGGAAAACTAAACAGGCTGCAGACAGACATGCACAATTAGTGATGGGCAAAATGAGATTCCAATAGGCTACTGTCAGTGCGGGAAAGGGCAGGGAACTATTTTAATGAATTACAGCATCAAACTTGATTTTCGGTCTCTGGTTAATAGTACGGCATCCCTGCCATTTGTTAGGGTGGGTGCTTTGAACCTGGCAGTTTAGCATGGCTCTGTAATTGCAGTAAGCAAGCTTAAGGACTCCTGTGTCCCTAAAAAAGCCATAATGTAATTATTAGCCCTGTTGCTTAGTACTTTTCTGGCCTCAACCCTCTTTATGAATCATGTGCCCCCACGGACATCTACGGACTGAAAATATCCTATTGTCATAAGTTAAAAATAAGAACAAAAGACAGGCTTGGGCCCCTTCCCAAGCCACATCCTGTTAACCGCTAGTGGAAGAGAAAAAGTGTGGCAGACATGGTTCCATTCAGATGCAGCGTTTTCTCTGAAATACTGTTTCCTTCCCGAAATGGCACTCCTAGTGTTTCCTTCTTTTCAGATCCCTCTCAAGAAAGACTCCAGGCTTATTTTTTTTTTTTTTTTGTGGGTACCGGGGGGTCGACCTCAGGACCTCGTGCGCCAGCAGGCGCCTGTGCCGCTGAGCGATATCACCGGCCCCTTTTCCGTATGTGGGTTCCGGGAGTCGAACTCGGGCCCTCGCGCTTGCAGGGCAGGCGCTTAAGCCGCTGAGCCATCTCACCGGCCCCACTCCAGGCTTATTATGTGAGATCCAGAATAGGATGGAAGGGAAAGAAGAGGAGAGATGGGTGAGTTGTGCAAAAATGACAATTAGACCACCAGGAAGGCCCAAGAGCAAAAGAGGATGTGACAGTGAGAATTTGGGAGAGGCGGCTTCCATCCTTTCTCTGCCACCTCCCCTTGAGTCTCTTATGACTCCTCCAAAGCAAGGGGATCCCCACTTTTTTTGGACACTATCTGAACCTTTACTTCTTAAATCTGCTTTTATTCCCCAGATAGAAACAAAACTCCACACATGATTTAAGAACGTAGGCGATGAATGTGCTTTCTTATTAGTACTCAATACTGAAACGTGTCATAGTAATAGGGAGAAATTTAATTCAAAAAATGAGACTCAGAATGGATGGAACTGGAGATCATGTCAAACAAAAGAAATCGGACTCAGAAAGACCAATGTTGCATATTTTCCTCAATATGTGGCATCTTAACCAAAAAAGATGACAATGAAAGTAGGAGGGAGACTATTAGACAAGAGTGAAGGAATAAGAATAAGAGGGAAAGGGTGTAAAGAAGGGTAATGGGAGGGTGGATATAGCCCAAACACATTATATGCATGTATGAGAATACCACAGTGAAACGCAGTGTTTTGTAAAATTAATATAGAGTAATAAAAATATTTAAAAGGAATTGAAGTCTCATAATTTTTACCTTCTTAAAAGCAAACTGTTTAAATTTAACTTGAGGAGAACAAAGTGTAATCTGCAAACTTATTTTTCTTCAAATACAGAGATAGTTTGTCTCTCTCTCTTGCTCGTTATCCCACAGCTAACATACTCTTTCCTAGAAGCAGGCGATAAATCATGCTGCTATGGAAAACCACCGTTTAACAGGGCTGCAGAAATATGGCCTGTCAGAAGGAAGCTCGTTTCTGCCAGGAAATACAGAAAGTGACCCCCACCAACCAAACTTTTAATAGGTGTCTGAGCTATCAAAACACCTGGGTTGCTTTTAAACCACGTGTGGGATCCACAGTGAAGTCTGCCCATTACCCAGAGGTCAGCACATTGATGCTGCTGGTAGAGAAAAAAAATTTTTAATAACACCATGCTTTAGGGGAGAGAGGCCAGTCCATTGTTAGTGTGACACACGGCATTACTGTTTAGAAAATAAGAATAAGTAGTTTGATGGGCGTTTTAGCTGCAAACGAATTCAATTTATCACAGCAAGGTTGCATAGTTAACCATGTTATGAATCGGATGTTTCCTGCTGACTGCTGGGGAGAAAAGTGTCCCTTTGTGATTTCTCTTCACCTGGAAGGGAAGGTTGCTCTCCCGGGGTTCCTGACTGGCTATTTTGGCAGTGATAGAACGGGTGCCCACGTTTGAGGATTCCATGTTGGATTAAATCGCATGAGGCAACTCTCCTGTACGAGATAGCATGTTCTGGTCTCTCTCAGTGTGCTGTGCTGGGTCTCAGCACTGAGCAGCTACCGGACACACTTTCCTGTCCACCTGGAACATCCTCTCCACCTGCCCCGTGTATGACCAACACTGGGAAGAGTAGGGTGCATAAAACGAGCAAAAGTGTTGGAGGATAGGGGACAAAAGGTCTTGGGGACTGATGGCCACTGACTAGCTGATCTAGGGCCCGGCGTTGGTGAGTTACCTGTGCGGCACTCAAAATGAAATGATTTTCAGTGTGGGAAGCAATCACTTAGGGAACATGTTCAGGACAAAGGATAGACAGTCCCCAACTTAAACGATGATGCATCTTCCGCGTTTTTGACTTCGTAATAACACAACACTGATACTCATTTAGGCAATTTGGATCAAGCAATATGCTGCAAGATTCCCTTTCATGATGCTGCGTGGCCAAGCTGGGATGTGTGGCAAGTTAGGTGTATTCCACGCATTTCTGACTTAGGATATTTCCAGTTCACAATGAGTTTACCAGGAAAGAGTCCCACTGTAAATCAAGGAGCATCGGTATATATTTCTGTAATAAATTAATAGGCATCTGTTATTGCTTGTGTCTAGATGTCCCCTCAAAGCTTCATGTGGTCATACGTGGGGCTTTTCAGTGGTGGCTGGGTCTAGGGTGTGTGATGTTGGGAGTAAGTGTGTGCTGCTGGCATCAAGGGTGTGTGATTACTAAATTAGTCCACTGATTGGTTTGGCAGAGTTCTGGGTGTGGATAATGGGAAGGCCCACCTGGGTGTTAGCGCTACCCTCCCTAAAGGTGTCGAACCAGGATAGAATATAAGGGACAAAAGAAGGGCTGTGTTGCTTCTTTGCTGCTTTGCTGCCTTCTGCCTGCCACGGACTGTTTCTCCTCTGCGATGCCCCTCTGCCATGTGCCATCCTGCCTTGGGGCCAGCTATGGCTGACTATGGACTGAAACCTCTACACTCTGTAAGTTAAAATAAACCTTTCTTCCTTTAATTTTGGGTGTCTGGTGTTTTGACTCAGCAATCCAGAAAGTTATTTTCATAATCTAAAAAAAAATATGTTTATAGTAGTGACCATTAAATTCTCTGCCATATTTGGGCAAGACAGCATCCTACCTATCCAGAAAGTTATTTTCACAATCTAGAAAAAATATGTTTATAGTAGTAACCATTAAATCTTCTGCCATATTTGGATAGAAAACGAGATTGTTTATAAGTAGATGCACAGGTAAAGGTAGAATTTTTCCCATGACAATGGTCGTGTTTTATTTTGCAAAACAGATGTGAGCTAAGAAGTGTCCCCTCCAGCCCAACTCTCTTACTCGTAGAGCCCTCTATGGAAGAGGTCTTCCCCCACTGTCTCTCATTACATGAGCCAATCAAAAACCATTTTCCAGCCTCTGTTAGGTAAAAGCCACATTGCATATTACAGTAGTAATTTCTTTTCCTACTTTAAAACAATCAAATAATTTTAGTTTATTCATGAACCAAGAGATCCAAAATATTTCACCTCTTTGATTCTCGAGGGTGGCAGCACTGTGCTTCTTCCCATCCCTGCTGAATAGTTTATGGCCAGAATTTAATGTTTTCCAAAAAAATTAAACAATTATAACTTGTTGTGACCTTTTACTACCAACTTAGGAAGGGTCATCATGTTGCCATGGAAACATTGTGTCTGCTTGCAAAGATGAAGACCAAGTTTTAACTGATCAGAAAAGGCTCTTGGGAGACCCAGAATACTTTGTGACAGTTACAGCGTCATGCTGGAGAAATGTGTATCTGCTGAACAGAAATTCTCTCCTTTTAACAAAACACTCAGGAAGAAGTGAAGTCAACTTGCCAAAAACTTGGGTCCTTCCCTCTGAATGAATTTCTTTTCCTGAGATATGTAAATTTAATGCAATGCTCCAGCAAAAAAATACCTGATGAAACTTATTTCTACCCACCTTAGGAGGAAAGAGTTAAGGCTATGTTCAAAGGGAAAATATCTATATATCAAATTAATAGATGGATAAGGATATGACGATATTATCTGGACGCTTTTATTGAAAAGTTTTGGTGGGAGTTTCTATTATAACTACATTTTCCATAGAAGAGCAATAAGTTTGAGAGAAGAATTTCTCTACCTCAGCACTTCAGACATATTTGTAAAGAGAATTCATTGTTGCATGGGATTAATTCACTGTAGTATTGGGTTGTCTTGTGCACCATAGGAAGTTTAGCAGTATTCTTGGCAACCACCCCCGGAAGCCTGTGGTATCCTGAGATAGGACGATCAAAAGTGTCTCCAGGCATTGATAAATACTCTAAGAGGAAAACAGGCTGCATCATATCCACTGCTTGGGACAGTCAAAGCCTCCAAGACAAGAACACAGGAATGTGACCCAGCATGGTTGCCGAGATGTTTTAAATAAGATGTTGCACAATCACTTTATTCCCACAAGATCTTTGGAAGAGGATTTCTGCTTTCTAATACGTGCTGTCTCCAGGATAATGAAAACCTCTGACAACTGGACCAGTCTTGAGAGTTTGGACCCTAACACAGAGACAATCCCTGTGGGGCGATTTAGGTCAACAAGCTTCAGCGAGATGTACGGAGGAAACCAAGAAGGGAAAGACTTCAACCCTGAGAGTGTTCTAATGAGGACAGAAACATCCTGGATACCTGAGTCTAACGAGGGGGGGGCTTTCTTCTTCAACAGGTGCGAAGGGAGGATAGACTGAACTCCATTAGGGGCAGAATGGAGCTGATGGGAGGGGTAACAGCAAGATTTCCCTTTATGAATTTTCACCTTGTCTCTACCCTTCTTCTGTACGTTGCCTTTTCCTAGTTGGGGGAAAGACCATTCACAGATATTATGCGAGCGGATCAGTGATAATTTTAATAGTATGCACCATGAGAGAAAAATTCAATGAAGAGATTACCAAAACACTCTGTTTTAACAACTTAAAGGAAGTATGTTTTATCCCAAAGGCATGAACTGGGGCCAATGAGCAGATAAAACAGAGCGAGATTTTTGGCTCTGCAGAGGAAAAGATGCTCTGTGAATTACAGCTGCCAAATTTTCTATCACTGCAGTGGAAAAGGAAGAGTTTGAGAAAAGCAGATTTAAAAACCTCCTTTAGTTCTCAGATTTGATGGCTCTATGATCTTGGATGAATATTAAATGTGGAAAAGGAAAGAATTTGACTTGTTACTACTGCCTAGAGAAAAATGGCAAACATTCGTGCTTTCTCTATATTGTACTTTACATATATGAATGTCTTTTTTTTTTTTAATTGGTACTGAGGATTAAACCCAAGATCTTTGCACTGAACTACACCCCTACCCCTTTTTAATTTTTACTTTGAGACAGAGTCTTGCTAAGTTGCCCAGGCTGCCTTCAAATTTGAGATCTTCTTGCCCCAGTCTCCCCAGTAGCTGGGTTATGGGTGTGTCCCACCACGCCTGACTCACTGATGCCCGTAATCCTCTATCATCTTTGTAAGGTCTGTGCTGTTGGTTACTGCACCCATTTCCCAGACAACATATCAAGGCTAAGGAATCTTCAATGCTTGCTCACTGTATAGTCAAAGATTTGAACCCGAGCAGTGTGACAGTAAGATCGCCGCTCTTACCCATAGCACCAGCCACTCTCAAAGTGTTACAGACAGAGCCTCGGGGACCCCTGAGATCTTTCTGGGATATCTGGGAAGACATCATCATTTTCATAATTCTAGGAAGACATTCTTGGTTTTAAAAATGGTCTTACCGTTTTTACAGTGCATTTTTTTTTTTTTTTGCATTCAAAATGGAAGACAATATCATCATCACTACTTTGGCAATAGAATGTGCGGTTGTGGTGTTCTGGGTTTTAAAATCACTTCCGGCTTTGATTGCTGGCCAGGTAAATACCAATGGATGTAACCCACACAAAAGAGCTCTGAGGTCCACCACTATTGACAAATGTACATGAGTCTTGAGACCGTAGTGTTTGACAATGGCTGAACACTGAAGGCTGCCTTCCTTGCACGTGTGTGTGCATGTGCGTGCGTGTGTGTGTGTGTTGGGATGAGCATGTTCCTAAAACAGATTTTGACAGCAATAAGAAAAAAACACAAAAAAGAAACAAACTTGAAAACATCGGGAGGTGCACGAACCCATCTCTGGCCTCCCCGTGGCAGAACTGTTGATTTTGTCTCTGGTTTCCCCTTTTCTCTTCCTTCTCCCATCAGGAGAATTTAAGTCAGATTTGCAGCTGCCTGCATGACATTAGCCTGGCCTGCCACCAAACTAATGAAAACAATTAATCAGCGTGCTTCACTTAAAACTCCTCAGATTGGTAATAACACTTAAGAAGGAAACCATCGGCAATGTCATATGAAGTTGTATTTAAATTTAAGAGAAAGACATTTCATTTAGAACTTGCTAAATGGGGACATGCTGGGAAACAAGGCCCTTCACTGGGGAGCCAGCTGCCTTTCTTGCTGCTGCAGTGAAGAGATGCTGAGCAGGCTGGAAGGACGGGTGTGGGATCAAAACAGGGCAGCTGCCCTGTGGCTGAACAGCAAGCCAATGGTGGGAAGAGAGGGACGGGGTTGGCGGGAAGCTGAAAGAAGAAGCTTGGATTAAACCATCCATCCACATCTCTGCTCCCTCAAAATGTTCATGGCTGTTGTTTGGAATGTAAATTCATGAAGCTACTATGGAAAACCATATGTGGATTCCTCAAAAAACAGAAAGCAGATCTACCATACATCCATCCAGCTATCCCAGTCCTGCACACACCCCCAAAGGACATGAAATCCGCATGTAGAAGACACATCTACACTGCTGCGTTTATTGCCACACTATTCTCAATACCCAAGAGGAGGAATCAAAGTAACTGTCTATGTGTAGATGACCAGATTAAAAAAAATGGTCTATGTATGTAACGGAATACCATCAACTCCAGAAAGGAAGAAATGCTGTCATTTTCAGCAACACAGATGGAACTGGAGGACATTATGCTAAGCAAAACAAGGCAGTTACAGAGAGACAACACCGTCATGTTGTCATTTATAAAGGGAAGGGAAGGAAGTAAAACTCGTGTTGGTTAGCAGAGACTGGAGAATAAGGAAATGGGAGCAGGCTTGTTGGTAGAAGCTAAAAAAATAAACACAAAATGTATAGAAGAAGAGAGTAAAATAGTCATCAGTGGACTGGCAAGCATGATGGGGAGGATGGATGGAGAGAGGCGAGACAACAGGAACCAAAATACACTCAGACCGGAGGATTTACCCGGGTGTTCTATAGCACAGCAAGGCAACTCTAACCCACAACAATTTACGATACAGTACGAAATAACCAGAAGAGTCCAAAGGGTCCCCATGCATAGCAATAATTCATAAATGGTTGCAGAAATGGAAATGCTAATAATCTTGGTCTGATCATTACATGTTGTGTACATGTATGGAATTCTCCTATACCCCATAAACAGGTACAAATGTTATGTGTAAATTGAAGACATTTTCTAAAATATCCAGTATCTCTGAGTTTCCTACTGGGATGGTGGGATGGACAGAGGGATGTTTTGTTTTTGTCTTTGTTTACATTAGTAAACACTAGTAAGTCCCACAGCAAGCCACGGAGACCAGGGCTAGCCAGAGGCACCGTGCCAGCACCGAGGTAAATAGGACCACCCCTGCTTGTGAGATCAGAGAGAGACCACACCAACCACCCTGAAACAGAGTACCTGTCTTGGGGCAATGATGCTCCAGCAAGTTTGGCTACCGTAGGAAATATATCCATGTTGCTTGTTGGCTCGTCAATCTCTAGGCCAGCCTGTATCACTCTTGGCCATCGAAGGATGCCTGGAATCCGAATACCTCCTTCCCAATTGTTTGCTTTTCCTCCTAAAGTTACCAAAAGAGAGAAAACAGGGAGAGTTTAAACTCTTCAGTGCTTATATCAGTGTACTCTTCAAATCACAGTATGGGAGAGTCCATTTGGAGAAGCCAAGTGCTCTAATTACATGCATTGAATGAGTTCTTCAAAAGCAATGCAGTGCATGTTTTAGGGGGAAAAAAAATGATGTGGTCAACACTACGCCTGACACGGTCAGCACTGTGTGCTGAATGTGACCCGTGACTTTGCACTTAAGGAGACTCAAATCTCAAGGCCACAAAAACTCAAACCCATGACTTTGAAGTTGAGAGTACAAGTTTTATTTCTACTGGTTACCAGATGTGCTAAGTAGAACAGTGGTGTCCCTCAAACACCCACATTCATATTCTGGGGACTTTCCACAGCAAAAGGAACTTTGAGGATGAGATTAAATATTTTGAGATGAGGAGCTGATTTTGGGTTACCAAATTGGATCCCATGGCACCATGGCGTTCTTACCATGGAAAGAAGGAGGAGAAAACACAGAGTCAGAGAAGCAAGGGTTGTAACCGCAGGCAGAGAATGGAAGATGCCACTCTGCTGGCTTTCCACATTGAGTAGAAAACCCTGAGCGGATGAAAGCAAGAAGCCTCTAGAAGCTGGAAAAAGTAAGAAAGCAGATTGTCCAGTAGAGTCTTCAGAAAGAACAGAGCTCTGGAAATACCTGGGCTATTTTAGATCAGGAAGACCTATTTTGCACTCCCAGAAATGTAAGGCAATAAACTCAAGTTGCTTTGAGCCATAAAGTTGTGGTCCATTGGCAGAAGAACCAAAAGAGAAGAAGACACAGCCCTACGCCCTTGGACAAAATTCCCTCAGTGCCCTATGTACTGCACAGAATGAGTATCCCAAGTGCCTTGAAGGAGCCACAAAATGAGGCCATTGTCATCACAATGCTTACCTTATCACCAGGCTATCTCTTAGTGGCTAGTTGAGGAAACAAGCTTTGTGCACAGAAAGCAATTAGAATATATTTGAATAAAGCAAGAAAAGGCTCCCAAAAGGGACTAAAATGAGCTCAGAGTGAAGCAGTGTTGGTAGACAATGTCACAAGATGTCAGCGTCCCTCAAGCCATGCATGGGGATGGTTGAGTAAACTGATTCATTGTTCCCATACCAGAGTCGAAAGCCATCTAAGCAATCTTCAGAAATTAGGTTGGAGAAAAGGCAGCCAGGCTGAAGTTCACCAATGGCAAGGAAAACAAATGGATTCAGGCAAAAACAAAACAAAACAAAAAACAATGATGGGAGGCATGAATGAGAGTTAAACAAAGACGGAGCAAGCTAAAAAATAACATTAATTCTTAGTTGAGATACAATGAACGATTCATGGTGAATAGGAATGTCAATTAAAATTAGGAAGTTAAATTTTTATTAACAGAAGTTTCAGGGATCTTAAAAGCAAGAGGTCATGGCTAAAAGACAGCTTTTTACATTCAAACACTGTAGACTGAATTCTGCTCATCAGCAAGATCTTTCCATGGTGGACATTCGCACACACATTTAAGGAAAATTCATACACAAATTCATGCCATAGTATGCAGTTTCTACGCCAGCCTCCGAACAAAGCTAGAAGTCCTCTTTCTTAGCTTTTCAACATCACTTCGAGGGTAATGGTCTGACACACAGTGTTATTGTTGCTTCAGAGACATCACATCCAAGAAACGGGAGGTTTAACTAATTTGCTAGCATTCTCTCAAGCGGTCAACAGCAGAGCTATGTGAGCAATTCGAACATGCTAAGTACAATCTGGTCACTCTTCTCAGTTAAGGCCATAGAATTTCCACATACTTATGTTTCTTTTTTCATCAGCTTCTCCTCCCCTTCCTGATCCTCCTCCTCCTCCTCCTCTTTGTTTTCTTGTGGTTCTGGGAATTGAACCCAGGGTGCTTGCACCGAGCTACATCCTTAGCTCGTTTTCAATTTCATCTTTTGAGGCAGGGTCTTGCTAAGTCACTAAATTACCCAGGCTAGGCTCAAACTTGTGGTCCCCCTATCTCAGCCTCCCAGAATGGAAGAATTACAGGTGTGTGGCACCACACCTGGCTGTGTGCCACCACACCTGGCTGCCTTCTTATCTTTCTATTCCACCAAGCTCATGCTATTTTCCCCTTAAGTTCAGCAACCACAAGCAAAGAGACCACAAAACAAAGGCTAGTTTCATTAATAATTTTGATATATACAGACTGTGCCATCAGTCAAAATAAATCAGAATCAGTATACGGGAAATTGGATTCAACTCTCAAAACAAGCAAAAAGTGTCCTTGGAAAATTTACTCTTAACATAAAATCCTGCAACAGAATAAAGGATCTTGGTGGAAAAACTGGCAAATTTGAAACTATTTAAATCCAGCTAATGGTGAGGAATGGAGGTCAATTTGGAGACATACACCATGGGTATGTAGGATGGTACTCAGAAGAAAGCTGTAGAGAAGATGTACAGGAACTGTCTTCAGCACTTCAGTAATTCTTCCACAAATCTAAAATGCTTCCGAAATACACATGTACTCACAGGTGAGTTCCCTTACCCCAAATGCTTGAGACGCTATTTGGGATGGGTCACCGTCAAAACCTTGGAGTGCTAAAAATACTGTATAAAAATACTTCCATAAAGTATCCTCTGTGCATAAAGTGTGTAGAAAACATTAATGAATTTCATGTTTAGATTTGTGCTCCTTCCCCCAAGATATCCTATTATGTATATGCATGCATTCCAAAAATCCCAAAAAAAGTGAAATCCAGAACGTTTGTAGAATTTCCCACTCGTAGCATCATGTTGTCACTGAAAAAGTTTCAGATTTTGAGAGCATTTTGGATTTCAGATTAGGGATGTTCAACATACATATGCATGTATATAAAAATATATTATGGATTTGTATTATATAGTAAAATCCTTAGCATATATGAATATATAAGATGTGTTATAAATGAATCAATAAATATTCACCAAGCTAAGCGTTTCTGTACTCTTCAAGTCAAAGAAGTAGGGACAAGCTGACGAATTCCCTCAGAGGGCTGCATAATGATTGTTTCTTGGTTCTCATAATGGTTAAAATTCCTTGCTCTCTGGGGCCAGAGAGCTGGCTCAGCGGCATAAGCAGCCTGCCTAGCAAGCGTGAGGTGCTGAGTTCGACTCCCGGTACTCACATACAGCAAAAAAAAAGGGCCGGTAATATCACTCAGCAGCATAAGCGCCTGCTGGCAAGCACAAGGTCCTGAGTTCGACTCCTGGTACCCACATTAAAAAAAAAAAAATTCCTTGCTCTCCTATCACGTGCCATGAATGGCAGTAGACATCTTATCTTACTAAATCTACCCCAGAGGGCGCTACTGTTTCTCTCTGTTTTATAGACGCATGATCTGAGGCTGAGGCAAATCAAGCAATGTGCGGAAGATCACTCCTCTAAATGGCAGAGTCGCAGACACAAATCCAGCCTTATCTAACTGCAAAGCCTGCGAGTTTCTACAACTCAACGCCATGTTTTCTTCACAGCTGGAGAATTTGTACCCAGTTGTCTACACGCTTCCGGAAGAGGACCACAGGTCCATCATATTTAGGAACTTGAAGAGACACATCTGAACTGTGGAATGAAGGACTGTGACACTGAGCAAATTTTCTGTTCTCCGGGGAGTTAAAACATGCATCATCTTTGGGGCATAAGGCCATGCCCCAGGTGGGCATACTGGGGCTCACCACATGATGGAGCCAGGCACACCTGGCTGCAGAGCCACGTGAGAGAGCAGGTGATAAACAAGGCTCTTAAAAAGGAAACCATGGGGCCAGGGGTATAGCTCAGTAGCACGGTGCCTGCTTGGTAAGTGGGAGGTCCTGAGTTTGATTCCCAGTTCCAAAACAAAAAGGAAACCATGCAGAGGAACCCATGGACATGACCAACATCTGTGTGTATCAGGACTCAGATGCCAGTCGCTCTGGGGATCTTGAAGCCTGTGGGAGATGAATGTAATAAGGGAAGGCTTGATGGACATCTGCTTAAAAGACAAACCAGTGCAAGAGTTCCTGGAGAGGCCCTTGAAACGGCATGCCTGGCCAGAGATTCCAGATTCCAAAGGGGATTCCAAACCACACATAGCCAATGGGCGATAACACTTTACCTTTGCTCATCTGAGATGCACCAAGCACCACCCCCATGCTGGCACAGGACTATGGGAGGCAGCTGTCTTTTTTGCAGCCCCCAGCCCCAGCTACCTGCAGACACACTGTATGGTTGGCGTGGCAGCCCATGGTGTGGTTTCACCCACAGCTAGTTTTCTTTCTTTTCACAAATGCACACTTAGTTTAACACAGATATAGGTAGATCCAGAAATAATTACAGATCTGTGTAACAGAAGAACAGGTATAAATATATATGTCCTGATTCTGTCCACAGAAACGGCATGGAAATGGTGACATCCTGATGACCATGAGCATACCCTGTGCCTGGAACTTGGTGTGCAATACCAACCACCCGTAAAAGGAATCTGGATTCCCAGCAGCTGGGACAGAGAAGATAACAAATGTCTTGTAGAACTCCAAATAATTTAGGCAACCACTCCTCTCACCCCCATAGACAGTGCCTGGTGACTTGCAGAAGACATGGAGGAAGGGTAAATAGTACCACAGCCAAGTGACCAAGAATATTAATGTCACCAGTGATAAGCCAGGTATGATAATAGGATGCCCCTCTGCTATGAGGTGATGGGTGACAGGGCTACTTCACTTCTGCAGTGTTTGTCCACCAAACCTACAACCCCAGTCCAATAAGTGGAGAAAGACACAAACCCTAGTTGAGGGACAACCACCTCTATTTTTCTGATAAACTGTTAATCTCAACATAAGCAACTGGGAAGACCTGAGCTATGCGCAGCATCATGAAAGTCTCATCTTGTGGTTTGTCACCAATATTCAGAAACCAAACAAATACATCGAATAAACATGATCTTGTGCAATTTCCTAAAGCTGTAAGAGCAGTGTTTTTATAACCACCAAGGAAAAAGCAAATATTTTTAACAACTTTCAGCAGATGATAGACACCTCCAAGTGCACGCTGCCTAAGGAAAAACAAGTTTGGGGCAGCATGGTCGTACATTCCAGGCATGTGCGATGAGCAAATATCCCTGCTTCTCAGATGGTGTGGGTTGGAATCTCATTCCTCCTGCCACAGTAAGTGCAGAGGGATGTGCACCGGATGTACCCATCAGGCACTGAAATCCCAGCTCCTCAGCATGAGTATTGCTGTCACTACCAGGAACGCAAGAGGGTGAACTTTGGTTGGTCCACTCATTGAGCAGGAGTAAGCAACAACTTACTCTGCTCAGGAATAACAGTGGAACTCAGCAAATCTCCTGAATGATTCAAACTCATCGTATATCCTAGCTCATTCGATGCTCATGCCACTCTTCAAGACGTGTAACATGTTTAGCAGTTGAGAAAACTTGGTCCAAAGTGACTCAGCAAGTAATAATTGGTACTAACTAGAGTTCCACAAATCATTATTTCTAAACTCTGATAACTCAGATCCTCAAAGAAGATACAAAGTGAGGAATGGGGTTCCTGCTCTACAGAATGTCACAGCCTCAATGGGTAGCTCAGAGAAACCCCGGACCACTCTGATCTGGTGTCCAGAAATCCTACACAGAGGACCGAGATGTGTGGATAGAGGTCATTTCTTTCAGACCCTCAGCAACTCAAAGGACAGACACACTCATGGCTAACTCTGCTAAAAGACTCCTATAGGAGACGCAGATATTTATGACTGCATACCATGCTCTAAAGAAACCCAGAACCTCAAAGGACCGCCTGCACAGTGAGCGTAACAGATAACGTTTACCCGGGAAATCCTGTGTCGACAGACTTTGAGCTGGACTCCAAAGAATAAATAAGGTTAGAAAAATTGGAGAATGGGTTGTACCAGCAATCTGAATTATTTTTTTTTCCCTGAAAATTTATGAGCACAGAAAAAGGCATGGTTTAAATTCAAAATCTGGTGGAGTAATCATCGTATTCACACTTTTCACATCTCCATGGCAGGTGGCCGTGATGTTCCCATCGCAGAAGGGTGATGGCTGAGTTACCGGATCTCTCCAGGCAAGCAAAGAGCAGATTCTTGCGTGATTTACTCCAAGACTCTTGCAAGGAACAGCTGCTTCCAAAGGAGGCTTCTATTTTTGTCCCTCGGAATGCTGCCGCTCAGCAGGTCACACCACTTTTAACGGCAAGAGCATATGCTAGTCATTCTTATGCTCAATTTGGGCACAGGGTTTCACAAAATATTTCTACTTTTTATTTTTTATTTTTTCCTCTTGGGTATCTGCCCACTCGGTATAACACAGATTTCCTGAACGGAGGCCAAGCGCATGGAAGAATGTAATTCACACTAGATGTATTCTTCTACAAGATAGCGCCACATTCCACACTCTTCTCGATACATAGATTCCAAGGATGAAAACCCAGAGGTTGCAGATGGGAGATGCAACAATGCTTTGCACATCCGATCAACCTATTATCCACCTCCGATCAGGGCAAATACAAAAAAAAACAATGACCTGATGATGTCCACACTCAAATGAGTGGTAAAAATTTGAATACCCACAAAATGAGTTATCGCAGTTTGAACAAATATGAGCGACTTACTTAAGTGACACATCACATGCATAAGTAAGTCACTGATTGCAAACCTTTTCTCCACAGAGCCAGATACGGTAGTAAATATCTTAGGTTTTGTGGGTTATTTTCTCAACCACTCAACTCTCCTATTGTAGCCAATAAACTGCTGGGGAAAAGACATCCATAAATAAGCATAACTGTGCTTTAGTAAAACTTTATTTACAACATTAAGTGTCGGGCCAAGACTGACTGCCCATACTCTAATTTACTGAATTTTGACTCAGGGGTTCGGTGAGGTCACTGTACCTGACCTTAATCCATAATCCTTCAATATTGTTGGCAAATGTCACAGCGACATCTCCTATTTGTTCACTTAACTGACAACCTCCTTAATATCCTTTGCAAAAATAAAAACCTAATATATATATAATACATAAACCTAATATATACATAAATATATAATATAATATAATATAATATAATATAATATAATATAATATAATATAATATATATTTATATATCTTAGCCTGGAATGTAAAGTCTGGCTCATCTTTCAGATGTCACCCTTTGGTGGAAGTGAGCTTCATGTAAATGTTCAGTAAACAGTTTGTCCTTTCTTACCATCTGGAAACCTCCATTTTTCCTGATGTTTGCTCTGTCAGGATTTGCCCTCACACCTAAACCAATCATTTCGACAAATCCTTAAAGCCTGGATAACATGCCCTTCTGATTTCAGTAAACCGTCTGTCACCAGCAGTAAAGATAATATTTCCCTACTCTCTGTTTGCAAGGTATTTCTCAAGTTCAAGTTGATGGGATGTATGACAATCAATTCTATGCATATTTTCTCACTCCTGTGGGACCAATAATATTTGAGGACAGGCTCTAATTCACCACTGAATGCAGTGGCATCCTCGGGGTAATGCCTCCCAAGTATCTTCCTGGAAGTTTCTCTGAGTTCCCTGGTGGAATTACCTGCTCCTCCTCAAGAGTTCTGTCACCTGCACATTACCCTGGTTGTGTTGTTGAGTGACACACATTGCACCATGATAAACAGAACAATATGGTATGAGGTCAACAAAGAGAAAATGTTGAAACCAAGAGAAGCAAGAACCGTGAGCTGTTATGAAGGTGCTGATGACAAAACACACCATTCTGTTTTACAGGAAACTTCTCATTTTATGAGAAGAGCATTCTGAAAGAACAACAAAAGTGCACTACAGTAAATACATAATCGAGTGGCATGGTCTTTAATTATCAAGTATTCTGTACCATGCATGATTTGGTGTGCTGTATTTCATACAGCTGGCAGAGAAGTAGGTTTGCTTGTAACAGCACCACCATAAACACATGGGGAATGCATTGTGCTGTGAGATTTCAGTGGCTCTAATGTCACTAGGTGACAGGAATCTTTCAGCTCCATTGTAATTTTACAGGAAACCATGGTATATGTGGTCCATGATTGACCCAGACACTGATGTTGGGTGCAAGGTCTTAGATCTTTATCTTTGCATCTCAGCACTTACGACAGAAGTTACTGGACCGAGGACCCTAGTGCCTGGAATGCTCTATGAGCACAATCTGTAAATGCACATAATCTTGAACCCAAAGAGCTTACAAACAAATGAAGACAACATAATCTTCCACATGTGAAAAGGCTGAGAGATACCGCTGAGAGTCTCTGCTGACTGATTCTGGCCAGAAGCAAAAGCTTTGCCCTTTCTTGGGAAGCCACTGGACTTGTTTGTCAACATTTTCAGGAAGAAGTTGGAGAGAACTACTTTCTAATAGACCACCAGAGCCTCTCTCAGTTAGTTTCTTCCCCAATAAAAAACATCAGTTGCTCTCTGAAAGCTGTGTTATTTTATGAGGTAAAGAGATGCCAAAAATCAGTGGCTCTGAGAAGTAACTCGTAAGTGACATGGACTTGAGCCAATCAGTTGCTTTTGGAAATTTACACTTCAGGTAAAGAAGAGATGATTTCAATGCAGGCATCCGGGAATTTTTAAAAGCATTTCTCTGCATGTGGTGAAAGCATACACTGTTTGACACTCAGGAAAACGTGATTTCACTCCCATACTTCTGCAGAAAAGCCTTCTAGAGCATTAATTTATCCATTTCACTGCCGTGTATTATTTGCCTGCAGGCAGAGGAAAAAGGATTGAGGAAGAGCCTTCCTCAAGGTGACCTTGACTTGGGAGAGTGTCTTAGTTACTTTCTTATTGCTGAGTCGCAATACCCAGCATTCATAACTCTAAAGAGGAAAGGTTTATTTGGGGCAGTGTGTACAGGTTTCAATCCACAGTGGACTGGCTCCACGGCACGGCAGAGGAGAAAGAGCATCTGCTACAGCTTGGGTATCCTTTATCAAAACACTTCGGAGCAGAAGCATTTTGGGTTTTCAGTTTGTTGTTTCAGATGCTGAAATATCTCCACATAGAAAATGAGACATCTTAGGAGGGGACCCAAGCCTAAACATGAAATGCCTATACACAGAGTCTGCCAAAAAATATATATATTAGGAAAAGAAAAACTGTATAAATCTTTTCATACTAAATTTATTGAGACATCATGAGATTAATACAAATTGCCTTGGTCTCTACAATTACAAAAGGTGCTCAAAGTGGCCATTAGTTTTCGGACATTTATTAGTGTGGTGAACTGCTGGAGTGTATATACATTTTTTGATGGACTCTGTATTTTATCTACATACATATGTCCTAAAGACATTTTGTGCAACTTATTTATCTATTAGTACATGCTTGCAGTATCTAATTGTGCATCAAAGATAACTTCGTGGAATGGACTTTTCCTCTTGTGGTGTTATGTCTCTCAGCTCAAAATGTTTTAGGTTTTGGAGTATTTGGCATTTTGGATTTTTTGGATTATTTATACTCTTCCTATATAACCAAATCTTAGGGGGTCCCATCTAAGGTTCCATCTAAGGGAGGGTATCTTAGGGAAAAGGGGGAAAATACTTCTGTAGCGGCAGGTAGAAAGAAGTACTAATTAGTCACCAGCAAGCATGTGCTGAACACCTACCACATGGTTATTTTAGGTTCAGGGATCACATCATGAATCAGGCAGATCGGCCCCTCATTCCAGGGGGCTTAAAACTGGGCAGGGAGACAGGGAGTCAGGAAGAACCCTAATCCACATTTCCTGGAGAGAGCTCAGGATTGCAGAGAAACCTTAAGCCTCATCAGTGTTAAGCAATGCTTCATACCCTAGAGTCCCAACACCTCAATGTGGACATTTTCCAATATCTGAACAGCCCTGATGCAATTTTTCCTGTTCAGCGCTGTAAGGAGTCACAGGCCGATGTAAAAAGTTCTAGGATATTTGTTGTTCATACTTATCTTGCTCTGGAAGAAACTCCGAACAACTCGATATAGACACAGGATTAAATTAACTAGTAGCTTCAATGGAGCCTGAAAGTTCTTAATTCTTAAATGGAAAGATGGGCTATTCCTTTGAAAATTGGTTTTATTGGGTTGGCAAATCATTCAAAACATGTGGACAGTATAAGGAAATTTACTTTATTTTATTTTTATTTATTTATTTTTTATTTTTTTACATGGGTACCAGGGGTTGAACTCAGGACCTTGCAGTTGAGAGCAGGCGCTTGTGCTGCTGAGCGATATCACCGGCCCTTTTTTCCTTTTTATGTGGGTACCGGGAGTCGAACTCAGGACCTCGCGCTTGCCAGGCAGGCGCTTATGCCGCTGAGCCATTTCACTGGCCCAGGAAATTTATTTTAGAAAGTCCTCAGGGATAAATACTCCAGGAACTACTACCTGAAGGACTTACTGCCAAGATTTCTAAGAATTGACCAGAATTATATCCACAATACACTTTTGATCTCCAACTTTATATGCCTATTCTCCTTTTTTGCTATAGCCTTTTATCAAAGACAAAATTTACCTGCATCTAAATCTAAACAGGATAATCACTCTAAACTCAATTTCTTAAGAAAAAAAGAGAGACACAGTGTTTTCAGTACTGTCTTACTTCCATAATAACTAAATTACTATTTCTTCAGATGCAGATTATAACAAAGCCGAAATGTACATAGCGTTCAAGGGAAAAGTCCACTGAATTCAGTAGAAAGTTGGCTTAATCCTGGCAATTTTACTAAATTAGCCCATAGATTTCATTAGCAAAACAGAGGTGATGCGGGAATACAGAGAAATCAATGAGTTTAAATAGTACAGATCTTCTGTGAAGGGCTTCGACTAAAAGAAGTCATTACTGTTCCGAAAAGGATGTTCTTTTTATCAGGGCATTAAGTGGCACGATTCCTCTGTGTCTACTTAAACCCCTCGTTGTGTGTTTCAGTTTGCAGCTTTACAAAACGAGATGCTTTGACTTTTCCCAGTCTGTGGTCCCTTCCCAGCACTGCAAGGAAATTGGATCTCTCTTTGAGGGCTTCCACACAGAGCAGCAGCTCTGAGATTAACGCCAGTGTCACAGGTCAATGCCATTTCTGGCACACCAGCAGAAACAAACACAACAGACAAACAAACACAAACAAAAATCATTTCTAACACATCCAGTGCATTTCTCAAAAAATAATTTGTGTGGAAGGGCAATCGACATGGTTTTAGGATCACACAGTAACAACGGGACCCAACCACCTTTCAAGACCTGTGACACTCCCTTCCTGACCCACGCCACTTTTGATTCCACTGTCACAGCAAAATGGCAGTGACGGCTCCTCCCCACCCGGTGAGCCTTTCTCGGACTCATCAGCCGCCATCACCTTGCCCTGCCCTGAACTTTCACGGCAATGTGTATGGAACTTTCCTAAGTAACGCATTACTTTCTAACCATGCCTATCACAGTGATTTATGTACATGCCTCCTCCCGGCCACGAAGCTATTTCAGACTCTAACAGGCATTTGGCAAGAGAATAAATGAATGCATGAACCAGGGTGTGAAATGCAGTCCATAGCTCCAACTTTTAGAGAGGCTGTAATCTACAAAATAAAGGCAAAACAGCTCTATCCACACAGGCCTTATGGAAATAAGAGCCAAACCACCAACAGAGTGAAGAGACAACCCACAATGTGGGAAAAAAATGTTTGCCAGCTATTCCTCAAAGGATTACTATCGAGAACATACAAAGAACTCAAAAAAAAATCAGACCTCCCAAATTTAAAAACCCAATCCAAAAATAAGCATCTGAGATGAATCAACACTTCTTAGATGAAGAAATACAAATGGTAAATAAATATATGAAAAAATGTTCAACATCACTAGTCATTCCAGAGATGCAAATTAAAACAACACTGAGATTCCATCTTACCCTAGTAAGAATGGCTATTATCAAGAAATCAACTAATAACAAATGCTGGAGGGGCTGTGGGGAAAAAGGAACCCTTCTCCACTGTTGGTGGGAGTGTTGACTGGTGCAGCCACTGTGGAAATCCGTGTGGAGACTCCTCAAAAAACTAGGGTTGGAGGTCCCATTTGACCCAGCTATTCCCCTTCTGGGTATCTTCCCAGAAGAATTAAAAACATCGTACCACAGCAATATATGTGCACCCATGTTTATAGCAGCACAATTTGTAATAGCCAGATCTTGGAAACAACCCAAATGCCCATCAACCGAGGAATGGATAAAAAAGATGTGGTATTTTTATACAATGGAGTACTACTCAGCCATAAAGAAGGATAAACTGGAGACTTTTATAGGTAAATAGATGGAACTCGAGAAAATACTCACAAGCGAAATAAACCGGACGCACATTTGTAAACATCGTATTGTCTCCCTAGTATGAAAATGCAGTTTCACTGTGACTATTCCATTCCTTAGTCTTCTATTTTTTTTTTTTTTTTTTTGTGGGTACCGGGGGGACGACCTCAGGACCTCGCACGCCAGCAGGCGCCCGTGTCACTGAGCGATATCACCGGCCCCTTTTTTGTATGTGGGATCCGGGAGTCGAACTCGGGCCCTCGCGCTTGCCAGGCAGGCGCTTAAGCCACTGAGCCATCTCACCGGCCCTAGTCTTCTATTTTTACCTAGCTTTTACATGGCTTAATCTTATACTGAGTAATGTTTTTCTCTAATAGGTATTTGTACATTCTCTAATGCTTGAGTTTGTTAATACATGAGAATGTTTACTTGTTGTCTTGAAAATAAATAAATAAATAAATAAATAAAGTAAATTAATAGATCCTGAGATGGAGGGATGATTCTGGATTACCTGCTTGAGATCAATATAATTACAAGGTTCCTTATAAAAGGGAGACAGGCAGGTCATAGAAAGTGAAGGAGATGAGGGGACTGAACCAGAGGTTAAAAGGGGGGGTGAGGAAGGAGGTTTGCATATACTGAATTGTGGTCTTTAAAGTTGGAAACAGAGCCAGTGAGCCAAGAAATGAGGACAGCCTGGAGAAACTAACAAAGGCCAGGAAATACTTTTTCCTCTGGAGCCTTTAAAAGGAAAGGGTCCTGCTGCCATCTTGATTTTAGACCAGTGGAGATACCCACCTTGAACTTCTGCATTCCAGATCCATGAGTTAATAACCTGTGCTGTTGTAGCAGCAAGTCTGTGTTAACTTGTGAGAGCAGGGATACGAGATGCAAATGTAGGGGTAGAGCAGGTCTTGTTCTAACCAGAAACGTAATATGAGGTGGTATTTGTATTCAGGGATGTGCAGCACCATTCCATGTCTGGACGTGGAACATGGGCTTTTAAAGTGAGCAGAGGGCTGGTGAGATAGCTCAGCGGCATAAGCGCCTGCCTGGCAAGTGCGAGGTCCTGAGTTCAACTCCTGGTACCCACATACAAAAAAAGGAACGGTGATATCGCTCAGCGGCACAAGCGCTTGCTGCCAAGCGTGAGGTCCTGAGGTCGACTCTCGGTACCCACATAAAAAAAATAAATAAATGAGCAGAAAGGCTCACTTGGGTCTTCTAGGTGTGCACTGCATGGAGCATGAGGAAATCTTATATACTGCTAGAAACAGAAGAAGAATGGAAAATCTTTCAGACCCAGGGAAAAGCAGCCTGCTCTTGAGCTGTGACGCCAGCGCCAGTCCACACCACCACTTCTCACCTTTATAAATTCCATTGCTTCCTCCATGCATTTCTCCCTTGGTCGTCACTTCTTCTACATGGGCTCCCTGGTCTGATGTGAAGTAGACCAGGGTATCGTTGGCCAGTCCCAACTCATCCAGGACATTCAGAACCTGCCCTGGAAGAGAGAGACAAACTTTACTGTAGAGCAGTTTGTTCATCATGAAGGAAACAGAGGCAGTTTCCCTCCTCAACTGGGTAGTTCATTTCTCAAGGCAGTAAGGCAATACTTGTGCACCCTGAGGTGTGACACAATTGGGAAAGACCTGCCACGACAGGGTTCTTAGAAGGGTCGCCAAGAAAGGCCATGTCAGGGCTCTCTCCAGCTGGCCCAGGCTTTGAGGTACCCAGCATATGAGCAAATACATTTACAACTATTTCTGGATGAATTTCATCTTTCAATATTTGCAATAGACACCCAAATCTAGAACTGTCCATCATGAATATCAATATTTCCCATAGTTTCTTTTTCCTTGTTCTCTCCTTCTTTCCCTTAGTCTAACATTGTCCAGCAGTCCAACATAATACTTGTTAACAGTAATAACAACAATGATACTTCATACCACTTATTGATTACTCCCTACATGCCAAAGGGTGTATTCTGTGCTCTCTCATGTAGACCCCAAGGAACCTTTAGAGTCAGAGCTGCTGTTCCATTTTATACATGAAAGCAACAATGTTGTAAAAATAGAAGAGACCTGTTCAGACACATAGGAAGCAGGAGAACCAGAAAGGAAGAGTTAAGTCTGATTTTAAAACCCAGACTCAAACTCTGAACAGGTCAGTGGGTGCACTTAGCAAGCCAAGACAAAGAAAAAAAAAAAAAAAAAAAGAAAAAAAGAAGAGACATTAAAGAAGAAAAAAATACTTTTCCCACATATCTTTGGCCACACCCATGGATGAAATGCTGTAATTGAAAATGATATGAAATGATGTCTTACTGAACTAAGGCAAGGAAAGGGAAAGTGAGTGTGGAGAATGAGGATGAATATGGTGAATATGCTGAATATGGATGAAAAGCACATGACTAATTACTATAGTGTTCCACTTCTATGCATTCTTAAAATTTTCCATAAAAAGCCAGGTATAGTGGTGCCTGCCTATACTCTCAGCAAACGGGAGGCTAAGGCAGGAACATCAAAAGTTCAAGGTCACCCTCAGCAACTTAATGAGACACTTGGCTCAAAAATCTTATTTATTTATTTATTTCATGAGGAAAGAAACAGACTTCACAGAAGCTACCATGGCCCCTTAAACAGAAGACGATGACAGCCCAATTAGAAATGGACAGTACATAATTTCCTCACAGATCTATATAGTTAACACGCTGCTTGTTTGCAATTCAGTAAGACAGTACATAAAGCTGTAATTGCTATCGCAGGCTCTGATTCCATTATTTATTTACATAAATTGCTACATAATAATCACACATATTCATGAGGTATGATGTGATGTTTTGAAACAGCTATGAGGTGTGGTTAAAAAAAAAGTAAAGTGAATACTTCAATTGAAAGTGGATTAGAGGTCGGTGAGATGGCTCAGTGGTGTAAGCGCCTGCCTGGCAAGCGCGAGGGCCCGAGTTCGACTCCCAGAACCCACATATGACAAAAGGGCTGGTGATATCGCTCAGCCGCACGGGTGCCTGCTGGTGCGCGAGGTCCTGAGGTCGACCCCCAGTATCCACACACACACACAAAAGAAAATGGATTAGAGATCCTTCAGTTCTTAGCGTGATGATTGGGTGTTCATGCTGTATGCACGAGATGTTCTTCCCTCAAACCTTGCTACGAGTTTAGTACATTACCCATCTGACTTGACCTTGGAAAAAAAATGGATTGGAGCAAAAGACACATTGACATGAGTCCCTCTCAAAATCTATCCCCTCCTTCAAAAACACTTATTCCAACGTTCTTGCCACTTCGAGCAGCAGTTCTGAAAGTCCTCTTTCATGCATGTCTTTAGGGTACGCTGTCCTGGCTGTCTCAATGTCCTAAATGGATTCAAAACATTGATCTTTTATGATCATTTTGACTTGGGGGGAGTGTCAGAAGTCACACGGTGCTGATCCAGTGAATAAGGTGGATGAGGACACACACAGTGTCATGTTTTTATGAGCCTACCTTTCCTTTGGATGGCACTGGGCAGCAGCATCTAGTATATCTTTTATCACATCTCATAAAGATGCTCCAGAAAAAGGACATTTATAACTGCTTCAAAAAGCGGCAAGGATGATGGTATGAGTGTGTTCAAAGCAAGGAGAAGGATTTTGTTGGGGGTTCATGGTAATGGGTCTTTTACTGCAATATATTTTAAAAATTTAAACATTCATCATATTTGTTGATCGCACTTCATACGTCATTTAAAGTTCAAATCAGGGAAAACATATCTATGAATATGGATACTATCCACTACAGATACTAGTATGGAGATTTCTCAAAAACTTGAAACTCAAACTTGTATTATTTCTTTGGGGTAAAACCATTCAAAATCTTCTCCTAGCTTTTTCTTTTAAAAATACACAAGACATGATCAATAGCTGTATTCACCCTACTGTGCAATAGCACACCACAGCTTACTTCTCCAATCTAAATGTAACTTAGTATCTCTTAACCAACTTGTACTCATCTTCCCTCCCCATCTCCCTGCCTACATAAAGCCCATCTACTCTCAACTTCGAGGACATCAACTTTTCTCACTTTCACATATGAATGAGATCAGGTGGCATTTGTCTCTTGATGCCTGGCTCATTGCATTTAACAGGATGTCTTCCTGTTCCATGATGCCATTTCAAATGCCAGGAGCCCATCCTTCTTTATGGTTGAATAGGCTGCGCTGGTACACAAGCCACACTCTCATTTGCACATGTTTGTAGGATATAACATTTACAGTCTTTGTGTGGAGTTGGTACATGTATGCAACACATCTCCATTCCTTACCCTTCTCATCCCTCCTTGCTCCTTCCAACTCTTGGTCCCCTTCCCTTTTGAGAAAGATCCATCTCCTGACTTCCTATTAACTTACCTATCTCAAATTTTGTGTTTTATTTATATTTTGGGTTTCTCATATAAGAGAAAACATCTGATATGTAAGCTTGTGTGTCTGATTTATTTCACTCAACATTATGGCTTCAAGGCACAACCATTTTCCTATGAATGCCTCTGTGCCACATGTAGGACTGTAAACTAGTACAACCACTATGGATCATACAACACTATGAGCATGGTGATTGCTGGTAGGAATGTAAACTAGTACAACCACTATGGGTTGTACAACACTATGAGCATGGTGATTCCTCAAAAAACTAAAACTACAAATCCCATTTGACCCAGCTATTTCCTTTGTAGATATCTTCCCTAAACAGTTAAAGACATCGTATCACAGTGATCCATGTGTATCCATGTTTATAGCAGCATGATTTATAATAGTTAAATCTTGGAAATGGTCCATATGCTCATCAGCAGTATTTATACATTTTTTAATCTATATCATACTTGATATCTTTCCCCACACTCTCTCAAGCCATTTTCCAAGTAGCTCACCCCATCAACCCTATTATGTGAGTAGCAAACTGTTCATATCCTCTGGGGGTTGTGGGTGACATCGTTGATCTCCACATGGAAACCAAATTTGGGGTTAGGTTCACTGAATCACTGTAGCACGACTATAGCAATTGAGATTCTGTGAGGACGCCAGGTATACTTTGCAGCAGAAATAGTGAAATACAAGATACTAATAAATCCTATAAAGGAGATAGATCATGTCCAATCAAGACAATCTCCATGCTTCAGTTTCCAGGAAAGGGCAAGAAGAATCATAGAATGAACTCTCCACAGACTTGGCAAAGATGATTTTTGAAGCAGAAGCAACATCCAAGTCATTTGCTGCCAGATACACATCTGCTAATGGATTGCAAATGCCACAGGGTAGACTAGGTTCAGTCTTTATCAATTTTTAACTCCAGTGGTGAACATTCTGAGTACCTGAATCACATACATAAATGTGGGGCTCTCAGAACCAAGCGACAGGACACCCGAAGACCATTTCAGTAATTTGTTTCCTGTGATCAATCACTGTGCTGTAGACACTTATTGTGTCTTTATCTGGTCCAGCTAAGCAAACCACCTGTGCATTTGGGCTCATTGATGGCTGCAGGATTATTGGTCTGTGATACTAATTCAAGCCTTATTTCTTTGAAAATGGTAATTAGTTCCACGAGAGGAAATAGAAGCAACAAGGCAATATAACCCTCATCAGACTTAGAAAAAAAAATGATGCTTTTGGTCATATAACAACTTCCATGTAAAATAACACAGGTCGAGGCTTGAAGGTTTCCCATTCTCCTCTTGCAGTTAATACAGAGGGAAATGGCAAGAAACCATATAACTGCATTTCAAAAGTAGTTGCCTTTCCCCTATTTAGAAGAGTCTTAGCTCAAAGAGAAATGCTGTGGAAAAAAGGCTTTGCAAGAAAAAACAATGTGGCTCTATGATAACTTCTGTGCATATCAAAGCCCACACACAAATATTTATACCAGCTTGTATATAAGTGCCCAAACCTTGAAGACAGCCAAGAAGACACTCAACAAGCAAGTGGATGCGCAAGGCATGGTACTTCCAGACAAAGGAAATATAATTTAGCCCTAAAAGAAATGAGTGAACTAGTTGTGAAAGACCAGAGACAAACCTTAAATGCACATTTTTAAGTGAAAGAAGTCAATATGAAAAATCAGCATAGTATATGGCCTCAGATATATTCTGAAAAAGGCAAAGCTATGCAGAAACTAAAGGTATCTTCCTAAAAGAGTTCAAGACATCATATTACAATGACCCATGCCACTCATGTTTATAGCACAACAACTCATAATAGCTAACTCTTGGAAGTGGCCTATTTGTCCATCAACAGATGAATGGGTAAAGCATGGTATTTACACACAACAGAGTACTACTCTGCCATAAAGAAGGATAAACTTGAGTCATTTGTAGGGAAATGGATGCATCTTGAGACCATAATATGAAGTGAAATAAATCAGACACACAAACTTAAACACACATGGTTTCTCATATATGAGAAACCCAATATATAAATGAAGAACAAAATAAAAGAAAGATAATAGGGAGATAGAGCTTTTGCAGAAGGGAAGGAGACCAAGAGATGGGGGAAGGGAGGGGAAGGAGATGAAAAAAGAATTAAGATGTGTGACGTTATATGTACCAACTCCTCATGAGGAACAGAATCATTACATACTGGAACATATACTAATCAAAAGATAAAAATTGCAAAAAAGGGTGAATGGCTGTCAGGGATTAGAAGGGAGGACAGCACAAAGATGGGGAGCATGTGGATTTCTAGGGCAAGGAAAGTGTTTGGCAGGATGCTGCAATGGTGGACACATGATATACCTTTTTCCACAGCCATGGAATGCACACTTTAAATAGTGAACTGTAATATTAAACTCTGGGCTTCTTTGAATAACAATCTATCAATATTGGCTCATCAATGGCAACAAATGTACCATGTTAATACAGATATAACAAATACTAGAAACTGTGGGCAACCAACAGGGAATATGTGAGAATTTGGTACCTTTCCATTTTTCTGTACAGCTAAAATAACTCAAAGTAGGCTATTAATTATCAAAATGCCTCTAAATTGCAAATTTGACTCCATGTCTTCCTTATTCAATGTTTGATCTATTCATGACATAGGGTATGAGTTTAAGGCTGGAGAACCATACAGTTTGGGGGATAGCACTTATCTCTAGAGATTCATTCCCAGTGCATTTCCTTTGTTTAAACCAGATACATCCTATTTACTATTTCCCTTCTGGGCTGTTTTATCCCCAGACAAATTTACAGCTGCATTTATACACAGACTGCTTCAACTAGAATTTCTTGCTTCCATCTCCATCTTAATATCCCCCCTGGATACAGCCTCCAAATTCCAATATTTCAAATGACCACTGTCCCACATTTAATGTGTCCTCATTCTTATTCACTGCCCAGAGTGATAACTTGGCTTATCATCTTCATCTACAACCTGGTTGGAATTAATACAAGAGAAAGCAGCTGAGACCATCGTGCAGGTATGAGCGATGGAAAATCCAGCTCATTCTGCTGAGAAATTGTCAGATTTCTGATTTCCTTTTAGTCCTTCCTTCCCTCAAAAGACACACTGAGGACCCCATACTATGCAGGTTTATGCCAGAATCTCATTTAGAAAGCCCAGAGCCCATTAACCATTTAATTTTTCATAAGATAGATCCTATCAAAGGTCTAATATATTTCTCTCCTCAAAAGTCTGAACAGAAATCTCCCACGGGAACAAATGATGCTGTATTATTCTCTCTCTGAGAGCAATAGATTGCAAGTCAGAGGTCTGAAAATATTATTCTTCAGTGAGGTTCTTGAGGTATAATGATACCAATTTATATAGGATGATAGTTTTGAATTACCAGTGGTGGGTTGCAGGATAGCTTATAAATGAAATGTTTTATTTCCAAAGCTTTCTCACATTTTTTGCCCCCGAATGAAACAAATACAGACAATAAGGCATTTTAAAAGCACTTTGTTATTTAACTGCAGACAAGAGGAGCCAGGTTATCATCAGCAAACGCTTTCTGACCAGACATGTTATCGTCCTAAAGAAGAAAACTTGGAAAAGAGGAAGTCTGGACTCTTCCCGTACCAACTGTGCATGTAGTGGTAGAGGAAGGCTAAATTCCAATCCGGAGAGTTCATTATTCCAAGCATTGCTTCTACAAACCAGTTGCTACTCAAGAGTCTAGCAGGGTGGTACGCTATACAGGAGACAGCAGAGTTCCAAATGTACAGCCAAGATTCTAGGTCTTACGTGAACAAGAATTAAGTACTTAACTTCTTATTTAAGGTCCTGATTTAAGAAACTTGTTTGAAGCTTGAATCCCCAAGATTATTTTTTGCGTCTACATGGGCGATGTAATGGACGAGAAACAGTGAGTTGTATTAAGGAAGTGGGTGCAGAATTTTTAGGCTGGGGTCAGCCCCAGAGTTTGTGCTGAACACCCCTTAACTCTTACAGTGGAATTAAAACATTGCCTTGCCTCATTGAAGCCTAGGCACTTTGGTTAATTTAGACTTGTGAGCCAAACACAGTGGCACAGCCCTCTAATCTCAGCAACTCAGTAGGCTCAGGAGTTCCAGGCCAACAGGGCAATGTAGCAAGATCCTGTCTTTAAATTAGAAAAGTAAAAAGGGCCGAGGATGTAAAGATCTTGCCTAGCATGTCTGAGTCCTTGTTCTATCCCCAGTAAAACAAACAAATAAATATAATAAACAGATTTGTGTTTTCTTTTTTTTTTCTTTCTTTCTACAAGGTAGATTGAATCAAACAAAGTTATTGAGTAAAATGCTTTGAAGTATGTATTTACATTTTCTGAAGCATTGGGCTCCCTAAAGAAAATTTAAAAATCCTTTTTTTTTTTTTTTTGTACATTATTACAGTATATAATGTGGGGGGATAGGGAAGAGAATGTGAATGTAAAAAGGAATGAAGATGTGTTATGCACATGTATCAATTCTCCACAAGGTGTGTACACATTATGTACTACAAATATGCACTAATAAATGAAAAATAAAATGAAGATCCTTACCTAGTATGAAAAGTTAAGAAAGCAATTCTACCTACTTATTGTAGAACTCTGGGAAACTTGAAATAACCCCCTTAAAGCTATTTTCATAAGTTAGTCTGTAATGGTTGACACACTGTGTCAACTTGACAAGTTTAGAAGCTTAACTAAGTGACTCAGCAGTTCTACATCCTAGGGTGTAGAGGACATGCCCTAGGGTGGCTGTTTATAGCCTAGGATGTTGTGATGGTTGATATGTTGTGTCAACTTGAGAAGTTTAGAAGTTTAACTAAGTGACTCAGCAGGGGGCCATGATCCTCACTTTGTAAACATCCTGAGCCTGTGCAAGAGGATGGCTGGGAGACTGTGTGAGTGCAACACCCACCCTAGGGGCGGGTACCCTGCTTACAGTATAAGGGAGGAAAAGAGACTTGGTCTCCCCTTTTTGGCTCTTATTGCTTTTGCTGTCTTCTGCTACCTCAAACTGTTGCCCCTCACCATGCCACCCTGCTTTAGACCCAGCTGATTATGCACTGAAATCTCCACAAACTGTGAGCTAAATGAACCTTTCCTTCTTTGACTTTGGGTGTTGGGTATTCTGTCTCAGCAATGAGAGAAAAGTAACCAAGACATAGTCCTTCCTCCGGGGAGGAAGTGGGGAGATGGTGGGTCTCCTATATTGTCACTGTAGCTGAAGATTAAAGACAGAATGAGAGATGCCGTCACTGTACCTCCTGGTGTGGGTGAGGATTTCTTCATATGAAATGTTTGGTGTTGGTCCAGGGATGTGGTCTTAGCTGCTATAATCTGATGCTCTCCTGAACCATCTATCTAGCAGCACAGAGAAATTCTGCTGTCATTGGCTGGGAAGAGGCAATTCTTTGTTAGCTTCTGGGGGATTAGAAACATAACTAATATCCCCTACAACAGGACATATCTGTCACAACACAGAAATTTATCATCTGCATTTGGATGCAATGTCCACCTCATGGAGGTGAACTCAATAGTGTATTTCTTCCTGAAATTGAAAAAAATGGTCAGGATTTCCAAAACTTCAGTCCTGATCTTGTCCTTAATATGCAGTTCAAGCAACCTTACAGATGGGCTGTTTGCAAGCATATGATTTATCAGTAGGATAAACACAGCTCAAAGAGCTTGCATATGTCCAACAAGTACATACATGAAAAAATGTTCAGTAGCATTAGATATCTGCAGAATGCAAATAAAATTAACAATGAGAAAACATCTCACTCTAGTGAGAATGATTATTATTTAAAAAGAAATCAAAAGCAGAAGATCACAAATGCTGGCCAAGTTATCATGAAAAAGGGATAGACACTATGAAAAACAGGATGGAGATTCCTCAAATAAAAAAAAAAAATCAAAACCAGAACTTCCACTCTTCCCAATAGCTAAGATATGGAGTTCCCCTGGGTGTCCATCAGTAGATGAATAGATACAGACAATATGGTTTCTATACATACTGGACATTCAGCCAGGGGTAAGCATAATACTATCATTTGCAGCAAAATGGATGGAATTGGAGGACACCATGTTAAGGGAAATAAGCCACACACAGAAAGACAAGTAGTACAGTATATGCTCTCTCTCTCAAATGTGGAAGCTTAAAAAAGTCAACCTAAAAGTTGCACGGCAATTACTCGTAACCCGGAAGGGGGTGAGTCCATGGGTTAAAAACGGGAAGACAGATTTAGTCACTGTACATTTTATGCACATATGGAAATCTCTCCCTGACCCCTGTTAATATGTACATTAGTGGATAAAAGAAAAAGCTGACAGAAAAGAAAAAATAGTCTACTACCAAAAAATTTTCTCTATTTGGACTTTTTATCTACATTCTATAAACCAGCCGAGAAAAAAATAAACAAAAGCATGAAGTGCTGTCTTTGTGGGAGTTGTCTATGTTTTTTCTTTTTTTTTTGTATCTTTTCATTTGTTAACTGATTTGAGGATATTTCTGGAGAAAAGCAAGCAAAATGATAACAGTTAAACCCAACATGTGAAGTCTGGCCATACTTTTGTTTTTGCATGAATGAGGCAAACACCAAACATATGGAAGGGACACACGGGACATTGTTGCAGAATGATGAACCGGGAGGAGGAGGGTCAACTCTAGTATTGACTGTATGTCCACCCCCTAGCACTAATGACTGAACTCCTGAGAAATGGCTGCACCTATGTCTTGGGAAGTTCTGATGTCACCTTCAGGCATGTCTGCCATCCACAGATGATGGGAGAACTGCCCTTTCTGAAGGTCTTCTCTAAGTGGATACATTTTCCTGCATGAGGACAGAGCCACAAACTCAAAGCCTGATCTTGCTTTCTGACCACTCATCCAGACCCACCGCATCCATTAATTGGGAGACCATCTCTTTTGTTATTTTACTCATTTCCACATCTTTTATTTAACCCAAAATTCCATTCCGAACATGTTCAGATGATATTCCTAACCATTTTCAAATAGCTATGAAAAAGCAAGCAAAAGGAATATTAAAGAATGGATTAGACCAATCTGTGGATTTTTTTTTTTCCATTCTACTTGGGCAATTCAAACTAATAATCAAGTCCTTGTACTCAGTATATAGGTTGCCTAGTATATTCTTATTATATATCTGTGTTCCTCAAATTTTAATGGGCTAGTTTATCAAATGGGGATCATGCTAAAACAGAGATTTGCATTCAGTTTGTTTGGGGTGGGGTCTGAAAACTTTAATTTCTAGAAAATGCTTCCATGGAATGTTAATGATGGTGACTGTCTGAAGAACACCCCCCCCTTTGAAAAGAAAGTTTACATGGGACAAAATGTGTAATCAATGTTAATATATAATAAAAAAAGACGGTTAGCATTTGACAGATTTTCAGAACTATATTGTTCATAAGAGTTGGCTAGAGTTTGAGATCTTTTGATATGTAACTTTTATATTCAATGAATAAAATGAATAGTTGTATAATTTAGATGAGTTAAGACATGGAAAACTGAAAGATTGAAGTTCTGCCATTCTATAAATGATCCCTGGTTCACTTGGCAGGTGTTTTCCCAAGTTGGTGAGTTCCTGCTTGAGTGTATTTTGTTTCCTGGAAATCACTTCTTGGATGTTGTTGTACCTGGTGGCTATGATAATGTTGTGATTTCCTCCATTACACCCGTCTTCACCCTAATCAGAATTGCAATGTGTGATTTATCCTCCTGCACTCGCATCTGCTCGAGCCATCTGGGACACTTTCCCAGCTTGATTCAGCTGCCTTCTTGGATTAACAATAATTTCTGTGCATGTGTGTGTGTCTGTGTGTGTCTGTGGTGTGTTTTCCTAGGGTGTTACATTTGCTCTAAATAACTGAACAACTGCAACTGGCTGTCATCTATAGGGAGCTCATCAGGGTCTTAATGTGTGAATGACACAAAGTCACACAGAAGAACAGAGCTGTCTCTGTTGAATAGGAGGAAACTCCACTTGGGCACATCTGCTGCTCAGAGGAGGCCACTTGGAATGTGGCTGTCATTGGACCATCAAAAGCACACTGTGTGGTTCCCTGAGCCTCGAGCAGTCAGATTGCCAGGGACTGTTTTGAAACAGCAGAGTTCATCTTGAACAAAACATCAGTCCCCTCCTAACTCAGTCATGCCACTTTAATTCCTAGAGTTTCTCTTCTTGCAGAAAATAAGGGTTGGGTACTTCAGTGCAGCTGCTTGCTGCTTGGAAGAGTTACCAACTGAATGTGCCCTGGGAAGTGATCTAGTCTTACCAAGGCTGACCATATGTTCAATGGGCCATTTATAGGACCAAAGACAGTGTGAAGCTCTGGACACATCAGCCTTGTGCTAACCAGCTTTCTCTCACTATAACAAAAACCTTAGATAATGAGCTCATAAAAAGAAAAGGGTTATTTTGGCTCATGGCTTTGGCGGGTTCAGTTCATGGTTGGTTTGCTCTGTTTCTTTTGGGTCTGAAGGGAAGGAGCACATTATAATAGAAATGTGTGAGTGATCCAAGCTGCTCACCTCATAGCCAGGAAGAAAACACAAGAAGAGGAAGAGCTTGCAGGCCACGATCTCCCATGATGAGTGAACTTCTTCCCACAAAGCTCCGCCACTTAAAGTTTCCACTACATCCCAGTATGGCTAACTTGGAGATCAAACCTTTAACACATGGGCCTCTGGTGGACATTCAAGATGCAAACTACGGGAAGTCTGCACTTCTCCAGCAATATTTAGTTAGAGGTGCAACTTGAACGTCCTGTCTGAGCTGGGAGGGTAGAAATGAGAGAAATAAGAGTAGGGAATCACCAGAGCCCATGAACGAGTATCTAGCAAAGCAAGCCTTGCAGAATTCTTGATTTACAATGCCACTGGTTTAGATGGTAAAATTTATATTTAGTTTTACCATCTAAAGTTAAAGATATAAAATTAAAAATGTTTCCTTTTGCTGACACCCTGCATATTAATCACAGATCCAAACTCTTCCTACCATTCAAATTAAAACCTGGGCACACTGACTAACACCTTGCCATCCTGGGGAACAATATCTGGTCAGTGGTCCTTTTGTCTGCGATGCTTCTCTGTTCTCTGCTTCCCTCATGCCATGAATTGAGCAGCTTTGCTTCATCGTGTCTTTCCACTACGATGTTTCCGGAACCCCTAACTTAGACCTCACTTTCCAGATACATTCACTGGTATTCAGTGAACTGTCATTTAAAACACGGCTTTAATCCAAACTCTCGGATCCCAAAATATCTTTTCTTGGAATAGATAACTAGAAAATTAATTGTGCTAATGAGAATGGTTTGATGGCTCAAGAATAATTATTTATTAGTAGTACTTTGCAATACATAATAAATACATTCATCCTGGGGAGTTGGTACGTATATATAGGGCATCTTAATCCTTTCTACTTCCCCTTTCCCTTCTCTCCCTCTCTCCTTTCTCCCTCCATCTCTTGGTTCCCTTCCCTTCGCATTTGCAAAAGGCCTATCTCCCTGTTTCCTATTATCTATCTTTTACAGTGGTACCTCTGGTAATTAACTTAATTTGTTCTATGATTTTGGAAAGATGCCCACCTTTGCATTTGTGTGGGAAGGATGACCGTGGTCATGTTTGTCACTTGATGCAGAGTTTGCAAACAAGAACAAAATTTTGCCAAATGCTTCTGTTTGCAAACCGAACTGTCTGCAAACAAAAGCACTCGTGAACCGAGGTAGCACTGTATTTTGCCCTTTGAATTATTTATACTTTGCGTTTCTCATGCAAGTCATTCTTCTCCCTTCTAGCACAAGGGCAAGCCCTATAATCTGCCCTGCTCTTGCTATAACAGCAGACAGAGAGACTGAAACCAGCATTTGGACTATGTGCATGGAAGGAGATGACCTGGCCCAGTAACCTCTAACTCGAGGAACCTCCTACTGCTCAGCAGTGAAGCCAGAAGAACAGACCTGGGACTTGGGAACCACAGCAAGTGGAGGCAAGAAGAAACATCATTGGAATAGAGACCTTCCTTCAGGAAGTGTCCAATCTGAGGGGGGTCACCTTGGGCACATAACAGGGAATGCTGAACAATGTTAGGAAAGACAAAGTGATTGACAAAAGCCCAAAAAGGTAACCTGCAAAGCCACAAGAAACTAAGGGATTTATTAGCTTTCGGTGAGCCAAAGTGTAGCCTGTAACTTGCATTTCAAGCAAATCCATGTTCACAATAAAGTAAATTCTCTAGCTTGGATTATGTTGTAGTAACATTTACAGTTGCAATAAAGCTATTTATTGTGTCCTGGTCAGATTCCCTTTCATTCACCAAAACCACATAAACTGCAACCCTCCTTGGCTGATAATATCTACATAAGACCCACAGGGGTCTTTGGAAGGGGTGCTTCTCGTAAAAAGTACGTCTACACTGCCACACTCTCTCAGAAGGTTCTAAGGATAAAGTTGTGAAGAACCACTAATAAAGTAGTATCTACTTTATCATAGAATATGGTAATTCTTCTGGTTTCAAAATAAGTTGTAATGTCATCTCACTTTCCTCCTTCACCCTTTGCTTAATTGGAAGGCAGCAGTGAGCAAAAATCAAAATGTCAAGTTGTATAAACAAAACAAAATAGTTTTATTTTTTTCTCCTCAAACACGTACTCAAAGCTTTAGACTGTCAAAGGAGTATGTTTTCTTCTTTTGAAACATGGGGAATTTACTAGCTAAAACCCAAATGCATACATGCATTTATAAGACGGTTGTTACTGATGAAATCTGGCAATAAATAGCAATTGCAGACACAGGTATTTGACAGGCAATTCCTCCTTCAAGTGGTGAAAGTTAAAAGAAGTAAAACGCTGTAATTTTGTCATTTTTGTTCACTTCTGGCTATTGTCTTACCTTGGGATGAAAGGAAATATTATGACAAGAATGTTCTTTCTCCAACAATTTTTTGTAAGTTGAAAGCATGAATATGTGCAAAACTTATCTTTTGCCGTGGCCAATTAAATGGAGATAATGGAACATCTGCGAGTATTTGCTTTAAAATTTAAGTAATAAATACACAGCGAGAGCCAACTTCCACCTAATTACAGTCAGGGGTGCAGCTGCTGTTTGTGACCTTGCATAAATGGGACTCTGGGTTAAGTAAGGCGAGCACCTATGTAATTTCAGGAGTAGCAGAGCTCTTTTCAGTTTTAATTTTTTGCATCAGTGACATGTGGTGTACTCAAGGAACAAGATCCATTTTGTATGAAGAAGCAGGCAGTCCTGTAGGGAACTATATGCTACCTTATAACCTGCCCTCACTCCCTTCTACTTTCAGTGAGGAAATGAGAAATAACACATGGGATCCTCTTGTAAAGAAACTTCTCTTCCCCAAAGATTAAATCTCCAAGTTAACAGAAAGTGGCTAAGCCATCGTTGCTGCACACCAGGGATCCTGGCGCCATGTTAGGAGATGTGACCCAAATGGATGAAGCCAGAAATCACCTAAGGGTGCAGAAACCTAGCTCCCCAAAAGCTCTTGGGTGATCCCATATTCCCCCTGTGCAGGCTTCTTGAGACATAGGTTTTTGCAGACTGTAAGCAAAGGGTCATTTTCAAATCATTTCAGCTCTTCCTTCACAGGTTCCACTTTCTCATAGCTAGATAGCCACCTCCCCAAAAAAAAGAAGTCCCAAGACTCGAACACGTGAAACTGTGCCTGAACATATCTATGGCCATTTGCTTCCCTTTTGTACATAAAAAAATGGAAGAAAATACCCTTGATGGGGAGTGGCAGAGTCAAGACATGCAAAGAAGGAGTCCACAGAAGCTACCAGGCACTGAAAGTTCTGTATTAAAAATGCAGCCTTCCTAATAATAACAGACCTTTGTAGAGTGCTCAATATATCCCAGATATTCTGCTATCCCCAGCAAGAAAGGCAACGACATCATCCCTTTTTTACAGACAAGAAAACCGAGACATAGAGAAAGAAAGAGCATTCCAAGTTTTCCCAGCTGGAGTGTAGCCAACTGGTGTCATGGTTTAGATCTAGAATGCTGCCTGAAAGTCTCATGGGTTCAGAGGCGAGGATTCCAAAGGGGGATTGGATCACAGAGCACTAAGTTCCTCTATGGATTCACCCACTGATAAGTTCATAGCTCAGTGTGCTGTTAGGAGCTGGTGTCTTTCAATGCAAAGGGGGTGTGGCTAGACCTGGAAGAGTGTATTCTTGTTCCCAGCCCTCTCTCTCTCTCTCTCTCTGTCTCTCCTCCCTTCCTTCCCTCCCTCCTTCCCTTCCTCCTCCCTCCCTCCCTCCCTCCCTCTCTCTCTCTTTCTCTCATTCCTGGCTGCCGTGGAGTGAGAAGTTTTCCTTTGCCAGCCTCTTCCACCACGGTGTTTCTACCTTGGAACCAGCTGACCATGGATTGAAACCTCTGAAGCCATGAGCCAAATTCAACCTCTCTTCCCTTAAGTTACAAATGTCAGATATTTTGTCCCAGCAAGGAGAAAGTTAACACAAGAGGGAATAGGACTGCAGGTAACCTGGCCCCAAAGTCTCTGCCCTTCCCCATATCCAGAAGCCATAAGGGGCATGGGGCCATGGACCTGCTGATACCATATGGAGTGGACACAAGGAGTTCTGGACCTGAATTCTGTCTCTGCCTCCTGCCTGTGAGCTTCCTGAAGCAAGTTACTCCATCCCATGTGCCTCAGTTTACACATCTATAAATGGGAGTCATGCAAGATGCTCATCCTATAGTGCTGCAGACACTATTATAAATGCAGAATTCCTGGCAGAGAGTTAGTAGCTAGTGAGGGCGAGTCTGTTCAGTAGTAGCGGTAGAAGATTCTAGAAACACGATGAACTCACAGCAATTCCCACTCCTTTCCTTTCCCAGATTCTCTTTGCAAAGATGGCACAACCACTCCGGGAGTCACATAACCAGATTCACAAGTACCGCAGCAATCTCCGCGGGCATTACAACCACACACCTGGATGCAGATGAGCTCCCACAGGGGAAGGCAGGAGGCAGAGTGGCATCGGCCAGCTGTTCCCTCCTTATTGGCCAGGAAGTGGTTTAGGAGCAATACAAGAATCTTCCTTTGGGGTGCACTGATACAAACCCAACCTCTCTAGATCTTGAGGCGTGTGGCCCTTGGGAAACCCACCCACCCTCACTTCCCCCTAACACTCTACCTAGAAGTGCTGGGTACAGAAGCTGGTCCAATGATAAGGTTGTCAGGAATCTCCAGCAGCTGGCAGCACCATAGGAGGTTCTCAAGAGCTCTCAGAGTTGGACCTGAACTCCTTTGATCTAGCTGGCAGCCACTGTGGCCACCAATGGTGCCAAGTCTACAGGTGGGGTTGGCAGGGCACGGGTGTGGGCTGATCGCCACTGTGTACTCACAGGTAAACCTGACCTGATGAGTCAGCTGGAAGGGATCCCAGTAGGAAGGATCTTGGGCTGCAGTTCCTGGCTTACAGTGGTTCTAAGAGGTTCATTACTAGGAGCCTCTACGTGGAATGCAAAAAGACATAACCCCGCTGCATGCTACCTGGAGACCAACTAAACCATCTGACGTTGTCTTACCAAATTTCTCAGAGGTATACACTGGCCAAGAGTACTGAGCAACAAAGACCAATATCCATAAAATTGGGCAAATGGCAGCACACAGTCCTTCACACACACACACACACACACACACCTCCTTCCACAGATGAAATATCTAATTATAAAGCAAGAGCCTATAAAAGCACTGGGTTAAAATAAGAGAAAACACATATAATTTGATTGTGGAGCTGGGGATAAGGAAATCTTTCTTTGCTTTTGTTTTTGTTTTTCTAGCCAACTATAAATCCTAGATATCATAATGGAATTAGCAACTTTGACCAAGGAAATTTACCACAAATGACTCTATATACAATATGAAATCACAAAAGAAGCAGGAAAAGTATTTGCAACATCTAAGTAAAATATTAAAATCCCTGCTATGTAGACAGCCCATGTAAATCAATAAGAAAATAAGAAAGACAATAAGAAAATTGTCTTTAAGAAATAAGAAAAACATAATAAGAAAAACATCTACAATCTTATGATAAAAATTGTACCCACAGAATGTGAACACAGAATGTGAACACAGAAAAAATACAATCATGGACTAAAATGCATAGAATGTCAACTCCAGGAATAATGGAAGGGAGAATTCCAATAATAAAATACATTTCTTACCTGACAAGCACAAAATCGATTAATAATACTGAGGGTCAGTAAGCATATGAGAAAATTAGCATTCTCACAGATCATGAGTGTCTTATTGTTACTGTGGTGGTAGAAGGAAGAGTACACTGTTTTAGGACATATTGAACAAAACTTGAAAATTTAAATTTTTTGACATAGCATTTTAATTCTGCTGAATTCTTATTTCAAAATGGTTCCCACAAGTTCACACAGCTTTACAGAAAAGAATATTCACCACCAGAATTGCTAGAAAGAGAAAAAAAAATTGCCGATGCCCCTTACATAGGAATGGTTAATTATAGACTATAAAAGATGAAATGAGAATTGAAATGTTGCAGTTCAAAAATGCCCAAACATATAGTCAGAAAAGAAGAAACCTGCAAAACAGTATGTGCAGTTTGTGTAAAATACTCTTAAAAACACATGTCATATCTTTCTATTACTACATGATATTGGTAATATATAAATGAAATCTGATCAGTAAACTGTTAATGAGGTTGTCTATTGAGAATGAAATTACAGAGAAACAGATTCCTTCTCCCTTGATGGCTTGCTGCTTCCTGCCTGCCATGCTATGGACTGTTTCTCCTCTGCGATGCCCCTCTGCCATGCCGCCCTGCCTTGGAGACAGCCGACTATGGACTGAAACCTCTAAATAAACCTCTCCTCCTTTAAGTTTGGATGCTGGGTATTGTGTCTCAGGAATGAGAAAGTAACTAAGAAAATCACATTCCATTTTCTCTTTTCAGGCACGAAAGGAAGATCAACTTAGATCAAACAATATCCCGGTAATAATGTTGCATATGTGCTATTTGAGGAAACTGTATTTTGAAAGCATACAGGAAACTCCCAAATAGCATAACAGCACATTTCCTAAAGTTTACTGTATACCATTGTTCCTGCTATTTTTCTACTATCTCTTTAGCAAACCCATCTGGCACTCGTGGAAGGAGAATCTTGCATATACGGATTTGTATCAGTCATTCCTTCAAGTAGAGAAGCTTCACCAAGTCCTAGACATCTTCCTGAACCTGCGCAGGCTCATTATGCATCATGCATTCAGCTGAACCGTGGTCTTCAGTGGAAACTATTATTTCACACCATTCCTGTCTAGACCTGCTTACACAAGAAACCTGCTCATGAAGACCAGCGCCTGTCAAAAGTCTTTGGGAAACTCTGCAGGTCGATTCCATGATTATCTTAGCGATAAAGGTATAGAGTGATAGGACTAGAGGTCATATTTCATCTGATGGAGAGATAAGCTGCTAGTCCCAGCATATACCAAGATTTGATAGTCTAGATAAGCTAAAAGAGTTCCTTTGTTTTAGAAAAAATAATTAAACAGCAGTTTCCACTTTGGGGAATTCATATGACACTGAAGTTATTGACTTAGGTAGATTTTACAAACTCATGTTTTTATTTTATTTATTTATTTATTTTTTTGTGAGTATCGGGGGTCGACCTCAGGACCTCGTGCGCCAGCAGGCGCCCGTGCTGCTGAGCGATATCACCGGCCCTTTTTTCATATGTGGGTTCCGGGAGTCGAACTCGGGCCCTCACGCTTGCCAGGCAGGCGCTTATGCTGCTGAGCCATCTCACCAGCCCTCAAACTCATCTTTTTAAAGTGTGATTAAAGGATAGGGTGAAAAAGAAACTTCGTACAAAATTATCCCGTGGACACACACACACACACACACACACACACACGCAGGCTTTTGGCAACTCCAGAAGGAATTTCCCACGGAAAAAGCACCAGTAATGTAAATAAAGTCCAATTCGCTACTCAAGTTGAATTTTAATAACTGTATCATGGATGCCTTAGGCTTTAGAAATGAAACATGTAGGTTGAATATTTGAAATACACTTTGTGTGCTAAAATGCAAAATACTAACTGCCATATCGGATATAACTTAGTTCACTCTGACGCCTCCAAGGTCCACCCTCTGACAGCTTCATCATCGCATTGCATAATGTGATGCATAATCTATTCTTAGCTATCCACCTTGAAATGCCACCTTTACATTTTCATGAGATTGTCTTTTTCTGGACTTCCTATTCCATTCCACTATTCTGTCTGGTTTGGAATCGGTACCACATGCTTTTCTTTATCTATTTGAGTTGGAACTCTACAGAGTTCATATTTAAACAAAATGAAAATTAAAAGCACACCAGTAATCCCAGCACTCTGGGAGGCTGAGGCAGGAGGATTGCGAATTCAAGCCTAGCTTAGGCAACTGAACAACTTAGTCAGACTTTGTCTCAAAAATTAAAACAAAACAAAACAAAACAAAGCCTGTGGATGTATCTCAGTATGAAAGCCCTAGGTTCAAGCTCCAGAATCCAAAGAGATGGGGGAAAAAGCGCATTTGAGAGATCACACCACTGACAATTTTCTTTGATGGGAGAAGCTCACAGGACCACATGATTTCACCTTCTGGGTCTTACGGCCTCCGAGGACACCAGATTCTACATCCCACCGTGGCGCTCACCTTAGCTACCAAGTGACAACAGCTGAGTGGTCTGTTCTCTGAACTTAGCTCTTAATACTGGCTTCACGCTGGTGCTGGTGAGCTAACAAGGGCATGAGCTAACAACAGAGTGCTTTCTACGTGCAGATCACCTCTGTTCCCTGCCTATAAACCTTGCAACACTGAAGCCTCAGCAGGTGACCAAGCAGCAACATCACTTTCACACCTTTTGAGGGTTTGTTTGATAACTTTGGATGCTGTCTAAAGAAGCGTGTAATCCACAATGGTTCTCTCTTCCTCCCTTTGAAGATACGTTTTGCACCCCTTCTCTTTGCCCAGGCACAACTCCAAAAGCAAATCCAGCTAATCAGCCTTAGCAATCAGAGGACAGCTGTGATCAGCAGATTTTTGTGTGCACTGTTACACGACCACATCCAATGAACACAACGGCTTCCCCATTCTTTGATCTTGTCAACGCCAGGAACTCATCGCCTACCTGTCACCTCACAGGTATGCCACAGACCTGCGGATACCAGGAATAGTTATGCCTCTGGAATTTAAATACTTACACCCCGGGCCGGTGAGATGGCTCAGCGGCTTAAGCGCCTGCCTTGCAAGCGCGAAGGCCCGAGTTCGACTCCCGGATCCCACATACGAAAAAGGGGCCGGTGATATCGCTCAGCGGCACGGGTGCCTGTTGGCGCGTGAGGTCCTGAGGTCGTCCCCCCGGTACCCACAAAAAAAAAAAAAAAAAAAATAAATAAATAAATAAATACTTACACCCCGTCCCAGCCTCTTATATCTTTCCTACAATGGTATTTGGAATTTTCTCCAGATCTCTAATCCATCTCCTCCCAAGACACCAGCTGCTATCTTTCTTCACTCCCCTCCTGTCGTTGGCCACATATTCACACTCTAGGGAATCACCCCAGCTCTGCTGTCCCCTTGTCTTTGGAGACCCTCCCCCTGGCAAAATTTGAATCACTGATCATTTTGATTATTACACGTCTTGCCTAGCATTGAGCTAAAAGTTACCTAATTCCACGTAGCTATGGTTTGGATTCACAAACTCATATTGAAATTTAATCCCCATGTGGGGTATTAAGAGGGTGGAAACTAAATCTGACTCTGATATTTGAGTGCAAGGAGGCCTTTGGGGTGTAATGAAAGTTCAGTACAGGTGTAAGGATAGGGTCCTCACCCCATGGGACCACGGTTTTTATTATGGCTTGTATCTAGATGTTCCCCCAAAGCCTCATGCACTCATAGGGGAAGCTTTTCAGAGCTGGGTGATTCGAAGGTGTGTAATAAATAAATGGATTTAGCATAGTTATGGGTGTGGATAATGGAAGCCTCACTCTGGATGTGGGTGGTACCAATCAACAGGCTTATAGCTTGGATGGAATATAAAGGGAGAGAGGGAAGGCAGGCTGGTGCTGCCGTTTGCTGCTTGCTGCCTCCTGCCTGCCCTGCCATGGACTGTTTCTCCTCTGCTATGCTGCTCTACCATGCAGCCTCATCTTGGAGCCAACTATGGACTGAACCTTTACAAATTGTGAGCTCCAGTAAACCTTTCCTCCTTTAATTTGTGGGTATTGGGAATTTTGTCCTGGCAATGAGAAAAGTAACTAAGACAAAAGAAGGAGAGAGACCGGAATTGGGAGGTCTCATCACCATGAGATGTTCTACACCATCTTGAGACAGTGCACGGAGTCCTTACAAGCAAGAAGGGTCTCTCCAGATGCACCTGCCCAGTCTGGAACTTCCCAGGCTTTTATTCAATGAGCCAAACAAACCTTCCTTCTTGATAAATGAGCCTGTTTTATTCAGTTATAGCAAAAGAAGGTAGATGGATTAAGATGCATTACTGATTCCAACACTTGATTTAAGTTCTCCAAGCCAAGCTAAGCTCAGACAGCCAAGAAATTATCCTTTCATGCCCAGTACTCCCCAATCTTAATGACCCTCACTCCTCAAATATCACTCACTATGGAATCCACTACAATCCTAACAATGGTAGAAGCTGCCTTCCCTGTCCATCCCTGTTTGCCTCTTCTTGTTGTCTCTGAAGTTCTCTTTGGTTTTCATTCTTCTTCCCTGAAGTGCTTTGGGCCACTGAATTCTAGTCACCCCCTGCTTCTCTGAGTCTCTGCTCTCTCTCTCTCTACCTGCTCCTGCAATTTTCCTGTAGGGATTCTTCCTGCTTTGATCTCCCCTGAGACCCTTCTCCCAGACTTTCTGATCTCCGTAGGAACCAGAAATGAGCATGCTATTTTCATGTTTTAGAAAAGGTCTCAGTGATCAAAAATAAGCATGTTTAAGAAACTCAAGTTAGAGAAGTCATGCACTGAACCCCAGAGGAAATACACAGCCTTAGCGTGCAAGCTACACTTTGTGTAGAACAAAGGGATGATAAAGTGAATGAGTACATTAATTTTTAAGGTCTTCCTGTTTGCGAGGAGGACAGACATGCAAGTTCATTTTTAAGCTTTTAACCTGGATTTAGAGGGAGACAAATTGTGGGTCACAAGTTGTGCAGCTACATGAAAAAAATTTTGGAGAGTAATCTTATCCCCCACCATGGTTGGGCTGTTGTCTACATATACAGGAGAAAGACACACACCAGCCTCATTCATGACTATGTTCCTAGCAATTCCTTATAAATATCAAACATCTGTGTCCCGGATTTCACCTTTAAAATTCATTTATTGAGCACGTACTATGAATCTGGGCTCTAGTATTGTGAAAGTGGATGTTTTCTATTTAAACTACACCAAAGCAGCATTGCAGAAGAAAATGCACCTATAAACTGAGAGGTTATTCACTGAACTCTCATTGCTAGTTTCCCACAACTACTTTCATCTGATTATCCTAAAAAGGGTTCATTTTAGAGTGGATCATCCAGCAGAACCATGTCCAAGAAGTTAAGCCCTGCTTAGAATTAAGTGGTATGGGTTGTGATTAAAATATAATGGAACTATTTAAATTGTAAAAACATTTGTTACAGTAAAAGACACCTTGCCATTCATCCCTCCTCCTTGCTCTAAACACATCCATTCCACGGTCCTTGCCACTTTCTGCAGCAATTCCAGAGTCCTCTTTCCTGAGCCTCTTTAGTTATGCTGTTGTGGCTGCCTCGATGTGACGTCCTGAATGGATTCAAAATGTTTCCCTTCAGTGGTCGTTGTGACTTTGGGGAAGAGCCAAAAGTAACATGGTGCCAGATCTCGAGAATAATGTGGATAAGGACACACCATCATGCTTTTAAGAGCCTGCTTCTCTGTTGGATAGCGCTCTACAGCAGTGTTCACCATAATTTTGAACACATGACAATGCAGACTCTCAGGAAAGAGGACTTCCAGAAATGGTTCAGAAAGTGGCAAGGATGGTAAGGGGGAGGATTTTGAGGGAAATTCATGACAATGTGTCTTTTACTGTAATACATTTTAAAAAATGGAAAGAGCCAGCAAGTTTGTTGACCATGCCTTGTGTGTTTGAGGGGATTAGACCAACAGTGAGGCTCCCCATTGGTAGAGCTTTTTTGGGGGGTTTCTATGGTCTCATCGCTCTCCTGACCTCTTGTGAATGAGGCCCTTCAAGTTTCTGTCCATCCGTCAAGACAGGCCAGGTGCAAGGACATGCTTGCCCTGGTGAGATGCACGCACTTAATCTGGTATCGGGCATGACAGGAATTCATTCTACCCCATCTCCCAGCTCTTCTTCCACAAACACATTCCTTACTTCATTCCTTCATTGATTCTGTGCCCAGAGAAGTTGGCGCCATCCAGATGTCAGAGGTGGGTGGCCAGAGAGGACTGCAGAATCCAGGAGGAGAAACTGAGGAGTCTGCCTTTGTATGGTGCCATGCTACAGACCCTGAGCTACTCAACGCCAAATTCAGGAAGATTTCCGGATGCTCAGCAGCTTGCGGCTGCTTTTTAGTATTTTTTTTTCCACCTAAAGGGAAAGACTTGGGCCAGTGAGATGGCTCAGTGGCATAAGCGCCTGCCTGGCAAGTGTGAGGTCCTGAGTTAGACTCCCGGTAACCACATATGAAAAAAGGGCCGGTGATATCGCTCAGCGGCACGGGCGCCTGCTGGCGCGCGAGGTCCTGAGGTCGACCCCTGGTAACCACACAAAAAAATAAATAAATAAAATAAAACAAAGGGGAAGACTCCTTGTTCTTATTTGAAAAGGAGAATGTCAGAAGTACCACTGGATCCAACCCTTAGCAGTGCTAGATGTATATTTTTGTTTTAGCGTTCACCTTCTCATTCTGTACTTGCATTTCTCTTCCTCAGAACACAGAACTTGCTGGTCTAATCCTGAGCAAGCGCTGACTGATGAGTCCGAGAGGCTCTATTCATAGCAACAGGGCTGGAACTGAATGCTGATTTCCTGCCAATTCTGCCTCAGGCACTAGGTTTGTGGTGCTACAGGCTGCTGAGTAGAAAGCACTCATGAGACCTGCATGCCTCCTGCGCTTGCTTCCACCTGCTCCCTGCAAGCTCCACCACATAAACAGGTCTGTAGCCAGTATCATGAGCTGTCCCCAATGGCCAGAAAGACATGCCCCAAAGTGCTGGGTTCATGTTTGTAAACGATGCAATTTTACACTCTGTTTCCTCCCAATCCTCAGCTGCTTACAAATGAACTGGGACTGGAAATCAGATTTTGCCATAAGGCCCGGATTGTCCAGGGATTCCACAGAGGATGTGTAGGGCTGCTTCAGTGAGGAGGATGCTGTGTGCACTCACCCGTCCCTTCCTTTCTTTCAAAGCTGCTCATGAATGTTACCTGGCTCTGCCCTAGGACGTTCCTCACTTCCTGCCCTGAGCTCTTCTAACATCTCCTCGGGGAATATTACAACCCTTAGTAGCTGCTATGTTCCTTGAAGCCAAGAGTTTCATCCTCACTGTATCCCAGATCCCTCGAAGCATTAGGGACACAGCCAGCATGCAATGAGCATGACTCATGAATGACCTGCCTCTTTCCCAGGGGTTTGTTGTTGACCATGAAAGGCTACTGTGCAGCCTCCTTTATGCTGTGGAAAGAGGAGGACAAAAGTGATGTGGATTCCAGGCTGTGGGTCTTTAACACCTGCTCGCTCATCCATTATGGAGCCGGTGACTGGAAGCAGGTGTACCACACCACCTCCAAGCCTCCCCTGTAGTATGGGCGTGATAAGATGACCACCTGCTGTGCAGACCCTGGGGAGCCCAAGGGGAGGTCATGCATGCAGCACCCAGGGCCAGTTGTGTGGTGAGCTCTCACCACGCGGTCACTGTGACTACTAAAAACGTGCTCACCACCCTGCCAATTTGCACGCAGTAGTACAGTCCTAGTACCACAAGGTTTAATCGCCAGGCCCCTTTTGCAACAATAGCCTAGCTGTGAAGTCAGCCTTGTGCCAGCTACTAAACAATTCCACATAGGGCGATCACACATCTAAGAATAAAGCAATAAACTACAGGCGCATGTTAGAATACACCTTGCCAGGCACAGGGAAACCCACAGGGGAGAAGGTTATCACTGCAGGGCCCTCAGACATTTTGGAAGAGGAAGGGAACATGGGAAAAGATAAGAGGCTAGGAACATGAAAAGAGCGATGGGGTGGTAGAAAAGGATCCACGTGTGTTTTATGTACATATAAGTCTACCAGAATGGAACTCACTAATTTGTATAGCTAATATGCAGTCATTTAAAAATGAAGAAAACAATTTTGAAAGAAAACACTGAATAACAAGAAGGACCCTCTATAGCTATTGCTTCTGCCTCAGTTTTCCTTGCCGTGGAAAAGGTTTCTTTTTATAGAACCGTTTCCAACCCCCACCTTTATGTTATTATATGATAACTCAGGATGCTGCAATCCACTGCTGGTTAATAAAGAAAGGTCCTTGGTAAAAATAAATAAAATAAGATAAAATGAAATAATGCTCCTGAAAACACTCAGATGAATGGGATTTATAAAACAGCAAAAATTTCCTATGAAATTAATGGGATGGCTTAGGAAAAGGATTTTATCTTTTGGTGAAGGAAAGGAAAGGAAAGGAAAGGAAAGGGAAGGAAAGGGAAAAAGGGAAGGAGAGAAGAGGGAGAGAAGGAAGGAGGGAAGGAAGAAGGGAGGAAGGAAGGAAGAAAGGAAGGAAAGAAGGAAAGTCATGCATAAATATATATAAATATAACATCTGGGTCTTACACAGATCTCAAAGACTGAAAAATACTGTCGAAATATCCTAGAGGGCAAACTAGTGGTAGCACAACACTGCAAGATAAACTTTTTAATGTATGAGAGTAGGTATATGTGCTATTATAATTAAATAAAAATTAATAAGTGCAATGATGTCAGTGCGTGCTAGCGCTCCTAGTTGTATTAAGGAGACTGACACATTAAAATCTATCACTCATTACAGAGATACAATATTCTGCTGATTCACACTACAAAATACACTTCTGATTTACACTACCAAGCTGTGGAAAATATAAATTGATTTCCATGCAAGATTTTAGAAAGGTTAAAACATGAGGGAGCCAGCGCGTACTGGCAGATGGAAAAGCCCAGAGGGCTGTGTAGTTTTTACAGAGCCTTACGTGGAGAAAGCTATGGTTTTCTTTTTCCTGCTTTCTTTTGTGCTCACTCTTGTGATTTTACAGCCTTGCGCACTGCTGGAGAACAAAGTTAGAATCCGCTTATTCTGAATTCTTCATATTGAGATGACAAACATAAGGCCAAGAGATTAAAGTTGTCACCTGAATTCGCAAAGAGAGATAAAGAAGAGTAGGAGCTCCAATAAGGATCCGGTCTTATTTCTTAAAATGGCGAGTGTTCCATGATTTAAAACAAAACAAAGCAGCCAGGCATGGTGGTCTATACCTGTAATTCCAGCTACTTGGGAGGCTGAGGCGGGGGAATGCAAGATCAAAACCAGCAGGGATATCTTAGCAAGACTCTGTTTAAAATTAAAAAAGAAAAAAAAAAATCATAAGAACTAGGGATGTCGCTGGGTGGCAGAGTATTCATGTAGCATGCACAAAGCCCTGGCTTCCACCCTCACACTTGAGATGTTTAAAAAGAAATGGAAGCATAGTAATGGTCCCAGGTAGATATGAAAAGCATTTGCGGGGGGCAGTACTGGGGGTTAAACCCAGGGAGTTTGCATTGAACTACACCGCCAGCCCTCTTTTATTTTATTTTGTTTTATTATTTCTATTTTGAGATAGGTTCTTGCTAAGTCGCTAAATTGCCCAGGGTAGCTTCAAACTTGAAAGCCTCCTGCCTCAGCCTCCTAGAGTGCTGGGTTTATAGATGTGCACCACCATGCCCAGCTGAGTGTTAAACAAAGTCTCCTTAAGGAAGGCTCCTAAGTATCACTGAAAGAAAAAAGTGCTGGGTTTCTCAGAAATAGGGTGATTTGCTTAGGGAGAGAAAGAAAGACCCAGGGAATGAGGCAGTGTTTGTACATGTGTAGACAAAGCGGCAAGAAGGTGAGTTCTAGAAGCCAGAATCAGGACTCAGAGATGCAGAGTTGAGTACGTGCAAAGCGTAGCCCGTGGCATTGCTTGGAGATGCCCACCAAAGGTAGAGCCAGCTGCTGGTACCCAGATCCCAAATCCCCTACTTACCTACCTTCGGTATTGTTCAGATCTAATTGCTAATTTCAGCAGTGCACATAAGGGCTCATGCCTCGGCTGCTTTCCTCACTCATGTCTAGGATCACACACGGACCTAGCCCTCCCCAGAACGATGTCGCCACTGGCAACGACAGACGCACACGCAGGGCGCAAGATGCTTTCTGCATTCTGTTTACATTCCTGAATTCATGTTTCTCTGGTTACATTTTTTGAAAAGAAAAGCAAATACACGTGCTGTCTAGAAAGACATCAGCAATCTAGGGAGAAATTTGTAAAATAGGAGATGGAACAGGCAGCCGCTAAGAAAACGTGGGCGTCACACCTACCGACACTCCAGTCCATCTCCTCCACGGCGTCCCCATAAGGGCCGTGGAGACTCTTGTTGGCAAAATCCTTGGAAGCGAAGAGGGCCGTGTGCACTTGGAGATAGGACAAGAAAAGGAGGAACGGTTTCTCAGCATTCCTGCAGAAAAAACGAACAGCAAGAACAACAAAAAAGGGTCAATGGCAGTGAAAACTTCTACCCACCATGCTGGTATTATACGATGTCATTTGAAAACTCACAAAATACCATGGCGTAATTCGCTGATGTGGGATCTTTCTTTGGAGAAGGGTAAATCTTTATGAAGTGGCTTACCGTCACCTCCAGTGAATCACTGAATATTCACAGAGAGCTCCTCTTACCGTATGTGACTCGGGGGAAAAACCGCAATGGACATTGGGCTGCATTTTTAAACATTTATTGCAGTCTTCCCTCTCTAGAGACAAGTAATATGAATTCAAGCATCCCGAAAGCACTATTTGTTTGCTCTTCTGCTACACAACACACCTCCTGGAATGAACCCTCGACTATCAGTACTGAGATTTTGGAAACGAAATGGAAAGAACGGGGATACTCCTTAAATCATCCCAAGTTTCTAGCTGAATCTAGAGAGATGAATGGTCTTGCCAAGAGTACTCGTTAACGACGGGAGTACAGGAATACTATGGATTTTTGTGTGTTAGTTTTGTCTCCTCTACATGGCTGACTTTGGTTATTAATCCCAAGAGTCTTTGGGTGGAATGTCTGGGTACTTCATGTAGAGGATCGCGTCATCTGCAAATAATAATTTGACTCCTTCCTTTCCTAAACAAATTTCATCCGAATCGATGGGGACACACGTGTGCGAGGGGATTCTATGTCTCTGTCCCGTGTGGCACTTGCCACAGTGGCCTTGTGTGAAGGTCGGAAGCTTCACAACCAAGAGGGCTGAAAAGGATCAGTGAGTCACATAGCTTCTTCTTGACATGAGCCCTCTCCTTCTTGGCCTTGAGTTGCCTTCTGATCGATGCACTTACTATCACAGGCTGTCTTTACCTTGGTCTGGAGTTGGATCAGCAATTCCTTTCTTGCTTAAAGGGAATAATGACGAAGTGGCCACTTTAAAGGCTACTGGGACACAGGATGCCTGTGCACTTCCCAGAGCAAGCAGAGGGTGCTCTTGGAGATGTGTACAAGAAATTTAATGACAATCCCTTCCTTACGGCCCATCCCTCTTGCTTTCACCCTGATTCTAGCTCTTTGCTTATCTTCTGCAGTGAACCTGAGTGAATTCCTCAAATATGTTCTTCACTTCTGTCTCATCACATGTGATGTATTAGTCAACTTTCTACTTGCTGAGACACAGTACCTGACACCCACAAGTTGAAAGAGTAAAGGCTTAACTTGACTCAAAGGTTTTGGCAGATTTATTCTGTGGTCTGCTGGCTCCAAGGCACAAACATCATGGTGGAAGGAAATGGCAAAGGACAGCTGCTCACCCCATGGCAGCCAGGAAGCAGAGAGAGAGAGAACAGAGGAGCCAGGGACAAGAATGCACCCTTTCAGATCATACCCCAAGGACCCTCCTCTTCCACCCAAGCCCCAGCTCCTAACAGCAGTGTCAGCTATGAACTCATCCATGAATGAATCTACCAATTAGTAGAGCGCCCCATGACCCAATCACCTTCTAAAAGCCCTACCTACAAACACAAGAGACTTTGGGGTGACATATTAGTTCTAAACCATAACACAGAGTTCTGACAAATTTTACCCCAATGCCAACACTCATACACACATCCTATGCTGCATTAACTACTGTCTAACATGGCCTGCACATTTACAGGTCTATGTCTGGCACCTGATATTCATTCTGCCAAATGCTTAATTCTTCCTCTCCCTGGCAAACACCCATCCTTTCATAAATCATCTCCCCCATCCTGGGACTTATTTTCTCCTGCACAGGCAGCCCTATGAGGGCTGAGCACCATGGGGCTTTTATCATCAATTGAATACCCAAGACCTCTTCCAGGCCTGGGTTGTAGAAAGTGCTCGACAACACTGCCAAGTGATGAAGTGGATGGATGGATGGATAGATGGATGGATGCATGGATGAAT